>OV743431.1:37897277-39113077 GCA_928269145.1 Agriphila tristella
CCCGCGACTTCGTCTGCGTGGAAAGTTTTTTTTCTAACCCTCGGGAACATTAGTTTTTTCGGGATGAAAGGTACCCTATGTCCTTCTCTGTACCTCTGACAAAGTGTATGCAAAATTTCATGATGATCGCCCAACTAGCACAAGACGCCTGCTTAAGACCTATATAGCGTATATAATTACAGTTATAAGCTGCAAGAGTTAAATGCATAGCGCGCTATGCAACCCTTTTGCAGCTGCTTTAGATCTAAAGGGGCGACTTTAGAACTTATTTTAATTAGATCCAGTAGAGTTTCATAATAGCGCATGTAATTTCTTACAACCGCTATTTTCACTCCTTAACAACCCTATTGGCACCAATTGAATGAATGAACGTCAGATCTGCTCATTTATTTCATTCACTCCGAAGCGTACATTACTGCTTTGAGTGTAAATGCGACTTTCTTTGGGAAGTTTCGTGGTTTTAATGTATTTAAGTTCTATAACATGTAAGATGTTTTTATATAATTATGGCTGGCATCGTGTAGTGAAATGATAAAATGGTGGAACTGTAGTGTAAATATATTTGAGTTACGCGGCTTGTTTAGGTGATAAACATCGGCAAATTTAATTACACTGTGAAACGTGTATGGTGTTTTTGGAATAAAACTAATGGGCCCTCAATTTATTGAAGATTTTACGAAAATCTAATTAATTTGTAACTGCGGGTCAAAATATTTTATCTTAATTTTGATAAGTACCACACTGAATTATATTTATTTATGGATATTTAATGATAACATGTTGTTTGCGATCATACTTAACTGTGCCGTGTGACCCGTGTGTTTAAATAAACAGAAATATATGAACAGATGAAATAAATTTCTCTCAGAAAATGGCGTCATATTATTGCAGCATTGGTTTCTAGTTTTCGCTACTGTAGCCCCCTTTTGCAGATTTTGGTGACAAAAATCACTGTTCAGAAACTCCTAGATCCAACTAAGCTGCAAATTTCTTTGTTCTAGAACTTATACCTCCATATAATGTCCAATAAAGTGGATATTATAACCTAGAGTGTGAATTTGATGTGATATAAAGTTCGCACCTGCACTGCAGCAAATATAATAAATATAATTTAGGGATCTGCAATCAATGCCGGAAACCATTGCTTAAATAATTGTTTGATTGATAAAAAAATTGTAGTATGCATTATGCCAATAAATTCTTCTGTTATACTATTTATGATCTCTAAAAATCAACTTCGAGGGCAATGCACCTACCTATAGTTTGTAACTTTAAGAATTAATCGTCAAAAAAAAGTTTGTTCATATTAATTTTCAAGAAAATACGACGAGAAATAATTAAAATAAAAATGTTTAAATAAAAGCATAGAACGCCTCCGACTTAACTGAAGGGGGCTCCAACTTTATTGAAGTCGGTTCTATGTTTTTTTAAACACCTTTTAAGCTCAATTTGATAGAAGGCATCATTCCGAATCGAAGATAAAAAGCATAACTATCATGCTTGGACATAATTATAATTAAAAACTGATAACCTCTTTTTATGTTTCCGTAAGCTAAATGGCGAAAATGGAACCCTTATAGATTCGTCATGTCTGTCTGTCTGTCAATAACCGAAAATATTAGGACTACACAGTTGAAACTTGGTAGGTAGATGTATTCTGTAAACCGCTTTACGATTTATATACAAAAATAAAAATAATAAAAAAGTTAAGGGGGTCTCCCCAAACATGGAACTGATACTGAATTTTTTTTTCGTTAAATCAATAGGTTCGGTGTCTATAGATAGGTCTTCAAAAATGACATCGAGGTTTCTTAGACAAATTTTTCTCAAAGTTAACCCTTTGAAAGAACTTAACTTTTCAAATTAGAGAGTGAAAAATAAAAATATATATATATGCTATATTGCTATAGAACTTAATGAACACTTTCAACAAAAATTGTTTTGAACGAGATATAGTAACGAGTTTTCGAGATATAATAGTAGGTACATTTTCCAAAAACAGAACCCTACTGCGCGTGGCCCGACACTTACTTGGCCGGGTTTTTTGAAGTCGGATAAAAACAAATATTGCTCAAGCTATTATTTTCTATCATGAAGCACTGCAGACTCCATAATAGTTCCATAAAAAGGAATTTTACGAGCTTAGGAGCTAATTTTACCGCACAGGCATAACAGAAACCGCAAGAAGTAAATTAGTCACAATTTCCTATCCTATGCAGAACAGGGTGGTGAAGTATGCCACGCGGGACCGTAATGCAACTAAAAGTGTCAATAAATATGCAATTATAACTACAATGCAGTCAATGGTGGTCTGAAATGCTATGCGGAACCATTATGCGAGTCAAAGTGGCAAAAAAGTTAAAAATCTAACTATTGTGCAGTTAATGGTGCCATAAGGTGTCACAAAAATACTTTAGGTTTTTTCTGCGGTCAAAGCTATGATTTTAGCTGTTATCGAACCTGTGCCTAATTCTGTCTCCCTTATGCCACCCCTATAGACATTGAAGCTTTAAGAAAAGCTGCATTTTTCCTTATGCCACCCCTATAGACATTGGAGCTTTAAGGAAAGCTGCATTTTTCACTAGTGTGCTAGTTGGGCGGTTCAGTAGTTAAGACGTGAAGGCGTAACAAACAAACAAACGGACTTTCGCATTTATAATATTAAGTGAGGATGTTCGATGTTTTAAAAACTTTTAACAGTTTTGCGCCCGATTGCACTAAACTTAAGGATCGCCTAAGTCTTTTCCTAACTACAACATGACCAAATTAAAACGGTGTCATAAACTTAGCCGTCATGTAGCTGTCATTCGCCTAGTTATCTTGGTCGAGTTGTAGATAAGAAAAGACTTAGGCGATTCTTAAGTTTAGTGCTTTTGCACCTAAATCTAGGTACGTGATTGGCATCAAATAATGATTTCGGATACTATAGATATTATTTTGAATAACTGGAAGCTTTTAAATATTGATTTCCATTACATTTTACTAGGCGTATGAGGAATTTTGTCTCTTTTTTTTACTATATACAAAGAATATCTTAAAATATTTCCGTCAACCAATTATGAGATCATGACAACAGTATCTATTCTGTATCATCCTTTAGATTCAAGTCACAGGAAGCCGATAAAACTCCTGAGGCTATATTAATAAATAGATTATGAAGAGTGTTTATGATGGCAGCTTCCTGAATACTAATGGACTATTTTTTCCTTTTTTTATGCTTGTATATATCTATTTCATTATATTCAGCAATATGTGAGTTATCGTACAGATACCATATGTGTTTTATTGATTTAGATTAGAGGGTCAAATTCACTTTTTAAGCTCACTAGACATGAAATAAAACGCTTTTTCACGGATACTTGCGCGGTTTTATTAAAAGTTCTTTGGTAATTAGTCGGTATTTGGTTTGATTTTTTATTTTCCCGACGTTTCGTCATCTTTGAAGCTGCCGTGGTCACGGGAGACAAAGGTCAAATACCATCTAAGTACCAAAGTACTTTAAATAAAACCGCGCTAGTATCCGTTAAAAAGTGTTTTATTTCATAGAGGGTCAAAGTCAAAGTCAAAATATCTTTATTCAAATAAACTTTTAAATTAAGCGCTTTTGAATCGTCTATATTTACATACTTTTTTAGTGGTATAGATATTAAGATTTCAATCAAATGACAGTCGTTAGATTTTTTTTTTATTTACTTAGCGTAAAATTGTGTGCTTCAAAAAATCTAATAAAATCTACTATTTCTGTTCCTCAGATTTCATACATTTTACCTATTATTTTCATTTAAATGTCAAATGTCAGAACTAATATTTGTTGTATGGTCGGAGGAACTAATAAATAAAACACGTTATCGATACCCGATATTTTTATTTTATTCATAACGTAGACAATTAACAACAAATTAATTACCTTTGGGTATCCAAACATTCACTTTGTTATAATCTAATTTTTATAATTATACAACATTACATGCATGTATGTAGAGTGATTACATAAAGGTTCTAATTTTAATTTTCCAAAATTGACGTTATTTTAACCAGCCTATATCTATTGAAAAATAACATTATGCCTTTCCCCTTTGAAATCAATATTATTATTTTTACACTTTAATAAAATTTTAGACAAAAATAGTTTATGCGAGATGAATTTATGAAAAGGCGGTTATAAACCAACTGATTTCAACAGCCGCTCTATTTTTTTTGCAAATCAAGCTTATTTATTACTTATTGTAAGAAAAGTTATTGAAATTCAATAGATTTTAACAATTAGACAAAAATGAACAGCTCTTACGGAAATAAAATACTAAAGTAAAGATTCATTCAACTTGGAAACATAAATAAACGTCATGTCACTTTTGAGTAACATTTCAACTTGGCATTTTCATAAAAACGTGAATACAAAGAAGTACTTTTAAGTACAAAGAAATTCCTAATAATTTAAGTACAATCTTAGTCTTTATCTCTTACATTATTCAGATTTTTAATACATCATAATATTCTTGATGGCTTTCTCATTACGCACAGTCGTATTCTGTTAAACAACAATGATTGTGTACTTGTACCTATTATTATTTCTTCTATTCTACTTTAATAATAAAACACATTGAGACAGTGCTTTTATGCCGTTTCAGGTAAATTATTTACAACACTCTAGTTTCAAACAACAATATTTATTTAAAGTTCAATAAATACAATGCAACTGAACTAGTTATATAATATAATCATATTTTTTTAAATGACCGAAGTATTCCTTTTTCCATATCACAGTACCATAATTACAAGATTTTGTAACTTATAAATAGTTGAACGAATCACTTAACATTTAAAATATTCATACAAAACAATAAGTACTCGAGTATTAATTACTATAGTGGAGGTGATTAGACCGGGTTCCTGAGTAGCTCGTCCGACGTTAGTTGGCCATCCTGAAAAACAATAAGAAATATTAAATTTGGCATATTAAAAGTCGGTAAGTCCCCCTCCAAAATGTAGAGCCATCTTACGATAGAGCCGTCTAAAATGGAGCGCAACAAGCCCAGTAACTACAATATCATGACAGAGATCAGGCTCACGAGCAGCTACCGTCGCCCATGACCGACCAAGGCAGCTGCAAAGGTGTCGAAAATTCGGAAAAATAAAAAACAAACCAAATACCAACTAATTACCAAAGTACTTTCAATAAACCGCGCTAGTATTCGTTACAAAATAGCATTGTGAATGCTTAAAATCTAAAAAAAAATATCTATTAACTCTGCAAAATTAAGTTCCTTTGTAGCTATAATAATAGACAGCAAAAGGCACTGCACTTTATTAAAAGGGGAATATATAATTGCACTTTCAAAATAAAGTAACACACTTTAAAATGTTTAGCTTCAAAATTTATTGAATGAACTTTAAAAATAATGGTTTCCACTATAAATATGCTAAGCTTTAAAATTAATACTTTGCACTATACAGTTTAATTGTTTAGCTTTAAAATTAATACTTTACACCATACAAATTAATTTTATAACTTTAGTACTGGTAAACAGACGACTAGGTGCGACGGCGAGCGGGCGCAGCGAGAGGGGAGCTGAGGAGGAGGTTAGGTTCCATTGCGACCAACAACGCTAGAACCGACTTGATGAGACTTGCCATCTCATTAGTCTGACATGGTTTGACAGAAATTAAATGATTTCGGAGTTGGGACACAGTTATAGTGCAAACCATTATTTTTGTAGTGATAAGATTAAATTGTAGGTCTATCATTATTTTAAAGTGCTATTAAATACATCCCTTATTAAAAAACATTAAAATCGATGAAATGTTAGTAAGTATATTAACGTTATAGATAGTGATAATAATAGCCATTTTGCAGAAGTAACCGTTTTTTAGTTCGAAATGTAAGTTCACGTCACATTGAAACTAAAAAAAAAAACTATCGTAGCTATTTTCGTACCAATGAAAATTGACTTTGTATTTGCCCATCCGCTAAAAGTTGCCGATGTTTGCGGTTTATTAATTGAATTTTCTTCATATACCAACTGAGTTTTCTAATTGGAAAACTGCATCAAATTATTTCATTTGTGGCGAAACAAAAAGAACATTTTCCTATTTTAATTTTCATAGACGAACATAATCACAATACCTCTAAGAGGTATTTTTCATATGTAAATGTTTATCCATTTTTCTGCTCGCAATTGAACTAATGATTATAGTAATAAAGTTTAGTTCTCTATTCTTTAGGTAGGTACTTCAATTCTAAGGATTTTAGTTTCACCTGACTTTTGTCGTAAATAGTGCTTATTAATCTGTTAATTTTTAGGGTTCCGTACCCAAAGGGTAAAAACGGGACCCTATTACTAAGACTCCGCTGTCCGTCTGTCTGTCTGTCACCAGGCTGTATCTCACGAACCGTGATAGCTAGACAGTTGAAATTTTGCACAGATGATGTATTTCTATTGCCGCTATAACAACAAATACTAAAAACAGAATAAAATTAATATTTAAGAGGGGCTCCCATACAAGAAACGTGATTTTTTGCCGTTTCTTGGTACGGAACCCTTCGTGCGCGAGTCCGACTGGCACTTGGCCGGTTTTTTATTTACCTAATTCTTTTACCTAATTTCTAAATAATAACTTATAACCGAAGCATCTTTATCATCATAGAAGATATGAGAGCCTCTGTGTGTGAGAAAAAAAATCGGCAATTTCATACTTTATCCCCTATCATTTAGGTATTTTAGGTCTTACCTGATTGAGGTCCACAAATTTACGCACCACCGACCTCGCGAAGTCCGGGTTGCTCAGCATTTCGTTGATAAACCAGTCCAGTGGGATGCTGTTAAAAAAATAAGTACCTTACATGAAAAAATAACTTTTTACCATTGCCACTCGAAAAAGTGCGTTTAATTCAACGATAAGAGTGAATAAAACGCTGTTTTATTCACCGAGTGAATAAAAATATTTTGAATTTGGAACAAGCGCGCATCGTATGAATTATGTAGTAGATTATATAGTAATAGATAGTTTAAAGTAAGTACTTAAACTTTAGCATGTTGTAGTTTGTATCATATTCATTTACTGCGCAGGTGTAGATGTTCTGGCAGAGGAGCGGCCCCCTCCCAATACAGGTTATCTTTAACTTAAAGGGAGGAGTCCAATGAAATATACCCTAACCTGTAATTTTTTGAAAATAAATATTTTGTATTTTGTATTTGTACAAAAAAAATAAAACGTGCTGAAAGTATGGAGCTATTCCATAGATAAAGCCATAGTTATACCGCCGATTTTATTAAGGTTCTTTTTAGTGTCTTATCTTTGGGTTCTTTTCTAAAAAAATATCTCGCCAGATTAATTAGGTTCTTTTTAGTGTCTTATCTTTGGGTCCTTTTCTTTATATTAGAGGAAGATTAGATGTTCAGTCTTGCATCAGTCCATTTCATCAGTCTGGTACGATCTTCAGTCTGTAAAAATTCAAAGTCTATACAAACTGATCAAATGGACTGATGTCAGACTGATCATGTAATTTCATAGCATGGTTGTTTTATGTCATTGGAAAACTTATAGTTTCACAATTTTCTAACGGTTAAATTACCGATTACCTATATAAATAATAAAATTTGATAACTATAAATATAAGTACTATAGGTGTAAGAACTGCTATTATGTTTTCTCGCAGTCAATGGTAAAAAGTAGAGTACACAACTCGTGAAAAAAAAATTCATCTCGGTCCTTTGTATCCCTCGTTTCGCTCAGGATTCTACTTTTGAATCCCTCGCTACGCTCGGGATTCAACTCTAGAATCCTTCGCTGCTCTCGAGATCCAACATAGTACCTCGAACTAAATTCCTTCTTTTTTCACTTGTTGTATAATCTACTATTCACCTTACTAATAAAGATTGTATAGCAGATGTATAGTTACAAAATGGTTCTCTGTCAAACTATTTAAGTTAGACATTAAAAAAGGGACAAAACACTTTGTAAACTCTACATGTTCTATACAATCTTTATTAATAATGGGTATAACCCCCTTTTTGAGTTAAGTAGAGTTTTGAGAATCTAATAGATGTTTTCATGTTTCATTAAATTTAATTCTTTAGAGCACAGCAATAATAAATTGCATAGTTTAAATGATCGAATAACTTTTGTAAACAAGATTTTTAGAGCAATGACTACAATTTTACTATAATTTTGTTTTGGAATTCACATCGTTAGAACTTCACAAAGTTTATTTCAGTGTGCGAACAACTTTACTCCCACGGATTTTCAAATCCGTGGATCTGTTTGCCCACCGGTCTGGTATTTGCCAAAGGATTTCTGCCGAAAGCCATCAATTGGCAAATCCTTTGTTTGTAGGGTTTACCGCGCTTCGAAAAAGTGCCATCTTTACCGAAACAATACACGTGTGACACATAAACAGTCATTTGTTTTTATTATTTACGAATGAAAGAAATTCCATAAGTCAGCATCGGTAAATAAGTATATATAAACTTCATAATATTCTTATTATTGTCCAAAATTAACGTAAGTATATATGTCCGCACGCGATGAGACGCGCATGGTACGCTCGATCACACAGGGATATCCACAAGGGATATACTTCAAGTAAGATAAGATGTAAACAATTAGTTGATTAATTAAATTTAAATTAAATAGTTAGTCATTTTTTCGATTTATTTTGACAAGGTTCTATCCCATTCTTATCGCGCATGGATATTCAGCAACTCATACCGGCGATACCTGCAATACTCGTAATTCTACTTCAAGAGTTCATATTAAGTTTCTGACCTGTCATAACAATATGTGGATCAAAGTTGGTGTAATACCGATACAATAGACTGTAACACTGTTTTTTCCACCTATCCTTACCGGTAGCAAGCACTTGATTTTAAAGTACTTTTTATAGCGAAATTCTCGCTATAGTCTTCTAGGTTGGATTAGGAACATTAGGTATTAAGCTTCAGTAGGTTTGTTAAATAAGTAGTGTGTTGTTTTGATACAATTTGTGTAGGAAAAATGCATAAATCTTTCTACCTTTGTATGTGTCAATTTCCAATAGCTCGTCGAATGTTGGCGATTATACCGCCCACTTTGATCACAAAGCATTCACTTGAATTCATTTTAAAATATCATTCACAAAGAATTTTAGCACTTTTCAATAATTAAAGCAAATAAACTTTCTTGTTTACATATCTCATAGCTGTCTTTTCAATTTTCAATTGACAAGTGACAACTGTCAGATGTGACGTTTAGCGTTCCGATTCCCGCTAATTGAACGTTTCGGACCAATTAATTTACACTTTGGTGATAAAATCAAATAAATCCTATTTGTTATTTTAATTAAATAAAGTAAATACCCATGTCTCGCATGCTAGTTAAACGTTTTAATATTAATATTCAGACAAAAGGTAAGTAAGTTCAGGGAGTGCGATTGTCTATGGTGTGTCTTTTGTCGATGGTACTCATTCGAGAGAATTCTAGCAAACTCGGTGGATTTCCGCCATAGCACTTTTTCGCCTGTGTCATTCAGAGATGCAGGAATTGAATAATATGTGAGCCACGGCTTTTGGCGATTTTTAGTGGTTTCGCTATTGATTTAATGATGCGTTGAGCATCCCTTTAAGTGGTGAGTGTTATATTAATACGAATCTAATTATTTGTCCGTTTTTACCAGTGGTATCAAGATTGTAACTTTGTGTATTGTTTTCAGGGCTCAAGGCTCAAATTGTATATTGTACCATGTTTCTTTCGAGATGATAACCTGTAATAATTAAAGCCCAAATTTGGTAAGTTTCTCAACCTTGTTATAATGTTAGTTGTAAGGAAAACCTCATATTCAATGTTGGACAATTTGGTGACTTTGATTTTTTATTACAGGGCTCCCAGGTTGTGTCCACAGTTTTACCTCAAAATTTCAAGATATAAGTACTTCCAGGTTTACCTCAAAATTTCAAGACATAAGTGGTTCCAGGTTTAGTCCAGGGAATACTTCCAAGGTTATGGTTTGAGCTTGTTTCGATGTAACGTCGTCTGTGCAGCGGCTTGCCTGGTATTCCATGCTATGATGTCTCATTAAAATCAGCGCGTCGAGCACATGTTAAACCATACCATTACCATGGATTTATAAAACTAACCAAGGTATTCCTCAGCCTTCCTTTATTATCATCGCGGCAGTGTTTCTGTAGTATGTACCCGGTGAAGTAAATAACGTTCATATCCAGTACAAAATGGTTATTTGATGACATGTTCAGACTCAACCCGGAGCAGGTCAACAGCCAATAAATGTACCCATAGTCATGTTTCAAATTTATTTAACTTCAGCGTAACTCTGGTCCATGAGCCAGTATGTATAAATAATTCTATTTTACTATGAATGTCTTGTGTTAAGAGGATAAGTAATAGGTATCTTAGCATAAGTTTTGTGAGTACATATGTGTTCGGTTCTTGACGGTCGGCCGACTTGAGAGATATGGTGACGTTTGAAAACTTATTTCAAATGCGGAACCGGCCTCTTAATCCGTCCGACTAACTGGAAACGAACGGATATGCCCTCACCTTTACTTTTAAGGGTTTATAGTTAAAATCCCTACTTCTTTATATGGTTTTAATTTTATAATGAACCCAAGGGTATGGTCTTTGTAGTTAATGTATGGTCTCACTTTAACCTGTTAAGGGTCCCTGTTAAACCATTTGCCCTTCGTGCGGTTTTAACATTATAATGGGTTCTCTAGGTATTATGTGTTAATATAAAATGTGTGACTTCATTTTAACCCTTCGGATTCTTCGTTAAACCATTTATACCCCATGTGGTTTTAAATATTTTTATGACATATTTTCTGCAAATCGTTGTCAACTTTGTATTAGTTATACAATGTGTTAAATAAATGTTTGTTTCAACGTAAATATTGGTTTGATTTATTAAACTCACTTTGTTTCGATCTGTGGACAATTTATCTTTTAATTTTTAACTTTCATTTATATTAACGGCGCCCAAAATCATAATTGTTCCATGGATGACTGAGCCACGCGAATCCACCGAACCCCTTTGCTCTACCGACTAACATTTTCAGTGGGGTAAATTCCATCTATACCCCGGGGTAAAATTTTTCCCATTACAGTGGCGTACCCAACGTGTGGCCCAGAAAAGTGAGATTAATGATCCAATATTTTAGTGCTGTATTTAACGTGAATTTAATTTTTTTTCCAATATGGCTGAACTTAATTGTAACGTTAATTTCTTGCTCAAGGAGGAACTTGAACATGAATTATCCGTTCTTAAAGTCTCTTTTGATGAGCATAGTAGCGTCGACCAATTACGGAAACTTTTAAGGAATACCTTGAAATTAGCTCGTAGGGGTAGCTTAAAAATTCCTTCTACAGCTGTTTCTACTAGCAATGAGGAAACAGAAGTCTCGGTTCTTCAATTTAAGGCTGGTCTGCTCGTTAATTCTTTTGATGAGGAAAGCATTCCGGAATCTACGCGTTCACGCCTTGTTGGTCGTGCGAATTATATTCTTTCTAGAATCTCCAGAATCGCCAACCCTCCGGAAGAACTTTTGGTGTTGCAGGGGAAGCTGATTAATTGCATTTCAGAAAATGATGAATCTTCGGAATCTGAAACAGAAGATAGCTCTCCCCGCGTCAACAATACTCAGACAGTCATTTACAAACCAGAGAAATCTTACAATTTAGGTTCTCTCAACTTGAAATTTAATGGTGACACTTGTGTCCGTGCTTTCTTATCTAGGTTAGAGGAGCTTTGCGCTGCTAGAAAAATACCTAAGGAGTATGTTTTTACTGGGTTTCCCGATTTGATAGAGGGTCCTGCTCTTTACTGGTATCGTGCTAGTAAGTCGGGGTTCCACAACTATGATGAGTTAGTTTCGGCATTAAAATCAGATTTTGACCTTCCTGGTTTCGACGATCGGCTTATGCAAGAAATACAATCGCGCACGCAGGCTAAGCACGAATCCTTAGTTGTGTTCTTATCCGTCATATTAGGAATGATGTCTCGTTTGAGTACGGAGTTGTCCGATGCGGAAAAACTAAAGATCGTGATGCGTAATATCCGGCCTGAGTACAATCGTGAGTTGATGCTGGTTGACGTCCGGTCGATTGAACATCTTAAGGAACTAGGCAAGCGAATTGAAACCTGTAAACTACGAATTGAAGGGTTTTCCGAACCATCTTTTACCAAACCAAGTGTTGCACCAGATTTTCACTATAAACCGAAGACTAAGTCTGATATTTCCGAATCTAAAAATACTGCTAACCTTAATAAAAAGCTTTCGGTCGCGTCTGTTCAGAATTCCAATAATTCTAAGAAGGGTTCTGTATATTGTTTTGTATGTCGAAATAACGAGCATGCTACGTTTCGTTGTAATGCATCTCGTCCAATTTTATGTTTTAAATGTGGCAAACTTAATGTTAAGTCCACTGAGTGTCCGGATTGTAATCGGCCAAAAAACTAGGTAACTTAGTCTCTCTGAGTAATGTTAATACTTGCAGAGAGACCTATTTTAAACCCAATTTGGAGGACAATAGGCCGTATTTAACCGTTAAGGCATATGGCGTCCCTATCAGTGGTTTACTTGATTGTGGTGCTAGTTGTTCAATTCTCGGTGACAATGCCCACAAACTTTTCATTAAACTTGGTATTCCGTTGAGAGCTCTTAATAAACCTTGTTATATTAGAGTTGCTAACGGTTCCGATTATTATTGTCAATATTATATGGACGTTCCTATTGAATATAAAGATGTAACTAAAATAATAAAGTTTTATGTTCAACCCAAGATTACACTTCCAGTCCATTTTGGAATTAATTTCTGGAAATCGTTTAATCTTGCTCCCGATGTTTTAGCTTGCATTCCCTCTATTAATTCTGATAGGGTTTGCGAAATTGATAGTATCTCGGAGATTGGTTTAAAACCTTTTGATTCTTTAACTGATAAACAAAGGTCCGATTTGGAAAATGTTAAATCTTTGTTTGATAATATCGACTCTGAAAGAGTTGGTCTCGGTCGTACTCATCTTGCTGAACACCATATTGATACCGGGGATGCTAAACCCGTGAAACAAAGATATTATCGTATGAGTCCGGAAAAACTTAAACTTTTAGAACAAGAACTTGATCGTATGTTAGACTTAGGGATAGTTGAACCTTCGAATTCACCTTGGAATTCTCCCACTACTCAGGTTCCTAAATCAGATGGTAAAGTTCGAGTATGTTTGGATAGTAGGATGATTAATGCTGTGTCTAAAACGGATGCCTATCCTCTTCCATACATAAATTATATTCTGGATAACCTTCGGGATGCAAAATTTTTAACATCTCTTGACCTTAGCGCCGCGTACCACCAAATACCCTTGTCGGCCAGTTCCAAAGAAAAGACAGCATTTACTGTCCCTGGTCGTGGTCTTTTCCATTATAATGTCATGTGCTTCGGTTTGGTGGGAGCTTCTGCTACAATGCAAAGACTCATGGATAGTTTGTTTGCAGCCCAATTTGACAATAAGGTTTTCTGTTATATCGACGATATCATCATCTGTACCGATTCTTTCGAAGAACATATCTCTATTTTAAAGGCCGTTTATGAAAAACTTAAAAGTGCCAACCTTACTATCAACATGGAAAAATCTCTTTTCTGTCGATCCGAACTAAAGTATCTAGGCTACGTGGTAGATTGCTACGGTTTGAGGACGGACCCGTCCAAAGTAGATGTTATCGCTAATTTTCCCGTTCCTACTGATGCTAAGCAGGTCAAGCGTTTCCTTGGCATGGCCGGATGGTATCGACGTTTCATTAAAGATTTTTCTAAAATAGCTAAACCTTTATCGCGGCTAACTAGTAAAAAGGTTCTCTTTAAATGGACTCCTGAAGCTGAAGAATCTTTTTCCACCCTTAAAACCGCGTTAATTTCGGCACCAATTTTAAAATGCCCTGACTTTAGCTTACCGTTTTACATCCATACGGATGCTTCCTCTTATGCTATTGGTGGTGTTTTAACCCAGAAGTTTGAAGGTGTTGATCACCCCATTGCTTATTGCAGTCGGACTCTTACCGACCAAGAGGTCAATTATACCGCAACTGAGCGAGAATTACTTGCTGTTATTTATGCTTTGGAGCAGTATCGAGCTTATGTTGAAGGTACTAAATGTTTTATAGTAACTGACCATGCTTCTTTACAGTGGTTTTACAAACTTAAGAATCCCACTGGACGCCTTAGTAGATGGGCGTGCCGTCTTAGTCAGTTCGTTTTTGAAATTATTCATAGAAAAGGGAAAGATCATGTCGTTCCAGATGCGTTATCTCGTATGAAAATCGACTCTATTGAAATTGATCCTCACCAGATCACTGATCCTTGGTATATTAAACTTTTTGAGGGATGTTCACGTAATCCTAAACTTTTCCCAAATTTTTCTATCACTGAGGGAAAACTGTATCGGTTGACTAAGAATAAATATAACCTTACATCTCAACACGAGTGGAAAATTGTGGTTCCTGCTGAGAAACGTGCGGAGATCATTCAGAAGTATCACGACGAGCCAGCTTCTGGTCATTTTGGCGTAGCTAAGACTCACAAGAAAATATCTAACATGTACTATTGGCCGTCTTTATTTTGCGACGTCAAAAAGTATGTTAACGATTGTGAGATTTGTAACACTTACAAGCCGGTTAATACTGCTCGTCCGGGTTTGATGGGTGATCCCCGACAGGTTACTAAACCTTGGGAAGCGATTTCTTGCGACCTTTTGGGACCATTTCCGCCTTCTTACTCGCGAAATCAATATTTATTCGTTGTCTCCGATTATTTTAGCAAATATGTCCTCCTCTTTCCTTTGCGAAGTGCTACGGCCAAGGCTGTGTGTAAATGCCTTGAAAAGGGCGTGTTTTTGGTGCATGGAGTTTGTCGTATCCTATATACAGATAACGGTCCCCAATTCACCTCTAAAGAATTTAGAGATTTGTTAAAATCTGTGGGAGTACCTCACATTTTCTATAATCCTCGTTACCACCCTCAATGTAACCAAACTGAAAGGGTTAATCGGGATATTGTTCGTGCCATTGCTTCTTATGTGCGTTTCGATCACCGCAAATGGGATCAAAACATTCAGGAAATTCAATGTGCCCTCAATACCTCCGTTCATGCAGGAACTAAATTTACTGCTTATTACCTTAATCATGGTAGGGAAATGGTACTCGATGGAGCAACTTATAACTCGGATCAACCTTTTGATGGTCAGGCTGTTACTGTCCATTCTGATAATTACACTTCTGGTTTGCCCAAGTTGCAGAAAATTTTTAAGGACGTTGAATGCCATTTGCAAAAGGCTTATCGTCATAATGTTAAGTATTATAACCTGAGGAAACGCCCTCTCGAGCTTCGGGAAGGTCAGATAATTTATAAAAGGTGTTTTCCTCTTTCTAATGCTTCCAAATATTTTTCTGCCAAATTATCTCCCAAATTCGAGAAATGTGTAGTAGATAAAAAACTGGGTAACGTGGTTTATTCTTTGAAAAGTATGGACGGGAAACCGCTTGGTTCTTTTCACATTAAAGATATTGTCGTGCGGGGTCACAGTGAAGGCGCTTGAAATCCCCTTATATGGTTTTTGGTTTCAAGTTTGCCATTGTGTACCTTTGCGCAATGTTGTTTTGACATTGTTAGTTAAGTAGGTTATAACTTTGTTAGTTTTTAGGGTATATTTTAGCCGTGTTACATCCGTAGGTCTTGTCGCATTTGTGTAAACCACAAATGATACCAAGGATGGTAACATTTCTGTTTTCTTTGTTATGATGGCGTGTCGTCCTGTGTGATGATTTGCTTTTGCCTTTGTTGTGTGTTTTAAGGGATGTTGGATTTCCACTCCTCACACTTTACTTTTAGAAGTCACTGTTTTGCATACTTCAAATTTACATGTAATTTACCCATGTTTGCAGTTTGGTAAATTACGTGCTGGTTTTTGTTTAACCAACCTGTGTTTAGCACTGGTTATGGCTAGAACCTGGATTAGCTCTCTTTTTGTGTTATTGGGTCTATGAAACGGTTCTACCTTTTTCCATATTCACTCTCATGAGTTATTTATTAGGTTTCCCTTGATATGACTCAAGCTTTCTTTGTCTAAGTTTTGAGTCTTGAGGTGGTTTATCTTTAAGTAAAGTAGGGTTAAGGTCTGTTTTGTTCAGTTTAGGTAGTAGTTTTAGATTTCGTCGTTCCTCCTGACGAAAAATTTTATTCAAAATATTCATTTTGAATAAAATTTTTCTTTCCCAACGAAGACGGTACTGTAACACTGTTTTTTCCACCTATCCTTACCGGTAGCAAGCACTTGATTTTAAAGTACTTTTTATAGCGAAATTCTCGCTATAGTCTTCTAGGTTGGATTAGGAACATTAGGTATTAAGCTTCAGTAGGTTTGTTAAATAAGTAGTGTGTTGTTTTGATACAATTTGTGTAGGAAAAATGCATAAATCTTTCTACCTTTGTATGTGTCAATTTCCAATAGCTCGTCGAATGTTGGCGATTATACCGCCCACTTTGATCACAAAGCATTCACTTGAATTCATTTTAAAATATCATTCACAAAGAATTTTAGCACTTTTCAATAATTAAAGCAAATAAACTTTCTTGTTTACATATCTCATAGCTGTCTTTTCAATTGACAAGTGACAACTGTCAGATGTGACGTTTAGCGTTCCGATTCCCGCTAATTGAACGTTTCGGACCAATTAATTTACACTTTGGTGATAAAATCAAATAAATCCTATTTGTTATTTTAATTAAATAAAGTAAATACCCATGTCTCGCATGCTAGTTAAACGTTTTAATATTAATATTCAGACAAAAGGTAAGTAAGTTCAGGGAGTGCGATTGTCTATGGTGTGTCTTTTGTCGATGGTACTCATTCGAGAGAATTCTAGCAAACTCGGTGGATTTCCGCCATAGCACTTTTTCGCCTGTGTCATTCAGAGATGCAGGAATTGAATAATATGTGAGCCACGGCTTTTGGCGATTTTTAGTGGTTTCGCTATTGATTTAATGATGCGTTGAGCATCCCTTTAAGTGGTGAGTGTTATATTAATACGAATCTAATTATTTGTCCGTTTTTACCAGTGGTATCAAGATTGTAACTTTGTGTATTGTTTTCAGGGCTCAAGGCTCAAATTGTATATTGTACCATGTTTCTTTCGAGATGATAACCTGTAATAATTAAAGCCCAAATTTGGTAAGTTTCTCAACCTTGTTATAATGTTAGTTGTAAGGAAAACCTCATATTCAATGTTGGACAATTTGGTGACTTTGATTTTTTATTACAGGGCTCCCAGGTTGTGTCCACAGTTTTACCTCAAAATTTCAAGATATAAGTACTTCCAGGTTTACCTCAAAATTTCAAGACATAAGTGGTTCCAGGTTTAGTCCAGGGAATACTTCCAAGGTTATGGTTTGAGCTTGTTTCGATGTAACGTCGTCTGTGCAGCGGCTTGCCTGGTATTCCATGCTATGATGTCTCATTAAAATCAGCGCGTCGAGCACATGTTAAACCATACCATTACCATGGATTTATAAAACTAACCAAGGTATTCCTCAGCCTTCCTTTATTATCATCGCGGCAGTGTTTCTGTAGTATGTACCCGGTGAAGTAAATAACGTTCATATCCAGTACAAAATGGTTATTTGATGACATGTTCAGACTCAACCCGGAGCAGGTCAACAGCCAATAAATGTACCCATAGTCATGTTTCAAATTTATTTAACTTCAGCGTAACTCTGGTCCATGAGCCAGTATGTATAAATAATTCTATTTTACTATGAATGTCTTGTGTTAAGAGGATAAGTAATAGGTATCTTAGCATAAGTTTTGTGAGTACATATGTGTTCGGTTCTTGACGGTCGGCCGACTTGAGAGATATGGTGACGTTTGAAAACTTATTTCAAATGCGGAACCGGCCTCTTAATCCGTCCGACTAACTGGAAACGAACGGATATGCCCTCACCTTTACTTTTAAGGGTTTATAGTTAAAATCCCTACTTCTTTATATGGTTTTAATTTTATAATGAACCCAAGGGTATGGTCTTTGTAGTTAATGTATGGTCTCACTTTAACCTGTTAAGGGTCCCTGTTAAACCATTTGCCCTTCGTGCGGTTTTAACATTATAATGGGTTCTCTAGGTATTATGTGTTAATATAAAATGTGTGACTTCATTTTAACCCTTCGGATTCTTCGTTAAACCATTTATACCCCATGTGGTTTTAAATATTTTTATGACATATTTTCTGCAAATCGTTGTCAACTTTGTATTAGTTATACAATGTGTTAAATAAATGTTTGTTTCAACGTAAATATTGGTTTGATTTATTAAACTCACTTTGTTTCGATCTGTGGACAATTTATCTTTTAATTTTTAACTTTCATTTATATTAACGGCGCCCAAAATCATAATTGTTCCATGGATGACTGAGCCACGCGAATCCACCGAACCCCTTTGCTCTACCGACTAACATTTTCAGTGGGGTAAATTCCATCTATACCCCGGGGTAAAATTTTTCCCATTACAAGACAGATTGGGTCAGGTCAAGAAGTCCTACGCAATCTACTGTTAACAAAACAGACTAAGCTATGCTATTTCTAAATAAAGGTATTGGGTATAATGTTGTACCTTCAACCCAAATGAATAAAGTTTCAAATTGAATGGCACTGAAATTGAATAGTATTTATGGTGATGAAATTCCTAGACTAGAAGTTGCCATCGCGATGAATATTTAGTTCAGTTTGTAATCATTTTGTCTCTCGCTAGTCTTTATGCTAAACAAAACTCAAAGTGACTAGATTTCCTTTAATAAAGATTAAGATATTGCATAAAAGAACAAGATACCATTCAAACTAAAGACATCTTCATGTCTATTTTTCATAAAACATTTTTTTCAACTGTCGCGGAAATCGATTATGTTCATTTGATTTGCAAGGTGCGTTAAACACAGCTATTATTACACGCATAATATTTTAAATAACTAAAACCGGCATGATACTGCATAAATCGTTTTTCGCTATCAGTTTGAAGAGATATCTCTGCATTACACTCAGTTTTTAATTCCTTCTTTTCATATCTAAGTAAAACATTTTACTTTCTAATCATTTTCTGAATTTACTTTCCTTAACTAACGCACGTTAACTTCGTTATGTTCAATAGCAAAGGTTTTCAGTTATTACAAATAGTATGAAACTACCATCGAACCGAACCGAACTACCGTTTACTTTTAAATTTTCAGTATGTTTTGCGGTTTCTCTCGTCGGTACACGTAACTTCAGTGGCCTCATAAATGTTTCATTAAACGTTTGAACTTTTGCTGGTTTTTACTTTATAAACTTACTTTTTAAATTGTGTAGTCTTTACTAAACTTTCATAAAGCTAAAAACTTAATACAAATAAATACATATGCAACATTTCATTCAGTGTATGTCCATAAAATAAATTTATTACTACTTATAAATCTTTTCATTTCATCAAGAGACAGTAAACAATATTGAACTTAGAAGTAAATAATTGAAAAATAAGAATTGTCTAAATTAAATAATTTCCGGGTTTATTGAAATTGAAATAAATTTCACATTTTAAAATAATGTTTTGTATTTAAAAACATGTAAATATTGCCAATTAAAAAAAAACAGCTCGTCTTAAATATTGTAATTGTGTGAATGCTAGATTTAACAATCTAAAATATGGATGGCATATTAGTTATCGTACCAAAAAAAATTTCCCACAAATGTTATCTATAAGATGTAATGCTTGCTGACTTTAGACTTTGCCCAAATAACATGTTTAACCACCCAAAGAAAATATTATCAGCCTTTACGGGACATTATCTGAAAGAAAATTTTGGGAATGTTATGCCTCTTTTTACAGCTAAATTTCCATCTATAAATGGACTTAAAACATTATTCTTGTGCAAATTACCTTAAAAAGGAGGATGTTCAAACTGGTTTCACGTTGTTTCGTCTCGTCAAATTCATTTAAATAATTAGGATCTCATCGTATCTGTACCCGTAGTACGAACATCTATCGAGAAAAAACCGCGTGTAAAAAAAATCGATGGAGTAATTTTGTATTAGAAATTAGTACAGTGTCATCTACCGCCGAAAAGCGAAATAAAATTTTCTATAGAGAATTACTCTTTTGAGTACTTTAATGCGTTTATGTTTTTTTCTTGATAGCTGTTCGTGCTAAGGGTGTACTGCTAAAGACCCAACAACCTCGATGTTAGCAATCTACTACTACGAGGTTATTGGTGTTTTACAAATGACCCTGTCTATGAAAAACTTTTTTATTCATTCAATTTAGTAAGTACAGATGACTATGCACAAGTGCGCGTGAAATACACAGGAGACTGTTATGTAGGACATGAAATAAAACCGCGCTAGTATCCGTTAAAAAGTGTTTTATTTCATGTCTAGTGAGCGCGTAAGCTTGAGAAGTGAATATGTTATGTAGGGATTTGTTTACGTCACTCACACTTTGTACGTGGCTGTGTACCCCACGTTTTAGCCTATCTTTACCTTTCCAAAGATTTCCCATCTCCATCTTGTCCGTCCCTCTCGGGTGAAGCCTCTAGCATTTCCCAGAAGTTGTCCAAACCGTACACTGCATGAGAAAATTATATGTTAATACTTTTATCATTAAATGCGAGAGCTTTTGACAGAAATATCACAAAGTAGAGGTTATCTCTTAATCATAATAATGTAGCATATTATTTATATTTAGTAATCGAGAATTAAAAGATACTTAACTTAATTGACGATTTAAAATAATATAAAAAATATATTACTCAATTAAACCATTTTTTTAAAATTTATTTACGCCCTGGAGAAAAGACTGGTAAAACATTAATAATACAGAAAAGTGATATTTCTTCACCGCTCGCAAAAACAAGGAAATCGGTTAATAGACACAATAAACATTAAACAAATATTATTCCACCTCATGTGGTAATGTACTCATTCCTGTTGATTGGAATGATAATTACAATATAGAGGAAAGTAACGTCACAAACATTTTGGCACAGAGACTAGTCGATAAATGCAGGCCTATTACATAAAAACAATAGCGGTAAGCAAACTATGTTCGTAATAAGGCTCAATCCTTACTAATATTATAAATGCGAAAGTCCGTTTGTTTGTTTGTTTGTTACGCCTTCACGCCTTAACTACTGAACCGATCATCATGAAATTTTGCATACACTTTGTCACGGGTACAGAGAAGGACATAGGGTACCTTTTATCCCGAAAAAAAGTATTGTTCCCGAGGGATAGCAAGGAAAACTTCCCACGCGGACGAAGTCGCGGGCGGCCGCTAGTATCAAATAAATTTAACGACGGATTGCGTCCGATTATCGCGATTATTTTTATGTAATAGCCCTGTTGGGTGGCAGAGCATTGCTTTATTATTATTAGGTACTTACACTTTCTGCTGTGAATTAAATTAGTTATAACCCCGTCGAGTTAACTCGGGACCTAAAGCGCGATAGACCCCTCTCGTTTTCTCCTTGCCTCACACTAGGTACTGTCGTCATGCCAATAACGTAAGTACATTCGTTAGCGATAATTTATCGATAAATCTATCGAAAACTTCCAAAAAATTGACGATGATGGCGTGAGGAAAGGAGAAAACGAGAGGGGTCTATCGCGCTTCAGGGACCCTATTTTTGAATCGCTCGATTGGCGTCGAGCGCTCGTTTCTACTGATTTTCGTTCGACTTATAACTCTATTTCGAACGTTTGAGCCATATGTCGAACGAAAATCAGTAGAAACGAGCGCTCGACGCCAATCGAGCGATTCAAAAATAGGGTCCCAGGTCCCGAGTTAACTCGACCGGGCTGTAAAATATTTATCTTAAGGTTAAATATAAGTATATTTATATTGTATTCTTATAAATTGATGATTCCTATAATTTTTTAAGGGACAATACTCCTTGGAGAGTTTCTTGTCGGCAAAGCAGATTTACAAGTGTTTGTTTTGAGTCTTAGGATAAGGCATATAACTCCCTTATTTTTTTATCCATAACGGAATAGTGCTTGACTTTTCACCTCACCTGATATTAAGTGACGATAAGGCCGAATGTGTAAGCGCACTACACCCGGAATCCTCACCACTGGAGAACTGGCTATCTTACCTCTAACTTTCGGAACACAACAATTTTTTTTTATTGTTGTTATGGCGTCAGACTTCGGTAAAGCTAGGGTTTCCTAGGATGACGGTGCCGTCATATTACGGCCGTAATTTAGCGGCGTAGAAAGCTGTCTATGTAAATAATACGGCGCGGTTTCTGACGTTACGGTGTCGCCGTATTGCTTACATAGACAACATTCAACGCCGCTATATTACGGCCGTAATATGACGGCACCGCTATCCTAGGAAACCCTAGCTTAAGATGGTGGTAGCTAGACAGGCGAACTTGAAATAAGCCCTACCACCAACCAAAGCGAGTACAAATGTATACCCGTCTCCTGGGAATCGAACCCGGCATCTAACACGGATGTTTGAACCAAGACTACAGAGGCGGTTGTAATAACCACCAATAAACAGCTTACAGTAATGCCTCACAAATGTCAGACAGTAGGCTTAGTGCCAGTAAGAAATCCTAAATGTAAACATCTGCTAAGTGCCATTGGTGTCCGCACGGCAATAAAATATTATTATTGTTTCTGGTTTTTTTGCGAGAATAATCGAGTTAATATACCCTTAAAAATCGAGCACAATGAACTAAATAATACTTAGGTTTCAAACTCAAAATTATCGATGATTGATACACAATAAACTTACGCCTTTGTGTAACATTAGCCGTCACCATTAAAAAGGTCCGAAACCCTTTATTATTAAGCGAACAGGCATTCTCAGACCACTATTCGGACCAATTGTCCAAAATCCTTTCCACTCCTTGAACTGCTTTTAACAGTGTGATGTGGCATAAAACAAGTGTAATGGAACACCATACCCTTGTTACTGAATACAAAGGCTCTACAAAATAAAAAATATGAAAAAAAAACTTTATTACAAAAAAATATGAAACTGCCTACGTGCGCAATAAAGACTTCATGCTACATCATAAAAGGATGTAGGTCAAACCTAAACCCATTTTTACTACTAAAATATTAATTAGTAACAGTTACCTACTCAAACTTAATCATTATTTTTATGATCACAAAAAATTAGTCGAAAATCTATGACCTAAAAGTATTATGTGTTTAAACTATAATTTACCATCAAAGTTAGCAAGAGTTTTCCTTTTTATTAACTTTTATATTTTTCTAAGTCGTTGCTTCAAAAATTAGGTACTGTTTCTAGACGAAGTCACTTTCTATCAATGTAAAACCATTCGAAACAATATGCCCTCTTACGGTGACGATTACGCACAACCCGACCTCAACTCAAACAGAGCCTACTCCTTGAAATACAGCTCTTACAATTTTGAGTTTTATGATTATGACACTTTAAGGATAAGCTCCGTTATATTTTGTCGATGCAACTGCACACGCCCCGCGCATAACCTGAACTCAACTCAAACTCAACCCGAACACAACCCAAACTCAACCCGAACTCAACTCAAACTCACCTGAACATTACATGGGAGCTTATTAATGTGTCATAAAACTCAAAATTGTAAGCGATGTATTTCATTGTGAGCTGCGTTTGAGGTGAGTTTGAGTTGAGTCCGGTTTTAGGTCGGGTCGTGTGTCGTGTGTTATTGTTTGAACGCAGCCTGAACTCACTTCACTTACTTTCATCTAAGCCAAAGTATGATTAAGGCACGTGTGAGGCGCGAAAATGGGGTTTTTTATCTTAATCTACTTAGAAAGAAAAGCCTAACACAACACCTTATTTAAGTCATTTGCTAAGAGTATGAAGAAAGACAGACATATGCGTTTGATTAAATTAGCAGACTTTGTGAATTAAGATTATTGGGAGAACGTATTTTTTCTATATCAAAACACCTGAACGAAATTACTGTAATTGCCTCTAAACCACAGACCATATAACAAATACTAGGTAAGTCTCTTAACAATGTCAAAAATGTTCTTACTGTTAACTAAATTATTTTTAACTAGCGGCCGCCCGCGGTTTCACCCGCGTGGTTCCCGTTCCCGTGGAAATATCGGGATAAAAAGTATTCTATGTTTTAATCTAGGCTATCTATTATCTGTGTGCCAAATTTCAACCAAATCCGTTCGGTAGTTTTTGCGTGATTGAGGAACAAACATCCAAACATCTAAACATCCAAACTCACAAACTTTCACATTTATAATATTATATTAGTAGGATACCCTCATCATCAATACTAGGGTAGTAAGATAATATTGCCACTTATTTTAAGCTTACCTATTTGAATAAATAATATTTTGACTTCTGACTTTTCTTTCCACTTAGAACAGAAAAGGCAAAAGTGGCAATAAAAATATCATTAGTGCCTTACAGCAATGACTTCGAAGTATTTTTTTGAACAGAGATCTTTGGGAGAACGTGTTTTTCCCTTAAGAAAACACCAGAACGAAAAGACATGTAATTCCTTCTAAGCCACAGACCCTCAAATACTACGTCTTTAAACAATATCAAAAATAGACTATCATTAGCGCCACAGTACAGCAATTACTTAAAAGTACTTTCTTGCACAGAAATGTTTTACCGAAGTTTTGAGTCACGTGATTACTAATGTAAGTTATTCTGTTGGTTGCAATGAGGTACATATTGCATACAATATGTTGCTAAAGTAAGCTCGCCACCCTACTACT
The DNA here is from genome assembly GCA_928269145.1 of Agriphila tristella. Taxonomy (NCBI): domain Eukaryota; kingdom Metazoa; phylum Arthropoda; class Insecta; order Lepidoptera; family Crambidae; genus Agriphila; species Agriphila tristella. The sequence goes on from OV743431.1 coordinate 37,922,039, forward strand.
TAAAACTTGTCGAAGTCTCGTGCCAAAATACTAACTTAATAGAAGCTTCCACAGTGAAAGTTAACAACATTCGTCTGTCATTAATGCACTTAGAAGGTTTCTCTCACAAAATAATTAGTTTGATTTCAGCAGGTAATATGTTTTGGAAGCACGTAGACACAAACAATAAGTTGTAGTAATCATTATAAGTTAGTAAATTTAATTACTCACACGATATTGGTGTTTGATTTTGAGCACTTTTTGTTTAGTCTATTTCTTCTTTTATTTCCACGTCAATTTTAATATTTTACAGATACAAATATTTCTATGGTATATTTTTAAATGGCTTATTTTCGAGATAAAAAAAAATTTGAATTTGGTATCATCAGTTTACTGATACAAATATTTCTATGTTATATTTAATTGGCTTATTTTCGAGATAAAAAAATGTGAATTTGGTATTTGATGTGTCGTGGAAATAGGAGGAAAAAATAGGCTTTTACCCAATTTTACCTATTAAAAGACACATAGGTAATAGATTTTCATTTGAAACAACTTAAATTCTTGTTTTGTATTTTTAAGAATAAAACATAATAGAAGTCATAAGCTCTATTTTTTTCAAAATCAAACAACCCAAACTAACTAACAAAGCACTCACTTGACACAAAAAGTATTATAATTAGATTAGTTACTTACCAACACAACAATATTACCTATCCACTAAACTTAGCGTAAATACAATGTCAATTGTTTTTCTAAAGACAAAAGACAGTCGGCATCTAATGTGCCAGGAATAAAACAGTATCTTCATTTGGCACAATCTAATCAAAGAGTACGTCGATACAATGCTCCGAGTAAAAAAGCGGCATTTGTACACAAAAGGAGGTCGTTCTAAATACATAGTGGCACAACAAAAGCTGCCGAGTTCATACTGTTCTTTATTATGACATAACTTCGAGTGAGTTAAGAAAAAGCAGTAGGTTATTATCAAAACCGTTAATAGGTCAGGTAGGTTGAGAATATTTTTTAAATCATTTTGTATGACATGGTAGAGACTACCATTTGGCAGGTAATAATATTTCAATTTAAGTTAATAAAAAATAAAGTTTCATTTATTATTGTATTATTAAGCTCAAACTTTCATTAATATAATTGTTATTATATTGTATGATATAAATAAATTTGATGCTCTCAAAATACTAAAAGCTTGAATAAATCTATTAGTAGGTAATGGAAAACAAATAAGTATGATTAAGTTGATTGTTAATTAAGTTTTAATAAAGCTTAGTTAAATTAATCCATTTGAAATTGAATATTTAATTTTGTTGAAAACATAATTAGGTATTTTACGTTATAACTAAATTAGAGAACTCACAATTGACATGTTTTCATTTTTTACAAGGTACTTGAAATCGAAAACCATTTCGAGGTATTCCAATTAATATTATGATGACTTAAAATAAAAATTCTGGAAAATAAAAAAATACGTGTATCTTGTTTTCATCAGTAATCTCTAAATAATAAATAAAAACACAGGGCAAAATTTTTGAAATGTTATCAATTAAATACATTGTAAATGATTGTAAATACAAAATCATTCACCAACAAATTCATTGTATTTTGTTTTTGTTTGTTAAAAATACTATAACTTTAATCGACTCACCCGTAGCAACTCAGACGGGATGCTACGGGTGAGTCGATTTTTTCTAATATTTTTAAATTATTAATCATCTTAACATAAAAATAGCATTGTGAATGCATAAAAAATCTAAAAGTTTAAATTTTACTTTAATTCTATCTTTTTTTATGTCTATGATATTGACACCAATTTGTACCTAGAATTAATGGGTGTGGTGTAAATATTTAATACTATTCTGAAAGAAGTACAGTATAAAATATCACAACTTTAATTTATTTAGTTCGATCAATTTAACCTACTGCTCTTTCCGTCCTACACACTGTCAACAGTTTTTCTATGATGAATCCAAAACCACTTATGTCCAGAACTGTCATTGTTTGCGAGACATAATAAGCCTAAACAAATACAACGTTATTAGACACGTAGCCATTAGATAAACAACAATATGGCAGCATTTCTAACATCCAGCTTATAAAAGGCAAAGTTAATAAGCTCAGCGATACAAATAGATTTGTCTTATTTTTAGAACAATATTTTTTTATAGATAGAAAAGCTTATTCTTTCTTATTTTAAGATGATACTTTACTATGATGCTGTAGGGTTAACAAATTATATTCGTAGTACTTAACATGATACAGCTAAGTTCAATATCAATAAACTTTTAAAAAGTCGGCATTCTTGCACTTTTTAATTAAAATTAACATTTTGTATGCACATTATTAAACTCATCTGTACCACCAAAAAAACATTAGAAAGCAAAGTCACTTTAAAAACAAAATATTAAAAGTTAAAGCCTGTTAAACATAAAAAGTACGACTTCACGAGCAACACTCCGACTAATTGGTTAAAGAAAATTGAATTTTGTATCATATCGTAAGATCTTTACGTTATTATGAAACCTTCTGTGGATTCACCCTAATAATGGACGTTGCTGTTAATTAGAGAGTGCTCACTTTATACACAGATTTTACGTTTCCTATCAACTTTGAAATCCAAGGAAATGTACAAGAAAATTATGAACATTATCTTGTTTTGAGTAAACAAAAACAGTAAATGGTTATCTTGTAACGTGGCATGTATAGTATAAATGTATGTAGCAAGCGTGTGTGTTGTTTGGTTATTGCTGTAGTCACTAAAAACAAAAGCTCACTCACAAAAATAAGCTCGTTTTTATTTGGCATTTGGCTATATTAATTTATAAATCCTCTTTAGTTTCAATAGGACGAGTAAATTAGAAAAAAAAATAAAGCGATCTGATTTCTGCACTGACGTCCATTATACTTGTCAGTGTTTCTGTTTCTTTTACAGATTTTAAATATCGAACACCGTAGAATTCGATACACGCACACCCACACATTTGACGCCTAGCCATAGAGTCAACATTTTGGCTTGATTTGTTTTGTTTCGATTTACCTCCATTTTGGTCTTCATTCCGTTTTCCGTAACCCCTCGCGATCAACACATTTTTGCCAGGTTTGAACGTACCCCGGGTCACTCTTAGTTCATAATCTGCCCAATTTTAAAGCACTTTGTAATAATGATGGGTGACGTCATTCCTTTTATTAAAAACAAAATATTGATGACGTCAGTAAGATAACTTTTTTAATAACCTTATTTTAGTTACCTTCGTTTTGAGCTTCATTTCTTTTCCTGTAAGCTCTAGTGATGGGCATTTTCGGAATCGGTTTGAAATTCCCTCTCGTTTCTCTTATTTCACAATCTGGCCAAATTATTAATGGTCTTAATGATTAATATGTTACCTGTTCTGATAGACAATTTCAAAGCACATATACAATTATGTGATAAACTGGAAGAGCCCAATGATCCAGTGATCGTCTTTTTTAAGTCCGATTTTGAGACTCACTTTGCTTTCATAATGTGAAACTGATCTTAAATTACTTAACGAAAATTAAACATAAAATATAGCTACTATACTTTGCAGTAACATTTTTGTCATAGAATGTAAAAAGCATCTGAATATTTGTAGGAATTTTTATTTTATTTTTCAAGACAAATGGCATGCTGAATTAAGTTTTAAAATTTGCATAAATTTATTGAAGCTACGAATATTTTAGTAGAAAGCCAGTTACGCATGGATGTATGTTGATTTTTAAAATAGATTTTAAGATATTGAAACCGTTTCAATGTTTTTTCTAGTTCCAGTTGTGTGTTTTTTACCCATGTCAAATAACTATACTGTTCTAGTTCATGATAGTATTTAATACTTTTAATGCAAAATTATTTGTTTTGAATAACTTGACATGAGTACAATGCGCTCAAATTGTCAATTAAATCGACAGTGAATGTATTGCAAAGAGAAAATTTTACAGATTAAAATACGTCGTTTTGTACCACAAGCTTTTCTAGTTCTGGTCGAAGTGGCCAAAGTATTGTAGGTATTTATTTATTGTTAAATTAATCGCATTATACCTAAAAAGGCGCGATTGGTTTAGGCCATTTTCTGAAATCTAAAATATTCGGTTACCTTTGTCTTGTGTTTCGTCTCGTTTGCCATAACCTCGGGCTATTAGTACTCTATGGCCAGGATTGAAAGTGGGTCTCTTTTCTCTTACTTCAAAATCTATTCAAAACATAGTTTAAATTTTATTTTACACCACGTAAACGTAGAAGCTATTTAGAAAAACCATGTGTTCGCAATTTATTATTTAGGTTTTTAATTTAACAGAACATTTATAAAATACGATAAGAAAATATTGATTATACCTGATCATTCTTTTTTTTATAATTTACCTATATTTTTAGTGCTTATTATGAGAGAAAAAATATTTAATCATTAGAAGAGGTAGTAATTGGTCTATAATCAATTGATAAAATAGATTATAGATAAATTAAACCTGTTAGCTATCAAGCTATTATTTGTAACGATGTCAGTAAATAGTCAAAAGAATCAAAAGCTTACTATAAAATCGTTTACCTGCGTTTTGGCTATCAACTCTTTTACCATAACCACGAGCGACCAAAATATTGGATCCAGGTTGAAATGTATCACTTGTTACTCTTAACTCATAATCTGTATTTAATTTTTATTTTATTAGTTTGCGTAAGACTATTGAAGCGATAATAATATTGAATACCTTAAATTCGCGTACTACGAGTTTAGCATACGTTGGCAGCTGTTTAATTTGATCTTTATGGGAAAGAACAGGATAAGGTAAGTTATTTCTTTTTACGCCTGCCAATTTATTGCTTAACTCGCAGTAAAATAACAGTTTTTCACACCTCGTAAAACATTGAAGAACGGCCAAATTAACACCTTATAAAAATGGAAAAATATTCAGTTTGGGTAAAATTACCCATTACGACATTTGATAGAAACGAGTTTAGGAAAAACTATTACTTTATTGTAAATGACAACCGAACCAAAGCGTAGGTATTTCATGAAAAAAAATGTAAGCCTTATTTTTTTGTAAGCATTTTTTTTTTATTAACTAAACGTTTACCGTCGTCGTCTTCTTCGACGCTGTTCCTTTTGCCGAAATCTGGAGCGACCATCAATGACGATTTCGGATTAAACTTTTTGCGTGGTGTAATCTCGTAATTATAATCTGTTGGAGTAGAATGTGTTTAGAGTATGAGTGAAAAGACAACCAGTTGAGTATAGTAGTTGTGCCGTGGGCCCGAGTTGAGTCGTTGGTACCTCAGTTGTGTAGAAGGGAATCAAAAGTGCCCAAGGCACAACCAGTTGGGCATAGTAGTTGTGCCTTGGATTCGGAAGGATTCTATACCTACATACTGTGTGAAAATCATATTTGTGTGTTTAATTTTTGGTTTGCGTTACGCATGACGTAATAACAAGTAATAAATTAATTTTAAAGCCCTAGTATTTATTATTTCTCAACATATTTAAAAGTCATTAATTTTTTATGTGGAATTTAGTGAAATATGTTTCTGTCTGATGGAAAATGTAACGTTTTTGAAAAATGTGATATCGGATAGGCCAATGTTGTTGAAACTTAAAGTAAACTCTTATGTCAATTTCCCAACAATATTGGGGTAAAACTTTATTGTAGACAATATTTCTCAAAGACTTAAATCTAAAAGCCCACCTCATTACAGATACATAGTACAGTACACTAAGTACTAAAACACGTATGTAAGTATGTTTTCTTATATATTAAAATTATTTTAAGCACAAAAATCACCAACAGTTTTTGTTCTCCATGAACTTTTATACATTACTCGAAAACAGAGTTAAATTCAGATAAATAATAAATTTGTCTAGAAGATACAGTCATATTATTTATGAACACACTTCTTCGGAATAATCCAATTATTTTCGTTTTATAAGAATTTTACTCTGTTGTAACATTGTTATCGTTACTAACGAGAAATTATAGTATGGCTCGTAAAATGTTACAATATTCAAAGATTAACTGGAACTATTGTTACTAGATACTAATTAATATGGATTTGATAACCGTTATGAATATTTAGGTCAGTTCTGGGTGTCGCGTATGTTACTGTCATTCCCATAGCCCTCAGTGTGTTAAGTACCGAATTATTGCATGTCTGTACCAATCACTGGACTTGTTGCAATATTTATAAATTAGATAAAAAGCAACCTTCGTCTTATATCCCTATAAATTTTATGAATAACTATATTCCGTCTACGACTTCGTCTGCGTGGTCTATAGAATTGAAACATCCCACGGAATCGTACAACTGGGATTCAAGTAAATTCTGGCGTTCTATCTGTGTGTCCACCATGTTTCATGCATATCCGTTCTTAAAAACGGCAGACATCAAACATAATAATACATTTTTTTTTTTATTTGGTGGGATTGAGAAATCCATACAATAATAATTTTACTTTGATTGTTTTTTTAGCCACACTATAATTTCCGCGCATCTGTTTGCCATACGAAGGATAGTTGTTTAGCTATCCTCAACAAATAAAGCGATCTCCCATATCTGACCAGATCCAATTGGACACTTAATGGGAAAATTTCCCAATTTTTCGGGAGTCTGTCCCTCTCTGCACACCAATTTTCCCCTCGAGTTTTCCCATCGAAGGGACGTTAACCCAATTATAGTTGTTGTACCTTCATCTTCGGTTCGCTTGCCGAAATCCCTTGCAATCCCAACAGTGGGACTTTTAAACGTGGGCGTACTTCGTGGGGCTCGTTCTGCTGACGTTTCGTGGTCTACGTCGCCTTTAGGAATAGTAATGTTAACTATTTCTAATATTTAACAGGCTTGTAAGTTTATTAAAAAAATGCCTACCTATGCAAATTTGCCGACAATTGAGCAAAAATAATCAAATATCTAATATCACTGTGGTAATACCAAAGGATTAATTAGATAAAACAACATCGAAAGTTACCCCGTTTCAATGTGCTTGATGAAAAATATATTGGTCCAAGTGCGAATTAAAATTTTACTTTTATTAATGTGATTTTCTGAACACAATTTTTACTTGCCTACCTCATCTATTATGTTAACCCTTAAATTCAGTTCAAACCGACCCTAAAACAACAATGTTTTCAATTATTAATATACGCGTCGGCTGTAGTATCGAGTTTCAAACGTACGAGAGAAGCTGATAAGTAATCTGCCTAAGGATGAAAGAAAAGACATAGAGATATGATTTATTTTTATTTTTCGATATAATCCCCTCCAACTGAAATATATTTATGACATTTCTCAATAAGTGACATCATACCATTCAAAAATATGATTTGTTTTGCGCGTCATAATGATCGTTCACAGGTTCACAGCGTCCTTAATTTCTTTGTCGATAGAAAATCTGCGACCTCTCAAATTTTGGTCGCAGATTTACCGACGACGGTTCTAAGGGTGGCCTATAGTCCAGATTTAGCCCCCTGTGATTACTTCCTATTTCGAAATTTAAAGAAAAATTTGAGAGGTCGCAGATTTTCTACCGACGAAGAAATTAAGGATCAATCATTTTGACGAGCAAAACAAATCATATTTTTTTTTATGGTATGATGGCACTTATATGTCATAATGTATTTCTGTTGGAGGGAATTTTATAGAAAACTTACTAATAATATTATAATGCGAAAGTGCGTTTGTTTGTTTTTTACGCCTTCACGTCTTAACTAATGAACCGATCATGATGAAATTTTACATACACGTTGTCAGGGGCACAGAGAAGGACATAGGGTACCTTTTATCCCGAAAAAAGTGTTGTTCCCGAGGGATAGAGAAAAAATCTTTCCACGCAGACGAAGTCACGGGCGGCTGCTAGTAAAAAATAAATAATCTCTCTATGTCTTTTCTTTCATGCTTAGGTAGATTACTTATCAGCTTCCCCTCGTACATTTGAAACTCAATACTACGGCCGACGCAATCTGTATCGGGAGTTAGGAATCACCTTTTTCTTATTGCAAAGGACTCTGACTATTGAACTGGTTTTATGTTACAGCAGCCAATTGGATTTAAGGTAGCAAAACTAACAAAAAGCATTGTTTTCGGAGAATATTGCTTCCACCTAACGTGCTGCCGACCTAACGTCACTAACCTAAGCTATTACCGTAATCTTTAGTTGTTTTATTAGGTCTATTTCACAGAACATCACTTTCCCTGAACGTCCACATCCCTGAGCATTTACATCGAAACACTGACTGAAAAGGGAGAACTTAGTTAATTCTCCATTAAAAAATTGCTTCTATTTCATAATAAAATCATCTTTTTGCTTAGGTACATAGCGCGGAAAACGGACGGGAACTAAACTTTACGTATTTAAAATTGTATGTGCTTTTTCACAAAAAATAGTTATTTGACTAACTATAGAAAAAATCTATGAAATTAACTTATAGTAAAAATAAGAAACTAACTTAAAAATAAAACCTACTTAAAAAATATGAAAATAACTTATAGAAAAAATCTATGAAAGTGACGTATAATTTGATGCTTGAATAATTGAAAAATGGCAAAAATTATGAAAGTCGGCAAATTTGCAAGAGGTTTCTCACTCCAAAGATAATGAACATTAGTAAAAGAACAAGTTATTTCATAACTTAGGAATAAAAACTTAAGCACACATTTGAAATTCTAAATGGCACCAAACAGGGAACAGGTTAAGACCGTTTAAGACGACGCCTCGTGAAAAAATTTTTTTACAGGCTCCGCCCACTCACCCCTCGTATCCCATAGTGACATTCTGCCTTCAATCGTAAAGTTTGATTTTCGCGCCAAATGCCTGTGAGGTTTCATCGAAAGTTTAAAGAAGAAGAATAGAGAAACGATGGAGTCGCAATACATTGTATTTAGAACATTTTCTTTGATAATTTAGGTATCTTCAAATTGAATGAAAAATGAAAATGAATACAAATACCTAACAATAGTTTATTAATTGTAAAAAAATACTATTATTATTAATAAAGTTGTACCATTCGGCGTTTTTCAATACATTTGCGAAAAACAGATTTGTAACTTTTGCGACAGAGGTCCATTTGGGGCCATCCATAAATTACGTCACACGTTAAGGGGGTCGATGACGTGTGGAGGGGTCCTAAATTCGTCAGTTCCAATTCAATAATTATTACTAGATATAAATCGTAAAATATGTGACGCCATCGTTTCTAGTTTTGCCCTTCAGAAGTGCGAGAAAAATAGTTTTAGAATTTTTAAAGCAATATTTATGGAGAAATGGAGAATGTGACGTCACAGCTCGGCACGGCGAAACACACACCTTTGCTCACATTTTTTTATCTGGCCTACCCACATAAAAGAAATAGGCCATTCAAAATGTCACATAAAGAAAAATGGGCAAAAGACGCGTTTAAGCCCGACCATTGGGTTTAAACACATAATTCCCCCCTCCCCTCCCCCCCGTTGGAGCTAAATTTAATTAAACAGATTTTATGCAATATGTTGTGTTTAAAATGAAGATTATTGAATTTACTCAAAAAAGCTTGTAATATGGTAATTATTTTGACAACCTTCTTTGAACAAAGTCGAGGTTGCCGTGCTCCTCCGATGGTGACGCAGCAAAGTTGTATGGGATATCATTATTGTCGAGTTTTAGCCACCAGCAATTTCCTTTGAGAATCCATTATTGTCGAGTTTTGTTTCAAACATAGTTGGCTGAAAATACAACATTGTACAACGCACTTGACGTCGTTCATAAACACATCCCGCTCGCACACTATACGCCACACCTATCGCTCTCTCATTCACACTTGTTGTGGTAAGCGTGGTGAGCCGCCATTTTCAATCCCATTCTTTTTCTGCGCGTGTGTTGTATTATTGTATGTAGATGCATTATCGCTTCGCCAGGTATTCAGTGAAAAGGGAAGTACTTCCACCGAGCTAGGTGACTGTGCTCGGGGACCGCGGTCCAACCGTTGATGGTTGGTAGTTGTATATGTTACAGTCAAAACTCATATCCGGTCAAAACCACTTTTGACTGCAAAAATCAGGCAAAAGAGGTTTTGACTAAGGACGTTGGTCAAAACCACTTTTAACTGATTTTTGCAGTCAAAATTGGTTTTAACTAATGACGTTGGTCAAAACCACTTTTAACTGCAAAAATAATGGGTAGTATCGATTTTGACCAAATTATGTCGGTTAAAAGTGGTTTTGACCACGAATTTTAGTCAAAACTGCTATTAAGGGGGACTAGGAGCCTATTTAATAATTAAACAAGTGAAAGCTTTAGAAATGATGAGATATAAGTAATTACAATTTAAGCTTCACACAATTCAGTTTATGATCACCGCTCTATCCCGCCCAGCTTCACATCAGTGAAACAGTGAACGTAACCTAAGCAATGCTAACGCATTTAAAAAATAATAAAAATAAAAACTACCTGTTAATTATTTTTATTTTTAAAAGTAATTTATAAGTTAGCATGGCATAAGTTGCGTTTCCACTGACGTGGAACTGGGCGGAAAAGAGCGGTGATCCTCCAAAAACTATCAAAATGACATAGTTTCAATATTATATTTAGATTAAAAAGTAAAATAAATATTTTGAGATCGAATTTCTGTATATTTGCAGTTTACAAGGTCTCGGTACAATGTCGAATGAATTTTGTATAGACAAAACACTTAAACGTTATACCTTATAAATAGTTTTATGAAACTTTTTTGATAATTTTTCTGGTAATTTTCACTAACCTCCATAACTTTTTATGAGTTTTGACCGATAGTAATCGGGCAAAACCACTTTTGACTGAGAATGTTGGTCAAAACCACTTTTGACTAAGAACGTTAGTCAAAACCACTCTTAACTGCGAAAATCAGTCAAAACCACTTTTAACTGAGAGCATCGGTCAAAACCACTTTTGACTGTTTTTTTCAGTCAAAAGTGGTTTTGACCGGATATGAGTTTTGACTGTAACATATATATGCAAAGTTGCTACGGGTGAGCCGATTTTTTCTAATATTTTTCATTATTTATTCATCTATAAAACAGCTTATGTCACTTTGTTAGATACCTACTTATTATAGCGTGCGCATGATGCGTGCCTAAATAAATAACGTAATAATGCGAGACGTAAGTATTCGTTTTGAGATTATTTATTATTATTGCTATTCTTTTTGCTTTGCCGTTGTCGCGTAAAGAGACTAATGATTCTGCAAAATAATAATATTTGTTCACGATCGAAACTTGTAAAAGTTAAAAGTTGTACCACGGGTCGGGAAAGAAATTTTATTTTACAATATTTATTAGTTTATTGTTTTGTTACGCAATGGCGACTCTTGGAAGGTTTGTTCTGTTGATAATTTTCATCTCCTGAAAATAGGTTGGATAAGTATTAGAGACTCTTTGTCTTTGAAATGTGGGAGAAATTAAAACTGTCATTGTCAGTATACTGTCATTTTACGTGTTTTGGCTGGTAAATTTTTGGAGCGCTCAAGCACAGGTCTGTCCTCAAGGAAGGCTCGCGGCCGTCTGAAATTTCGGTGCAAAGAGGTAAAGTAATATAGCTTCCCAGCGCAAAGAAAGGGACAACAATAGCGCACGCATTCCAAAATAAAATAACGTAAGCGACATTATGAAAATAGTTGATTTATTAAAAAACTAAATTATTTTTGAAAAAATTGGTTTTATCAAAGGTTGGAACTATTTATTACTTATCTTATTAACCTAATTTCAGTTCAAACTATGAGTCCGTTTGCTTACAGTACTGCAAAAATGATATGAGAGGCATCAACTTTGGATTTTTTTTCTATCGAGAAAATTGTTTCCATTCATGTTTTGAGCTTAATCAAAAAATTTAGTTATTAGTCTATTTTAACATATTCCAAAATTAGAACAATAGTAGTAGGATCAATAGGACTAAATCTAAATTGAAAACCATGAAAATCCACGAGGTATCCTCTTAAGAATTCATAACAAATTTTGCATTCCATTACACCGTCTCTTCAAAAGTTACACTTGACAAAGATCGATTGCATTTTAAACACCTTCCTTTGAGAGTATCACATCACATGCACTCCTAACTACATTTTTAAAAGCTTGAAATTTTCTTGAAGACAAACTGTAGGTGTTTTTGCTCGCTAGGAAATTCATAAAGATTTAGGATTGTAGGTTTAAGATTTCCGACTTCAGGTCCTTACTTAACGTTAAGAAAGCTTTTTAATGGAATCCCATTTTCATTTTATAATAATTGTCTTAATTTTTGACAACTACTAAAGCCGACGACGTTACAAAACTTTAAACAAATGAATGAACACTTGTTTATAAAAAAAAGTAGGTAGTTAAGTTACTAGGTAATTAACAACGATTTATTATAAGACCTAACAATAAGATAAGTTTAAATATTTTTTTAACGTATATTATTTTATTAACTTGACTGTTATGGTCATAATTTAATAAAAATATTAAGCCATTCATGCGTCAATAAGATAAAAAAAAATCTTCACTTTTTATAGGGCTGCAAAAACACCACTTATTAATAACAGATAAGTTCTCATTTCAAAAGCTAGACGCTGCTATTCAAGTTTTAATTTATTTCTATGAGTTAGTTTCCGTTGCAGCGAATACAAATTTCTATTCTTAGTTCACGAAAAACTGTGAATTACCTACATTCAAAGGCATCACTGATACTAAGTAGTGATCGAATAGTTACGATGAAAATGGCGTTAGAATATTGCAAAGTCGGCGGCGCTACTAAGACTAAATGTAAATGTGCTAAAATCCTGAAAAAACATTACGGAAATATTGAATGCATCAATGTATCCATCTACTACAAAGCACCATAGTTTACATTATCTAAAAATCTTGAATAATTATGGGCTTAATGAAAAAATATACAATGAACCGGGTTTCAATACCCGGATCTTTCACAACCCGGATGAAGTTAACCTTTTTTACAATTTTTAATCGGAATGGGCGTTTAAAAAAATCCGCTCACATTGTCTTTGACAGAGCAGGAATACCCGAATACAAAGTAAATTGTTAATGAAGGTCCTGGGTTACAAAATCCAACAGACAACGTTTATTTTCAGACGAGGATATTAAAAAGCACACAATTATGCCGCGATTAAAACAACGCTTTGATGACATAAACTGACAACTTCCTTTTTAGCTCACTAAGTATTTAATTTATGCTTTTAATTATTTATTTACACATTATGAAGCTTACAGTAATCCCATAAGCCGTAGACCTTAATGTGTCCTTTGAACTTTTTCAATAAAGACAGCTAACAGATACTGGTTTCTAGAAATGCTTGTGATACTCCCTATTGGATAAGGTACCAAATGCACTGACCTGATTTTTTTTTCTTATATGGAGGTCAATGTACCAAATCGCATAGATAGACAAACCTAGTTCGTTCACAAGAACCATTTTCTTTTTAAAGAGTTTGCATTGTGCATTGCATGGTACAATCATATACTGCGCCAGGTAAAGCACTTCGAGACAAAGGAAGTGACGTGGGTCTGCACAGGCATACGTCATCTCCGCTATCGGTATAGAAAATAACGTTAATTCATCTAACTGTTTCGTTTGCTACTAAAAAACAAATGAGTGTGACGAAAAAAATCCTTCATTCTTTGCTTGTTACAATAAGGTCGCGCAACTGAATAGTGACGTACGTAGGTATGCCTGTACATCGCCCGGTATTCTTGGATCGTGATGAATTGTTTCTTTTTTTTAAAGATACCTATAGGCAAAGTACTCACGCTCAGCCCTAGTGGTGGGTCGGTCCCGTTTCCCGAAGCCTCGAGCCGTCATCATCTCGACGTTTTTGAAGCCGCGCGTTGGACGCTGCTTCGCGCGGGCGACCCGCACCTCGGGACCCGCCTCCGCTAGGCAGAGGCACACCGCCGCGACGACAGCTAAATGCATTGTGATATTCATTGCTGGAACAAACAGAGAACAGGGGCTTGAATATCTTATTGAGACAGTAAAGGAATTGGAGAAGATTCCGATACTGTTGCGCACTTCTAAGCGCAGACAATTTATGGTTTCTTTCTTGCAGCAGCCTCGCAGCAGCACGATAAACTTAATGTTTCGTACTTATACAGGTATATTATCTAAAAACGTTCAATCATTAGAACTACAAATACTCCTTGAGGGAGGCCTATTACCAAGCGGTGGGTGTCGTGCGAGTCGTGCGACTGAAAGAAAAAAATCCGGATAATGAAAAAATAAAAAGTACTTAAGTACATAAAAGTAACTAAATAATTTAAAGTAATAATGATAATGAAAAAAATCATTGACTTTGAAAGTTTTAACGTAACGTTACTGCGTTAACTAACGTCTTATTTTAATTCACGATATTAAAGGTTGTAAAACCGTATCAGACCTAATTTTAAATTTTTTCACACCACATGCTCGACAATGCCGAATTATATGTCATGTAAACCTTACCGAAAGCAAGACATTATATCTCTTGGCTTTAGCCGGGTTATAATGTTATATTATAACCCGCTGGTCAATAATGTGATTTTCACTTTCATAATTCTTATTGCTATATACATAAAGTCTAATTTCACTAAACAGAATGTGTCCTCAGCAGGCGCGGCCAACTCGATTTTCGAAGACCGAGGCCGTGGCCCACTAGATTCGCATGAGACATTTGTTTGTCAAATCGAGTAGGCCACGCCAGCTGAAAGAAGTTGCTATAGCCGTAGCTAGTAGTACTACTAGCTTTAGAAGATTCTATAAATATTTCAAAGAAAAAATAAAAAATTTCAAGTGATGAAAGTATTTTGTCTCCAGAAGCTATTAAATTAGATGCCATAGGCATTGTCAATAATCTACTCCCAGAAAAGTCAAAGGAAAAATACCTGAAAGCCTATAAAGATTTTGACACATGAAAAACTGCAAAAGACGCAAAGTCTGTGTCTGAATCAGTGCTTCTGGTCTATTTTGAATATTTATCAGCTACAAAGAAGTCAAGCAGCCTGTGGTGTATCTATATTATCTTTCCATAATTGGACTAATGTCTCCAATATCAATTTGCACTTTTAATATGCTGTAATAAACACTATCTAATAAGCCTGGTTTTTTATTGTCTCGCATAAAGTGAGAAAAGTAGAGTATACACCACCGGGATAAAACTGTTTTTTTCTTGGGCGCTTGAATCCCTCACTGCACTCAGGACTCAATCTTAATGTAGCGCCCGTGACATAAAACAGTGCTTTATCCCCTTGGTGTATAATCTACTATTTCACACCACATGCTCGACAATGCCGAATTATATGTCATGTAAACCTTACCGAAAGCAAGACATTATATCTCTTGGCTTTAGCCGGGTTATAATGTTATATTATAACCCGCTGGTCAATAATGTGATTTTCACTTTCATAATTCTTATTGCTATATACATAAAGTCTAATTTCACTAAACAGAATGTGTCCTCAGCGGGCGCGGCCAACTCGATTTTCGAAGACCGAGGCCGTGGCCCACTAGATTCGCATGAGACATTTGTTTGTCAAATCGAGTAGACCACGCCAGCTGAAAGAAGTTGCTATAGCCGTAGCTAGTAGTACTACTAGCTTTAGAAGATTCTATAAATATTTCAAAGAAAAAATAAAAAATTTCAAGTGATGAAAGTATTTTGTCTCCAGAAGCTATTAAATTAGATGCCATAGGCATTGTCAATAATCTACTCCCAGAAAAGTCAAAGGAAAAATACCTGAAAGCCTATAAAGATTTTGACACATGAAAAACTGCAAAAGACGCAAAGTCTGTGTCTGAATCAGTGCTTCTGGTCTATTTTGAATATTTATCAGCTACAAAGAAGTCAAGCAGCCTGTGGTGTATCTATATTATCTTTCCATAATTGGACTAATGTCTCCAATATCAATTTGCACTTTTAATATGCTGTAATAAACACTATCTAATAAGCCTGGTTTTTTATTGTCTCGCATAAAGTGAGAAAAGTAGAGTATACACCACCGGGATAAAACTGTTTTTTTCTTGGGCGCTTGAATCCCTCACTGCACTCAGGACTCAATCTTAATTCCCTCGCTTTGCTCGGGAATTACCTTGTAACACCCTCGCTGCGCTCGGGAGTTAAATTTGGAGTCCTTCGTTACGTTCATGATTCAATGTAGCGCCCGTGACATAAAACACTGCTTTATCCCCTTGGTGTATAATCTACTATTGGAGTTTTAAAACCCGTAAAATACGTAAACTTGGACTCTAAACATCTGACATCATAATAATCCGTGGAAAGATTTAATTAGTTTGATGCATATTTTCAGCTGAAAAACACTGGATACATTTTAGCGTAACTAATCTAGACTGCAGTGCAAGTTACTCATAATTATGTTATTCGTACCAGTTTCACTAAAAGAGAATACCATAGCATAGCCAGCTTATTTAAAAGCTAAAACATCCAAATGTGACATTAGTAGCTACTCTACTAAACAAACTTTGGTCTGGAAAATGTCATACTTTTAGTTCAGTGAGAGAATGTAATGGCGAAATGAAACTGCAATATTTCAAATTATTATGAAATAAAACGTCTGCTAACAAGCGCTGAGATAATAAAAACCGTTACTATTTTATGGACAGTTTGTAAAGTTTTATGAGTGAAAGGTGAGGAAATGTTAGCTGCTATAATTTTTATAAGGTTATTCTTGTCACAGCTTTGTTCAGTCTTTAAAATATTGCAGAAGAGCAAAGTTTGAAATTGAAATTTTATTGTAGAAACGGCTAACAACGAAAATCCATATTATCTTTTCACGCCTGAACCACTAAACATTTTGACTAATTTTAGTGTAGAGTAGAAAGGTAGATAGTCAGTGTAGACTACTTGTTGTCACGAAATTAATATCGAAGGGGGAAAGTTCGTCTGAACAAAGTCCTTGCAGACGAAGTGGCGGACAGCTGCTAGTATGCCATTAACCCTTGAAGCTGTTATTTTAAAAAACATTGGTAGTGAATATCTAGAAAAAAAAATACAGATTTTACAGTCCCCGCAAGAATCGGATCATTGAAAATGAACACAAAAATTTACGAAAAACCAAAAACAAATCAAATGCAGAGTCCTATTATATTTTTAAAATTACCTAGGTAGTACCTATTTATTTTTACGATTGTTTGTCTAAAGCGCCCGCTGACTGCCTCGATGCAGCCGAAATAATATTAACCAATTTTCAAAATTCCAACGAATGCACTTCTCGTCTGCTTCTGCATCTTTTAACACTATTACCATGACGATCGGTCAATAATCATAGAAGCTACATCACTTTTTATGTACGGAAACAGCCGTTTTTCTACAATTCCAAATCTAAAGGGACCACCTACAGGTCACAATTAAAAATTGATTTTCAAAATTATTTCGCCATTTGATAGCTTAACTAATACCCTAGGACCCTTTTTTTAATTTTTTCTTAAGTCGGTTTTTTTCCGAAATATTTACAATTTAGTAAACAAACATCCCGGAATTTTTGGAATTTCACAAAATTCCAAAAAAAAGTTACAAGTAGATTTTCAAAATTTAAACGTTTACACGTGTCTCGATAAATTCCTCAACTTTTAGTACTATTTTCATTTCGATCCTCCCAAAATCCTCGGAGATATGGCCAAAAATACGTCTCAGGCGATTTGCATCTGATAACCATTTTCAATGGTAAAAAATATTCCTGCTATGCCGCTGCTATATGCTACAGCTAAACATAAAAAACACTAGAACTTTTTCAGCAGATTTGTATCAAAACATAGGCTCGCTATGACAGGACGCCATTTGCTTTCAACACCATAATCTTGTGTGCGATAGGGTAGTTAATTTTTTATCTTTAGTGCAAATAAACTTAACATTTCTATCGTTAAATTTATATTAACAAGCCAGTAATAATAAAACAATCACAATGAAGGTAATAAGCGTTGTTTAATTAAACTGTCGTCCAGAAGAAAAGGATTTAATTTACAAGATTCTTCGAATTCTTTAATCGCAGTGAAAGGATTTACGGTCTTTTTGGAGACTGTTAACGAATTGGATTAAAAAAATAAAACCTTAATTATGGCGTGATAAAGTCGATTTTAATTAGCGCCTTTAAGCGGTTTTCTTACAATACAATAATAAATAAAAAAATAACCACAAATGGAATCATAATCTTTGTGACTTATTAAATTGAAATAAGGAGGGTACATAGTAAAAAATATATATAATAAAACTGTGGTAGCGCTTAAATTATTATGTATCAATTACTTCGTAATCTAGGTATTTAGGGTTAGTACTATTATAGGTATATTCTGCGATTTAGGCTCGGATTAAAGTATGATATAAACGCAGTTATATCGATTGTATTAATACAAACGTTCGACGAAGACAAGCGATTACGAACGTTTCATTCCACACCTATAAAAAGAAGTTACTCAGGGTAATGGGATATATCCGGATATAACCTTAGATTATCGTTAGATTTAAGGCTTCGCGAGTACACATGTTTACCCTGACATGTCAAATTGTAATCCCTTTCGTTGTGACTTAACATTAAAGTTTTATTATTAGATTCTTTTAAATATTTATAATTTATTTTAATAGGCACGTTTATTCAATATCATCTGTTAACCGTTACTTTAAAATGTTACAGATGTTTCTAAAATAATTGATATGTTTGAATTGAATTGAAAAAAAATATAGACTTAAAACAGAACACCGTGTCCAGTTTAAAACATGACAAAAAAATATGATGAAAAACATTCATTTTGTTCAGAAACTTTTCAATTCACATAAAGGCATTCTTTAGTAAACGTGTGCCTTTGCTTTTTTCCGCGCGTATTGCATTCATGAGCAAATGAATGAAATACGCGAAACATATTCAAACAATTCTAATTGTTGTGTGCTATAAATATTCAGAGGCGATGACTAGTTACGACACGTGTTTGAAAGACTTTTAAGTCTGACTGAAATCAAATTAATGGCAATTTGCTACGAGAATAGGGAATATGCATCAATTTTTTTTTAAATCTTAATCAAAAGTATAATGCGTGAGAAAGTTAACTGTAATATTAAAACTTTTCTCTTGCGTTTTTTTCTCGTGATATAGTTACTTGAAGTTAGCACGCAGCAGCACCCGCCGAAAACGCTCCATACAAAACGGTGACGTCACACATCACGTTTCAGGAGTGTTTTGGCGCGTTTAATATGGAGTTAGCCAATAATCTTCAATTATCTCCCTAAATTTTGCGTTTAAGTACATATGTGTCTTACAAAATATTGTTTCTTATTCGATATTATATCTGACTGTAAAGTGTATTATATCCGAAAATGAAAAAAAAAATCGTTATTTTCCCCTGATTTCATCGTGTGATAAAACTAGGATTATATTTTTTTTTATTTTTTTTCCTGTTCCATCATGTTTTTATGAGTGTCCGCAGCGATCAAGCTCAAATTCATCAAAATCGGTGATTTATGCATATTCCCTATTATCTCTGACCGATATTGCAAGAAAAGATGTTTTTTTTGTACTTACACTCTCTTAGCGAATGCCGTTCTTATTGCGTTATTTAACGCAATGGTACCATGGGCAACAGCGACGCTTAACCACTGCTAAGGTCAAAATCGCTTGCACGCCGCGCCGTCACAACCATACGTTTAGTTCGTGTAGGGGCGATACGCGCGCACACGAATTTTGTTGCAAACTGGTTAAGCGTCGCTGTTGCCCATAGTACCTAGATAAGGTACTTGGATACCGACAAAAAAAATATTTTCACCTTTCCATATGTCGATCAGCTGACCAATACATTTTGTATGGGAGTATGTTTTTTTTCACTTTTCGACCTATGTTCCTCGGAGAATTTTCTTTCAGTATTGTTACATAATTTGGTTTTAACTTATATAAGAAACATCGTCAAACAAAAAAGCAGTAAAAAATGTAATTTTAAATAATTGTATTGTTCTTTTGTTGCAATAATTGTAATATTAAGATTCATTCTTTTTGTTTTACTTTAGGCTATGCTTTTATAAGAGTAAAAACCCATTTGTGGAAAGTAAAAATGTTGATCCAATTTATTTTGAGCTTTATGGATAAATTAAACGGGAACTTAATTTGTAATGTTGGAAGTAGAATGCGAATCTCAAAACTGAAAAGTTAACAAAATGTAAAAAAAATGGTTGAAGACCTTATCTCTTGTATTAGTCCGTGAGCCCGCGACAGTATTGCCTACGTCATATGACATCACGATGAAATGCATGGCACACGGTCGGAAAAGTTCTGCTGAGCGAGGATCAGAAGATTATCGCAAATAAAATTGGCCAGAAGCTTGAGAAAATCTTCCACTTCCGGTCAAAATTTTAAGATTATATTTACGTCATGTGACATCAGAAAGAGACCTGTGTCGTCATTTAGTTTTCAATCGTAGAGAGAGTAAACATAAGTCTGTCAGTTCTGAAATGACTAAAGCCTCGATTACATACGCCGATTTAGCTTCCTAGCTAGGAACCAATTTCGGGTTGCCGCCCGTATTATATAATAAAATATTGTACAATAACATCGATTTTAAAATTGAATTAACACTTTAACGGAAAAGTAAACATTGTTTAAGATTGTAGATGAGAATAGAAAATAAAAATCATAAAAAATGTTGACTTTTCCGTTATTTGTGCAAATTAACTGTTAAAATTGAACCTATTTATACGGGTGGCAACTCTAAATTGGTTCCTAGCTAGGATGCTAAATCGGCGTATGTAATCGAGGCTTAATAAACAAAAATTTTAAGTTTAAGGTATTTCAGAACTGACAGACTTATGTTTACTCTCTCTACGATTGAAAACTAAATGATGACACAGGTCTCTTTCTGATGTCACATGAACTCAACAGGCTCACACACACATATACTTTTTTACATAACTAATAAAGCCTCGTACATACAAAGAGGATGAAGTAAATCGATCGCCTTGAATGTCATTAACCATTTTCATCGCTGAGCTTTCAGATTAAAAAAAAAAATACGGAAGGCATGTTAGCAAAATTTATTTTCATCAACATTATATCAAGTAGGTAGGCTATACAAGGTTTCTCGGTAGTTTAATTTAATGTTCTTTATAAATGCCTTGACAAGGCTAATTTTACTAGGTATGCGACCTGTTGATCCAATTACAAAGAGCTGTATTTATAGATACGACTTTTAGAAGCAAGCACAATAATTATCTTACTTAACGAATTCCGCGTTGGTATTTTTCAAGTCAACAAGGAACCCTTATAGTTTTTCATTTTCAGTTAACAGCTTCAACTTTCTCTAAGCATGATATTTTCTGCCCTCTCTCTATTTTGTGATAATTTGTTATTGGAAAATAATGATTATGAAAGATATACATATTTTCCAAGTACTTACATAAAAATAAATTGCAGATTTTTGTGGGTTACCTAACCTGACTGTACATGACATCACGCATGCCCTGCGCAAATCAAATTAATCAGTATCAAACAAAATCAAATTGAAATTAAAAAAGGCCTTCTTAAATGTTTTTTGGTGTGGTATGCAAGTTTACAATGGCAGTAAATAAGTAATTAATATATTTTTTATTTAATTTCAGAGATCGCGGACGTTTTACAGAGGGGACTGACCATTCCTGCATTTGGTATCCATTGTATCGATTTGTTCCGGATTCGTCATGTTCCTGACTCGTCCTATTCCAGTTCCAGATTCGACGTATTCCAGCTTCAATTAAATTCCTTAGAATTTAATTAAGTCTTTTCCTTGCCACTTATGCTGGAATTTTATTTGATGTTGATATCCATTTTTTTGTTATGGACGTTAAATAATCTGAATAAAGAAATGAAGTATTTAAGCTTTCTTTTGGCCTACCGGATTTCTTTTCTACCTACACGAAAAATAAGTATATTTAGAAACCTCTTATAGGTTAACCAAAACCACAATAATTCGATCTTCGTTCTAGTTTGGTCGTTGCTTTGTTACTTTAGCTCAACAATCGCATAAAGTAATGATTACTAACTAATAGCCTACCAATCCTACTATAGTGCCCTTCGGCCGTGTTTGAAAAAGTTTCGAAACAATTTTTTGCCCAAGCTGAAACAAAGACGCTTTGCGCTCGCTTGGTCAAATTAAAATTTTGAGCAGAAAGTAGCTTTCATTTAGAGAATGTATACTTTGACTTTGATTATGAGCCACCTTATTAATGTTTATTTTCAAGCATGCCAAAATATTTTTTTCTTCCAACTATGCTTTAATTTCAACACAATCACACTAAAAACTCAGTACAAAGCGAGTCTTTAATGCTCTAGAGCAATAAAAATGTATGAAATTTCATTATTGCACAGTTTCTTTTTATCGCACCAAAAGGTGCCAATCTCAATGGATTAGCTCTATTCAGCCAGCCGATATCAATACTTTTTTTTACGTACGTCTTACTCGTTTCTATCCTACATGTTCCAAATTTAAAACTCTTGACCTTACGTTTAAAAATTGTTCAAGCATAACTTTTAATTTCAATAATTATAGGTACTTCTATTTTACCTGTTTGATATGAGTTTATTTTATCTATAGGTAATAGTTGAAATAAAAGCAGATTATGCACCTCGCCTTAAGTAATTTATACTGCCCTCGTGCCTGTTAGATTAGAGCACTCGGTGCAATAATAAATTACTTTGTGCTCGATGCAATAATCTACTATAATTTTAAAATCAACAAAGCTGCCCTACCACCTACAGAATACCACCTACATTACCAATCTACGATTTCTTTAATTAATCTTAACAACTGATGTACCTATTCTAATGTTCAGGGCTTTGGGATACAGTTTAACCGCATTACCAAGCACAACTTGATAAGGTCAAGTCAAACTGATTCCATCCTTTGATCAAAGCTGAGCAGTTAAGTAGCTGTGATGACCTGATGCTTATGCTCAAGTTACGGACACGACGACACCCAATGCGATAATGCTCATTGGTTAATGCAGGATTGAGAATGTCTACCACAAAGACATTATCGTAAAATAATGATGTAATATCAATAACAACGTGTTAATGAATTGGTTAACGCAAAATGAGAAAACCGTTTGTTCGGACCATAAAACTAAACAACTTTTACTATGGGACCAACTCTGAAATCGTGAAAAAACTACGTAGTTTTAGTACCTACTTAACTTAGTCTGCTTAACATATACCTAGGTATAAGACTTTTAAAACGATGACATAAATAAGTATTTATTTTTATAATATTCACAATAATCAATACATTTCAAACGTAATGAATATACGAACCGAACGTACTCGTAACCAAAATGAATCACAATTAGGCACGAAAAAATCATACAATCGTTTGTTGACATTAAGCATACGCGTACGGTAGATTAAATGAAGCATTTTAATATGTAAATACAATACAATTTCTCTGATTCATTTCCCAGTTTTAGGCTCCATTACGTGAAATCATTTGTCTCTGTATTTTTCTTTACGTGTAAAGAGTATGGAAAATAACCTCACTTCTGCACTTTTTCGTGTTTTTTGTTTTTTCATCATTATCTTTAGCACAATTATCTTTCTTGAAAAAAGTTTTTGGAGCAACTGCACAGTATGTTAAAGTGTATTTTGATGTAAATTCAATACGTTTCCGCTATTATTTACGCCAAAAATATGGCCCGCGATAAGCGCTTTTGATGATATTCTGTTTTTTTTTTACGTTCTCTACTTATATAAAAATATGGCCCGCGCAAACCATGTTTTCCTATTATGGCCCCTTTAGTCCAATAATTTGTATTTTGAACGCGTTTTCGGAACTTATAACATTTTGGTTTGTTTAAGGGTCCTATGACATTTTTTGTCGAAAATTTCGATTTTGACGGATTTTAGCGATACAACCTAAAGACACCTTTGGGACTACTAAATACATTTATATGTGTCTGCGAGAAAAAGTAATATGATGATTCACTGGAAAGTTATGAGGTTAGAAATGAAAATGAAAGTTAGTATCAGAGTAACTTTGAACATACACAGAAAGACAAACAAGTACAAACAACAACTAAAAAGCATTCTCATATAAATTTTACGTAATAATATTAATGTATCGAGGAGAAAACAGTTAATTCTGAACGTTTTTAGTAGTTTTTAGATTGGGATATTTTTTTTACATATTCCATACATATTTAAAAAAATCCGAAGCCGCCGCTACGAATTATTCGACTATTAAGAGTTTTTTTTCTTTTGCTTTTATAGCAACATCAAAGTGATGTTGTGATAGAGACAGAGCTATACATCGCGTATAGCTTCGCTATCTAAATCACAACATCGCTCCGATATTACTTTTGACAGCCATTGTAAGGGGGCAGTAGATCAATCCATGAGCTCAAAAAACCGGCCAAGTGCGAGTCGGACTCACGCACGAAGGGTTCCGTACCAAAAAACAGCAAAAAAAAAAAAGAACGCATTTTCTATGGCAGCCTCCCTTAAATATTTTTTTTTCTGTTTTTAGTATTTGTGGTTATAGTGGCAACTGAAATACATCATCTGTGAAAATTTCAACTGTCTACCTGTTGTCGTTATTAATATCGGGCAAAAAACGGCAAAAAATCACGTTTGTTGTATGGGAGCCCCCTTTAAATATTTATTTTATTCTGTTTTTAGTATTTGTTGTTATAGCGGCAACGGAAATACACCATCTGTGAAAATTTCAACTGTCTAGCTATCATGATTCATGAGATACAGCATGGTGACAGACAGACAGACGGACAGCGAAGTTTTGTAATAGGGTTCCGTTTTTACCCTTTGGGTACGGAACCCTAAAAAGTGCCTTCGCGCTATTTAATGAAAATCTTTCTTTGCAATTTTGGGTTTAATTGAAATTTCCAAAAAGCGAGGCCGCTACGGACTATTCCAATAGCTTCACTATTCAATAAGTCAAAATAGGGAATATGCATAAGTCACCGATTTTCCTAAAATTGAGCTTGATCGCTGCGGACACTTGTAAAAACATGATGGAAAGAAAATTAAAAAAAAATGATTATTTTCGTTTTATCACACGATGAAATCAGGCGAAAATGACGATATTTTTTTTTCGTTTTTGGATATAATGCACTTTACAGTCAGATAGAATATCGAAAAAGAAATAATATTTTGTATGACACATATCTACTTAAACGCAAAATTTAGGGAGATAATTGAAGATTATTGACTAACTCCATATTAAACGCGCCCGAAACACACCGAAACGTGATGTGTGACGTCACCGTTTTGTATAGAGCGTTTTCGGCGGGAG
Source organism: Agriphila tristella (assembly GCA_928269145.1). Classification (NCBI taxonomy): domain Eukaryota; kingdom Metazoa; phylum Arthropoda; class Insecta; order Lepidoptera; family Crambidae; genus Agriphila; species Agriphila tristella. Next base: position 37,947,268 of record OV743431.1, read on the forward strand.
CCGATGCGTGCTAACTTCAAGTAACTATATTACGAGAAAAAAACGCAAGAGACAAGTTTCAATATTACTGTTGATTTTCTCAAGCATTATACTATTGATTTTGATAAAAAAAAATTGATGCATATTCCCTATTGTTAATTTATTTTTGTTTCTGAGATCATGAAAACGCCAAAATTGGCCATTTTACGCAAAAAAACACAGTCGAGATGTAATATGGCTCTTAACACATTAAAAAGTTTTAATGTGACATTTATAGGGTGACATCAGTAGTGGCCACCATTGGCGAAGGATGTGAAAATCGACTGGCGTCCTTCCACCACTATAATTCCGAATATGGTAGATAAGATAGAGTAATATTCATACAACTCAGGAAAATTAGACCACCACCACCACTAGACTGACATTTTTTATTTGTTAATTTTATAATAAATTGTATAGCTTCAACCCTTAACTGAGAGGGTGTATTGATTAGATAGAGCATTATTGAACGCTCTAAAGTGTATTGTCTTTGACTTTCAATGCGAGATTTGATTATAAAAAAAAACAATAGTCCATCTGCGTCTAGTGTTGTCATTTTGCAAAATATCTCAGCCATGTGGTGAATTTCTTTCAGGTTTCATAAACAAATCTGGGGTTTAATACCTACCATATTAGTACCAATACTAAACACTGTAAAAGCACAGATATTAGTATTAGAAGTTAAAATGTTTTGTTTTCATATATTCAATTAAAAAGTATTTACACATTTACGCCTACGTTAATTATGTGATCCCTCGGCGCGTTTCGTGCCACGTTTAGGGCGGGCGGCGCCCTTATATTTGCCAGTTTTTAATCATTGTCTCTATATTTATATTTCTGTAGGGAATAACGCACATGAAAACTGTTAACGGACTGCGATAATGGCTTAGAAATAAACATTTCTATTAGTAAATTATTTTTCACCTCTCCAGCACGAAAAGGCCGCTTTTGGCGCGTAAAAACTCGCAGCAAAATCGATTTTAGCTGCGAGCGTGAGGCAAAGTGTTTTTTTAATTTCTAACACCAACTTTTAAAATAATAAAGAAAAAAGAAATAAAGTGATAAGGACGAGACTTGTAAAATTGATATGTGAGAAAAGGATAGATAGAGTGCTTTATGGTGTCATACATGGATTAAATAGTAAAAAAATAAAATGCACGGATATATCCGTGCATTTTATTTTTTTACTATTGGCGGTATACCTTATTTAAAACTCCTTGGTATACCAAGGAGTTTTAAATAAGGATTTAAAGAAATTTTAGGTTTAAGGTAGGATTTAAAAAAAGGATTTAAGGAAAATAAGGTTAAAAAAGAAGGTTGATAATTCGAAGTAAAGAGTATGGACGAAATGAGGTCGCATAGTCGCATGTATCAAATAAATATTTAAAAAAAACATTTATGAAATTTATTAACAAATTAGATTTTTATGATTATAAATAAATCATAGACTTAGAAAAATTTTAAATAAATAAGATGGGATATTAATGAATAAGAGAAAAATACAACGGAATGTAACCAAAACGACAGGAATCTACTTTACTCTATGAATAAAATTTTTCAGCGTAGGTTTGATCAAACTATTTTTGTGATAAATAATTACAAATATGAGTGCGTCCAACGATGAAGATAGTTGTCTAACTGCAAAAGAGTTGAGTGAACAAGTTTCTAATGGTGAATAAAGTTTTTTACCAGGAAAGTCACGTGAACATTTTCTCGCTGGTAGAGGTGAAAAGTTGTATGTCTTACACGAGACCAAAATTTTGCTCTGTCTCGTGCCTTTAAATCACTCACTGTGCTCAGTAGTCTATATTAGAATCACTCGCTACGCTCGCGATTCAATCCTAGACTACTTCGCTAGTTCGTGATTTAAAGTCGGCACTCGCAGCACAAATTGATTTTGGTCACTTGTATAACAAATAACTATTTTTGCCTATTTTTATAAGTTTTTCGCGCAGTAACTTTTGATAAATGAATGGTGTAATGAAATGTTACTCTAAGTACAAAATTAATGTGCAGTAAAGTGACTGTCACTGTCAGTGAACATAAGTTTACTGTTTGAAAACTGTAAGAGAATTAAGAAAACAGTTTTAAAGTTTCAAAAGTGGCATGCATTTCAACGTGGAAATATTAATATTTCTGACGTTAGATTTGAACGGAAACCTATTAAAGTTTTCTAGACTCAGTACAGTTTTCTTGTTGCCACACCTGACGTGATGCAATTTATTTTCTACATCTTGAACAGTTTAATCTCACTTAAACGGTTGTATGATCCAAAACGTCCGGTTAGAAAATGTGTTTACGAGAAAATACACTTAGGAGGGTTTTCTTAGGAAGTATCACTGTCAGTGAAATGTATAAACCGGATCTTAAGATAGATTTTAAACTAAAGTTGAAGCTGTGGAACAGTATACCTATAATTACCTATGTTATGTTACTGTGAGAGCCCGTTGGTAAATCTTAGGTTTTACTAAAAAATCTTGGGAAAAACATGAGTTGGTAAATGTAAGGATATTATACAAAAGAGAAAAAAACTCGGACTTTTACCATAAGTTTGGTACATGCTTTGTTTAACCAATGAAGGTTGATAAATGTTTTTTTTTTTTGTAAAACAGTAAATTAGCTTACATAACTTAATCTTTTATATATTTATCAATTTATCATTTTGATACATTCTTCACTCTCATTATTTATATATCTTAGGAGTATGTATTTCGTAAGTCATTCAATTAAATAAAACTACCCATCAGTCAATCCCTTGAATTGATTAAATTACTATAATTTTGTTTACTTATTTACAAATAAGTCTTCAAAATAAATTTTACAGCATTTACCATGTCTCTGAAGTAAAACCTAAGAATAAACTATATCGGAATTAACACCATGTACCTGTTTATTTTTGAGACTCCGATATTTCGGCGCAGTTTGCCATACATTAGCACTATAATGCAACTATAATGACAAAGAAAGTTAGCTCCTCCCTTGAGCGCAGCGAAAAAATTTCTATGTCTATGGCTGCTCCAATCTATACTTTTTTGCCAGACAGTACGTCATAGAGTGATATACGTAACCTCTTTCGGATAAGTGATTGAATCCTCTATGGTCAATCCACAAATTCCTCGTTTAAATCTTTCACAGTGCAGTGGGTGGACGGTTTGGCCGAATCTAATAAAATTTGACTGAAATCTCGTAATAACCACATTTTATGGTTACCCTTTTGACTTATCATATCAAACTCCTTAACTTTCGTCGAATGATACTGTATTTTAGTAAGAAGATTATATTTTTAGTTTTTACTTGTATTTTGTATGATTGATTTATTGTAATTTGAAGAAAGTTATTTGTAAGTATTTATACAAAATTAATTTTTGGAAAAAAACACATTCGTTTTCGGTAGGTAGGTATAAGTAAGTTTTTTTCTATAAAATTAAGGAACTGCTATATAATATCAGATTTCAAAGAATTTTTTAAAAGTTATAAGAAAATTAATACTTTTCTAGGAAAAAGTTACGTCATCGCCTTACTGCGCACACTAATATACCAGTCAAAAGTAGTTTATTGACCTAACAAATAATTTTACTAGGCTTTTCTCAAAGAAACCGCAGAACAGAAACTATGGGCGTAGTTTAGTTAGTGGTATTTATTATTATTTGTGTAAACTTTCTATCGAATTACCACCCCACGGGTAAAGGTTCAAATACAACCTAATTACTCAAAGGAATACCGATGTTAAGTCGTAATTAATATTCTGTGGCCGTTTCCGCAATTTACCTGAACGATTAATTGCGGAATTGTTAATCGGTGGGTTAACACCGCTAGTTCCGAATTTACTAAAAACTTAATAGTTTGAAACTTTCAACATATTTTCTGTTACTTTCTAAACATACGAGGGTGGTTTGTTAAGTCCATGACTTTGAAAAGAAGAAATACTTTTTTTTCATAATTTATTTTTGTGTCTTAAAAAGAAACTCCTTAAGGCATCTTAACACTACATTTTTTCAAATTCGGCAAAAGATTATTACTTTTGGAAACAAAAAGCTCAAGCGACTTCTAACTTTTCTTAATGACCCTCTCGACCCTCTCGGCGGCATTCATGACATCAAAACTCATCGAATGAAGATGCGAATCCTTCTTATTCTCTAGATTCAACCCCAGTGAGACTTTTTCTCCTACCAAACATGAATAAATGTCTTCATAAATGTCTTGGCGTGCAAAGATTTTCATCAAGCCAAAAGGTGATGTCTGAAATGGACCCTCATTTCAGTTACCAGTTTTCAAGCGATGAAAGAAAAAGTAATGGGTTAAAGAGGTAGGAACTTCGTTCGACTGAATATGCAGAGCTACAATAAGATTACGTACACAAATAAAACAAAATATTCCGAAAAAAAATATTTCTTCATTAAAAAGTCATGGACTTATCAATCCACCCTCGTAATAGAAAACAAAAGAAATCTAGTCTTTCACCGTTCAAAATGGAAGGAACTTATTTAAAAAAAAAAAAAGCAAAACCTTCTTCAAAATCTTAAAAAGCTCTATATTTTTATAAGAAAATGGGGAGGAAAAGCGCAATTTTATCCCGATAGGTGGCGTCTGGTCTTTGGTACCCGGCCGCCTCAAAGAAAGTGTCAAAACATATGGGAATCTCTTGGAGTATTGCACTTTTTAATTTTATACTGAGAAAATGCCGCATTGTTATGCATGTAACTTGTAAAATATTGGAGTTCATCGATTTCCCAGTAACAAAAAAAAATAGTGGGCAAAAAAATATAAAAAAAAGATGCTTTTCCCTCGATTTTCTCCTTTGCTGAGCCTGAGAAACGTTATAAATCAAAAGGAATGTTTCATGAATTTGATGAAGCTTCGCCAATATAAAACAACATTTGAATTATAACAGCTTTATTCTTTAATATTTCAACCTCAGCAGTTTCTATCATATTTATAACTTGGATGAATTTGATAGGTATATCAAATATGGAATAAGCCCAATATTGGGACCAAACAGAGAATTAATAGAATTTTATATGCCAGAGTCATTCAAGAAACTTAGAATAATAAAATAAATATGATAAAACGGTTCCTGTAATTTTGGATGGAACAGAAATTCCAGTACAGAAACCTGAAATTACTATTGCACAGAAGGTAACTATCATGAGGCAACTATAAACACGGAAATTCACACTCAGTTGCTTTGTTAAAATTTAAATCATATGCTTCTAATCTGAAATAAAAAGATTACTTGTAAATCTTACAGGAAATTTAAAGAAATGTAATGCTTGTTAGCAATTTTTTGTAAGTTGCTATAAACTTTCTTGCCTGTTGTTTTGGCTTTTCTTTTCCGTAATTCTTCTTTTATCTGAGCTAAAGTTAGCATAGAATACTAATCGAAAAAAATACAATCTAAGAAAGTAAAATCACGTAATACACAGTCAATACAATATAGGCTCAAACTCACAATTGTTCCAAAGACTAAGAAATACAGATGATAATGATACAGATGATATAATGAATTACAGATGGCGCTTCAGTCTTTGGAACCATTGTCAGTTTGAGCTTATATTGTCTTTAGTATTACGTGATTTTACTTTCTTAGATTGTATTTTTTTCGATTAGTATTCTATGCTAACTTTAGCTCAGATAAAAGAAGAATTACGGAAAAGAAAAGCCAAAACAACAGGCAAGAAAGTTTATAGCAACTTACAAAAAATTGCTAACAAGCATTACATTTCTTTAAATTTCCTGTAAGATTTACAAGTAATCTTTTTATTTCAGATTAGAACCATATGATTTAAATTTTAACAAAGCAACTGAGTGTGAATTTCCGTGTTTATAGTTGCCTCATGATAGTTACCTTCTGTGCAATAGTAATTTCAGGTTTCTGTACTGGAATTTCTGTTCCATCCAAAATTACACGAACCGTTTTATCATATTTATTTTATTATTCTAAGTTTCTTGAATGACTCTGGCATATAAAATTCTATTAATTCTCTGTTTGGTCCCAATATTGGGCTTATTCCATATTTGATATACCTATCAAATTCATCCAAGTTATAAATATGATAGAAACTGCTGAGGTTGAAATATTAAAGAATAAAGCTGTTATAATTCAAATGTTGTTTTATATTGGCGAAGCTTAATCAAATTCATGAAACATTCCTTTTGATTTATAACGTTTCTCAGGCTCAGCAAAGGAGAAAATCGAGAGAAAAGCATCTTTTTTTTTGATATTTTTTGCCCACTATTTTTTTTGTTACTGGGAAATCGATGAACTCCAATATTTTACAAGTTACATGCATAACAATACGGCATTTTCTCAGTATAAAATTAAAAAGTGCAATACTCCAAGAGATTCCCATATGTTTTGACACTTTCTTTGAGGCGGCCGGGTACCAAAGACTAGACGCCACCTATCGGGGTCTATTGAAGTCAGTCATCCTTAAAGTTTCTTCTTTTAAACAAAAAAAGAATATATAAATCGGTTCATAAACAAAAAAGGATGGTTGAAAATACGTCTGAATTCATATAAAATGGTAACGAAAACGACAGTATTTTCAATATTACTTGAAATCCACTGAACCGATTTCAAAATTTCAAAAAATGGGACCACCTTTGAAACAAACCTCACGTTTGAATCATTTCAATCGGTTCATCCGCCTTCGAGTAATCGGTGTACATACATATAAAAAAAATATACGCGACAAAATAGATAACCTCCTTCTTTTCAAATTTTTGAAGTCGGTTAAAAATTGGTGGGTTCGTGATTTAAGCGTGGCACCTGTGGCATTAGCACCCGATTCGAATAAATTGTTACAGTACATTTGATTAAAAATTACACCGAACCAATCAAACTATGATGGTGCTGTCATATTACGGCCGTCATTTAGCGGCGTAGAACGTTGTCTATGTAAACAATACGGCGCGGTTTCTGTCGTTACGGTGTCGCCATATTGTTTACATAGACAACATTCAACGCCGCTATATTACGGCCGTCCGTACCGTCATCCTAGGAAACCCTAACTTTACACCACGACGAACTCAAGTTGGTAAAAGAAACTCGGGATGACTGGCAATGATAAGAAACCTTAAACATTGTATCCTACTAATCCTACTAATATTATAAATGTGAAAGTTTGTATGTTTATATGTTTGTTCCTCAATCACGCAAAAACTACTGAACGGATTTGGTTGGAATTTGGCACACAGATAGTAGATAGCCTAGATTAAAAGATAGAATACTTTTTATCCCGATATTACCACGGGAACAGGAACCACGCGGGTGAAACGGCGGGCGGCCGCTAGTGATTTCATAAAACTTACTGTTACGAATGACATAATATCAACACTTCACTAACTGTATATTGTTTTAAATTTCCATGGTTATTAACGTTATTAGAATAAACTATATCGGGATTTATGAATTAATATAAAAATAATAATTATGAATAAAATATCGAGGGCTCAAAAATAAACAGGTACATGGTGTAAATCCCGATATAGTTCACTTACTGTAACTAACTTGGGCCTCTTTTGGAATAATATTTGTACTTCCTTGATCCCTTTAAACCGCGATCACGGGTTTAGGGTTAAGGGGATCGAAATTAACGGGTGTTATAATCTTGTAACAAGGAATACTTAGATATTGAACTTTTGAACCCGTATACCAATATAACAATCATGGATTAAATTCGGGAAATTATTCATAAGGAAATATGAAAACATTAATTCTATCCTCACATTTAAGCCTGAAATAACATCGTTCTACCGCATTATTATAACAACAAAACCCTGATTTTACTTTCTCGTAATAAAACCAAACTAACCTAAAAACCGGTGTTATTACAATACATTTTTAAACATTTTCAACTTAGAACTGTTTAATGCTGTAACTTTTTTGACAATATTGTTCGAACATGGTGGGTTATGACCCATTTTCCTTATCCACCCTTATGGCAGGCCTATGCCCCAGCAGTGGGGGGAGACTTTAAAAAAAACCTTCCTTATCTACTTTTATGGCAGGCCTATGCCCCAGTCAGGGGGGGACAATAAAAAAAAATGGCAAAAATCGAAAGGAAGCTTCATAATACCCCTGATAACAATAAAACCTACTCAAACGGTATTAAACGGAAACCACCTGTTAAGTTGTCGGAATTATAGCGTATCATCTAATGATGTTGCTACCTACTCCATTAATTACCTTCTGAGTGAACGCTGCGTCGGCAGGGTTAATTGAAACCACTTGGCGTCACAATGGAAGGCGAGATTCTGCAAATATTTGGTGGCCTTCAAAGAGAATTTGCGAATACCGCCTTTTAAGTTGTATTCACTAGCGTCATTATTAGTGCTATTTTTGTCGCCGGAAATTAAGTGAAAAGAGCTTCAATTTTTTTTTTAAAGCAGAAAGTAAACCTTAGTTTGTTATACAGTTCAGGGGTTTTAAAAAGCAAGGCTGTTTTTTAAATCCCACTTCAACTTATTATACACGTAATCCTTTCTCAGGAATCACTCTATCTACTGGTGAAAAGTTGAAAACCGCATGAAAATCCATCCAGTAGTTGTAGGGAACAGACAGATAGAGGCGGCGAGGGACTTTGTTTTATAATATGTAGTGCTGTATGAAAATTCTGAAATGAAAATACCGCATGTATGTGGTAGCTCCATAGATACGTATGGATTAGCATTTTAGCATTAGATTAGCATTCGGAATGATTCCATTTCGGGATTCAGAATCAAAATTCCGTCTGTATGTGGCGAGCCTTATATAGAGACCTACTCTAGCAAGCCTTTCATAAATAGTACAAAAATAAAAAAAAGCATTCAAACATTGGTGAAATAACGCTGGCTTGCACCGTACGAGTGCACGTACTTGCACTAAACTAGTGACTCGGTAGCTTAGCGTAAAAGCATTGGACGGGATATCTAAAGGTCGCGGGTTCGATTCCCGTCCGAGAACTGATCTGGTGCGCGTCATATTTTTTTGTATTAAAATAGCATTGTGAATGCAAAAATCTCAAATTTAAAAATAAAAAGAAGCTTTTCAAAAAAGCTTTCATTTTTCAACGTGTTTCAATAAACACGTCGAAAAATGAAAAGTTATTAAATATTTCGAAGAGTATCAACAACAGCATTAAACAGTCCCTAACAATGTTGTATTGAAGTTTGCTGTCGAGGAATTTCGTTTCGTATGACAAAAACTCTTTTGCAAAAATGCAAATAGCATGTTGTTAGAACTATTTTACTCGCTTTTGAAGTATTCACGACATTTTATATACAATTTGCGTTTCTGATATTATGAGCCTAACCCAACCATGCGACTGACCTACAAAAGTACTCGGGATTTAAACTACGAACATTAATTTGACTAATCGTTGGTCCTTATTTAAAAAATTCTGAACTATTTTTATTATAAACATGACGTAACGTTTAGATACCTACCACAATTAATATGATGGGACCTAAAATAATTATTTAAACCCTTATCATAACATAACATACCTCTCAAATAATAAATATTGGGTAAAGATCAATTTAATTAAATAAAAAGGCAACTGATCGAATGATACGTCAAGAATTGATTAATTACTCAAGTGAATTGACCCTTCTGTCTGTCAACGTGCTTAAAATTAAATACAATTTTGTACGATTATTTTAATTTCTGAATAGTCTTTCTACCTACTATCTTCTGAAATGGACGAAAAAATACTGTTGAGATAAGATATTTTAAATCTATCGAATTTGGTCACAAAAGAATGAGTTTTGAACAAATATAAAATATAGAGTACTGTAATATCTTTTGTAATCAACTTTAACTTAAATTAATACGTAAATTGTAATTAAAACACAATGGCCGATCAATGAAAAAAAAATACAATCACGTACAATCCACATTTCAGCTTTTCACAAAGTTAAATTTTATTGTGAACAATATGTCGTTTTGTTCAATTTAAACTGCGCCGATTTCGGTCAGTTAAGCTTCTACAAACCCTTGTAACGAAACTTTTGTGTGCATAACCCAAATAGCCGTCACGTTATTGTTACGTTATTCTGCCGAGACGTGACATTGGTATGTGACATGCACGAAATTATAATGGCATAACATTTGAGCCATGCAGTTTAAGGGTCAACATGAAAAAACAAAATATGTTGACTTTTGGGTTTCTCTTGCGACAAATATCTACAGATTATTCTGACCTACAGTCATAAAAGTAGCTTTAGTAATTTTATTACTAACTAGTTAATTTATTTTAAGAAGTTACATCCTTATCATCTGAAAATTTGCGTGTAATGGAATCAAGTGATCTTATGATTCAGGTGTAATGTCTCAAATATTGTCTAATGTTATCAATAATTTTAGTAAAATAAGCAAGCAATTTTATTTTGATTTCTAACACAATTAATTAAAATTATATTATTATAATTGTGAGTGAGTGTGAATACTCAATTAATTAATTGGATAAGTAACACAAATACCTATGTATTATTTATAATAATTTATGAATCAATATACAATGTAGGTAGGTAGGCTTATGAACTACTTCGTTTATAATGTAATTGTCTGAGATCCAAATAATTATTGAGATCGTTGGTAAAATACAAGCAATATTATCAATTAATCTTGTTAATATGTCATATTAATACAAATTGATTACCAATATTGATTAGCGAGAGGCCCACTTGTAATATATCACTGTCTAATTATAAGTTCTAAACTTTTGCCTAACATGGAATAACATTTTTTTTTTATTAAAACCAATATTAGCCGACCAAAAAAATAGGTCTCAACAACCTGTGAAAAAGCTACGCAGAAATAGATCAAACGCCATTAGAAGTGACATCCGTATGTAAAGTTGCGTTGACGAAGTTATTTTTCAACGCTCACAACGTCATTCGTTGCGCTTAAAGTTGTCATAATAGTTGCAAGCGTCCATAAGTTGCGCGTATTGTCGAAGTTGTCACAAACTAAGTTGATTTGCGCGTCGTTTCCCGGTTTCTCATCCTACTGCTCAGAGAATACATAATAATAGTACCTAGTTTACAGAATTAGCCATACTCAATATCAATACTATTAGGAATTCTGATGAGTTGTTTCGTCCGACCGATTCGATTAATGACTATGTAAGTACTTAGAGGAAATGCTAATAAACTTTATTTATTTTATTATTAAATTGTCAAAGTTATTTCATTGACAGCATTACAAAGATGTGTCATATTTTACCGAAGTGGACGGAAATGCATTCATCAAGAGTGACCGGCTTACGCGTTGACAAAATAGTCTTTTATACACTGAAGGAACTTAATGTTCTTTAACAGAATTTAAAATTTTATCCAAAATGCTGATGACCGCAACTTCAACAGCGATCAAAGTAGAAACTTTTAAATGCAATGCCACTACAAAAGTTGTCATACAAATGTCACCTACAGGGGAGGGGCCCAATCGCGCTAATTTTCAACGATAAACCAAAAACTAGATCGTTACCGTTACAGTTACGTTACCAAAAAGTAATCGCTAGTTTTGTTAAATTATTGCAAGATATATGTCTAGGGAGCCTAGGATGCCATTCTAGGACAATTAAAATGACAATTCTAAAGCTAAATCAAAGAGTTTTAGGTAAACATAACCTAATGACAACGTAACGTTTTTGGTTTTATCGTTCAGAATTAGCTTGATCGAGCCCCTGCCTGGTATTAGTATCACCACAAAATGACTGTAAGTTCCTTTAGTCAGGAAAATAATAACCTAATGAGGTGTAATGAAGTATGACTGCTGCTACAGCTACATGATAAGTTTATTATAATGCGTTAAACAATACCTAAGTTTAATAAAACTGTTAAGTTGCTATTCAATAAATGAAACAGCCTTTTATTGACAACAAGGCTTTCAGCTTCGACTCCAAAATGTACTGAAACGGATGGATATCAAAGGCATTGCCAATAACCTGTTGAAGTGAACCACTTTAGCTCCTGACTGGATACTGAAAGTCGAGTCAGTTCGAACATTGAAGCTGTAAAACTTACTTTACGGGGTGTTGAAGAGTTACAAACAAAGTTTTGTTTCTATTTCATTTTGAGTTTTACTCGATAGGGTAAAAAACGGCAGAGCGGATTTGTAGAAAATACATTCGGCTTCCTCTTCGAATGTAAGTTTAGACTTGGCCACCTGCTATTGCTAGCTAACGTTCTATTGTGTAAATATTGATATCTATTGAAAGTACATTTAATGAGGTTTTCAAGTAATATTTGTTTTATTTAATTAACATAACAGTTACCATTATTAAGCGCTTAAAGCGTTATTGCTTGCGCCGCCATAAAAGGGAAATAAAAGGGGTAAATCCAGGAAATGCGGGTAAATTCGCTATGGAGATGATGGAGAAAATATACTTCAACAATTCAATTAAAAAATGGAAAACCCAAGATGGATACTATAGCCCATGATGTTGCTCAAATATTGCAAAAAAATGAGGCAATTTCATGTTGCTCGGAAACTGAATCTCAGTAATTAGCAACATACACATACATAGCAACATACATAACCAACAGTCTCTAGAAACCGTTGGAATACTCGTCGAACGGAATGAATTACTGAGATTCAGTTTCCGAGTAACATTATATTGCCCCATTTTTTTGCAATATTTGAGCAATTCAACATTTCCTGAATTTACCCCTTTTATTTCTCTTTTATGGCGGCGCTAGCAATAACGCTTCAAACGTTTAATTATGGTAACTGTTATGTTAATTGAATCAAACAAAATTATGAATTGAAAGCTCATTAAATGTACTTTCAATAGATATCAACATTTACACAATAGAAAGTTAGCTAGCAATAGCAGGTGCCAAGTCTAAACTTACTTTCGAAGAGGTGCGATTTTTCAGACGTCGAGTGTAGTTCAATAAGATTTTCCTATAAAGGCAGTATCATAGTATCATAATGTTAAGAAACACCAGAGGTGGCCACTAATCCTCATATGATAGAAGGAGAAAAAGAATAAATAAATATAATATAATTTCTACTATATTAAGTAGGTATGCTCCAGCAGCTCTATTCAATTTGTGCAGACGGCGCGTAAGAAATCTCGCAATCTAAGCCATAATTATACTTAATTTGAACTTCGATCATCTAAAGAATTTGAATGAATAAACTTATTAGACTAGTTCCTGAGTGGTGAGTTTCCTTCGGATCGGATCGGATCCTCGGCCTTATCAGATGAGATGAAGGCCAAGCATTATCCCGTTGTGCATAAAAATATGGGTAAGTAAGTAACTAGTATATTATACTAGCGGCCGCCCGCGGTTTCACCCACGTGGTTCCCGTTCCCGTAGGAATATCGAGATAAGAAGCATTTTAGTAATTAATCTAGGCTATCTACTATCTGTGTGCCAAATTCCAACCAAATCCGTTTAGTAGTTTTTGCGTGATTGAGGAACAAACATCCAAACATCTAAACATCCAAACTCACAAACTTTCACATTTAAGGCCTGGGCACACCGGCTGCGTAGACACGCGCGTGGTCACGCGCGCGTACACACGCGCGTAGTTAACCCCCTGACACACCGGGTAACGCATACGTTAACGCGGCACGCAACGCAACCTGTCCCTTGCGTACCCAGCCGCTGCTGTGGCAGCCATGTTTGCGACTCTAGTGCGCGATGTCAGAGGAAGATTGAGAAATGGACTATATTAGGTTGCTTTCGCGTTTGTTTGTTTGTGTATTTCTCCACAAAGTTTGCGAACGATTTTATCCTAACTTCCCGATGAGCTAGAGACTTAAAACTTTGAATATAGGCCAGAACTGGAAGGCAATGCAATATTATGGTATCATTGAGCTGATCTGATGATGAAGCCGGAAGAAGGCCACCGGAACTCTATGAAGAAACCATACAACCCGATCGTGTTTGGGCTCGTTAGAATCGTCGTGACGAGTACTCTAATGGGAGACGTAGTTTAGGGTCTGATGATGAAGCCGAAAGGCCATATTACTTAATATTGAAACCGTGCAACCCCATCGAATTTGGGCTCGTTTGAATCGTCTTGACGAGTTCTTCGTTGGGAAATAGTTTCGAGGGTCTGATGATGGAGCCGGAGGAAGGACACAGGAACTCTTTAATAAAACCACGCTACCCCATCGAGATTGGGCTCGTTTGAATCGTCTTGACGAGTACTTTGTTGGTAAATAGTGTCCAGGGTCTGATGATGGAGCTGGAAGAAGGCCACTGGAACTCGGTAATAAAACCATGCAATCCTATCGAGTTTGGGCTCGTTTGAATCATCTTGAAGAGTACTTTAATGGGAAATAGTGTCCGAGGATCTGATGATGGAACCGGAGGAAGGCCATAGAAACTCTATAATAAAACCATGCAACCCCATCGAGTTTGGGCTCGTTTAAATTGTCTTGACGAGTACTTTGTTGGGAAGTTTCCAGGGTTTGATGATCGAGCCGGAAGAAGGCTACTGTGACTCTGGATTAAAACCATGCAAACCCATCGAGATTGGGCTCGCTCATTAAAACGGACTAGTAAAAACAGACTAAAAAGTATAAAATAAATTTTACTTTATATATTTATAAGTCTACAGAAATTTTAAACCTAAAAACGTGGGGCGCATGCTAAAGACAATATGGATGATAAATTTTACAAAATGCGCCCCACGTTTACCGAAGTAAGTATTTACTGAAACATGAAAGAGTTGATCGCGAGCATTTAAGTGACTACTTACTTTGTAAAAAATATACAAGCGGTCAAGATAAATTATACGAAAAAAATAACGTTCCAATAAAATTCAATACCTTTATGATCACAAAGAGTTATAACTTCCCACAGAGGCTAAAGCAAAAAGAAATAGAATATTTATTACTTTAAATGGTTCTGGTATAGTATCCATCACAAAATAGTTATTACCAAGTTTCTATCATAACATAACCCTATAAGAGGGAAAAACAAAGCGAATGCTATTGCTATCTAGTAACGCAATTTGCAAATATATGTCGGTCGTATTGAACCTATGTTTCAGAGCAAAATTAAATTTTCAGTTTCATGGACTGAACAGGGGCTCAATATAACTATATTGATACGTTCGTGTAAATGTTGACACTTAAAGTCCCTATTTTTATGGCTTTTTTTTTATTTCTTTGTTTTTTGCTTAGAGAAACGCCGGCTTCGTCCCGAAGTTTTTTGCAACGAAGCTGGTCAAAAAAAAATGAAAAAAAAACAATAAACCATAAAAATAGGGTCTTAAAATGACAACATTTACATGAACATGTTCTTACACGGTAGTGGGGCAGATCCTTTTTTAGGGTTCCGTACCCAAAGGGTAAAAAAAGGAACCCTATTACTAAGACTCCGCTGTCCGTCTGTCTGTCTGTCTGTCTGTCACCAGGCTGTATCTCATGAACCATGATAGCTAGACAGTTGAAATTTTCACAGAAGATGTATTTCTGTTGCCGCTATAACAACAAATACTAAAAATATAATAAGGTAAATATTTAAGGGGGGCTCCCATACAACAAACGTGATTTTTTTCCTTTTTTTGGTACGGAACCCTTCGTGCGCGAGTCCGACTCGCACTTGGCCGGTTTTTTTATGCTCAACGGTATAGTTCTTGACTTTCACGTCACCTGATGCTAAGTGACGATAAAGCCGAAGATGGTAGCGCACCACAACCGAAATCCTCATCACTGAAAAACTGCCTAACCTTACGTCTAACAATTTTTGAAATTGTTGTTATGGCGTCAGACTTAGGTAAGATGGTGGTAGATAGCCAGGCGGACTTGAAATAAGCCCTAAACAACCAAACCAAGTACAAATTGACTTACTCAGGTGGGCGGCCTTACTTACTAAGGTCCTGAAAATTGACACGTGACTTTAAAATCACCCTGTAGTTTTTTTATAATAATTATTTTTTTACAAAAATTTAACATGCGCGTACATGTATACGCATCCGGTGTGCTGTTCGCAAATTGAATATGGTGTCGAACACACCGCGGCATGTAAATCTAATTTTAACTAACATAATTCTGAGTAATTGTATCGGCTCCCTTACATGGCTTCAAACATCGAATGTTATTTCACGAATATCAATATAACTATCGAAGCTTTAATGGTGAGCTTTAGATCAGATGATGACAGTGCTAAATAGTATTGATGTAGTCTGCATCATAATATTGAATTTCTTAAAACTCAACAAAGACACCGCGTGTAATGTAACTGTTTAAAACTTTAAATGAACATAAATAGTTTTAATTTATAAAAACAGCTAAAAGAAAGTCATCATCATCATCATATCAGCCACACGACACCCACTGCTGGGTATAGGCCTCCCCTAAGGATCTCCACGACGATCGGTCCTGCGCTGCCTGCATCCAATGGCTTTCCGCGACCTTCACCAGATCGTCGGTCCACCTTGTCGGGGCCTACCCACGGAGCGTCGTCCGGTGCGCGGTCGCCATTCCAGAACCTTTCTGCCCCTTATAAGCTTATAAGAAAGTACCACATTTTATTACTTTTTTGAATTTAAAATTATATTTCAGTGACTTTAACAAAACAATAGTATTAAAGTTTTTCAAGCTAAATCATTTTATGAAGTATACTGACACGATAATGTAATGGGATTAATTTAACAATGTATAACCACAGAATAGATATAAGTACTACCGTACAGAAAGGAAACTCTCCGCCCTGCCCCAGAATCAGTTACCTCATCCCATCCCGCGAGTTCGTGTGCCGAATCGTGTGATCATTCAATAGCCCTAGACTTCACGCACACAGTTGCGCGTGTGCAAAAACGTCACTGTGTAGCCTCTGTGTAATAGGTAGTTGAAACGCGGCGCTTGTATGGAGTGCCCGGGGTGTGGTATCACAGAAGTGACCAACTTCAGAGCACTGCACTCGTGGTACAAAATGACGTACTTTAATCTGTATAATTTTCTATTTGCCATACATTCTTGAGTGAAGTTGCAGCGGATCACTACTATTGTCAATTTAATCTCATTGTATAGATGTTTATTCCGCGAGATAGGCAGTAAAGTTGTATCACACCCCCATACAAACGCCGCGTTTCAACTACCTATTACACAGACGATACACAGTGACGTTTTTGCACACGCGCAACTGTGTGCGTGATGTCTGGGACTATGAATGAGCACACGATTCGGTACACGACTCGCGAGATATGAAATCACGACTGCACTTTTTCTTTTTAAAAACTTTTTGTATTACACATTCACATGGAATTACATAAAACATACAAAAATATAAGTGATTTAATTAACAAAAGAAGTGTCTTAACTATGAGGCTCCCCGATCGGATCTGACGGTGGTCCAGGTTGTGGGCTGATGCATCCCAAATGCAACATCAGCGGTTTTCTATGCAGCTGCTCTATATGACGTCATCCTCTCTTCAATCCATATACATAACACGCGCGGTGGGGTGAGGTAATTGATTCTGGGGCGGAGCGGAAAGTTTCCTTTCTGTACGGTAGTACTTATATCTATTCTGTGGTTGTATGACCATTAAATTGTTTGAAGTAATCATTATTACTAAGACTTTGTTTAAGAAGTGCTTAATTATAGCAAACGACATAGTTTAAAACCACTTAGGGAATCCAATCAATTTAGCAGGAATAACTTTGAGGCAGTAATTTCTGCCGATACTAAATAGCCAAGGGTCTTCTATGAGCTCTTAAAGTTTTTTAGCCACAAGCACTTTAGCCTTAATCTCCCTCCCTGAGGGACTACAACGAAAATAGGGGATGCTGGTATAATAGCTTCAATTGCTAGAGGGCCTATTACACATAGGCCTATTACAAATAGGGCGATACGTACCATGTTCTTCCCACTCCGTGACATTATTAGCTCATGTTAACCCGTTCCTGGCTGCATTTGCAGTAGTCATTAATACCTTCCAATCCACGCAATAGGGAATTAGCCAATAATCTTCAATTATCTCCCTAAATTTTGCGTTTAAGTACATATGTGTCTTTACAAAATATTGTTTCTTATTCGATATTCTATCTGACTGTAAAGTACATTATATCCGAAAATGAAAAAAAAAATTGTTATTTTTTCCTGATTTCATCGTGTGATAAAACTAAAATAATACATTTTTTTTATTTTTTTTCCTGTTCCATCATGTTTTTAGAAGTGTCCGCAGCGATCAAGCTCAAATTTATCAAAATCGGTGACTTATGCATATTCCCTATTATTTACGCCAAAAATGTGAACTTACGCAAGCGTTTTTAATGATATTTTGATTTTATAACAATCATTTATTTTAAAAAGATTTATACGAAATGTAATACTTGTAGACTAGCTACTAGTAACTAGATAATCTGTTTAGTTTGTCGTATGTTTTTTATGGCTACAACTTTACGTTTTCTATATAAAAAATTACCCCCGCAAAACATATTTTCCTATAATGGACCTTACCACATACTAACAGGTTTTTCTTGGCCATAGAGTTGCAGGTTTACTGAAATCGCCTCTCGGACCCAGTTGGAAAGTCTGGAAAACTTAATGTAAGTATACAGAAAAAGTTAGTTCACAGTTTCTTTAAAAGTTTATTTTTCAAATTCACTGTGACGTTGGTATTTTAAGTTTAAGCTTTAAGTCTTCTTTAGTTATTTTTATCTAGCTGGATGTAGAAGACTTTAAAAAAAATCTTAAAAATTTAAGCTAACAATTAATTTATTAAACACATGTTGCTTTTGGGTTGTACAGTTTCCTCTTCTGTTCAACAGTTAGGTACCATTCAATGGTATTTACATTAGGGTAGTATTTAATCGGGTAACAATAAATTCCCATTTTGGGTATCAAAAATACTGAATATAGCGTACTGAAATACTAAGTGGGCGACGGACCGAGGGCGACTACAGATATTAAATTAGCTGACTTTAAAATACAATTTGGCTAACTAGTTATTCAAAACGGGCGACCAAATTACTATGTAGGTGTCGCCCACATAGTAATTTAAATAGTAACCTTAGGGCACACAAAACATAAAAAATGGCATAAGTATATTTTATGACTATTATCCTAATCGAGATGACAAAAAACAAACAAACAAACAAACGAAAAAGCAGCCTAATAGAAACGTGTTAAAATACCATGTTGGGCAGCTTAAATCAGTTAAATAGTTACCTATTTGGTATAATAGTTGCCCAATCAGTATTTTTGTCACCGATTAAGAGTTTTCACTGCAAACTTAAATTATTTATCACCCATATGTAGTCGCCCGTTTTGAGTACTTTTGTAATCCACTGTTAGTCGCCCGTTTAGTTATTTTGTCGCCCAAAAAATAAATTGCTGCCCAGTTTGGTATTTAAATGTCTCATTAACAGTCGCTTCTAATTATTTCCAGTCACCCAATTAATTAATTCCCTTTACATTTAAAGGAAACTGTATCAGAAAATTTATATATTTGATGATACAAAATGATCTAAAAATGAATAATGATTAAGGAGCTCGATGTCGTGGTTTTGCGCCTGGCCCGGCGATTGCGGAGGCTAAGCAACTTTCGGAAGGGTCGGTCATGGGATGGGTGCCCAAAAATATATTATCTTTTTTTTTGCTCCGTGCTTCGGAAGGCACGTTAAGCCGTTGGTCCCGGCTGTATTTGCAGTTATTAAAACCCACCAAACCGCATTGGGCCTGCGAAGTGGGTTATAAGACTTATAACCCATCCTCCTTTATCCACCCGTAAGAAAGGCCTGTGCCCTAGCAGTGGGGACAATCAAAATGGCAGATGGACGATAATACAAAATAGTTATTTAATAAAAATGCCAATTAAACTACGAACGACATATTTTGGCGATACGCAAACAATGAAAAATAAACAAAGTTTCAAACACCCATACTCCCATGTTTCGGTTAATATCAAACCAAGTTACAGGTAATATTTTCTCTATTTTTACCCGCAATCAAACAGAAATGATAGTCATTCACCTTAATAGTTTTGTCGATTATCCGGTAGCGCGAAGAAGTAACACGTTTCATATAAGATTCTTAGAACGAAAAATACCTTTATAAAATGATATTAATATAAAAAAAATATAAAAAATATTAAAAACACGACTGCCCTGCCAAAAACGAACTAAAAAGTTAAACAACAAGTGTCATTGCAGTCGGGGGACCTTATTATAGAACAATTTTTAATCAAAGAGGTCCCCCGACTGCAATGACACTTGTTGTTTAACTTTTTAGTTCGTTTTTGGCAGGGCAGTCGTGTTTTTAATTAATATTTTTTTTCACATTTGAAAATGGCGTTGTACAGTCGCCATATTGATATTTTCTAAAAAAAATATAGCCAGTGTCACTCGGGATGCTGTAAGGATTCTAACGATACCCCATTTATCCAAATCAGTTTAGGCATTTAGAAGTTATGGTGGAATAAAGAAACTCACATAACCACAAACATACATGAACCCTGAACACATATACACTTTTTTTGCTTTGGGCAGTCGTGTAAAAATTTAAATGTCTATTCCAAAACTTGTAACTACCAGTAAGTGTAAAATTCAAAGGGCGTTTAAAAATACTAATCTTATTGAAATATCTTTCGTAAAATTAAAGTTTTCCATAAAAAAACTAATGAATGCATTCATTTGCCGATCAAACTAACTAAATGGAAATAACAAAACAATTTGCTATTTTTTCCTAAATTAGTTAAGTATAACAGTTAACCGAGATTTTTTGATATTGTTATATTATAAATATATAATTAGCTATTTAAAAAAATACTGCCTTGTATCAAACTTGACATTCTCGTAAACTTAACTCTCAAATTTCGTAATAAAACTTCGAAAAGAATAATTTGTATAAATAAACTGTAACAGACTACTAGCAAAGGGCAACGTAAATAAAAAAACCGGCCAAGTGCGAGTCGGACTCGCGCACGAAGGGTTCCGTACAAAAAACAGCAAAAGATTTTTTGCTGATTACGTGTATTGCTGATTACGATAACGTGATTACGTTTGTTGTATGGCAGCCCCCCTTAAATATATTTTTTCTTCTGTTTTTAGTAGTTGTTGTTATAGCGGCAACAGAAATACATCATCTGTGAAAATTTCACCCATCTAGCTATCACGGTTCATGAGATTCAGCCTAGACAGACAGACGGACAGAGACGTCTTATAAATAGGGTACCATTTTTACCCTTTGGGTACGGAACCCAAAAAAATGGGAAACAATGTTACTTTTCTTCTTGATTATTCTTCAACAAGTACACGAACAAATTTATACATTGTGATTGTTTGAAGTACAATACAATTTATGTCCACGGATGTAAGTATGTATTCTCGAACTTCGAATAAGTAGGGTAATTTACACCGAAAGACGTAAATCTGTGAAAAGTTATAAAGTTTTGATGACAGTAACGAGTCAATCTCAGTTTATTCTTAAGAAGAGTTAAGAAATCTTTGTGTCAAGTAAGAAAGTTCGCATACGGTAAACAAGAAACCCATGTGAATAAAATAAAATGATATCAACTCATAACTGACGAAAGGCGCTAAAAAATAGTAATAAAATATCAAGTGCACTCGAGTCTAATGACCTATCGTGCCACTTTTCTATGAGAATAGAATTTTCGAGGGTAAACTTTCAAGTCTAAAAATAATAATCTCTTCGTGTATCTTCGTCAAATATCTTATGAAAGGGGGTACAGGATATAATCGCAGCCTTGAAGTGTTTTGAAGAAATGTTTTATAGCTAATGATCCTACGAATCTTGTATGAACCGAAATCAAGGGAGACAATATAAGTAAATACAATTAGATCTGTCCTGTACTAATTACAAGAAAATTGAATTATCTGTCCTGTGCTAATATCGTTAAGTGGTTGTTCCATAGCGGTCACTTTATATAATTAATTCAACGTGATGATAGAGTGGGCAGGACCATTAAATTTGGCTCCCTAAAGTAAATATATTACAGTTTCCTCATAATTTGTGGTAAGTGTGAGGTTTTAACTTTGTGGTAAGTGTAAGGTTTTGAAATATTGAAGTTTCTTTGTTTTTGTAGAGAAAACACGTATTCTTTACCTGTGTTATTCAGAGTGCATTCGTTAAACTAGGGCCAAAGATAACATGGCGTTAGACTGCGGACTAACGCCATTTTAGCGCAAATCGTATTCAGAGTGACAGTTTAACGTTTAGTCCCACCGTTTAAGAATTAAAAAGTGCATTGTGATTGGTTTACAAACATTAAACCAGGTTTTGTTAGAACAGTCTTGCACCCCAGTTTTGTGAAACATCTCTGAATAAGACAGTGTGTTTACGTAGTATTTTTTAACCGACTTCAACAAAAGGAGGAGGTTCTCAATTCGATTGTATGTCTTTTTTTATCGTTTTTCGCGCGTATCTTCGACATTTATGGACCTATTTTGATGATAATTAAAATTTTATTAGATTAAGTTTGCTTGCGAGTTTTCAAGTAATCCTGAAAATACTTGACGACTTTCTTATTTATGAAACGAATTAAATGATTTTTTTTGTTGGAAAAGGGATACTTTAGTGTAGTCTTTTTAACAGACTTAAAAAAGGAGGTTCTCAGTTTGACCCGTATGTATGTATGTTTCTCCGTGATTATCTCACGTTTGGCTGAGCTGATTTTTCTACCTAAATAATATACCTAACCTACACAACCTAATATAGAAGGTACTTACACTTAAAATAAAGAAAAATAAAAAAATGTTTAAAAACCAAAAACCGACTTCAAAAAACCTGCCTATAAAAAGCAAGAAATAATATTCAAATCAAGATATGCATTATATTAAGATTATAAATGTGAAAATTTGGATGTTTGTAACTCAATCACGCAAAAAAGGCTGAACGGATTAGAATTAACATAGTTTATAACCTGGATTAGAAAACATATAATACTTTTGATCCTGATTAGAGGTCCGGTAAAGATTTTACGAATGTCCGGGCAGCGGACGAAGTCGCGGGCAGAAGCTAAGCTAACTACTGATATTTCAATGCACTTTATTGTGTAAAAATCACATGTTCTGCATGAACAAGGAGAACTTTGATTCAGAGAATTAGGTAACAAATTTTGTTTCAATTTATTTATTATTTAAATAAGTAAGTACTTTTCTTAATTTGAGATTTTAGCATTCAAAAGGCCTATTTTACGTGAGTAAATTACAACGAGTTTGGTGTTCATTGCTTCGCCAATTTGAAACTTGAAAATTAACTACTCACAGAAACCGCAATGTATGCTATTTACCGTATAAATTACTGTAGTAAATGAATATGAAATAGGGTCCATATCCTTTTTCCGTCTGAGAAAATAATCAGCGGTGAAGAGTCGTTGTTTTCTAGTATACCTATATTATTTATCTACAACGAAATAATGCTGGCCTTCACCTCACCTGATATTAAGTGATGATAATGTCGATAATGTAAGCGCTCTACACCCGAAATCCTCACCACTGAGGAACTGGCTTCTTACCACTAACTGCCGGAACACAACAACATTGTTGTTATGGCGTCAGACTTAGATAAGTTTAAATGTAGTATTGTTTTCTGATAGTTTTGTTTATTTTGTGTCTATAGCGAGTCATTTGAAAAAGGGATACTTAAATTGGTCATTTTGAAAAAGGGTTTCAGTTCGAGTATCAAAATTCAGCTATACTATTCTGTAAAGTTTGTTGCAGAACCCAGTTCGTCGCTGCAACTGTGTTGTTTGGCAGGTGTTATATTCCCATTACTGGCTAATATCTTTGGAATCTATGGCATTTTGCGTAGTGACTCAGTCTGTCAGAAACTCGACGAAACGGTCACTGACAGTGAAGTTGCACGTTAAAAAATAGCATCCCAGTTGAAGATGCCTTCCTCGAGCTGGACTTCATTGCTATTCCGTATTACATTGTCTTTCTTTCCTTAACAGCTGCTAAATGAATTCAAATTACATTGCGAGATCGCCTGTGTTGCCTTTTGAAAAAGAAAAAGTTTAAACTACTTCTTACTTATATTATCGCAGGTGGTGCTTAGAAAAATAATAAGTAGTTTATTGAAAATGAAAACTTATAATAATAAGTATGACACTTAGAATAGGTATGTTTAATATTTGGATCAAATATAGTTTAACACTTGTATTAATTTTATTAATAACTGTGCTCAAAACTATATTGAAAAATCAAAACAACCCGTAAGTAAAATATAGGTAAACCAAAATGTTTAGGTTCTTTTTTGTAATTAATTTACTTGTAAATAAATCTGATGATTTCATAAAACTAACCTTCCAGGTTTGCGAAATAACTTTTTCCGGATTGAATAAACTGAGAAGTCATTTAAGTGGTCGGTCAAAAGTTTTCTTTTCAAAGAAGTTGTAAATAAAATTTTTAAAGCTTAAAAATAAGCAATACTTAAATGATTAAATCGCATGTCGCAAGCTTATGTACTTAGCAGTGGCGAGGGGTGAAATTTCAAATTATGGCGAAGGTAAGCCGTTCTACAAACATGTTATGATATGCATAGTGGATCGGTGGGGTTGGATTTCTAAAAGGTAAGCCGGTGGAAATTACATTGTATGGACCCTTCGCCACTGCTTGGTAGCTAGGTATAAATCATAGAAATTGATCTAATTGTATGTAAATATCAAGCTTACGGAGTTTCCTTTAAAAGTAGCTCTCAACAAAAATATAACAATGTTACGATTTTAATAATCAGCGTTTACGTGTAAAAAAAAATTATTTAGGTACCTACTTATCAAAGAGTACTTTTGTAATAGGAAAGTACTTCTTAGATCGTAACGTAATAATTATATTCTCATTGTTTTCGTAGCAACTTTCTTATATTTCAAAAGGTATTATGTTTATTGCTTGGATGAGGAGCTCGGTGGCGCAGTGGTATAGCGCCTGGCCCAGCGATTGCGGAGGTTAAGCAACTTTATCAAGGGTCTGTCATGGGATGGGTGACCAAAAATGTATTAACACGAGCTCTTCCGTGCTTCGGAAGGCACGTTAAGCCGTTGGTCCCGGCTGCATGCAGTCGTTAACACCCACCAATTCGCATTGGGCCCGCGTGGTGGGTTTAGCCCAACCTCGCCTTATCCACCAATAAGGTACTTATAAGTATCTATTCTATGCCATAAGGAAGGCATGTGCCCCAGCAGTGGAGATATTAAAATGGCTGATGGTCATTTCTTGGGTTGGTTTAAAGTACTTAATCGTAATTTAATCTCTATGATCTCGAAGAGTATTAAATACTCTAAAGTTTTAAGCTCTAGTCAAAGATTTTCACGCTTATGAATTTTTGGTGATACTTAGGTACAAACAAACTTTCTCAGGTATTGTCAAAATGTTGCCATTAAAAGTAAAAGCGTAATTTAATATTGGTTACAATTAAAATCCACTCAAAGGTTAACACAACAGTATTGTCTTAAGTTTTGACACAAAACAAAGCGTTCAAACTCAAACTTCGGCGAATTGATACGGATAAAGGAAAATGTGCTTTTAAATTTAAGAAATAAATCATAATCCATTACAAAGTTAGTATTGTTGGTCTGAGCTTTAACTTGGCTTTAGAAGTCAAGTGTCGTGGGTTTTTAAGATACAATCGCTGCGTCATTGATATTTTTACAATTTCTTTTTACAGAACAGTGATAAACAGTTTATCCTATTATTGTCCTGATGTTTTCCCACAAGTATTATTAGATTTAGAAATATAGAATCTTTTGTAAACTGATCAAATTAAAACGTCTATTGATTTTGGACTGGTAGAAAATTCTAAAAATCGGCTTCCTTTACCGTTTCAACGGCATTTTGTGAGCCATGACTTTTCTGATGTAAAAAAGCCTGCTGAATTCGGTTCTGAATGTTGCCAATCGGAACTTTGGCTTCAAAATCCTCTACAGAATTAAAATTATGAGGATTTGCCTCAGAAAAAAACACTGGTAAATAGCCCAGCGGGGCTACTCAAACGGCCACTTTTCTATCCGTTCGCTAACTTAAAAATTAAAAATAAGCCATAAACACCAAAATAACGTGTCGTAGGCTTGTCTATTCCATACAATACGACAATGTCTGTGATTTACATAAACTTGCGACGTCTGACTTGATCATTAATTGCTTATTTTTAAGATTAAAGTTAGCGAACGAATGGAAAAGTGGCCATTTGAGTAGCCCCCCAGTTATTTCACTATATAGAGTAATAAACTTATTAAACATTTTTGTATTCACTTACCTCTGTAGACATTTTAAAAAATTCGTAGCAATACCTACATCAAATAAATACATTTGTGGTAAGCATTGCAATGATTTTTCAGTCAGTGAGTCATATATTAATTTTATAAGAAAATAGTTCTAGTTATAAAAAATACATATTTTATAAGGTTCAACATCACATTTATGGCGTTACAACGGATTTTTGCATTATGTAGATATTTGCTACAATGTCCTTTTCCAAAACATCCATACGTAATATAATATAGTAATGTTCTTTAAAAACAAACATAAAAAACGATAGAGTAATTTTGTATAGAAAACTTGTACAGCACTTCTACCGCCGAAAAGCGAAATGAGATTTTACAAAGACATTATTGGTCTACGCTTAGCACGTACAGCTATCGTAAAAAATAACGTAAAAACATTGGATAGAATATTTTTTATGGAAAATTTCGTATAGCACCATTTTTCGCCAAAAAGCGAAATCAAATTTCCCATAGATAATTACTCTATCGAGGACTTTTGCGTGTGTTATTTTTCTCGATAGCTGTTTGTGCTAAGGGCACGTTTTCACCGAGTCGCTTCAACTTTCAAGTCAACTTGCGTCAAACGCATGCAATATTGATTGCCTCAACGCTTTCACATTCAAGTTTTTGAGAAGATTATAGGTTATTCGATATAACCATGCCCTTTTTTTTATACACAACGGGATAGTGCTTGGCCTTCATCTCACCTAATGTTAGATGACGATAAGGCCGAAGGTGGAATCGCACTACACCCGGAATACTGGCTATCTTACCTCGAACTGCCGGAAAACAACAATTTTTAAATTGTTTTTATGGCGTGGCGTCAGACTTAAGTAAGATGGTGGTAGCTAGCCAGGCGGACTTGAAATAAGCCCTACCACCAACCAAACCGAGTACAAATTGTACCCCCCCCCCTCCCCCCTGGGAATCGACCCGGGACCTCTGCGTCTTACACGGGTGGGCGAACCACTAGACCACAGAGGCGGTTAAATTAATGCCCTAAGGCATGCCTCCGTTGAAAGCGCTAGAGGAAAGCGAAAGCGCACGGTCAGCGTACGCTATTGAATGCCTTGCGTCAGATAAAAAAGATAGAAGGGGAACGGGAAAGCGATCGCATGTAGACGATTCCATTCTCCAATCGCTTTCCCGTTTCCTGTCACTTTTATCTTACGCATAGCGTGCGCTTTCGCTTTCGTCTTTCGCTTTCAACAGAGGCATGCCTCAGTGCATACAATAGCGCATGCCCTATCTTCTCAAAAAAACGTCAAATTTGTATGGCAGAAAGTTGAACGTGACAGCACACGGTTTGGAGAACATCAATATTGTATTGCATGCGTTTGACGCAAATTGACTTCAAAGTTGAAGCGACTCGGTGAAGACAGACCATATCGAATCTATTTACGCATGTTTTTTTCCCCATAAATGCTCGTGCTTGGGTTTGTAAAGTGAAATATAATTTCGCAAAATTTCAATAGTAATCGGTAGTAAAAGGGAAAATTTTAACGGAAATGAACAGTTTTTAATGAAGTAGGTATGTGTTCTTTCAGGATTGCGATTTTCAATAAAATTAAACCAAGTTTTATCCATCATACATGGTATTATTTTAAATTCGCGTAAGATATTAACGTATGTAATTATTAATGTATATTGAGCTTTCTATTCTTTAAAAAGAGGAATAAATTTGTTTTCTCGGCATTTTAAATTACAAATAAAGCCTAAATTGAGTCAGCACACATAAGTAATGTTACTAAAAGATATAAACGATAAAGTCATTGGATCAAACTTTTTTACTAAAGTAATGTGATGGGTTGACTATTTCTTAGGGATTTTAGTATGAAAATAATGTTTAGTTTACATTCATAAAGTTCTTAAGCTACTTAGATTTTT
The DNA here is from genome assembly GCA_928269145.1 of Agriphila tristella. NCBI lineage: Eukaryota > Metazoa > Arthropoda > Insecta > Lepidoptera > Crambidae > Agriphila > Agriphila tristella. Next base: position 37,975,340 of record OV743431.1, read on the forward strand.
CGGTTGACTGTTCGTTCTAAGTTTGGTTAATATATTATTTGTAAAAACAAATAGAAACAATAATATATATTTTTGATTGTTTTATGTAGAAAATATTCCATTATGATAAATGAAACGTAAAGTATCAATCCGTAGTGTGCATTGGACAAAAACCTTGAACATAACAATTTTCTCACTGTTTTACTGTTAATAACAATAAATGTAAAATGAATTTTCATACTTTGATCATAAATGAAAAAAAAGGTTTTTAAATGTTTTGATTATTTAGGTTTGATTTTCCACACCTACATCTGCGTGGACAATTTTTTTTTCTATCCCTCGGAAACAGTAATAATATACAGTTTGCAGATGAAAGTTATTTGTTTTTCTGTACCCTAACAACGTGTTTGGAAATTTTCATGACGATAGATTTAGCAGTTTTTTAAGACTTGAAAGCGTAACACACTTTACTTTCGAATTTATAATATTTGTAAGGGTTTCTGACTTTCAACTTACTTTAACTTTACTCCTTCGAAAAAACTAGGTATTTATTTTCTTAGGAGTGTTGAAAAATAATGACGTAAACGGAATAAAGGCTTTCCGTGGTCACAACTAGTAAACTAGAAAATACTAAATGAAAAAGTGCAAAAATACTAAATTATATGTGATTCATTTTCGCAAGCTACTTATTATTTGATAAGACGCAAATAATAATTTATCAAAAGCATGATTATACATGATATTAATGTGCAGCGTATTTTAACATTTTAACTCTTTTATAGTATCTTGCTTATACCTATCTATCTGAATCTACTCCTTTATTAAAAAAGGCAAAGAGAGAAAATGTATTTTCTTAAATACGAGTAGACTCACTCACTATGAATTACCTACTTTTGAATCATTCATGAATTTCAAAATGCCTTTCAGCTGGCAAGAAGAAAGGGCGCAAGAAACTTATCAGCTTTATCAGAAATAACCTGTTTGCGGTTCTTAAGCGGTATTTATTCTACAAAAAAGGGATAAGAAAAAATTATAATTTGTGAATGAGAAATAGTACCTATTATGTTCTCTAAATAAGTCAAAATAAGTCGTCAAGTTATTTATCTTTTTAATTTATATTTAAAATATATGGTGTCGTAAAAGAACTGTTGGCATATTTTAATTTAAAAATCGTTTTTAATTGTAGGTAGGTAATTTAATTTGATAACGTTCCAACTAATATTCCAAGTTATGTGGCCGTGATAATAAATAAATAGGTCACTTGGTTAGTTGCCCCTGATTAAAAATAACCAAGTAACGTGTGAATAGCAGCTTGTGAGTGACAAAATTTTACTATTATTTTATAAGTTTGCTTTAATTCAATTATACACCCTAGTTATTAAAAAAACTTCGAATTATATTAGTTGTATTAGAAAGGTTTTGTGGTCATATGGAATACGACGAAGTTTATTTAGAAATCAATCTCTTTAATCCCATATACCTACTGAAAAACATACTTTACTTTAATTATATTTTTTTTAAATTTCAAAAATTTTGAAAGATTTCCTGGCAGTTTTTTGCAGCTGAAAACTTGCTTAATTACACAAACTTGTAAGTTTTTGCAAACTAACGCAATTTTTGGGTCTATGATGACTGCAATTACCTTTAATGATTATGGTATTGAAAACATACTTATAATTAGACCACAGTAACTTCTGTATTTTAAACTGTTTGTGCGACAAAATTTTACATTTCCTTTGTAAGGAAATGATTTTTAGGTTTCTTATTTAAGTGAATTCTTTTGTGAATTAAAAAATCTTTAACCACAACTTTCCCTCTCTCTTTAAAAATAACTTTGTCGAAAGTTTTAAGTTTCGTAAAATACTTTCAAACTTAAGTAGATTTCTTAATCTTTTAGACTTTCTTTTACCTATATTTCCTAAGCCGACTGAAAGTGAAACTTACCTTCAAATAGTTGTGACTCGAGAGCACTTCACTATGCGAGAGAGCGCGTCGCGCGCGCTTTCAAACTGAAATGACCCAATACTTAGTTGTGCGTCCATTTATACGCCCGCCCGCCAACAGGCGACAAGCGGTTGGCGCTACGACGCTACGCCGCGCCCAGCGTAGGCGTGCGTAGGCCGTAGTCCGTAGACCAACTTGCTACGGGGATGGCATTATGTACTACTGTACATAGAGTTGGGTATCATAAAGTTTGAACTTTAGAGTTTTGTTCGAGATCGGTAGAGATTTCTATCTACATATTTAATAGATGAAAAGTAGTTTTCTTATCTAATCGTAAATGAATATAATAATTTTGACGAGCTCCGTAGTCGAGTGGTTTGTTTTCTATATTGTCAGGTCTGGGTGTTAGTGATACCACCGTTGTCTTTGATTTCCATAAAACAAGTGCTTTAGCTACTTACTTTGGAATCGGAGAAATGTATTGATGTTATCAAATATTAATCATTATTATTATTATTTATTGCGAATAGCTTGCCTTTAATAGAATAAACTATGTCGGGATTTACACCATGTACCTGTTTATTTTTGAGACTCGAATAGCTTGCCTATTAAAATATGATTATAAATGTAGTAGTGCATTGAGATGTTCCAAATAACCTGGGGATCATTTTTAGTGTATAAAAAAGTTACTTGAACATAATTTATTCAACATGGGGTCTACACAGCTTTAAACCAAAAGTGGTCACTCGTTCTAACATCGTTTTAAAACTAATAGAAGATAGCATTCAATAAATACTAAGTTTTATTCAAAGAATATTTCAGATATATATTCAGAAAACTTAGTTATTTTGGTTTAGGAATGGATTTACGGTCTGCACTTAGGTAGGGTTATTTTATTTCGCTATTTCTTAACAATAATAATGAAATTGTTTAATAAAGCATTACTTACTTAGCATAATAATGTAATTGTTTAAGAAAGCATTACTTACATAATTTGCATTGCAAAGAAATGAAGCTTAATCGCCTCATGTCAATTAATAAAACTCATCAAAATGGGAATCAAAAGAGGCATTATACCTACCTAAGAATACATCGTATTACAAGGGCCTATAACAATATAAGAATAATTAATTAACCACTCGTTTGTCGCGCGGCCGGCGCGCAATTTCCTTGTTTGTCACGCAGTTTTGCGTTACAGCAGTGCACTTGCACAGCTGCGTTAAATTCGTTTTTATGACCCGTTCCTGTTTGTATACGAACAAATAATGTTCTATTTCGTATAGGTAATGGATGAAGCTATAAGTATTGAAAAAAAAACGAGTACCTGTAATGGTAAAATAATTTCTAAAAAATTCGTGAATTTAGCTAAAGAGAAAATTCACGACTTGTAATGGGAATTGATTTTTAATATTAAATCTAAATCGATAACTAGTGTTTTTTTTTACATAATTAAAAACTAGAATAATACCCCTTTCCGTACATGCCAATTTTTTTATGAATTGGAAGCAATTCAACGGTCTTAATAATGTTTGTATATCGCACAAATTTTTACTGCGCGTCTTAATTCGCTGCTGAGTCTAAGCGCTGTTTCGTAGTATTTTATTCCAATTGTGGAAGGCTTGTGACAAAAATAAAATATACTTTAGAAAGATACAGATTTCAACTTTCATATTTTGTAAAAAAAGATGAGACTCTTGAAGAAAAGTATCTTTGTAAAAAATTATAACATTAAAGCGGCCCACTATAAATGATAAAATTGTGTTTTTGTAACAAGCGTTGATTGGTTAAACTTGGATCAAGATTACCTTGTACTAATTATATGTACAGAAAGAGCAAAACCTGCAGTTTCTAACAGTATGCAATACATAGGAAAGATTCTTCCGAAATGTATGTAAAATTTCGATCTAAATAATCCAATTCCGCGCTGCCGGGCGCTGGCGTACGGGCCGTTCGCTGCCAAGATGGCCGCGCGTAGCTGAGTTTAGTTCAGGGTTGTCGCACACATTAAATAAAACTAGGTAGGTACTTAATTTTTTTTATTATATTTTTAATTTTATAGTCACATTTTTTTTAATAGTTCTCCTCTTCCTCGTCCCCTGCCTCACTCTCCTCGATTTTCACTGTACACAGCATAAAATATAAAATGGATGTGGACAAAAAAATTATAACTAGACACCCAACACCAATCACAATAACCAACACCAAAACCAAAAAAACATTCACTAGGTAATGTATAAAAACAACATAAACACAACCTAATATGAAAATAATAAGCGTGTGAGGCAGCCCTGCCAAAATGCTAGTTTGTTTCAAGGTCCCACAGGACCTTGTTACCTTGACCGTGGATAATGGCGTAATAAAAACTCACTATTTTGCGTTGCATCAATCATCCTGTGTAAACAGATGAATGTTATATTTTGAAACCACTTTGAAACTGTTCACTAATAGTATTATTATCTTATTTCGGATAATTCTTTGATTAACCAATCTAAATTATAACATAATGTTGTTGTAAACAGAAACAATACATCAAGAAATTTACCGGGCTACGGTTTTGTTATGATTTTTAACACTAGACATTAAATTTGTGACGAGATATTTATATGATCGAATAAATCACGATATGACGATTCTTTTAATATATGACATCAAACAGAAATATAAATTAACAAAATACTTACGGCATATCAAATTAGAGCACTTCACACAGAAAAAACAAGTATGGCGTCAACTGACGTGAAACTCTTCAAAATTATTTTTTTCAACCAATCACAGGCCTTTTCTCCTTTTTTTTGCGATATTAGTGTTGCCAAAATCATAATCTAAATCAGCCCAAGAGGTTTTGGTGTGGCCGCCTAAAAAAAACCTACCAAATTGGTAGAAATCGAACAGCGATCGACCCGGTCCTACAGCACCGCGCGACAAAGGACCGTCTTTTGCTTGCGGTACTACAGTACCGCGAAGCAATCGAGTGGTTAATAAGAAAAAATAGTAGAAAAAAACGACTCACCCGTAGCAGCTCAGACGGGATGAGTCGATTTGTTCTAGTATTTTTTCTATTAAATTAATTATCTTAATATACAAATAGCATTGTAAATGTCTAAAATCCAGAATTTCGAATAATCGAAATGATTTTCGAATCTTTTTCATGACAAGTTACTTATTCACGGTATAAGCACAGAATAATACTTAGTACTAAACTAATTCAAAATCAAGTAAATTGAATGTGATTTAATTTACTTGATTTTGACACATACATGAATAGTGTCACGAAGTGGATCGAATGTCGTTTGATTATCGCGAACCCCCTACTCAAATGGCTAACAGTCTATGCGTTTGAACGCTACGCTTACAAGTAAACTATAAAATTACGTGCCGTAAGCTTGTCAATTCCATACAACACATCAAAGTCTGTGATTTACATAAGTTTGCGACATGATCGTCTATCCTACTAATTTTATAAATGTGAAAGTTTGTGGGTTTGGATGTTTAGATGTTTGTTCTTCAATCACGCAAAAACTACTGAATGGATTTGGTTTAAATTTGGCACACAGATAGTAGGCAGCCTAGATTAAAATATAGAATACTTTTTATCCCGATATTCTCACGGGAACGGAAAACCACGCGGGTGAATCCGCGGGCGGCCGCAAGTTGCTCATATTTAAGCTTTAAAAGTAAGCATAGCGTTTAAATTTAGCTTTATAGAATGTTGGCCATTTGAGTAGGGGGGGGGGGGGACAGCTAGCTGTAGCTGTAGAATAAAAAAAATATAAAAATCTACATACTCCCTTAATATTTTTTTTTGTATATAATCGCAAATATACAAAGACTAAATATATCCAACGAATTAAATCTTTTATTATACCTAGTTATTACATGCTCTGTATAAAAATGAGTTAGCAGCATTTGCTCTTAACGAGAGAAACACTGTATAGATTTCGAGAAATCTGAATAAATTCAGAATTCTCGCATTAATTAATTTCATAACATTTGGTCTGTAACAAACGAATGTATGGTGGCAAATTGCCACATGGTTCGTCTCCGTTTCATGTCGAATTCCCCTGTTCATCCATCACGAAACACTGTTGGACAGCGTTAGGAACCGAACAAATTTCACCCGATCGGTTGACCACATTGTTGATGACATTGTTAAGTAAATTAGTAAGTGAAAATTGTAAAGAAAAGTTTAGCATTTTTATGTTATCTTTATGTTATTTGAACATTTCAATAAAACCGCGCTAGTATCCGTTAAAAAGTGTTTTATTTCATGTCTAATGAGCGCGTAAGCTTGAGAAGTGAATATTTTTTGTTGTTTTGATAAAGCTATTAGTAGGTAGCAACAAATAGATTAATTTAAAAATAAAAAATATATTCTAAGTACCTACATGATTTTGTGAAGTTATGACTGTATAATGTCGTACTTGTACATTTGTTAATAAGTAGGTACTAGTTTAGAAGTTGGCTCTGTACCCGTAGCAAGCACGAACACAGCTATAAAAAAATGTACTCGATATTTTAATTTCTATGGAAAATTATTTCATTTCGCTTTTCGGCGACAAATGGCGCTGTATGAATTTTCCATACAAAATTACTCCATCGAATGTTTCTACGCGCGTGATTTTTTCGATAGCTGTTCACGCTACGGTTACCGGAGATCTATCACTGAAGGAAAAACGCGTGTAAAAGTACCTACTTGCTAGAGTAATTAATTATTATCTATGGAAAATTTATTTTGTGGCTAAAACAAATTAAATTTCCCGTACAAAATCTTTTTTTTTACGCGCCTTTTTTTTCTCTTTAGATTTTCGTGCTTTGGGTGCAGATTATAATGAAGACTGTGGAGTTGATTTTTTTTAAAAACACAGTATCATTTCCACTTATTTTTATTGCAATATCGAACTAAACCAACAACGACATACATCCTCTCGAGTGCTCACATCTAGGAACCCCTACCATGAAATTCCTGGCTGGTAGGTATTTCTATAAAATACGCAGACACGATTGTGTTACTCGGTTCATCGATAGGGGCTTAGGAAAATTATTTCTACCTTTTCTTTTCATTTACTAATACAAAATTAAAACGCGCGTTAAAAATTCGATACAGTAACGAACCGAGTTCGTTGTCGCACCTAATCGTTGTTTACCAAAGGTCTGCAAGCCAGAGCGCGGCAGTAAGGGGGCGTCCATTAATCACTTGATGTTTTTTTGGCCAATTTTTAACCCCCCCTCCCCCTTGGTGATGCATGGTGAGGTTTTACGTTAACCCCCCCTCCCCCCCTCTAAATCACGTGTATTTTTTGGTACAAAATAATCTCAACAAGTTTCAGTACGAATATGTCGCGGTGGGCGGGGAAATCGTCCTGGTAGCGGTGGGTGAGTCAATAATCACAATCACACGCAGTTTTCGGTGAAAAGTCACGTGTTTAACGAAAAAATACACATTAAATAATACACGTGATATCTCACTACACCCCCCCCCCCCCCCCGTCCCCCCTTGTGATACTTCGTGATTTTTTCAACTACCCCCCCCCCCCCTTTCGAGGCTCACGTGATTAATGGACGACCCCTAAGTACTAAAGTTATAAAGTAAATTGTATAGTGCAAAGTATTAATTTTAAAGCTAAGCATATTTTAAATAGTGGAAACTATTAATTATATAGTTTATTCAATGAATTTTGAAGCTAAACATTTTAAAATGTGTTATTTTTAAAGTGCGTTTCATTTTATATGCCTATAATATTATACACCGTTATTTAGCTGCTCCATACATTATAGTCTGAGTCGATGTTGTACTTTTCTATGAAACAGTTGTTTTTTTTTCGAGATCCTGTGGTTGGCCCCATAGTAAAAGTTGTTCATTTACGTGGTCTGAAATCCCCATTTCATTTTTAGATATACCACAGAATAGATAATAGTACTAGCGTATATACTTAAAAAATAACGGTGTACCTATATTCCCTTTTTTATATTATGAAGTAGGTAAGTACCGAAAGAAACAAATGGTTGGGGCTTATCAATCATTGCTGTATAAAAATGTAGATAATTTCATAGGCTACGATATGAAGAAAAATGTATCAAATCGCGAACAAGGAAGATGTATTTGAATGCAATAAAACATTGCAATGGAAAGGATCTGTTTCAACACAAATGTAATAAAAATAGGTACTGTACCTAGATGTAGATTTGTTTTGAAAATATTTAGAGCAAAATATTCCGACGCTAAAAAGAAAATCGTAGCGCGTAGTTATGTTTCTTATTTATCTATTTATCCAGCCGGCTAGATAGACTACCTACTGTACTACCTATTACAATAATAAATTATTTAAAATAATTACATATGCGTATGAATGAATTCAATCATCACTGCGCGCTATCTCTTGTCTACCGAAATCGCTTGCCGCGCCGCCCGCCTCGCCGCCTGCCGCGCTGGCTGTGGCCAGGCCATGTAGATACGTAAGGCTGACCCCAGACCTACCGGTTTCATTTCTTTGCTTTGCTGTTCTACTATGGACCGCCGGCCAAGAGGCTCATTTTCAATCTATCGCATATTTAGACGAGACCACATTGGCAAGATAGCCATTAGTTTGGTGTTATTAAATATCGTCGTCTGGGTTGCGATGCGAAGTTTTAGTTTTAGTTTAAAAAAAAAACTGCTGTTTCATACAAAAATTTATAATGAAATTATCAAAATGTATAAAACAGCTCTTTTTTTTTTTGCGATTTCAGATTTGGTCCCATAGTAAAAGTTGTTCAGTTTTATGGTCCCTATCTACCATATTCAGCTTTATAAGGCTTTACCAAACATCTTGTATAAATATGCGATCGATTTATTTTTAACTAGCGGCCGCCCGCGGTTTCACCCGCGTAGTTCCCGTTCCCGTAGAAATATCGGGATAAAAAGTATCCTATGTTTTAATCTAAGCTATCTACTATCTGTGTGCCAAATTTCAACCAAAAGCGTTCAGTTAGTTTTTGCGTGATTGAGGAACAAACATCCAAACATCTAAACATTCAAACCCACAAACTTTCACATTTATAATATTAGTAGGACTAACGAAGCCCATGTGTTCAGGGTGGCATATCTCCTAAAAGCTTCCTTCTTCGCAATCCAGGCGATGATATTTGATAACACCGAGCTAATGGCTATCTTGCCAATTTGGTCTAGTCCCAAAATGCGATAGATCGAAAATTACCTTGGTTGGCCGGCGGTCATTTAAGCTAGGTAGAACAGCAAAGCAAATAAATGAAACCGGTAGGTCTGGGGAACGTTCGATACGGTACCTATTAATGGGCATGCATCTGAGGAACGGGAAGAAATTTAATGACCACCAAAAAAACCATCGTTACCCTAAACAGCCTCATCCTAAAAAAATATAATTATGTACAAATAAATAAAACCTGTACCAAAATTTTTCGGGCTATTTAAGTCACGCCTGCACTACAAAAGCTTTTCATAACCCAAAAAGGCCACGCGTGCACCAAATTTAAACTAGCAAAGTTTTGTGTCATTACTACCCAAATATATCACTACGTTTGCCATAGAAATAGAATAGAAATAGAAATATTTTTTATTTAAATAGACTTATTACAAGTTCTTTTAAATTGTCCAGTTTTTTTTCCCTACCACCCATTCGGGACGTCTTTTTGCTGACAAGAAGAAGAAACGCAAGAAACTTATCAGCCTCATCAAAAGTAACGATATTTACAATTTATTATATCGTTACCTACCAAATACAATCAAAATAAAAAAATAAATATAAACATAAAAAGGTATATTATATTGATGGCAAATTGGTTGAGTCTCGCGGCATAAGAATAAATAAAACTGACTAGAACGGACTCTACTTTGTCCGGGTCCCAAATGCCGCCATTTATATAACTACTTCCCCCTTCACGTCGCTACGCCCCGCTGTCGTTCAGGGGCCCTATTTTGAATCGCTCGGCTAGCGTCGAGCGCTCGTTTCTACTGATTTTCGTTCGACATTTGACTCAATCTCATACATTTGGGTTGATTTGTCGAACGAAAAACAGTAAAAACAAGCGCTCGACGCCAACCGAGCGATTCAAAAATAGGGCCCCAGGCCTGTTGCCAGTGTTGCTTACTGTTAATAATATCGCTAAAATATTAGTTTTTCTTGAGTTTGAAATCATTATTTTAGTCTAGTTAGTTACAAAAATAAATTATTCACTTTTTCTGGGTAAGTACTTACCTACTCCTGGGTTTGTATAATAGTCCAATCAATAACGGAGTTGTAGAATGCATGAGAGGGGACCTAAGCAATTTCTTCTGAAACTTGTTCAGGGTGCTTAGGAAGTGAACATACTAAAAGTCCTGACGTCTCGGTGAGCCGGAGGGGAGAGAAGGGGGGAGAAGGTACCACTTTCGGGTTTTTCACAAATATTTCAATAACGGTGCGTCAGAGGAAAAAGAGTTCATCTACTAAATTAAAGCCTATAAAATTGTCTACAACTTTAGTCCTAATCACGTTTGCCGAATTTCCAACCGTTTCCGAGCCACACGCTCCGGAAAAGTGAACATTGAAAAAAAAACATATTATATCTATTCGTTCATTTTAAAAATATCAACTTTAATTCCTTCAACCTTCAACCCGGGATCCGACCAGCCGTTTTTACGCGATTAGGTGGGTCCCCCCCCCCCCCCCCCCCCCACCAAGCGCGCTGCGAGGCATGACGTTTGCCCCATGTGGCGGGCCTCGCACGAGGCTGCTTGCTTTAATCGCGTAAAAACGGCTGGTCGGATCCTAAGGATTTTCTCTAATATCCACGCGGACGAAGTCGCGGGCGGAAGCTAGTTTATTACAATAATCAGAATTGGGTCCAAAGATATTATTCCCGTTTCTTTTCGCTTTCCCGTTCCCGTTCCCGGCCCCGTCCCCGTCCCCATCCCCTAGGGCTGAGTCCACTGTGTTGGACTTCAAAATAAATGTCATTTTCGTAATCACCATCCCATAAAACCTCAAGAACGACATCCACATCGATTGTTGTCATTTTTACTTACCCCATTTACCCCCTAAGGAATGATTTTCAAAATAACAAAATATGTGTTTGCCTATTTATTTTTAGACGTGCTCGAACTAATTTTAAAGTTGTAATGTCTATTTTATATTATTTTTCCATCCAAATTTGAACCCCATTTTCACCCCCTTAGGGATTAAATCTTATCCACGGTGTTGGACTTCAAAATAAATGTCATTTTCGCAATCACCATCTCATAAAACCTCAAGAACGACATCCATATCGATTTTTATGTTTACTTACCCCATTTACCCCCTAAGGGGTGGATTTTTAAATCACCAAATATATAATTGCCTATATTTATTTTTAGACGTGCTCCAAGTAATTTTAAAGTTGTATGGTCTATTTTATATTATTTTTCCATACAAAATTTGACCCCATTTTCACCCCTTTAGGGGTTAAATCATGTCCACCTTGTTGGATTTCAAAATAAATGTCATTTTCGCAAGAAACCCCAATAACGACATCCATATCTATTTTTAGGTTTTTTAGCCCATTTCACCCCTATTTCATCCCCATAGGTGTTGAAATACTACCAATTACAATTTACGTTGCATTAGATTTCTATCCATAAGCCTAAATTGTAAATTAAGCAATTTTTACTTCGAAAATGAAGGATTTTCTATACACAACTCTATCCCCCTTTTCACCCCTTCAAGGGTAGACTTTTCAAAAAAGCTGAGATATGTATACATTAACTTTTAATTGTCAGCCTAAACACAAAATTTGAAGATCCTAACTTCTAAACTGAGGGACTTTCATACAAAATTTGATCCCCTTTTTTACCCCCTTCGGGGATGAATTTTGAAAAATCCTTACTTAGTGCACCCCTAGACCTTATAAGGAACCTATGTGCCAAATATGGAGTCTCTAGACTCAGCGGTTTGGGCTGTGCGTTGATATGTCAGTCAGTTTCTTGTTTTATATATTTAGATTTTACGGTAGTATCGGTAAACCTTAGACCTTGATTTATATTTTTTGGGTAAACAATGATTTTTTGGATATTAATTTACTTTATTAGGATAAAATTTTGTAACATATTTGGATGAAATTTTTAAATAAAATGGGAGTACATATTTGGTGCATGCGTGGCCTTTTTGGGTAGCTCGGCGATTATTCTGACGATACTTGCTTTTTTTAGGTTAGCAAACTTCACGTTTATTGGTGATAATTTCATATTAAAATGGGGATTAAATTCTGGTAAGTACTTACGATTTTTTGGGCAATATATTTCATCATTTCTGGTGGTTGCTTAAACCTAAGCCCTGAGAAACTATGGCGCCACAAGCGTCTGTGCTAAAATCGTTTGATTGGTTGTTTCAAATATCAAATGTCATTTTTAACGTATTTTTATTTTTAACCCATCAAAACGATTGATATTGGACGGTTCGCCGCTAGCGCCATCTAGCTTAAGGCCAGTATATTCCAAAAACTCTGTCTCTGTCTTTTTCTTACGTGTGAATAGTAATGAAAATAACCTTACTTTTTCATTTTTTCAATGTTTTTGTTGTTATTTTGAGCATAGAGACACTTTTTGAAAAAGTAACCGTTGAATATTCTTCTATATGTCATTACCTATTTTTCTATATATTTTTCGTGAATAAGGGATTAATACCTAGACTTTAAGTATTATTCAAAAAATATAAAATTAATGAAAATTTTCTTTGTCTTTGCATATTTTTTTAGTAGTGTGAAAAAACGAATATCGTATTTTTTACCGTAAATTAATCAAGTTCGTTTATGAAACTTCAACATATATTTTTAGCTGCTCAAAATAAAGAATATTTGATTGTTTATTGTTGAATGAAAAATAGGCCAAATTCGATAATTTCGAATATACTAGTCTTAAGCTTTGCGTGGATGGAGATCCCCATCCCACTAGAAAGGTAGGTAGCACCTACCTTTACTCGTCATGTCATGCGTGTGGCATTGTGAAATGAAACTAAAAGCTAATAAGAACAATACCACAATTTATTGCCTGCCTAACTGCCTACCTACCAAAAGTTCAGAAAAAATCTGAAGCAATCGGCAGATACACAATAAAATAAGTAATTGAATAATGCGTCACGTAGCTAACGAATTAGGCGGGCAGAGCAAACAGCCCCAATATTAATTTGTCGGGATAAGAAGTGATAATAACGTCACGGAAAAATCAGGTGTTCCCAATCACGTACATTTACGTAAGTACATACTATAAAGTTAATATACCTGAGTACATACCCACTTTGGGTATTTTCGATGAGGCCATATCAGTATTAGTGTATATTTTCTTATGCAATCTTATGCAATGTGATAAAATCGACAATGTACAACTACCTAGGGAAACATTTAATTAACTGTGGTACAACCATTAACTTTAAAATCATATTCTATGATGGGTACAACTGTACCTACCTTAACTATTTTGTGCAACTGTCTTATTCAGAGTGCGTTCGTTAAACTGGGCGAAAGTTAACATGGAGTTAGACTGCGGACTAACGTCATTTTAGCGCAAATCGTATTCAGAGTGACAGTTTAACGTTTAGTTCCACCGTTTAAGGATTAAAAGTTACATTGTGATTGGTTTACAAGCATTAAACCAGTTTTGTTAGAACAGTCTTGCACCGCAGTTTTGTGAAACATCGCTGAATAAGGCGGTTAAGGTATGTATAGGCAGGCCTGACCCTTGATCACGTAAGACTGTTGCTAACAATTCTCGATTGAAATCGATTGAAAGCGCAGTTGCATTGCTGCTTTAGTTAAGATAGTTGTCACATTGGTTCTTACTAAAGCAGCGATGTAACTGTGATTTCTGTCAGAGTTGATTGCAACAAAGATACGTAATTACCCCCCCGGTCTGGCCAGGGGCCGTACCGGCTAACTTACATGGCTATCGTAATCGCTTTCATTTGACAGATGGATGTGACACATAGCTACTTTTATTTTGGCGTAAATAAAAACTCAACATAGGAAAGTAGCAATGTATCACATCCATTTGTCAAATGAAAGCGATTACGATAGCCATGTAAGTTAGCCGGTAGGGCCCCAGGGCGGCTGGTCGGCGATAGCCGAGGGCCTCCGGCTCAAGGGGCCCCCAAAAGACTGGCTTGGATAAAGATGAGATAATTTAATGTTGTGGCCAGGGGGGTAATTAATTATGTAACTTTGTTGCAATCAACTCTGACAGAAATCGCAGTTACATTGCGTCTTAAGTAAGAACCAATGTGACGAGCGGCAATGTAACTGCGCTTTCAATCGATTTCAATCGAGAATTGTTAGCAACAGACTTACGTAATCCACGTACTGTAATGGGGAATGTTTGAAAAAAATCAAATTGGCTGAATATTTTTTTATAGGTAGGAATAAGCTCTCTTAGTAAAAGAAAAAAGTTGAAGAATTTTCTATTGCGTAGAAAATTTATAAAAAATTTAAGTCTCTTCGACTTTTCAAATGTGTAAAAGTAACAGCAGAATGGAGATTATACCTTTGCCACCACCTGCCACAACAACAACAAGAATAAAAAATAAAAAGATTTGACATTTTGACAATGACAAATGTCAAAATGTCAAAACTTTGAACTTTAAACTTTTTTTTAATACCATGTTGTGGTTGTGGCAGGTGGTGCCAAAGGTATAATTTCCATTCTGCTGTTACTTTTCTATATTTGTGAAATCGAAGAGAGTTAAATTTATAAAAAAAAAATTACACAACCAACACTTCTGAAACTTTTTTCTATTACTAAGGGAGCTTATTCCTACCTATAAAAAAATATTCAGCCAAATTGATTTTTTTCGGAAATTCTCCATTATCTAACTTTGTTGCAATCAACTCTGACAGAAATCGCAGTTACATTCCTGATTTAGTTAAGAACCAATGAGACAACTATCTTACTTAAAGCAGCAATGTAACTGCGCTTTCAATTGATTTCAATCGAGAATTGTTAGCAACAGACTTACGTAATCAACGGGCCGGCCGAACCGACTCGACGGTATTCATTTAGGCCGTTAGGCGCGCTTGTCCGTATATTCGGAACGTCTGTTTTCAGAGGCTGGGCTCGTCGGCTTGATTCCAATCGCGCAGAATGTTTTTAGTTCGATTTTTATACTTTTTAGTCGGTTTTAAGAACGTATTTTTTATAAAAAAAAAAATTAGTAAATTATTATTTTCTGCTTTTTAGTCAACGAGCTAAAACTTAAATAAAAATTCACAGATCTCGTGCCTTTCAAGACCTTCTGGTACATTGAAAATGAATTTAATGAATTTAACAAAATATTTTATTATTCTTTTCTTATAGACATTAATATTTTATTGAAAGGTAACCTAAGTACTATGTATAACTAAAACATCTGAATTTCTAAATAAATTAACCCTAATAAAAAAATAAATCAAAATCGAATGCAGCATGCGAGACTCTCGCGCCGACTTCATCATCACTCGAATGTGCGATAACAACCCTCAAATTTACCTAGGCATCATCATCATCACACTCTCATTCTCAGAGATCGTTGTAAAATTTGGAATCGCAGAGTCACTAAGAAAGACGTAACTGATCGAGTAATTTCAAATCTCTCTCTCAAACTCTCTTCAAATCTCTGAAATAACAGCAACCCACGATATATAATATTTTGGATCTAGTAGAGGCCCTCGGCTTCGCCTCGGGCCTCAAACTAAAACCTCTCTTCTGTTCAACTTTCGCTCAAGATTCATTTAGCCGTTTCTCTACACACAAAAACTCACTACGACGCCTAGCACGTGTACTGGCTGGAGATAGTAGCGTCATCTCTTTTGCTCCTACAGTTATTGCTAACACTACTTTCTCTTTCGTTTTCACATAGTAAGCGACGTCACTTACTTGAATATGGACTTATTGTACTATTATGTATTCTGTGCTTATGGAGACATTTCAGTGCAGTCACACTATGGTACCGCCCCGCGCCGCCGTATCTAACGATTTTTAAAACGATTTTTAAATCTTTGACTAGATCTGGAATCAGCTCTCGCTTCACGCTCTATTCACGTCATACCATCTGTTGACCTGCTAGAGCTAATCAATATCAATATTATGGTTTTAACATATATCTTAATACTTTTTTATTTATAAAAAATGCGGAAATAAATAAAAAATACAAAATATAAAACACTATTACAAGCTTTGAAATATACAATTATTTAAAAACTTCAATCGTTCCTACTACGTTTTACCATTATCCCGCGCCGCGCACGTCGCCCGCGGTATCCCAACATTTCGCTTCATAAAGGATAAGCTACAGCCCAGACCATAAGGCTGGCCCCAGACCTACCGGTTTCATTTCTTTGCTTTGCTGTGCTACCATGGACCGCCGGCTAAGAGGCTCATTTTCAATCTATCGCATATTTTGACCAGACCATATTGGCAAGATAGCCATTAGTTTGGTGTTATCAAATTTCATCGTCTGGGTTGCAATGCAACGCGAAGTTTTAATTTTAGTTTAAAAAAAAGCTGCTGTTTCATACAAAAATTAATAACAAAATTATCAAAATGTATGAAACAGCTCATTTTTTGTTCGCGATTTCAGATTTGGTCCCATAGTAAAAGTTGTTCAGTTTTATGGTCCCTATCTACCATATTCAGCTCTATAAGTCTTTACCAAACATCTTGCATAACTATTCATTTATTTTTAACGGTCGGAGTCCATGTTCAGGATGGCATATCTCCTAAAAGCTTCCTACTTCGCAATCCAGGCGATGATATTTGATAACACCAAGCTAATGGCTATCTTGCTAATTTGGTCTAGTCCTAAAATGCGATAGATTGAAAATAACCCTGGTTGGCCGGCGGTCTTTCAAGCAAGGTAGAACAGCAAAGCAAAGAAATGAAACCGGTAGGTCTGGGGCCAGCCTAAGAGTCAGGGACATGTACTAATTTCAGTAGGTAGCCTAACTCAATATCTCTAGGGGTTTTTTTCATTTTTTCGATATCGCTTTTCGTTTTTGAGAAATTGTCGATTTAGTGATAAAAGACCCCGAACAAGTGTGTCATTTTTCTACATTTATGCGATTTTTGAAAAAGTTTTTGACTTTTTCAAATTTTTTTTTCACCATATTGTAGCCCTTGCTGAGACGCATCTTTTGACATTTAGTACATACACGTAGACCCAAAACTTACGGGACCAGGGCAATGTCTCACTTTGTCTGAAATTGGGTACCTTACCGAAGCGATCGAAAAAACATTTTCAATGTTAAAAAACACCATCTCCTATCGGTGTATTCGTCAAGATGAATCAGACGATCCCAAACTCGATGGGATTGCATGGTTTTATTACAGAGTTCCTGTGGCCCACTTCCAGCTCCATCATCAGACCATGGACACTATTTCCCAACAGAGTACTCGTCAAGACGATTCAAACATTGACGATTGCATGGTTTTTATTAAACCTGTGGCCTTCTTTCGGCTCCATCATCAGACCCTTGGACACTATTTCTCAAAAGAGTACCTACTCATTAAGATAATTCAAACAAGCCCAAACTCGATGAAGTTGCATGGTTTTTATTACAGCCTGTGGCATTCTTTCGCCTCCATCATCAGACCCTTTGACACTATTTCCCAATAGAGTACTCATCAAGATAATTCAAACGAGCCCAAACTCGATGGGATTGCATGGTTTCTGTAGCATTCTTCCGGCTTCATCATCAGACGCTGGACCTCAACTTCTGTCAAATTACTTGTCAAGACGATTCTAACAACTATCTCACTCGATTGGGTTGTATGGTTTTATCACAGAGTTCCTGCTGTAGCCTTCTTCCGGCTCCATCATCAGATCAGCTCAATGACGCCATAATATTGCATTGCCTTTCAGTTCTGACCTATGTTCAAAGTTTCAAGTCTTTAGCACATCGGGTAGCTACATAAAATCGTTTGCAAACTTTGCGGACACACAAATAAACAAGAAAGCAACCTAGTAAAAAATAAAAATTTCATATTATTTCGAAATTTTGGGCTTAATTTAACGACCAAATCATAATTTTTGGAAAGGTTCGGCCGAACTGCGGGTCAAGGTTCGGTACCCGGCCGAACCTCATAAAAAGTGCCGAACCTGCCGGGTACCGAACCTTTTCCGGGGCCGGGCCGCAACTCTACTGTTAGCACAGTTAAATCAATAATTAATATTGTTCTTTGAAAAAGAGAAATAGAGATACAGTAATTAATAAATCTTTACCACATTAATTAAAATTTAAAATTATTTAAAACCACGTTATCTGCATGCAGCAAATATAAGAATTTTGCTGTGAGAGGACCCATTGCCGGGTTAGCTCATAAACAAATTAAGCAATTGCTTAGGGCATTAAGTCTGGGGGCACCATAATCGGCACCGAAAAAAAAACATAAAAAAAAAATTCTGTCAGAAATAAGAAAAATAAAAATCAAATCAGCATCTAGCCGATCTACCCGGCCTGGGTATAGGGCTCTTTGACGCGTAAACGCAGCGTATAATGCACCCCGCATCCTTAGGGTACTTCTAGTAAAAAATGTTAAGTTTGATGGTCCTAAGAAACGGTTTTCGCATTTAACACGTTGTAGGTATTTATTATTGAATTATTATTTTCAATAAGATAGGGTCTAGATATATAAAAAATCATGGCCGCCAGGCGCATTACCAATTGACGGGGATAGTAATTTTGTGAAAATGTATACAGTGCCATCTACCGCCAAATAGCGAAATGAAATATTCCATAGATAATCGAACATCAGTCTGATTCGTGCTAAGGATACGAAGTATCTGGGGCCCTATTTTTTAATCGATGGACTGGCATCGAGCGCTCGTTTCTACTCAAATGTATGAGCTGTCGAACGAAAATCAGTAGAACGAGCGCTCGACGCCAGTCGATCGATTCAAAAATAGGGCCCCTGTGCCCGTGCCTGCCTATGCCTAGCCTATCTTCAGAACCCAGTGTCGTTCCTGTCAAATTTAGGATTGCCGTATTCACACTCAAAAATTGCCGTAAAAACCCAAAAATTCTAAAGAATTGGGTTGGTAAACTTTTTCGAAGAGAATTGTTTTATATTTTTTTTGATAGCACTCGTTTGAAGGATAAAGAAAATAATATTATGATTTTTTATTTTACCTTGTTAACCAGATATATTTTTTTTATATTATTATCGCGATAAAATATCAAACGTACGGCTGAACACGAAGTTTCCTTGCATTTACTGATTAAAAAAACTGATTGACAGGACAGATTTGTCAGGCAGTGTCAAAGAGTAATCATAATCATTTTACTCTTTGATCATTAATCACGACCTAATGTTGTTGTTTGTTTATCAGCTGCTTATTTATTGTGATTTTCTAGTGTTTTTCTTGTTCGGTTATGGGAAATGGATCAGCTTGAAGAAATCCATTATCCATCTTATTACGCCGATGAAGTAACTACACTGCTTTATTCCGTTTTGTTGAAATAAAGATGTGAACCATGACTCCAAAGCCAAAAGATACCAGAAAATATATAATTCACAACAGTTTTGGAAAAGTTTACCAACCCAATTGCCGAAAATTTTCGAAAAAAACACTAATTTTGGCAATGAAAATTGCCGCATTTGTATTGACAGCGTTGTAGGATGGTGCCGTATCTCGAGTCAAATTCGATCGGGATTACCGTAGAATACGGCAATTACACTGTCAGTACAGTCCAAGAACAACACTGTCAGTACAGTCAGTGGCACGAATCATGAAATCGGGTGGGAATTGCGCGGAATGCGTATTTTGGGCATGCATTGCGGTGAGGGGCGCGGGCGGCGGGAGAGGGGCGCGCGCTATTGGTCGCTCACAAGAGCACACGCGCGAACTTATCCCCACTCCGTCGAAAAATTTTCATGATTCGTGCCACTGACTGTACCAGTAGGGCTAGCACGTAGGAGTATCGAAAATCGAATCGAAAACCGAATGGCCATTGCGGTGAGTAGCAGAACCACAGAACATAGAAGTAGATAGAAGTAGTATGAGCTCAATTTAGTATGAAAACCAGTGTAACCAAACAAACACATTAAACATCAAAGCCAAGCCCCCCACTTAATTGTTACATGCTACGCACACACACTTTGTGAACACGTAATTGGGTAAAAAGTAAAAATGTGTAATATCCAGAAAGCCATAAATCACAAAGTTTATTTATTTAGATTCAGTCGTATTACCATAGAAACTTGGTACCAAATTAAATAATACGTATATTTATAATGCTGCTACTCAGGCGCTAGATGGCGCAAGCTAATTTTAATAGTGCGATTTACCACCTTATTCATTCAAACATAAAGTACTTTAAGAAAATTTAATGAGTTAAGGGAGACCGGGTTGTTTGCATTAAGGGCCGGGTGGACCTACCGATTTGACCTACCGGTAGGACCACGGTATACCACTATGTACCCGTGGTCCTACTGGACTAGGGCTTTTTAGAATATCGTAGTGTCCGAATCGATAAATAAAGAACGATTATTCCGAACCTAACCCAAAATCCTATATTTATTTTATATTCAATTACGAAATAATGTCATATTCAGTCAAAAATACCAAGGCAACATGACTTACAAGGAGTTATTTTGATTTATATTTTTGAAAAATTAAAGAGCTAAAAGGAATTAAGATATATCTTGGCGGTACCAAATTAAATTCACTCCTCGTAAGTTATGTTGCCCTGGTACTTTTGACTGAATATTATTACATTATTTTATAATTTAATATAATATTTATTTGAAATCATTAAATAGCGATCCTAAATTATCGATACTTTATTAAGCCCTAGTCCAGTAGGACCACGAGTACATAGTGGTATACCGTGGTCCTACTAGTAGGGAAAATCGGTAGGTCCACGGGCCCGTCATGGTTGGTTGACATTCTAGCTTATCCTAAATAGTTTCAGATCAATAATTCGTTTAAACTCTATTTCATAATTCGCTGGAATTCTGACATTTCTTAGTTACCTACTAGGCAAAAATATTTGAAATTAAAAATTCAGAAACCCAAAAATAAAATATATCGGATGTTTCGAAAAGCAACACTTACAGATAGATACCTCAATGGTGAATCCCACTACCATCCTTTACAGTTAGCTACCTACCGTAGGGAAATCTTTGTTTCAGAGAGTAGGCGGGATCTGTGATCAACAATACCTGACTAGATAGCGACTGGGCTCTCTTACATCGGGCAAACAAAGAGAAGGATAGGAATGCGCTTTAAAGAACTTGCCAAGTCATGTGCCGGCACCTATACCCACCGAGTTAATTTCAATAGTTACTTTCGCCCGCACAAGTTCAGGAATGTAGTATTCCAAATAAAAATAAGTATATAGCGTTATTTTGTAAAACTTTATGGCTGCATGACCAGTCGTTTCACATGGCCACATGAACCAATTTCAAAACTACATTTTAACTAAAAAAATCTTCCCCTCTTACATTTTAACTTCGCAGCCTTGTAGGAGAAGCAATTTTTATTAAATTGCCTTGAATAATTAAAATCCTTGACAATACAAATGCTAGCTTTCCGCACTCGCCTGTAACGTACTACGTATTTATGAATTAAGTTGACTAAAATTCCGTGCTGTTTTTGCGTGTTTTCAGTGGTGAGTATATCAAATCAACTGTTACTTAGACGTTTATCATTTACTTATCAATTTTTTGCTATGGTGATAATACTTTTCAACTCTTCACAGTCACAACTTTTCTCGGTCTCCCGAAAAACGGTCAACAGAAAAAACTTTTTTTATATCCCATGCTGGACCTAGTTTTAGCCGGCTACACCTAGTATTAGCCGCGAGCAAATCGGCTACACCTAGTTTAAGCCAACTGCTAGCGGCTACACCTAATATAAGCCGGCTAAAACTAGGTTTAGCCGCACATCGGGTATTAGCCGTAACATATTCATAGAAATGTATGGATGACTTTTTTAATATTTTTAAAGGCAGTCCCACTGTCCCACATAAAATGTTGTTTGTTTTCACGGGGATGTGCAATACCATAGAAATAGAATGTCAAGCGAAAAAATTTCTATGTCTATGTGCAATACTATAAAACATTACATAGAATGAACCAAAAACCTAGTTCTTACAAAAAGTAATGTAGTTAGGTAGCAAATTGTAAATATAGTAATCTCCACAGAACATAGAAGTAGATAGAAGTAGTATGAGCTCAATTTAGTATGAAAACCAGTGTAACCAAACAAACACATTAAACATCAAAGCCAAGCCCCCCACTTAATTGTTACATGCTACGCACACACACTTTGTGAACACGTAATTGGGTAAAAAGTAAAAATGTGTAATATCCAGAAAGCCATAAATCACAAAGTTTATTTATTTAGATTCAGTCGTATTACCATAGAAACTTGGTACCAAATTAAATAATACGTATATTTATAATGCTGCTACTCAGGCGCTAGATGGCGCAAGCTAATTTTAATAGTGCGATTTACCACCTTATTCATTCAAACATAAAGTACTTTAAGAAAATTTAATGAGATAAGGGAGACCGGGTTGTTTGCATTAAGGGCCGGGTGGACCTACCGATTTGACCTACCGGTAGGACCACGGTATACCACTATGTACCCGTGGTCCTACTGGACTAGGGCTTTTTAGAATATCGTAGTGTCCGAATCGATTAATAAAGAACGATTATTCCGAACCTAACCCAAAATCCTATATTTATTTTATATTCAATTACGAAATAATGTCATATTCAGTCAAAAATACCAAGGCAACATGACTTACAAGGAGTTATTTTGATTTATATTTTTGAAAAATTAAAGAGCTAAAAGGAATTAAGATATATCTTGGCGGTACCAAATTAAATACACTCCTCGTAAGTTATGTTGCCCTGGTACTTTTGACTGAATATTATTACATTATTTTATAATTTAATATAATATTTATTTGAAATCATTAAATAGCGATCCTAAATTATCGATACTTTAAGCCCTAGTCCAGTAGGACCACGAGTACATAGTGGTATACCGTGGTCCTACTAGTAGGGAAAATCGGTAGGTCCACGGGCCCGTCATGGTTGGTTGACATTCTAGCTTATCCTAAATAGTTTCAGATCAATAATTCGTTTAAACTCTATTTCATAATTCGCTGGAATTCTGACATTTCTTAGTTACCTACTAGGCAAAAATATTTGAAATTAAAAATTCAGAAACCCAAAAATAAAATATATCGGATGTTTCGAAAAGCAACACTTACAGATAGATACCTCAATGGTGAATCCCACTACCATCCTTTACAGTTAGCTACCTACCGTAGGGAAATCTTTGTTTCAGAGAGTAGGCGGGATCTGTGATCAACAATACCTGACTAGATAGCGACTGGGCTCTCTTACATCGGGCAAACAAAGAGAAGGATAGGAATGCGCTTTAAAGAACTTGCCAAGTCATGTGCTGGCACCTATACCCACCGAGTTAATTTCAATAGTTACTTTCGCCCGCACAAGTTCAGGAATGTAGTATTCCAAATAAAAATAAGTATATAGCGTTATTTTGTAAAACTTTATGGCTGCATGACCAGTCGTTTCACATGGCCACATGAACCAATTTCAAAACTACATTTTAACTAAAAAAATCTTCCCCTCTTACATTTTAACTTCGCAGCCTTGTAGGAGAAGCAATTTTTATTAAATTGCCTTGAATAATTAAAATCCTTGACAATACAAATGCTAGCTTTCCGCACTCGCCTGTAACGTACTACGTATTTATGAATTAAGTTGACTAAAATTCCGTGCTGTTTTTGCGTGTTTTCAGTGGTGAGTATATCAAATCAACTGTTACTTAGACGTTTATCATTTACTTATCAATTTTTTGCTATGGTGATAATACTTTTCAACTCTTCACAGTCACAACTTTTCTCGGTCTCCCGAAAAACGGTCAACAGAAAAAACTTTTTTTATATCCCATGCTGGACCTAGTTTTAGCCGGCTACACCTAGTATTAGCCGCGAGCAAATCGGCTACACCTAGTTTAAGCCAACTGCTAGCGGCTACACCTAATATAAGCCGGCTAAAACTAGGTTTAGCCGCACATCGGGTATTAGCCGTAACATATTCATAGAAATGTATGGATGACTTTTTTAATATTTTTAAAGGCAGTCCCACTGTCCCACATAAAATGTTGTTTGTTTTCACGGGGATGTGCAATACCATAGAAATAGAATGTCAAGCGAAAAAATTTCTATGTCTATGTGCAATACTATAAAACATTACATAGAATGAACCAAAAACCTAGTTCTTACAAAAAGTAATGTAGTTAGGTAGCAAATTGTAAATATAGTAATCTCCACAGAACATAGAAGTAGATAGAAGTAGTATGAGCTCAATTTAGTATGAAAACCAGTGTAACCAAACAAACACATTAAACATCAAAGCCAAGCCCCCCACTTAATTGTTACATGCTACGCACACACACTTTGTGAACACGTAATTGGGTAAAAAGTAAAAATGTGTAATATCCAGAAAGCCATAAATCACAAAGTTTATTTATTTAGATTCAGTCGTATTACCATAGAAACTTGGTACCAAATTAAATAATACGTATATTTATAATGCTGCTACTCAGGCGCTAGATGGCGCAAGCTAATTTTAATAGTGCGATTTACCACCTTATTCATTCAAACATAAAGTACTTTAAGAAAATTTAATGAGATAAGGGAGACCGGGTTGTTTGCATTAAGGGCCGGGTGGACCTACCGATTTGACCTACCGGTAGGACCACGGTATACCACTATGTACCCGTGGTCCTACTGGACTAGGGCTTTTTAGAATATCGTAGTGTCCGAATCGATTAATAAAGAACGATTATTCCGAACCTAACCCAAAATCCTATATTTATTTTATATTCAATTACGAAATAATGTCATATTCAGTCAAAAATACCAAGGCAACATGACTTACAAGGAGTTATTTTGATTTATATTTTTGAAAAATTAAAGAGCTAAAAGGAATTAAGATATATCTTGGCGGTACCAAATTAAATACACTCCTCGTAAGTTATGTTGCCCTGGTACTTTTGACTGAATATTATTACATTATTTTATAATTTAATATAATATTTATTTGAAATCATTAAATAGCGATCCTAAATTATCGATACTTTAAGCCCTAGTCCAGTAGGACCACGAGTACATAGTGGTATACCGTGGTCCTACTAGTAGGGAAAATCGGTAGGTCCACGGGCCCGTCATGGTTGGTTGACATTCTAGCTTATCCTAAATAGTTTCAGATCAATAATTCGTTTAAACTCTATTTCATAATTCGCTGGAATTCTGACATTTCTTAGTTACCTACTAGGCAAAAATATTTGAAATTAAAAATTCAGAAACCCAAAAATAAAATATATCGGATGTTTCGAAAAGCAACACTTACAGATAGATACCTCAATGGTGAATCCCACTACCATCCTTTACAGTTAGCTACCTACCGTAGGGAAATCTTTGTTTCAGAGAGTAGGCGAGATCTGTGATCAACAATACCTGACTAGATAGCGACTGGGCTCTCTTACATCGGGCAAACAAAGAGAAGGATAGGAATGCGCTTTAAAGAACTTGCCAAGTCATGTGCCGGCACCTATACCCACCGAGTTAATTTCAATAGTTACTTTCGCCCGCACAAGTTCAGGAATGTAGTATTCCAAATAAAAATAAGTATATAGCGTTATTTTGTAAAACTTTATGGCTGCATGACCAGTCGTTTCACATGGCCACATGAACCAATTTCAAAACTACATTTTAACTAAAAAAATCTTCCCCTCTTACATTTTAACTTCGCAGCCTTGTAGGAGAAGCAATTTTTATTAAATTGCCTTGAATAATTAAAATCCTTGACAATAAAAATGCTAGCTTTCCGCACTCGCCTGTAACGTACTACGTATTTATGAATTAAGTTGACTAAAATTCCGTGCTGTTTTTGCGTGTTTTCAGTGGTGAGTATATCAAATCAACTGTTACTTAGACGTTTATCATTTACTTATCAATTTTTTGCTATGGTGATAATACTTTTCAACTCTTCACAGTCACAACTTTTCTCGGTCTCCCCTATTGAGTGACATTTCCGCCATTCTATATTTTAGTGTTGATGAAACTTCAAGAATATGTCAAATTGTGCGTTGGAATATGGATCTTAAGTGTGTACCGCATAAAGGTGGATATTTATTGTTTTGAATTTTAAAAGGAAAATATCAGTTTAATTTTTAATTAAAATCAAAATTATTTAAATAAAGCTCGCCTCTGATATTTTATGCACCCGTTTGCTAAATGATATATGTGGATATCGATTTTGCTCTTTTGTATAATGCAACTCGGCATTTTTATATTATTTTTGAAGATGTTTTTGTTTGGCGTTCGTTCATACGACTGACGGAGCCAAATTCAAAGATGTGCGGAGCTTCGCAGATATGATGTTACACGGGTGCCGCCCACATGCGACTTCTACTGGGGGGAAAAAAATTTTCTTTGTTCTGTGAGCAGAACTAAAATTTGCTAGCACCGAGGCGTGACGTTTTCGACTGGGCTCGATTCGAGTTTACTCGATTTCGAATTCTTGCGGTTTGTATGAAAATCGGCAGCACGGACCTTCATTTGACGTACGGTTTCGAAAATCGAACGAGAAAAAAAGGCGCGTAAAATAATTCAGTAGAATATTATTTTTAAAGGTGCCTTCCGACGGGGCGTGCTACCACGCACCGCACCGAGCCGCACGAGGGCGAGCACGGGCGCACCGTGGGAAACGCTGGCACGGGCCGTGCGTCGTTCGGCCATGTTCGGCGCACGGCCCGCTGTACCGTTCCCACGGTGCGCCCGCGTCCGTGCAACGACGCACGAGTGATGATGGCACAGTACAAATAGTCAACAATTCATTAGGTACTATTTAGTTCAAGTTATTTGGTGCCATATAGTACCATTAATTAGTTACTATTTAGTATTATTCATTATAGGTACTATTTAGTACAAATAATTTAGTACCATATAGTACCATTAATTAGTTACTATTTAGTACCATGCATTAAGGTGCGTCCAGATATGTTCTTTTGATCGTACCGTACCTCCGTTCCGTACCAGCGTTCCGATCAAATAAGTCTGGACGCTACTTTTGCCCGTTCCGTACCTCCGTTCCGTACCACCGTTCCGATCAAACCGCCGAACGTCGCCGCGATCACGTCCAGACTAGCGCCGTACCGTACCTCCGTTCCGTATCAACGTTCCGATCCAATAGTACAGCAACCCGTAGTAAATTTAAATTACGAAAAAGGTTACCGTTTGCCGTTGTGATATAGTTATTTATTACAAAATTATAGATACTTTAACAGATCGCAACCCGCCGCAACCTATATTTGTATATCTCCAAAAATGATTTTTTTTTTTCGAGGTTAATCACATGGTTTAGCTATTGTCGTGTTCTACAGCGCTATGTTTGATTGCCACTGATAATATTAAGACTATGAAAAGTAGCCATACACAGATTTAAGACCAGATAAAGTCCATCCATTTCATCTGGTCTTAAATCTGTGTATGGCTACTTTTCATAGTCTTAATATTATCAGTGGCAATCAAACATAGCGCTGTAGAACACGACAATAGCTAAACCATGTGATTAACCTCGAAAAAAAAAATCATTTTTGGAGATATACAAATATAGGTTGCGGCGGGTTGCGATCTGTTAAAGTATCTATAATTTTGTAATAAATAACTATATCACAACGGCAAACGGTAACCTTTTTCGTAATTTAAATTTACTACGGGCTGCTGTACTATTGGATCGGAACGTTGATACGGAACGGAGGTACGGTACGGCGCTAGTCTGGACGTGATCGCGGCGACGTTCGGCGGTTTGATCGGAACGGTGGTACGGAACGGAGGTACGGAACGGGCAAAAGTAGCGTCCAGACTTATTTGATCGGAACGCTGGTACGGAACGGAGGTACGGTACGATCAAAAGAACATATCTGGACGCACCTTAATGCATGGTACTAAATAGTAACTAATTAATGGTACTATATGGTACTAAATTATTTGTACTAAATAGTACCTATAATGAATAATACTAAATAGTAACTAATTAATGGTACTATATGGCACCAAATAACTTGAACTAAATAGTACCTAATGAATTGTTGACTATTTGTACTGTGCCATCATCACTCGTGCGTCGTTGCACGGACGCGGGCGCACCGTGGGAACGGTACAGCGGGCCGTGCGCCGAACATGGCCGAACGACGCACGGCCCGTGCCAGCGTTTCCCACGGTGCGCCCGTGCTCGCCCTCGTGCGGCTCGGTGCGGTGCGTGGTAGCACGCCCCGTCGGAAGGCACCTTTAAAAATAATATTCTACTGAATTATTTTACGCGCCTTTTTTTCTCGTTCGATTTTCGAAACCGTACGTCAAATGAAGGTCCGTGCTGCCGATTTTCATACAAACCGCAAGAATTCGAAATCGAGTAAACTCGAATCGAGCCCAGTCGAAAACGTCACGCCTCGGTGCTAGCAAATTTTAGTTCTGCTACTCACCGCAATGGCCATTCGGTTTTCGATTCGATTTTCGATACTCCTACGTGCTAGCCCTACTGGTACAGTCAGTGGCACGAATCATGAAAATTTTTCGACGGAGTGGGGATAAGTTCGCGCGTGTGCTCTTTTGAGCGACCAATAGCGCGCGCCCCTCTCCCGCCGCCCGCGCCCCTCACCGCAATGCATGCCCAAAATACGCATTCCGCGCAATTCCCACCCGATTTCATGATTCGTGCCACTGACTGTACTGACAGTGTTGTTCTTGGACTGTACTGACAGTGTAATTGCCGTATTCTACGGTAATCCCGATCGAATTTGACTCGAGATAAAAAATCTCATTTTTGGAGATATACAAATATAGGTTACGGCGAGTTGCGATCTGTAAAACTTAGGTTAAAGTATCTATAATTTCATAATAAATAACTACATCACAACGGCAAACGGTACCTAACCTTTTTCGTAATTTAAATGTACTACGGGCTACTGTACTACAACCTCCGAACGTCGGCGTCGCCGCGATCACGTCCAGACTAGCGCCGTACCGTTCCTCCGTTCCGTTTTTCCTTTGAACGGGGCGAAAAAACCGACTCGCGATGGATCGGAGCGTACCTGTCGGCGATCGAGACGGCGTACCTCCGCACCGTTCCGAACATGCGTCCAGACTAGCGTTCTTTGTTCGCGACGCTCAAGAGCGAGAGATATGGGTACGGGCAAAAGAGCGAGAGATTCGAGGTGGATCGGGGCGTACCTGTTCGGCGAACGGAACGGCGTACCTCCGCACCGTTCCGAACATGCGTCCAGACGACTAGCGTTCTTTGATCGCGACGCCGATCGGAACGGAGGTACGGTACGGGCCAAAGAACATATCTGGACGCACCTTTAGGTACTATTTAGTACAAATTATTTGGTACCATATTTTACCATTACTTTGTTACTTTTTAATACTATTCTATTTCTAAAAATCTGCTGTTCTATAACATTTTGAAATTTTCGTTATTAATTTTTGTATGAAACAGCTGATTTTTTTCGCGATTTCAGAATTGGTCCCATAGTAAAAGTTGTTCAGTTTGATGGTCCCTATCTATCATATTCCGCTTTATTAGGCTATTACTAAAACCCTATATAGGTTTTACGCAATTTTTTGTTTTTGTTTTACTATTAGTTTTGTAATTTGCTAACCTAAAGTAGGGCCACTTTAATAGGCCACATTTGACATATGTCAGTCCATAGTGTGATTTGTCAAAATAAATCGTAAATTTGCTTTATTTCCTGATTATTACAATAAATATGTATTATGAACTGAAAAAAGTTAAGCAATTATGCCTTTGAATAAATAAATATCGTGTCCCCACTGTTAAAAGATTACGTTGTTGAGGTTTCATGAACTGTCAAATGTGACCTATTAAAGTGGCCCTACTTTAGGTATTTTATTGCTAAGAAAGTATTTCGCGTTGAAGGTAGACCCTATATAATATGGATTTTAAAATATTATTATTAACAATAATAATAAAGGCACTTAATTGCTCACTAAGACAGGACATATACAAATAAAAACAGCAAAGCACACAAAAAAGCGGCCTTATTGCTAAATAGCAATTTACGTAATACGTACAATCACAAAACTAGAAAGATACGAAAGTACTTAGATGAAATTAAAATACTGTAGGTAATTATTTAAAGGACAGGGCCGATTGACTACTGATAGATATCATACTATGACGCGCGGCATATTGACAAAGGCGACGAGCCGCCACGAACGCGGACGCACAGCGCTACGCACCGCCACGCACCGGTCCTTTGAAGTTACCGACGCTCGATGGATCGTACGCACGACGACGCACCGCGGCGCACCGTCGTTTCCCACGGTGTGTCGGTTCGGTCTGGTGCGCTCTCGTGCGTCTCAAGACGCACCGGTGGGAAGGCACCTTAAGGAATATTTATACAGCGCCATCTACCGCCGAATAGCGAAATGAGATTTCCCACAGACAAGAAGAATTGTCAACCAGTTTACAGCTTGACCATAAAGAGTTGACAAAAATTGAGGGCGCCACTTTCTATGTAAACACGTCAAAATTACGTACGAATAAATTGGCAACACTTACAAAATTTTGTACTGAAAAATTTTAGTTCCATTTTATTTAATTTCAACTCTTTATGGTCAAACTGTAGTTGTTTCATGACCCAAGAAAGGGGCGCCTTTTAGCCTAGTGGAGAAACTTCATTCTGCCAACTGCTTAGAGCTTCTGCTTAGAGCCAAGCCAAGCAAGCCAATGCAAATAAGTTCCTCGTTCACTTAAATATTTTTATCATTTTATCGGTTTTCATCATAAAGTTAATACCTATGTATTACCCATAGACTTAGAAAATTTTTCGCTATGCTCAAGTAGACGGACAAAGGTGCGAGTGAGAAACCGATTCTTACGGCTTATGCGATGTGCGAGAAAGAGTAAAAAAAAACTGACAGCTGAACCTGGTTTGACTTCATTTATCATCGTTTATCACCTTGGTGAAAAGCGTCAACAAAATTATTTTGTAATTTTAATCGCGATCGGGTCGGTTTGGCTCTCAAAGCTATATAAATCAATAATGGTGCCGTGTTCTGTACTGGATTGTAATGTTTCCCAAACACACTAAGTTATATACTAATATGATGCTATTAAACGCCGATTTCCTAAATAAAGGCTGATTTCTAAACATTATGTGTTAGATAAAAAGATATTATGTCCGTGAACTTGAGAAAATAAGGCGTAGATATTGATCAAAAATTATCGATATCGATACTCATGTCGATGATTTCCAATATAACTTTGTTTGTCTTTGTGAACACTGATAGTTTTATTTAAAGCTGCTTGTAACCGACAGTTTTCAAATGGTAAATTATACCAACTTAAGTACTAATTTAACAATTATTTCCAGGTTTTCTGTAAATCCAGTGATTAAATTAAACTGGATAAATATCATAAATAAATAAGCAGGGAGCCTCAAAGGAGACCTTAAGAAATTATTTAAATAAAATTGTTCAAAATCTTGTTTGTGTTTTATTTATTAGAGCAAAAATACATTATGGTTATCGACAACCTAAAATGGACTTCAGTGCATCTCTAATTTCACGCACACGTTTACATATTTACAAACACTGGCTCATCTCACTTTTGGTTTCGCAGCCAAGTGAACTCTGTTCGTCTATTCCAGTGGATATTAAGTTTATGGTATTACCATAAACTTTATGGTTTTCATAGTAAATGTATGCACTAGGATCACACTTATCTCATAACACGTCCATATAAATCCGGCGTGTTAACACATGGCGTCAGACAAATGTGCCCGCAACTTATGATCGTCATCTCGTGTGTGCCTTACTCCTTCAGGCTTGTGAGCTTTTAAATCCTTCAGTGACGGATAAACAATTTCTTATTTTGGTATTCAGAACAAACGTAACGCTAGAATTTATGAATTATTGACGTTTGAACATGGTCCTCACGAAATGACGCTGAAGATCATGGATGCTGAAAATAACAAAAACTAGCTAACGAAAGTGCAGTTTCACTCCATAGATGCTCAGTGACACAGAAATAAATAAGATTTAACATTCGAAAATCATACAAAACAGAATAGATCTCATAAAATCGTTGTTTAAACGTGGCACACACGGAACCATGTGTGCCAGTTTTCATTTGTCAAAATATCGACAACTAAACCGTTTGGAACCAAATAAAGCAGTCTAGCAGCGTTACGTTTGATAAGTGACAGCATATAAAACTTTAAATCCGTTCGCGTAACAACACATCAATAGGAAAAGCAAAAACAATATTTCGACCCATCAGACTGTGTGGCCCACAATTAATACCGTTACGTTACGTGAATTTTGCGTCACTTAAGATGTAAAGCAGTTTATAGTAATAAGAATTTCCGTCACTGAGGATCTAGCTTTATTTGGAACCAATCACTGCAGTAGTTTCAATACAAATCATGATACAATTTGTATGAGATTTTTAAGATAGGGTGACAACAATGTACGCACGTTGATGGACAGAAAGGATATAACCGTCCTGTTAATGAGGGCTTTTCAATCAAAATGACAAAAAACTGTCTGCTCGATAGATGGCATTGATAAAAATGTATGTGTCAATCATCGACTCAAATGTACTACGTACTAGAGGCGCCATTCCATGCAAAAATAGTCTTGTTAATTTTGTTAAGAGTTATAACTAAAGTTCGCTGCATCGCTAAAACAATAATTCATCGTCTTTTCAATCAATTCAAACATACAGCGCTAGATTGCTTTTACGGTGTTGTTTTCTCGCGATCAAAAGGTCGAAAGCGCCGTGATTTGCACGGCGCTTACGCGTTTTATCAAACCATGTTTGACGTAGTGCAACAGACACAGACAAAATGGCCGCTGCATTATATTTCGGCGACTCAATGAAATATTATTACTCAATTGCATGTTAAATAGATAATTTTGTGTGTATTTGCAGGTGAAAAGTATTTTCTTGGGTTTTGTTTGTATTTTTTCAGTTGTTTTAATAGTACTTCAGCACACAAGAAGGCATATTTGAATAGAATAAAACACAGTACACAGACGAGTTGTTGCGTCTAGCGCCTGCGACAGACTAATATAGTTGGAGTGCGTTGCAAACAGTCTAGTTGAGACGTCTGCTCTAGTACGTAGTACATATTATCTCAATGGTGTCAATGTGTTTTTTTTAATAACCAAGCCTCGAAGAGTACTTAGGTAGGCAGGTAGATGTAACCCTGAAATGTTTCTTTCTGGGTAGATGTCAGCCAGCGTTCGCTTAAGCCGAAATTAGATGGTTCATTTTTACGTTTATTTTCGATGCTTCATTAGTGAAGCATCGAAAATGAAGTGTCTAATTATGAATTCATCTTTCATCACTTATGTGCCTTTTTGATGAAAGTCACTAGACGGCCGTTCGCTTTCATCGGTATATGCCTTTCATCAATCATCGGCATCGGAAATTAACGATAAATGAAACGTGTAAACAGCGCCATTCACTGCAGTGAACGGCATGTCGTCAGCCACGTTTTTGTTTTTATTTTAATATGCCTTTATTTTTCGTTTTTCGATCTTTTTCAACCTGCATCAGACAACATGCATACAAGCAATGCATGCAAGCATTTTCTCGCTCTTTAATTAACTACTAATTCTTTAATAAAAATTATCACGCACAACCTGTTGCCGCGAAAGAGGAAAATAGTAACAGACAAACACACATGCAAACCCTTACCCCGAATGCATATACCGCCTCCGTTCCGTTCCATCCATCGTGGCACAGTTTCACTCCATACAGTTGAAAAACGAATGTACTTGCGCAGAGCAGGGCGGCGCGGCTCGGAGTACCCAAACTAGCTGAGTTTGGGTACTCGAACGCGGAAGGACAGCGCGAGTGACGCGACCGAATAAATCACGCATAGCGAGCGACCATTTTAAAAATCTTTTATGCCGCTATCGTTTATTAGGTATAATTTTATTATAGTACATATTAATAATGGTGCACGCTTGTTTTCTTCCGTATACGGATGTGCCTCGACGGCGACATACAACAAGGACTTAAAATTTCATATATTTCCCCGTGATGCGAGGTAAGTTTGTTTATTCCTATAAGTAATTTCGTATTACTTACCTACTTAACCAATCATCATCTCGTGCTGTTAAGTACTTTTTTTGTATAATTCAATAATACCTGTCGTGTGCAGTTTTATAGTAAAATTTGATTGTAGCTAAAGAATAACTTCAAGTAGATTTGAGAAATAAGTAATGAATATATATTTGGTAGGTATGTAGGAACTAGGTACATAAGCATATCGTGCGTGTTGCTATCATTACAAAATAGCTAGGTACCTACGACCTTGTTTGAACCAGAGATTTACGTAGTACACTGGTGGTACCTACCTACATAGGTACCTACTAATTTATTTTCTGTGCAACTAGGGACTCGAACACTATTAATTAGTTAATGACGCCGCAGCCGTTCTATTAAAGTAAGTCCTTAAAAGCAAGCTAGGTGCCACTTTTGAAGTTTATTTGATATAGGTACCTACCGACTTACCTACATACCTGCGCTTTGCGCACGGGCTATAAGCACTTGAACACTGATCGTGTAATGTTAGATTATTTATATCCTTGTTCTACTAATTACTAATCCTACTTTCTACTAATACCTACCTACTATTATAAATGCGAAAGTTTGTGTGTATGTGTGTTGTAAATAATTATTTATTAATCACATTTATTTTCTATTTTGACAACACTTGCACATTTGCGGCTGATTGCGTAAGTACCTACACGGGCGGCGGCACGCAGCGGCATCGTCCAACATCAAAGGCGTTTAACAACTGTATGGAGTTAAACTGTGATCGTGGGTTGTAACGACGGGTGAAAACGCTGCAGTCTCAGTAATAAAATACATAAAATACTTCGTGGTCACCCTAGGTGATCTACATACTAATTTAAATCTTGAATTGCATAGTAAGTACTGCAGTGATTGGTTCCAAATAAAGCTAGATCCTCAGTGACGGAAAAATTTATTACTATAAACTGTTTTACAACTTAAGTAACGCAAAATTCACGTAACGTAACGGTATTAATTGTGGGCCACACAGTCTGATGGGTCGAAATATTGTTTTTGCTTTTTCTATTGATGTGTTGTTACGCGAACGGATTTAAAGTTTTATATGCTGTCACTTATCAAACGTAACGCTGCTAGACTGCTTAATTTGACTCCAAAGGGTTTAGTTGTAGATATTTTGACAAATGAAAACTGGCACATACGGTTCCGTGTGTGCCACGTTTAAACAACGATTTTATGAGTTCTGTTCTGTTTTGTATGGTTTTCGAATGTTAAATCATATTTATTTTTGCGTCACTGAGCATCTATGGAGTGAAACTGCACTTTCGTTAGCTAGTTTTTGTTATTTCCAGCATCCATGATCTTCAGCGTCATTTCGTGAGGACCATGTTCAAACGTCAATAATTCATAAATTCTAGCGTTACGTTTGTTCTGAATACCAAAATAAGAAATTGTTTATCCGTCACTGAAGGATTTATAAGCTCACAAGCCTGAAGGAGTAAGGCACACACGAGATGACGATCATCGCAACTTAATCCAGGCGGACATTTTTAAAATTAAATGGTTTGGAACGCGTCTATAACCAAACGTCATATCCTTTGATTTTGACAAGACGGACCTCATTTTTGTCTTTGGTACAAATACGCTGTTGCAATTGGTTAAGCAGGATGATTTACTAAACATGGCGGGTCTTTTGTCACATCCTGTGTTTATTGGGTGGTGAGTGCATGGCCTTTACGTAGACCCTTTCAAGATTTTTGTTTTACAACGCCGTTAATGTTTATATGTAATATTGGAGGCGTTAAATTTCGTGATGGTGTTCTTTAGTAGACGATGGATATGATGAAAACGGTAAGAGCAACATAGATGCAGTGTATTCAGTTTCAAATTTGTTTGGCTTTTGTTTCTTGTTTTGGTGATTTTGAAACTGGCCATTTCATTAGAAAAAATATCTCTTTACAGAAATTGTGTACCTGAGAGAGGTAAGTGTTAATAGTTATTATTCCCTACATGGTGTCCAGTTTCGGAATAGCAATAATAGAATCACCAAACGTTGATTTGTCAATACGGTGATGGCACCCGGCAACCGCGAGCGTTGTTACGCCATCTTAAAGTCCTCCAAATGTTCCGCATATTTTGCAGCTTTGCGTAGAAAAAAGGAATAAAGTGCTGAAAATAATGCTTTGGTGGAAAGGGAATTTGAAGGAAATGTGTTCATAAAACATATTCTAGGTATGTCATTTTTCATTATTGCATTCAATTTCATTATGAAACCACATGTGACTAGACGGATTTGTTATTGTTATTTGGCCTTTCTTTGCTTATACTTAACTGCATGGTAGAAATTGATGTTATTATTATATAATATTCTGATAATCTTTCAAACTTTTATTTCTTGGGTACTGTGATAAACCAATTTGAAAGGCATAACCTAAAAAAAAAATTACAAATCTACCATGAAGTCCAACGTTCAAACGAAGTGTCACTTGTGTTGTGCCATTTAGCATTTCAAGGTTAGGCATTAAAGATAGAAATCTAGCAATCAAGAGGTTGTGGTACTTATGGTTCTTGTATGAACTAGGGCAAAACAGTTTTGAGCTATCCAAATTTATAAGACTTGCTGCTACTATTTATCTACCAGTGTGGAACAAATTAATGCACTAAGTAATAATTCCCCTAGGCTAGGGATAATATTTTAAAATATCCTTATGAAATATGTTTGTTAAGTTTTTTAATGTTGCTCATTCATTATATCTATCAAATCTAATGGCCGGTATACATTTTGATTAGTGATTAGTGCAAGTGGCTCGTTTAGTGTTTAGCAAAAAACAATCAGAGACTGTCCGAACGTGTTTTTTGCTAAACACTAAACGAGCCACTCGCACTAAACACTAATCAAAATGTATACCGGCCATAAGAGTATGCAGGTATGAATAAAATGTAACTAATAGGATAAGAGGGAATATTCATCTGTATGAAGATAAAATTTCAATAACTAAATCAAAATGGATTAGTTATGAATAGACATAGCGGCTTGCTGCTCTGCTGCAAATACAGTGGTAGTCACATAATTAAAGACACCAGTTGATTTTCATATAAATGAGGTAACTTTGAAGCCTTGGTTCTCTGCCAAGTATTGACCTAGCTGTGATCTGATGATGACCATCCAGGGACTGAATGGAGGAGATTCAAATCGCTATAATCACCCAACTGCGATCAGCATTCTAAGAGAAATAAGGATCAGAGTTTTCAGTTTTATGATTTCCGTACATATTTATGCTAATTTCGTGGTTTTAAACATAATCTTTACCACGCAACATTAATTAGTGTGAATCTAGAATTTGTATTTAAACAAGCTTTTTCTTATCCACAATCGGATAGTGCTTGGCTTCCCCTCACCTGATGTTAAGTGACGATAAGGCTGAAAGTATAAGCTCACTACACCTGGAATCTTCACCTATCCTGTTCTTCTCTTCTTCTATGGCTATCTTACTTCTAATTGCTGAAACAACAATTTTTAAATTGTTGTAATGGAGTCAGACTTGGTAAGATGGTGGTAGCTAGCCAGGCGGACTTGAAATAAGCCCTACCACCTACCTTCAGAACAGAATTTAAGATGAGTTTTAGGAATCCATCAGTAAATTAAAATTATTTTTCAAGACTTGTCATAAATCTTATGAATTGATTCAAATGCTCTAATGAAGATATTTAGGACAAGGATAAGTAACATTAACATCATGTGATTTGTATAGAAATAGATAAGTTTGTGTCAAGTCTAACATACACATTTACGTATTTGCATAAAAAAAAATATTCTTCAATGCCCGCACAGCCAGACAACATTAGAAAACCTATTGTGGCTCATTTTCTGGGCCTAAGTGCTGAAAGTGCTGTGATAACCAAAATTTTCACAGTGCTTATGAATATCAATTAATAATCCTTTGGTAGAATCAATTCTGAGCAGTGAATTTAAACTTTTACCAAGTTTTAACTTAGCATATTAATTCTCAACATAATTACTGCACGCTTTTGCAGAGAAAATTGATTATTTCATTTGATTGAAGTGACCCTAATAAAAGCCAATAGTTTGCATTGCAACAATATGAGTTCAATGATTTATCAGATATTTCTTGTTAAAGTCTACTGTGTAAATGTGTGGAGTTATTTACGAACTGAACTCACACTTTTGTTATATAATATTCAGTTTTATTAATTACTGTTTTTGAGCAGTTTATTCTGTTTAAGTAATAAATAAATTAAGAAATTATAATAACATAATGAGAAAAAAATCTCTTATATTATTTTATTGTGATTAATAAAAGTTGTTAAGTAAATATTACACCTAATCAGTTTGTTTGTGTAAGACTTGTGTGATTCAGTGTCTTGTTTATAAGGAGTAAATAATAAAAATGGTTAATCTTATTTGATTACAAAATTGAAAATTTCTATTGCCATTTTAAAAATTATAGTCAACTGGAAATGGAAAAAATGGAATTTGACACCATGTATTATAGATATAAACCTTCCTCTTGATGACTCTATCTATAAAAAAAAACTGCATCAAAATCAGTGCATAGTTTTAAAGATCTAAGTATAAGGGACAGACAGCGGGAAGCGACTTTGTTTTATACTATGTAGTGAAGCCAAGTGGCCTGCAATGACCCCACCTACAATTTATTCCTTCATATAATGAGGAAACTACTTTGACAAATGCTTCAGTACTATGGTATCGCACTTTCAATACAGAAAAGTTAGGAATGGCTTGCCTGTGTGGTTATGGTCACCCTGCCCCACACCCCACCTTATCGTTGACCTGACATTGCCAAGTTATCCCACTATTAGCAATCATTGATGCAACCACCAGAGTCAATACTCAAAGAAGAGAGAGAGTCTTACGCTATGCCTATAGCATTTCTATAGCATGCCACACATGAGTAGCCATAAATTGCTGTATTAATAAATAGGAGTGACGTGTTTCAGGAATATGAGTTCCTAGACTTATCAGATGTGAGAGAAGCTGAGCTGAGTAGTCTGCAGTGCGCGTTGTACGACCGCAAGCCTGAAGCAGCGGTGGCCTCTGGTACCTTCGGTCGGGCCGTACCTGCCATAGGTAAAAATTGATACCAAATGCTTTTTTACTATATTTTATTTAACCCAAGCGAAGTGTGAAGGTTAACATTATTTTGAATAAAGTCTGTATTACTTTATGATACTATTTTAGTTTGATAACCTACTCCTGTATTACAATTTACAAGCTCTTAAAATTTGTCAGTTGTCTGAATGGCTATAACATGCATGCATCTTTTTTGTTAGCTTTGCAGCGAGAAAGAGACACATATAGCCATTCAGATAACTGGCAATAAATGCTTCTAATACCCCCTGGTTTATTATTACCATTGTAAATTGATATTTATCAGACACATGAAAAACTGAAGGAAAAAAGTTCACTAACTTAAAATTGCAATTAGCAAACAGTTAAAATTGACAAGTTATTTGGATTAATAGTAAGTATAATTCTGTTGTCTTGTGCATAGATATCTCGTCGTGTTCATCGAGTACCGCGGGCCCACCGACCGTGTCGAGCAGCCTGGATAGCCTATCGGGCGGCGAGTGCGAGATGGCGCCCCACTCGCCAGTGCGGGGCGCGGGCGCGGGCCCCCCGCACGCGCCCCCGCCCCCCTACGTGGCCCCCCCGCCCGCATACCCGCCGCCCCACCCGCACCAGTGGCCCGTCGCCCCTCCCAACGTATACGTCAGCCAAGTCACCGCAAACGTCAACGTGCACGGTTACATGGGCCAGTACTACCAACCTCAGCCGCAATACGCCCCCCCACAAGTCGAGAGACCGCGCACCCATCGGAGAGACAGAAGGGGAAAACGACCACCCTCCCCCCCGCCACCGCAACCTCCCCCGTATTATGTCCAGTACCCGCAGTATTACCCCGCTGCGCAAGCGCAAGGGGCACCTTTATATCACCTTCCTATGTACCAACCGCTGGTTTACGGCCCGTACGCGTACCCGCCTTACTACCCAGAGTACCCGATGCCCGTCGAGGGAGATACGGGAGAAAAAGGTCCCGAAGAGTACCCTCAAGAAGTGGTGATGGAACAGGAGGCAGTAGACGCGTATTACGCTGGTGCGCACTACGCTGGCCCACCATACGGTCCTCCTGTCGAAGGGGGAGTGGAATACATGCCTCCGATATACCTTCCACCCCCACAACATCCCCCGCCGATACCGATACAGCAACACCCCCAGCCGCCACATCAGTCTACACCGCACCAATTCAACGTGCATGCCAAAAACTTCGTTCAGGGCCAAAGCCAAAATAAAAACTTCACACCTCCAGAAAAGACACAGGAGCGGAAGACTCCGCCGGTGACAGTTACCGCGACTGCGACGGCATCTGCAGCTGTTGTGGAATCTCTTCCAGTCAAAGATCTCAAAATATCGACGAAAGGCCCGAGCAGCCCAAAGCAGACCGACAGGCCGGCTGAGAATGCTCAAGCGAAACCCGCCCCATCTCCCAGTGAAAAAGTCGCTCCTGTTGCCAAAACTGATGCCACAAAACCAGGATGGGTGCCAAACGAAGCTAAAGTGCCTGAAGCTTCTCCTAATAGTCAAGCTCAAGTCGCAACCAAGTCATTCCCACCTATTGCGTCGGCGAATAATCAAGCTACCGGAGCTCCTAAGGTGGCTCCGACCACCGGCAAGCCGATTAAAGGTCCGGCTGCACCTTTCTCTGGCGGCAAACAAACTGCGAAGCCGTCAGTGCCCCAAACTATCGTCCCAGTGCAGCAAGCCGCCTCAACACCGAAACCGCCATTCGGCAATAGACAGAAACGAGACGGCCCTACCAACCGATCGCCGTCCAATGAGAACGTAGAGAGCACTGAGAGGAATGTCCCTCCTACTGAGCACATAAAGCGAGAGCCGCCCCTACCGCCCAGTAAGGCGCCGATGCCAATTTCGATCACGTTGCACTCGCAAGGTCAACCGTTCATCGTGACTAACAAATCTCCTTTCGGGCATTCGAGGAAAGCCACCGCGGCCGCCCCCGAGCCCCCACCCGCGCCCCAGCCGCCCCCTCCGGCTCCGACCGCCTCTGATTTCCCTCCCCCTCCAACGCCGAGGAACCGAGGAGAACCACTTCCCGCTCCAGTGGTCCAACCGCAGCCCCAACCCGCTCCTGGAAAGTCTTGGGCGAGTTTGTTCTCAAATAAAACCTCTGTGTCGACCCCTGCTCCTACTCCAGCCGCACCGGTCGAAGAGCCGCCTAGCCCGACTACGACCACGCCGCCAGTGGCTCCCAACATTCAAAAACCAGTAGCGAAAGTGTCACCATACGACGCTTCTCCACTCCAAGCTGCTGTAGTCGAGAAAAGCTCTACTTCACCCCGGCCGGTGACCACAACAGCACCTACAATATCGTATTCTGAGAAGACTTCGGTGAATGCGGTTAGCAACGTGCCAAGTACGACAGCTATCACTAAGCCTACGCTGAGCCAACCCGCCCCCGAAGTCCGTGAGGTGCCTATCCAGAAAGACCCGGCTCCAGCTATTCCTGTTCAACCCTCACCGTTCAGTGATGACCCCAATTCTTACAGGATGGGAGGTAAATATAACTTCTTAACTAACTACATTGGCCGCCCGGCACCGTATTTTTCCATACCTCTTTTCTTTCTCTCATTAACATTCACTAAGCGGGAAAGCCACTCGGCTGCTTCCACGCTTTTCGGCATTGGCAAGCCGCAAGCGTCGCTGAGCGTTATTCTTGGTCTAGCATATGTTGGGTTTACGCGGCAGAAAGAAATAAAACTATGGAAGATGCGATGCCGGGTCTGTATCAGTAAGCGTATTACTTAACATCAGATATTATTTCAGTTGCTAAAAACTGTTTCTAAACTTGTATTTTAAATTTGCTTCAATTATAAATGTTTACACAACTGGCAATCAGTTGATTTCATAATCATTTCATCATTTACTAAAATAAAGTCAATGGGTGTAAGCAGGCTAATCGCAGGGTCATCGATCGCCATAGAGTGGATTTTAACCATGTTATAGTAAAATAATCTAATTGTAAATTAAATTAGAATTCATGGTTAAAATGTACACTATGGCGACTGATGACTCAACAATTAGTCTGTTGGAATGCACCCAATGTTCAAATCCTGTTAGCAATTTTATTATGT
Source organism: Agriphila tristella (assembly GCA_928269145.1). NCBI lineage: Eukaryota > Metazoa > Arthropoda > Insecta > Lepidoptera > Crambidae > Agriphila > Agriphila tristella. The sequence goes on from OV743431.1 coordinate 38,017,569, forward strand.
GATGAGAATAAAATTTTGTTCTTGAGTCAGAGATGTTTATCTTATTTATGTATCTGTTGTTTTATCACCATAATACAAGCTGTTTAGTTTTGTTTGGATTAAAATATTATACTATGACTTACTAGTTGCTTGTATTTTATAATATGATTATTATTTATTTATCCCAAACAATTTTTTTACAGAATTCCTGTCAAAATATCAACTAGACAACAGGCCAGTGTCGCTGCTTCCCCGCGGGCTCACGAACCGCTCCAACTATTGTTATGTCAACGCGATATTGCAAGCGCTGATCGCTTGCCCGCCCTTCTACAACATGCTGAAAGCACTCCCTTATCAGACCCGGCGCGGGAAATCGAGCACGCCTGTTATTGATTCTATGTAAGTATAGCTAGTGACTTAAGGCGCTGTTATACAGTTTTAGTAATAGCCTTATAAAGCTGAATATGGTGGATAGGGGCCATCAACCTGAAAAACTTTTACTAAGGGACCAACTCTGAAATCGCGAAAAAAAAAACAGCTATTTCATACATTTTGATATTTTCGTTATTAATTTTTGTATGAAACAGCTGATTTTTTTTCACGATTTCAGAGTTGGTCACATAGTAAAAGTTGTTCAGTTTGATGGTCTCTATCCACCATATTCGGCTTTTTATGGCTATTACCAAACATCCTTTATAGTACTACTAGCGCCGCCAATATATTTATTTTTATTACTCGTAAACTAAGTCAATATTTAAAAAAGATAATATAATAATCTCTTAAATTGTCTCATATTTTTTGAATAATTCTTCAACAGATTTCAATCTTTCTGTAAGTTTTTAAATTAATTTTTGTTCAAAGTGGCCACATTTGGCTAAAATATAGGCTGTTTTTCTTTGATTTAAACTTTGATATAAAATAATACCCAGTCAACTTACTAAACGAATTTTCAACATACCACTCCCATTACCAGGCGACCTGACGACCTTCATGGTCGGTCAGGGGCCCTACCGGAAAACTTTTCGAACTTCGGTGGGTCTGCCGAGACTCCATGTTTCATACATTGCGTTAATCAATTACATTACCAAAATAATAAATAAAAAATAATAAAAGCTTGGACAACACACAGCGCCATCTAGCTCCAAACTAAACAAAGCTTGTACATATTATAGTACGAGGCATATATTTTAAAATTTGTTGACGAAGTGGGGATAAGTTGGCGCACAGGCTCTTGTGAGCGACCAATAGCGCGCGCTCCTCTCCCGCCGCCCGCGTACCTCACCGCTACGCATGCCCAAAATACGCGTTCCGCGCAATCCCCACCCGATTTCAAGATATATGCATCGAACTATAATATGGGTGCTAGACAACTGCCTGCTCCCTGATTTGTACTTCTGTCTCGACATGGACGAAAAAATATTTTTCGTCCATGGTCTCGATTAACATTGATTGAAACTGTTTGAATAACCAAACAGGGTAGAACTCTGCTACGAGTTCAGCGCGGCCACGGGCCCGGCGCCGGGGGGCAGAGCCCGGGGCCGCGGCGAGGGCGCCTGCACGGGGCCCACCGTGCCCGCCGGGCCCCCGCTGGAGGGGGGCGCGGGCCTAAGGGTGCTTAGGGCTCTGAGGCCTTTCCCAGGATCGCAGGAGGGAAGGCAAGAAGACGCTGAAGAATTCTTGGGATGCTTGCTCAATTCTTTGAATGATGAAATGCTTGAGGTTAGTAGAATTTATTTTTATTTTATTTTATTTAGGATACAAACAGTCTTATACAAATACAAAGAAAATGTACTGGGTTATTTGTAAAGAAGACTGGTGGCCTCTGCGTGCTTAGGACTCTGAGGCCTTTCTCAGAATCGCAGGAGGAAAGGCAAGAAGATGCTTGCTGAATTCTTTGAATGATGAAATGCTTGAGGTAAGAGATATTGTGTCCTATTCGCCGTTATTCGAAGCCTTGGTAAACAGATTGAGAATAGCGAAGCCTTTCCGTTTCCCGTTCAGCATCATTATTATAGGTCTATCTTACCAAATTACGTCACATCCGTATCCGATCTCACCCCACTATGTTCACCAGGCGGCCATTGCTGGTTTTCGCGCTCATTGGCGTCCTTTTTTCGCAACCGTTCACATCTAGTCAAACGCTGTTGGCGTTCGAAATTTAAAAAATTTGCCTAAGTAGGTCAAATGCTGTTAGCATTCGAATTTTAAAGTTTTCTAAAGTAGGTCAAACGCTGTTAGCGTTCGTAAAATTCTTAATTCGAATTTAGATTTTATATTACATATTTTTGTTGAAAAGTAACATCTTCCGATTTATTTTCGGTTATTTAAAATGCGTGTGCGTAGAAATTCCAAAACCATACGTAAAATCAGTGTTAGTTGGGTCCGACTTTGTGTCGTCTCCGTTTTCGTCGTCATGTTCGTGGAGTAGCAGAGAACGAGGGCGAGGGCATGGATCTACAGTAAATATGACGCGTGATTTGAATTGGATTGAGGTAATCTAACGCCTCGCCATAAGGTCAGTGAAAAATTTTCCATTATTTAATAATGATAATTATGATTCTACCCACGATATGTTGAAAAATAATTTCTGTTAATTCTTACATTCGTAAAATTGCCGTTCATGAGTGATATTCGCTTTTGGCCTATGCGATCTCCTAAAAACGTTATAATTTTGACAAATTTAATGCTTATGAAAATTTTTATGTTACGGAAAACAAGTTTCGTACGATTCCTATTTATTGTTGGTAAAGCTATATTGTGTTGAATGTGAGCTGAGTACACAAATACTTGTGTTTCTAAAAATATGAGAAAGTGTATGCTGCTTGAATCCTAGCACTATCCGGCCATTGCCGTGGCATTTCGTTCGACTCATAGTTTTACTTGACCAGTGTTGAGATTAACCATTGTGCCCTATTTTATTGACGGATGTTGTTTAGCCGTAGTCGTTTGAACAAGTATATTTTTTTTTCAAGTCACTGCTTTGAATCTGATTAGTGATACGTAACGAGGCACTTTGAACAAGAATAAGTAGTCAGTGGTTTTACAAAAGAATCTTGCCTGTAAATTGGTGTTTAATTAAAACATTTAAACAGTCAGATATTGACTTGATTGCGGAATATTACAATTGATGGCGTATTTGATGCAGCGGCAGTAAACGCTATCAATGCGCAAAATGTCCCGGGTTCAATTCCCAGTAAAATGAGCGTACTAATCTTTTCTTGTGTAAAAATAAAAATGAATGCTTTTTATTTGTATGCTTTCCAAAACCATTAATTTGATTGTGAGGAAACTTGAAGGACCTTATCTGCGTACGCCACCGAAGGTTCCGGCCCAAAAAAAAAAGTTTTAACCTTTGATTGAACATATGTGTGATACTGATATATATGCTTGTCAGGTACAGCTCTATCAATAAAATTAATTGTGGGAACTGTTTTAAATAATTTGAAATCTATTTTTAATTGCAGGCAAATCAAAAGTTTATCATAGTAATTAGATATTTTCTATTATTATTATTATTATACCCCTCGGTTCCAGCTTGTTCCGCAACTGAACCGGGGAAGGTCTATCGGCTGCTCCTGGCACCGTTGACACAAGTTTATGAAAGTTGTATTTACATAATTTTGTAATTAAAACATGCTGTTTACTTCCTCTATGGTAGTAAGCCCCACATGTTAAGAGCTGTGTGAGTTATAACAATATTTTGAATTTGGATTTATCCGGTCGCTTTTGAGCACCGTTGATTGAACTCTGGCGGTCACTCCTGATGGATTCCGTTGATTAAGTATCTTAATATTTAACATAAATTCGGTCACCCTCTGATGGGCACCGTCATTATAGTTATGTAATATCAATAAATATATTTACATTCGATAAACATTTATTATGGTTTAACATAAATTCGGCCGGTCGCTCCTGAGCACCGTCGGTTGATGTTTTGATATAAAAATTATTTCGGTTGCTTTTGATGAGCACCGTCCAGGCACCGTACATATTTTAACTCATTTTATCTTATTATTTTATTTAATTATTCTGTGTAAATACTGTCCTTAATCCCTGAGGGGGAGGAACTTAAAAAGGGGATCATCCAAGATATTCCCGTACTTCTGGTGGGCACCATGTTTCTAACAACCACTAGTTGCTGCTTACAGAACAACCAGAAGATGACATTTTGAAATTTTCTTTGGTGAGTTATTTATTAATATTTATTTTTATAACCGTGGACCTGGTAAAACAAGTTATTACGATTGAATATTTCAATCAATATATTTTCCAGTTATTTAAAATGTTTCTTTATTAAAAATATCGAACCGGATGCTAGCTAAGTCCGGGTGTCGCAAAGGAGGTTCACCAACAGTTGCGTTCTGGTGCTTCACTGGTCGCTGCCGTGGCACACTCGATGCGCTCGCTCGGCTCGCGCTTTATTTTACCGTTTTGTGACCAAAAGGTCACAGTTTTAATCTAACCTAACTGGTGATGTCCCTTTTGGATACACTGTAACCAAAATAAGTGTAGCAGATATTATGTTTTGTTTGAAAATTTTAAATTCATTTGTATGCTTTGAAGACTAATATTGTCTCATGAGTCCGAGGACAGATCAGATATCCTAGCTAGTTTTAAAGCTGTGGGTTTAGTTAAGTGGTCACTGCAAGGGTTGTGCTTGTTTTACATTTTAAATTATATGAAGATAGTCTGATGATGTTGGTTTTATTACAAAGTGCATTGATATCCGATTTGCCGGGGGCGTGTAATGTGTATGTACATAAATACATAAAGTGCTAGTTTTTATTGTACTTTGACCACGTTGTGGTGTACATTAATAGATAGGAATTTTAAAAATCACTTTAACTTGTAAATGTTTTGTTGTGATATAAACCCTATTTAATTCTTGGGGAATCTCGATTTTACTCAGACCTTGATTGAATCATACTATTTTTTGATTATAATCTTAGCACGGTGTAGATATCAAGTTAACATTTTGTTATATACTTACTTAAGTACTTGTTGAATATTTCAGTAGAATATGAAAGCACTTCTATTTAGCTACCATACATGTACCATCCATAGGTATTCTGGAAATCATTTTAAAATAATACCCCTAATTGCACTTTGACATAAGTCAGTTGTTGTAAACACTGTCGATCTGATGTTATATTGGTTGGTGTCTGCGATTAAGTTACTTAAATATGCTTTCCTAATCAAAGCTTAACTACCATTGGGCAGCACTGGCACCCGGCTCTTGTTTATTTATCCGGGTGCTAATACTTGATTTGTTAGATAACAGAGGTAATCTTCTTGGTGGATGATTCCAAAGTATTTATGTGATTTTAATTGAATAATTAAATGCAAGTATATTAATTGTAATTATTATTACTATCATTGTTGATATGCAACATTTTTGCTATATTGTTAGAAATTCAAGTTCAAAACGAATGTTATATAAGTATTAAGTTTATGCTGCGTGCAGTTTTTCCGATGGCCATAGAAACCATGACATTTAGAAACTTAATTGATTTAATTTTCTTTTAAATATTTATTTTATAGATTGATAAAAATAAAATATTTTATTTACTTACCTTTACCTACAAAAGACGAAACTTTGTCTACAGAAAGTAAAGACATGTTGAAATAATTAAAGTCATATTTCTTTCTTTGATATGCAGTACTGTCATATTTGTTCTTTTAATACATCTTTTGATTTTATCTATTACATTTATTATTTTGTCTATACCTAGTATTTTGATTCCCAATGTTAAGATGTCATTTAATTTTGCGATGATAATTAAAAATGTTACAGTTAAGTGTAGTGAGTACTTAGCTAAATAAGTATGTACCTACTTAACTATTTTTTTTTTGTTTTGTTTTTGGCTAACACAGCTGCTGTGTGCTGACTACTGCTGACCAATCGAATACTAAATGTTTTATTAAGTGTAAAAATTCAAAGGGACTTGTTAATGTTAATTAATATTCGATAGCAATTTATATAACACTTACGTGTAATACTAGTGCTTGTTCCACCTACACATAAAATATATGTTAGACGTGACACAACAAGATGTCGCAGACAGTGGCGCACACAGACACTCTAGCTAGCTAGTCGGCCTAAGTTAATCAACACCAAAGGTTAAATCTAAAAAAGTTACCTTTGGCTTAAGTCAGTCGTATTATTTTTGGTTAGGTATTTATTGAGTTCAGTTCGCAGTTTACGTTAAAATAATTTAATCAAGTATCTGATATAGAAGTAATAACTTTGTGATCGCGTTCACAAAGGTCAATTTTATTATGATATCTAAATCCAGTTAGGGATTTTATAAAGATCGTTTTAGTAAGGTTTGTATATTTAAGTGAAATAATTGTGCAGCAACTGACACCACAGTTGTAATTAAAGAATCTGAGAAGAAAACGTTGTCTTGTCCAAGATAATTTTGAAGTAGGCGATCGACGCGACTTAAGCAGAGATGCACTGTCAGCCAGCAGTCATATTAAACGATAACATGACTAAAATATTATGAGTTAGATAATGTATGTTAAATAATTACTTAAGTAAATTTTATGAGAATTTATTTAAAGGTGATTTGTCAATGGACTTTGTTTTAGTTTTAATTGTTATGTTTTTATATATATTTTTTTTCTATTCCCTTTACTAATTTTAAAGGAAGATTTCTTTTGATCTAAATTAAAATCATTTTTAAGAGTAATAAACAATTTATGATTTAAAGTGTCACATTGGCGTCCTGTCCCTGTTCACCAGGCGATAACAAACAATGTCTCAATCTGTTTACCAAGGCTTCGAATAACGGCGAATAGGACACAATAGGAGCGTTTTACCTACCATTAAAACGCATATTGTGTCTGAAGCCTTATTCGAAGCCTACCTTCAAGGGCTGCCTGGTATGCATTCAATGCTAATTAGTTGTAAAGTATTTTTCAGATTTTGAGACTGCAATGAGCGCGAAAACCAGCAATGGCCGCCTGGTGAACATAGTGGGGTGAGATCGGATACGGATGTGACGTAATTTGGTAAGATAGACCTATAATAATGATGCTGAACGGGAAACGGAAAGGCTTCGCTATTCTCAATCTGTTTACCAAGGCTTCGAATAAGGCTTCAGACACAATATGCGTTTTAATGGTAGGTAAAACGCTCCTATTTTTTTACGACTTGGCTCACTAATCTTTTGCTAGAAGACGGCGCAGGCCTGCGAGTGCTCAGGGCTTAAGGCCTTTCTCAGGATCGCAGGAGGGAAGGCAAGAAAATCAATTCTTTAAATGATGAAATGCTTGAGGTTAGTAGAATTTATTAGGTTATTTGTAAAGAAGACTGGTGACCTCTGTATGTTTAGGGGTCTGAGGCCTTTCCCAGGATCGCAGGAGGGAAGGAAAAGCCGCTGAAAACTTCTTGAGATGCTCGCTCAATTCTTTGAATGATATTCTCTTTACGACTTTGCCCGCGGGCCCACTCAGGGCCGATTCTCGCGCACTGCGATATTTCTCGAATTCGAGATTATCTCTAATCACAAATTTCTATTAAAAATGACACTAAAGGTGCTCCCTCACCGGGAGCATTCACGTGTACTGTAACATTATAGATTCATCTTTGAGCATTACATTACAATAATACCTCCCTGACTGACGAACATTCGCTCGGTTCTCCTCCTTCACTGATGTAATGCTCAAATCTGTAACGTTACATTACACGCGAATGCTCCCGGTGAGGGAGCACCTCTAAATTTCTATTGCAGTCAAAAAACTTATTCTCAGCTATTTTCAACTTCACAAGTCGAAAGTCTTTGCATGCAATCTTTATGATTTCTTGACTTTTTCGAGATTTCTCGAATTTGAAACTATGTCAAGCGCCCGAGAATCACCTCCCAGGCCCTCTGCTAAAAGTCAGACCTACAGCTCTGGGACCTTAAGTGAATTATTTTCACATAATCTTTATATTTTTTTTATTGCAGCTGATGAAACTTGTGGAGCCAGAAGAAGTCAAGGACACCAACAGTCAGCAAAATGGCGTCATCCCTCAGGAGCAGGTGCCGGAAGAAGATGATGACGATGATGAGTGGAAGGTATGCGTCAGGAAAATACTGTCAGATTTATGCCCGTATTTATAAACCGCTCTCAACGTTGAGAACAATCTTGAGATCAAACCTGAGATGCTGTTACTATAAGAAAAGCAGGTATGATCTTAAGATAGCTCTTTAATGTTGAGAGAGGTTTATAAATACGGGACTTAAATTTGAATAGATTTACTAGTTACTGCAGGAATATGTAAGAATTCCCTGGATGACATGTTTTTTTTTTACTGCGACTTGTCAGTACCACAGAATAACTAATAGTATATATATAAATAACTAATAACTAACAGAAGCAGCACGCCGCATAGTAATTTAAATAAATAGCGACTTTTGCTCTGACACAATAAAGTGCAATTCAGGTCGCGCAATGGCCTGCAGTACAGTTTATATTCACCTAGTAGTTTCCTCTCTTTCTATCGCGTGCTCTTACCTTTTCTAATGACGCAACGTTAAGGTTGTCTTCTTTGAATGAACTGCGTAGTATTATACAGGGTGAAATTTTAATCATTTGGTTCCCGCCGTGGGATGGTTCCACTCATGATTACAAGCAACTTTTACTATGGGGCCAACTTTCCTACTCGTAAAAAAAATCAGCTGTTCCATACAAAAGTGCAGTACCTACTCGACCTTAATGTATGAAACAGCTGATTTTTTTTGCGAGTAGGAAAGTTGGCCCCATAGTAAAAGTTGCTTGTAATCATGAGTGGAACCACCCCACGGCGGGAACCATATGATTAAAATTTCAGCGTGTATATCATAATGTGAAAAACGTAATTTTTTTATTGGTTTTTTTGATTTTGACATCCGTACACGGCACAGTAATGTCGATTCGACATTGTTACTATTATAATGAGGCAATACCTACTTGTGCAGTAAGATGCCGCGCTTGTACGGCGGCGGGCGAGTGGCGGCCCTTTGCTCACCTGTTCGTTCGCACGAACGGTAGCGGTAGGTGCTTATCGCGCGACCTTGAGCGAGTGATGGAGGCCTGTCAGTACTTTAATAATTTATTTAATTGCAATATTTTTACTTTCTATAGTCAGTAGTTTAGTGAAAGACCTATGAAAAGCTTTTGGATATAAATTTTCAATTCGATGCCTTAACATAGGTAGTCTTAGTATGTCATGCTCTCTTTAATCATTTCTGCGGTGGTGTCGTATGAGGCTCAAATATGGTTGAGCGAAGAGATGGCTGGTTCATGCGTCATGTTCGGGAACTGGTGCTGCCAGTGGGAATGGGTCTGCTTCTGACTACCTATCTTAATGCATATTGAATTGTATGTTTTTCTTTTATTTTTATTTATTGTAACAGCCTAGACTGAATAACAAGTTCAAACTTTGAATTTAGCTTAAAATCTGTAAATTGATTAAGAAATTTGAAACTCATTAAGAAATGAGCTAATTCAATAATGTTATTTATTTGTTAATCTTTGTTAATATAAAGTCTGGAAACGATATACATATTTGTAAATATCGTTCCATCTGATTGATAAAGCTGACAAGTTTTTTGCGCCCATTTTTCTTGTCAGTTAAAAGACGTCATAATGGGTGGCAGGGTAAAAGAATTGACGATTTAAAAATGCTTATTATGTGAGCTTATTTAAATAAAATATATTTCACTTTCACTTCACTCAATGTTTGTCCCGTTCTCTTCAGTGCGGTGTGAACTGGAGGACAGTTAACGCGAGAAAAGTGTCGATAAAATTTTATCGTGGTACACAAAGATTTTTTTATGCAAAACGGGATAATGCTTGGCCTTCACCCCACCTGATGTTAAGTGACGATAAGGCCGAAGGTGGAAGCGCACTACTCCCGGAATCCTCATCACTGAGAAACTTTTTTTGCAATGATGGTACTTATTTTTTGTCTCCGAAAACGTTTTGACGTTTCCATGTAGACAAAACTTGCTGAGCAATCAAAACTTCGGACCTCACCTCCACTATCACAAGAAGGGCATTTCTATTAGACTAATGGCCGGTATACATTTTGATTAGTAAAGTGCTTAGTGTTTAGTGCACTGTTTAGTAGGTGATGTCCCATACTGTTTAGCATACGCTGTTTAGTACAGGCTTTGTTGATATAAACTTAACACTTAACAGTCCTGTCCAGACGTGCTTAGTGCGTGTTTAGCTGCAAGTGAGGGGTGGAGGCGGGACGTGCGGGACGCGCGGGAGGAGCTACTCGCAGAAAAAATAGAACGCGCTTCTAAACACTGTACTTCGCTCGCACTAAACACTAAACAGAGACTGTCCGAACGTGTTTTTTGCTAAACACTAAACCAGCCACTCGCACTAAACACTAATCAAAATGTATACCGGCCATAAGAGCTAGCCCTGAAAACAGGTGGACAATTTACAGTGCAACGAAATTCCTCTTGTCAGTTTACCATACTATCATTATTGACAGATCCGGGCACTTCGCAGATTTTCAGTGGTGGGGGTGGGAGTGGTTGAGCAACAAAAGGGCTGAACAGCGATTGAAGGTATAAAATTTACAGAGCTCTAGATTTGGTGTGGTATAATAGCAAGCCAATCATGTATCTAAATCGAGTATAATATTGCCAGGAATTTTGACTGGTGGAAAAGTAGTGCCAGGCGGCATCAAAATGTGCGAAAAAGTGGCAAAGTTTGATGCCGCCTGGCACTAGGTAATTTTCACGAGTTAAAATTCCTGGCAATGTTATATTCGATTTAGATACACGATTGGCTTGCTATTATAGGTACTACACCAAATCCAGGGCTCTGTAAATTTTATACCTTCAATCGCTTTTCAGCCCCTTAGTTGCTCAACCACTCCCACCCTCACCACTGGAAATCTGCGAGGTGCTTGGATCTATTAATAATGATAGTATGGCTAACTAGTTAGAGGGATTTCGTCGCTCTGTAAATTGTCCACCTATTTCCGGGGCCAGCTCTTAGTATATACAACATGGTAATGAATTAACGCAAAATGAGAAAATCGTTTCTTCGGACCATCAAATTGAACAACTTTTACTATTGGACCAACTTTGAAATCGCGAAAAAAAAAACAGCTGCTTCATACATTTTTATATTTTCGTTATTAATTTTTGTATGAAACGGCTGTATTTTTTTGCGTTTTCGGAGTTGGTCCCATAGTAAAAAAAATTCAGTTTGATGGTTCGAAGAAATGGTTTTTTCATTTTGCGTTAAACTTAATTCATTATCACGTTGTATATTCCTAAAAATCTCAAATTCAGCGCTCGATCAACGTCAAAGATGTGCTAAAGTTGTTAGCGAATAAAGATGAGTGTCCTTTCGGTACATAGTAGTGATATGTATTGTGCGGCAGGTGATGGGCCCGCGCAACCGCGGCGCGGTGGAGCGGCGCTGGGCGGCGCGGCGCACGCCCGTGGGCGACATCTTCCGCGGCCGCACGCGCGTGCGCCTCACGCGCGCGCCGCACCACGACGTCACCGACGCCGTGCAGCCCTTCTTCACGCTGCAGCTCGACATAGAGGTACGTGTAACCTGGGGCTAAGATTGCTACCTGCTACTACTTGATTTAAGGGGTACCAGCGCAAAAAATAAGGGGTTTTCATTTTATTACGAGAGACAGTGAAGTGTATCACGCAAAGCTAATCGCAGATGGCGCCAGCGGCGACCCGGCCGCTATCAATGATTTTAATTGGTGAAAATGACATTAAACATTTGAAACAACAAATCAAACGATTTTGGGAGAGTCGCTTATGGCGCCATTAGTTCCTCAGTATCGCACCCCATTAAAACAACTATTACAGTCAGTGGCACGAATCATGAATATTTTTCGACGGAGTGGGGATAAGTTCGCGCATGTGCTCTTGTGAGCGACCAATAGCGCGCGCCCCTCTCCCGCCGCCCGCGTACCTCACCGCTCCGCATGCCCAAAATACGCGTTCCGCGCAATCCCCACCCGATTTCATGATTCGTGCCACTGACTGTACTATTTGATTTAAGGGTTACCAGCATCAAAATTACGGGGTTTAGATTTTATTACGGGAGACGATTCAAACAGCTGATTTATGAAGACAATTTAAACCACTGATTCTTTTACCCCATATTTTATTTTCGCAATTACGGGTTTCTGTATTATCTTAACCTGAAAATCGGGGTAATTCGTAAAATACGGGACATTGGCAACCCTCGCTGGGGCTCTATCGGCTAATTTACGATGTTATCATAATCGCTTTAATTTGACAGATAGATGTGTAATACATTATTAGTTTTCTTTGGTAAGTTTACATTTGTGCCAAAACTAAGTAGCAATGTATCACATCGAATCGTCTTATCGAAGCTTACATAAATGAACTTCATTATTTTTAGCCAAAAAACCCGCAGGTCAATGAAAAAATGAATTGAAAATGGCGACACTCCTATTTGCCCCTCACTTACACAACAATGACAGGCTAATTTTCCTTCTTATTTACAATCATTAAGATTATGTAAACTCTATCGCTCGCATCACAAAGCACGACAAACAAGATTTGTGATGCAGGGGTCGAAACTGCCTTCCTATTGTCTAATTTTAAAATCTATCGCAATCGCTTTCAGGATGTAATACATTGAAGCTTCTTATTGGCACTAATAAAAACTTACCAAAGCAATGCAGCAATGTCTCACATCCATCTGACAAATGAAAGCGATTGCGATAGATTTTTAAGTTAGACAATTAGCCCCCTGGTCAGTAAAGTCAGTGAAAGTCAGTTTTTTTTGGCTTCGGTCAGTAAAAGTCAGTTTTTTTTCAAAAAATGGTCGGTAAAGTCAGTTTTTTAGCTACCTACGTTCATTTTTATACACTTTTTTATTATTACCGTTTGTTTTACCGTAAGCAGTCAAGAGTACAAGATTAGTGGATGAAACACACTAAAAATCGTGCTGCGCAACCGATTGTTTTTACTATAGACAGGCAAAAGTACAAGATTAGTGGATACTGACTAAAAGACGCGCTGCGCGGCCGTTTGTTTTTACTATAGACAGGCAAGAATACAAGATTACTTAAAGAAACTGACTAAAAATCGCGCTGCGCTGCTGTTTTTTACTGTAGACAGGCAAGAAGCACAAGATTAGTGGATGAAATTGACTAAAGAACGCACCGCGCGGCCGTTTTTTTACAAAAGGCAAGCATGGTTACACAAGATTAATGGATAAAACTGAAGATTAATGGAAAAAATGTTGGTCTCGGGTTGCCACTATTCAGTGTAAATACACTGAACCAAAGAAAAAACTTCTTTTTTTTTCAAAAAAGTGGCGATTTTGCGCGCTTGCGTGTTTTATGCATGGTATCTTATCTAACATATTCGGCTTTATAAGGCTATTTATCGCCTGTATAAGAGAACCATTTAATGGCAGGTTGATTTTTCTAGTTCTTTAGAAATATATATAAAAATAACATTGTGAATGCTAAAAATCTCAATAAAAAAATTGTCAACTCTGTCTAACTTTGTCTTAAACCCCTCTTTTTATACTCACTACACATTTAAACATAGAAATTAAGTCAGTAATAGGTCAGTATTTTTGAGTCTTACAGTCAAACCCACCAACCACCCATGACCTGGCGAACATCTAGGTTATGCAGGTCGAAGCAGCGGGAGATGCACGCGGAATGGCCTCCACCGCGCGCACTTTCTTGACTCCCTACAAATTATTTTTTAAATCTGTCTCCTTTGTCCCTATGGTCCCTCTCCCCTTTCTGGGGCGGACGTACACGAAAACGCCTCCGGTGCCTCCCAGGTCGCCTCGTGCCCACTACGAAGTGGTACCGCTCCGGCTCCGTTTCTTCTTTCTTCGCCTCGGTTCTTCTTTCTTCACCTCCTCTCGAGTCCACTCCGAATCCTGTGCCACTTACGCGCGAATTCCCGTAGCCGCCTGAAGTTCGCCTCTGTTCCAACGAGGTCACGGTAGTAAACCGGTCCAACCTCGAGCACTTTCACCTTATCTAAAAGTTCCCTACGCTCATCCCCGTAGAGCTTGCACTCCCACAGAGCGTGATATGCGTCCTCTACCTCAACCTCCCCACAGTAGCACGACCCCACGTCCGCGAGCTTCACCCGGTGAAGCCTACCCCTGAAACAGCCGTGACCCGTCAACAATAGGGAATATGCATAAGTCACCGATTTTGATGAATTTGAGCTTGATCGCTGCGGACACTTATAAAAACATGATGGAACAGGAAAAAAAATAAAAAAAATGTATTATTTTAGTTTTATCACACGATGAAATCAGGGAAAAATAACAATTTTTTTTTTTTCATTTTCGGATATAATGCACTTTACAGTCAGATAGAATATCGAATAAGAAACAATATTTTGTATGACACATATGTACTTAAACGCAAAATTTAGGGAGATAATTGAAGATTATTGGCTAACTCCATATTAAACGCGCCGAAACACACCTGAAACGTGATGTGTGACGTCACCATTTTGTATGGAGCGTTTTCGGCGGGTGCTGCTGCGCGCTAACTTCAAGTAACTATATCACGAGAAAAAAACGCAAGAGAAAAGTTTTAATATTACAGTTAATTTTCTCACGCATTATACTTTTGATTAAGATTAAAAAAAAAATTGATGCATATTCCCTATTGCGAGACTTCATAGTCCGGCTCGACCCAAGTCGCCTTGAGTCGGGCCCCCACTTCCGGGAAAAACCGATATAGCTCCCTCCCCTGGTCCGATGTGTCCCAACGCTCCTGCCATTCGGCAAGGGCGGACTCAGATGTCCTGAGTTTGGCGCTTCGAAGTTCCTCCTTGGCAAGCCCGGACTCGCGTGCCTCACCTAGTCTGCCAGCACGTATTACCTCGAGGTCGGCCGGTAAAACGCCAGCCAAGACCGGCAGAGCGACAGAGCTCGTCGAGCGATACGCCTTGGTCAGAAGGATCAAAGCGGGTCTCTGGGTGCGCAAAAGCGCGGACCGCACTACGTGCAGGGACGCGCGCTCAAACCAACAAGCCGCAGCATACGTTACCGTGGCGGTGTAAGTGCCTCGGTACAGCACCAATAAGGCTTTGTACCGAACCCCCCAGGATGACGCCGATATCCTCGACATCTTGCCGAAGCAATTTGCCGCCCTGTCCCCTATCGACACCGCATGCTGCGCGAACGATAGACTCGAATCGATCGTCACTCCAAGCACAGTGGTCGACGCGACGCTTCGAATCGAATTCCCCCCGAACCTGATGGTGGGCGGTCGCTGGAATTTACCCCTGATCGTCATAGTTTCAGACTTTGCAGGTGAAAATTCCAGCCTATTACGGACCCCCCACTCACCGACGAGCGCCAAAACGATAGAGGCCGTAGCCTCTATGCCCGCCCGGGACCGGGATTCGATAAGTCTTACAGTCAGTAAAATCTGTATTTTTGACACTGCAAACAGTTTCGACCCCTGGTGATGTTTAAAACCTTACTCATCTCAATCTCAGAATCATCCGCCACAGAGGTTTTTCGGAAAATTTACGAATAAAAATACAAATAAACTTTTTTTGCAATGATGTTTTACTTATTTTTCGTCTCCGAAAACGTGTTAACGTTTACATGTGGACAATACTTGCTGAGCAATAAAAACCTCACCTTACCTCCACCATCACAACAAGGTCATTTCTATATTTCTAAAATTCTCCATTTCAGCGCTCGACCAACGTCAAAGATGCGCTAGAGCTGCTAGCGAACAAAGATACACTAGAAGGAGTTTCAGACGCTTGGCAGCAGTTGTCTCTGGAACAACTGCCCGTTGTGCTTCTGCTGCATTTAAAGTGCTTCCAGCTGGACGCGGAAGGACACACCGCTAAGATCGTTAAGAATATCGATTACCCAATTGACCTGAAGATCGATCAAAGTATGTATTATATTTTTATAATTTTTTCCAAATATAATAAAATAAAAACAGTTGTATTTAAAAAATGGTGAAAGTTATGTATTTTACTTGAGGATAACATTTATTTTATTCTAAAATGGATGTTGGAGTGTAGACAGTATTTAATAATCTGAGTATACATTTTAAATCTGAACAAAAAAAGTGATGTAACTATACGGCTAATCGCGCGCGACTTCTATTTATTCAGATAGTACACCAATTTCCATTGACGCGGCCGCGACTTGACAGCCGCCGCGACTCTCCTCCTTCAATTGCTATACCCTACCGGGTCCATAATGTTCTCTATATATAAAATTACCAACATGTATTTACTTTATGGATGCAATAAAATACTGAATACTGAATACTGCAAAATTACACGCGACTCGAATAGCCGCGCGCGACTCAACATCTATGCAAAACTATTTTGTAATATCCACTGCGCAGCTAACCGCGCGCGACTAGCGGCCGATAAGTATGCAGCAAAGACAATATAATCACTGCAAAGAGAATATAATCAAAACGTTTTTAAACAGAATCAGTATATAATACCTTCTTCGACGTCCATTTTGAAAATAAGCTTGGGCAGAGACCAAGAGTCGCGCGCGACTAGTCGCGCACGCAGTCGCGGCAAAGTTAGCCGCTAGCGGTTGCCGGTCGCGCACGACTAGCCGCGTAGTGGAAATAAGCTCTCACCTTTTCTGACGACGCAACGTTAGGGCTGTCTTCTTTTAAATGAACTGCATAACATATCATAATGTGAAAAACGGCAATTGTTTATTGGTTTTTTTGATTTTGACATCCGTACACGGCAATGTCGATTCGATATTGTTACTATTATAAAGAGACAATACCTACTTGGGTAGTAAGGTGCCGCGCGACTACACAGGCGAGCGTATGGCGCCCCTCTGCTCACTCGTGCCTTCGAAGGCACGCACAGCGGTAGGTGCTTATCGCGCAGCAAGTGAAGGAGGCCTGCTGTTATTACGAGTGCTATTTGGTTGTTGGTCTTTCTTAAGATTAAATAAATAACTTTGTTTCGCAGAGATAATGTCGTCCAAGCTGAAGTATACGCCGAAGCAGCGCGTGTACAAGCTGTTCGCGGTGGTGTACCACGAGGGCACCGAGGCCGCCAAGGGGCACTACCTCACCGACACCTACCACGGCCAGGTCGGCTGGGTCAGGTATGTGTTTACACATTTTATTAAATGTTTGGTAAAGTGATTAGTGCCCTAATACCACTAATCGCCTTAAGGGTTTTGACGCAGATCGTCACTTCGCATACTATCGCACACTATGCCGAGCCGCAGCGGGCGTAAGTTCATACAAAAAAAATGCGCTGGGGCCCGCCCCGCTGCGCCCCGACATAATGTGCGTGAATCTTTAAGGCGCTATACAGTTAAGGGAAATAGCAAATAGAAAACATCGCGCGCCAGAGCGAGACCGATTTGGCAGATTATGCGAAAAAATCACAAAATCAATTAGTAAATAACGATAGCGATTAAAGAAAAATGCTTCTACATTATTGTGAATATTGATAATTAAAATTATTTTAAGCATTTTCTACTTTAATACCTAATGTTGCTTCTAAATAATCCCTATCTTTGGCTTAAGAGGTATTTTTCGAAATTAAAATGTATTAAGTCAATAGTTATTTGTTATACAAGTGACCAAAATCAAATTGTGCTGCGAGTGGCGACTTTAAATCACGAACTAGCGAAGTAGTCTAGAAATTGAATCACGAGCGTAGCGAGTGATTCTAATATAGACTACTGAGCACAGTGAGTGATTTAAAGGCACGAGGCAGAACAACATTTTGGTCTCGTGTAAAACATACAACTTTTCACCTCGACCAGCGAGAAAATTTTCACGTGACTTTCCTGGTTAAAAAGCTTAATTCAGCATTAGAAACTTGTTCACTTAACTCTTTTGGAGTTAGACAACTATCCTCATCGTTGGATACATTCATTTTTGTAATTTATCACAAAAATAATTCAATCAAACCTATGCTGAAAAATTTTATTCATAGAGTCATTAAAGTAGATTCCCGTCGTTTTGATTACATTGCGTTGTGTTTTCTCTTATTCATTAATATTCCGTCTTATTTATTTATTTATAATCATAAAACATAGGTAAAATTTGTTAATAAACTTAATTAATTTTTCTTATTTCATATTTGTTTCATACATGTGACCTCATTACCTCCATACTCTTTATTTCGAATTATTAACCTTCTTTTTTAACAATCCTTATTTAAAACTCCTTGGTATATCCGTGCATTTTATTTTTTTACTTTTTAATCCGTGTATGACACCATAAAGCACTCTATCTATCCTTTTCTTACATATCAATTTTACAAGTGTCATCCTTGTCACTTTATTTGTTTTTTCTTTATTATTTTAAAAGTTGGTGTTAGAAATTAAAAAAGCACTTTGTCTCACGCTCGCAGCAAAAATCGATTTTGCTGCGAGTTTTTACGCGCCAAAAGCACCCTTTTCGTGCTGGAGAGGTGAAAAATAATTAATCGTGTTTCTGGTTCAATACATGTCTGGACAAAGATATAAAAAAATATAGATCTTAATTTCAGATCTGTAGAATCTTTCCAGTGATCTATGGCAATACTTAAAAAAGTGTTAAATATATTTAAAGATCGCATTTAACAAATTATAACAAAAACCAACTTCTTTTTAATTCCATTTATGTAAATTCGCAATTTTTTTAATTTGAATCAAGTTTCTTTAAAAAAATACAAGGTTTGGTTTAAGAAATTCAAGGTTAGTATCAGTAAAAAAATAAACGAGCCTTGTATTTTTTACTTAATAGAGTTCAAGTAATTTTTAGTAATTACTTTAAGTCAACACTTTTAAATGACCGAAGAAACGGAAAAAGTGACTTAAAACTGTTTTAACTTTTGCTGAGTTACCACTATGATGTCATTTATTTTTCGTCTCTGAAAGCTTATAATCTTAAGCTTATATGTGGACAACCATTTCTGAGTGAATAACCAATCGACAATTACAAACGAAAAGTGTTATACTTCGGCTGGAATCTGTGCTAACACTCGTCTCTTTTCCCAGATACGATGACTCCACCGTGACGCAAGTGAACGATGCACAAGTACTGAAACCGAAACCCCCACGTATGCCCTACCTTCTAATGTACAGAAGACACGACACTTTGCCTCCACACCGGGTCCCCACCAAACCTGAGTAAATATCGCAGTGTACCTGGAAATGGTAGTGTAAGTGTAGTGAACAAAAATGTGGGTTTATCTCATTTTCTAGTGTTACCTGAAAGTGTTGAATCGGTGCTTGACTTGTGGAAATAATGTGTATCATGTTTGCGCGTTATTCGTTGGAATTGGAGGACTTCAATCGAATATTTAGTGATGACTTGTAAATATAGTTTCAAAATGTGCCTCTCGGACTATGTGCAGAGTCAGTTACATAATGTAAGTGTACATTTCAAATGCTTTTTGGTATGATGTATAAAAATGGTTGTCAGTTTTTATCTAGATTTGTTTCTAAGTATGAATTTGTGTTTGGTTTTTTTTCTATGAAGAAATTTATGAATAGCTAACTTTTTCCTGTCTGATTAGTGTATATGAAGCTTAAGATTTATATATCTCTAGATTTAAATTATTAACTTTTAACAATCTGTTTATTAGAGTACAAAAATGCTTACTTTTATTTGCTTTTCATAACACTGACCCAGTGAGTTGGTCTGTGTACTTTTTAAAAAATTGTCATATTGTAATGAACATTTTGTAAATAGTGTTATTAACCAGAGTTGGAGCAAATTTGATTTGGCTATGAATAAACTCGCAATCATAAACTAGATTCATTAGATTTTGTATTGTTAATATTTTATAACTTTACTGACTTGGTCCTGTGCTGTTGTGCTCCAACTCGACTATAGCTAGGGTTTCCTAGGATGACGGTGCCGTCATATTACGGCCGTCATTTAGCGGCGTAGAACGTTGTCCATGTAAACAATACGGCGCGGTTTCTGACGTTACGCTGTCGCCATATTGTTTACATAGACAACATTCAACGCCGCTATATTACGCCGTAATATGACGGCACCGTCATCTTAGGAAACCCTAGCTTTAGTGACTATATAGTTTAGTGAGTTCTCTACTGGACAATATGGAATTGTGGTGTTATAAACAAAAAATGTAAAAAAAAACATTGTAGTCTTACTATCAAGTTTATGATACACATTGGAACTCATGTCCATAAGATTTGATTGTAAATAAAGTACAATATTATGAAAATACCTGAAAGCAATCTTTCAAAGAATACAATATGTATTCACATGCAAAAGATATGGCTGTATAATTTTGAGGGAATGTGTATCATGCACTGTAACATTTCGTCCTAGAAATAATTGATAACTGTAATTTAGGGATTGAATGGTCGTTAAGGCTGTGACTACTAGAAATCGCAGTAGCTCGTGCAAATATTCATTCTGCTGAAGGCATATAGATTTGTGTATTTCATGGAATATAAGAGATATTTTTTTATTATAACCTGAGGAGCAAAAATAAGCTACAGCATTTTTAGTGGAGCAAAGTCTAGAGATGGTGTTTTAAAGAATCGGTGCTTGAATGACGGACTAAAAGACAAGGCAGTAAGCATAGTGCCCTTGTTACTTGTGATACGGTATGCATGAAGTAATACAACAGA
Organism: Agriphila tristella; assembly: GCA_928269145.1. Taxonomy (NCBI): domain Eukaryota; kingdom Metazoa; phylum Arthropoda; class Insecta; order Lepidoptera; family Crambidae; genus Agriphila; species Agriphila tristella. Next base: position 38,038,155 of record OV743431.1, read on the forward strand.
TTGTTAGTTGTAGTCACTTGTATATTATTGTTATAACAATTTAAGTGTTAAACAAATAGATTGTCTATCCACACGCCGTTCCTACGTTATAAGGAACGTCTGTTTTTAATATTATTCAAATTCGACTCGAGATATACGTTTCATTTCTGTTAGCAGTTGATCCAAAATTAACATTATTATTATGGCTGCGTTCCGATTCACGCCAACAGTGCACACAGCGTGTGACGTCATTGTACAGCGGTCCAAATCGTTAGCGCGGTGTCAGCACGCTCACGATACTATTGATTCGGACCGCTCGTGAGAGCGCTCACACCGCTAATGTTGGATTGTTTTTAACAACGTAACCTCCAAAAGGGGTTATCTCGATAAAGTAAATATTAATTCTATGGGATAAGTAAATACAAAAGCAGTAATGAATATGAATAAAATTCCTTCACTCTGACCAGTTATTTACTTACCAATTTATAAACCATCAAAGATTCAAAATACTTATTACCACTGCTAGCTCTCGCAACATCAATTTATTATAAGTATTTCGTTCGTAGCTTCGCAAAACACCTGCAGATCAATAAATTCAGCCATCTTTTCTAAAAATCACAAATTATGACCACCAATTTTAATAAGAATGAATTTTGACAAGGAAGTTTGACAGCTGTCAAAAAAAAAGCACTGTGAGCGTTGTCGGTGTAGCTACACCGACAACGCTCACAGTGCTTTCGTAGAATACGCTGAGCGTCATTAGCACATGCGATGACGTCATCTGTGACGTCACTTCAGCTTACGTGAGCGTTGTTAGCATGAATCGGTCCGGGCGTTAGCGCGCTCATAGCGTGATTCGGAACGCGGCCTATAGCGGAACTTGTTGATTATACTAAATTTTACAATATAATTTATTATCTATTGTAAATCACATTGATTAGGTAATGGGGAAGGTGGCGGTGTACTGTCGTTGTGGGTCAGTATGGAGCCTCATGGACAGGGGGCTTACCATCAGCAAATAAGAAACCATCCTTAAGCCGTTCAGTTCAGAAGCAGGCCTTAAACAGGACTTCTTAAGGCCTGCTTTTGAACTAACCTTTGAGGTCATAGTACGAAAAAGTAAGGCAGTTCAATATAAGTCCTGCTATAAGAGCTCATAGTAAGGCCCCTGGTGCCGTGATACTTGGTGTAAATATCCTTCCTTGGAGTGATGAAGGCAATACATCATGCCTTATTTAGTATTTGATCGATAATATTTTGCTATTACGAAATTGACCAAAAAATTTGTGGATATTATTTAAAATTGCTACTAAAGTAGAACCTTTCTACTCAGGTGTTTAAAAAATGCCAACACATTTCTAATGTAAAAAAAAAGAAACCATAAATACTGTTTTGGTTAAATGACCAAAATTTATTGAATAATATTTTAGTGTTAAAATTAGTCAATTTAACTATTATGATAATGAAACGAAATAGATTTAGTTTTGTATGATAATTTCTGATAAAAATTATTTACTAACTTGCTAAGCTTTTATATGTATAACTTGGTTGTTGTTGATACTATAGTTTGGATTGAGGGTAGGTCATAGAATAGTTAGGTGATGATACTGGCAATAACTATAAATAGTTCACGTTGATAAGTTAACTTCGGCACCTTTCGAGCCTTTTTTTAACTTCAAGACAAGGATCAACGAAATATCAAGGATACTTTTTATTTATCACATGAAAAATGCATAAATTGATTGTTTTATTTTGTTATTATAAGTGTACGTATAGTCAATAGTGTTTAATGTGTTTTCTGTTCTGTTGCTATAAAATTAAGTCGTAAAAGGGGCTAAACTCAATTATTTTATAGTTTTTTTTTCATATAAGCAAATTGTGTTTGGGGAGGAGAAGCGCAATTTTATCCCGACAGGTGGCGTCTTGTCTTTGGTACCCGGCCGCCTCAAAGAAAGTGTCAAAACACACTTTTTAATTTTATACTGAGAAAATGCCGCATTGTTGTGCATGTAACTGTTAAAATATTGGAGTTCATCGTTTGCCCAGTAACAAAAAAATATATTGGGCAAAAAAATATTAAAAAAAGATGCTGTTCCCTTGATTTTCTCCTTTACTGAGCCTGAGAAACATTATAAATCAAAAGAAATGTTTCATGAATTTAATGAAGCTTCGCCAAAATAAAACAATATTTGAATTATAACAGCTTTGTTCTTTAATATATCAACCTCAGCAGTTTCTAACATATTTATAACTTGGATGAATTTGATAGGTATATCAAATATGGAATAAGCCCAATATTGGGGCCAAACAGAGAATTAATTGAATTTTATATACCCGAGTCATTCAAGAAACTTAGAATAATAAAATAAATATGATAAAACGGTTCGTGTAATTTTGGATGGTACAGAAATTCCAGTACAGAAACCTGAAATTACTATTGCACAGCAGGCATCATAAGGCAACTATAAACACGGAAATTCACACTCAGTTCTATGTTTAAATTTAAATCATATGCTTCTAATCTGAAATAAAAAGATTACTTGTAAATCTTACACGAAATTTAAAGAAATGTAATGCTTGTTAGCAATTTTTTGTAACTTGCTATAAACTTTCTTGCCTGATGTTTTGGCTTTTCTTTTCCGTAATTCTTTTATCTGAGCTAAAGTTAGCATGGAATACATTGTTTGTCCGCAAAACCGAAAAAAATATAATCTAAGAAAGTAAAATCACGTAATACACAGTCAAGACAATATAAGCTCAAACTGACAAAGGGTCCAAATACTGAAGCGCCATCTGTAATTCACTTTGCCTTCGCCTCCCCATTACGGCGCCATTGTTTTTAAATTCTCTAAACCAGTTTGCGTCGTCAAAAATTTCTGAAAATGCACAATGGTAATAATATAATTTTTCATTTGTAATATATCTCAATAAAATTGTTCTCTGGCAGAACTCAATTTGGCCCGAACAGCACAAATGCTCACTTTGTAATGATCAATCAGTATGATTTATGGTTGGTAATTCGGTTTATTCATATCGTCGAACATTTGGTCCACTTTGCCTAATTCCAAAATTATGAAATATAGATAAAATTGTAAATGAACATACTTTCAACATGTTGAAAATAGCTGCATAGTAGACGAAATGTTTGATCATGATTCAGGGTTTAAGTCTGTATTAATTTATGTAGAAAGAGCACATCTAGTTATTAAGGTTTTATGTATCAACTGCCTTTTAATTAAGTATCTATGTTGCGTATTTATTGAAATAGTTTTACTCTATTGGTAACAAAATTTCTTGTCAGTCGGAACATAACTTTTGATAGTTCAATCCCTTTAGGCGCGATTGGTCCAATGTTAAAAAAAATGTCCAATCGGTTGCGATACCTAATTAGTCACGATTACTATTAAATGTGTTATTTTTTTTAATTTTGGAAATACACTTTATTTGGACCAATCGCGAATTGGACCAACTGCGAATTGGACCAACTGCGATTTGGACCAACTGCGAATTGGACCAACCGCGAATAATGTGAATTGGACCAATCGCGCCTAAAGGGTTCAATCGAGTTTAAAACAACATTTTAAGAAATGTTTGATTATTTCTCGAAATGAATGTTGTTTAAACTGGAATATGAATATAGAACTGAATATCCCATGATCACATAAAGCGAATAAAACAATGTGGAAAATAAAATCTATTTATGTTAAATCAGTCCTTATGTAACAAAAAATAATGTTCCGTTCCGATTGACAGTAAATTTAGAATTTAACTCGCTACCACTGGCATTTATAACTTTATACTAAATGATCCTATCGCAGTTGGCTGTGACATAACTATTAGGTCATTGACTGTTATAAATGACAGTTAGCACTGATATTTAACGCATTGACTATAAATATTGAATGTGAATCTTGAACCTTAAGTCCTATTATTTGTATAGACCTATCGACCCTAATGAAAAAAAAATTTAATCATTGATTTTCATCACTCATAATAATTTACGGTAAATTATTTCTGTGTAGAATATAAAATTGTTGCATTATGTAAATTAGTTTAAAGAGTTTAATCTATTAGTAAACGTTCCTGATAATAGTTTATAAAAAAAATCTGATCAAAATAGTTGTGAGTTAAATCGAAATAGCTTTAGTTTTATTTCAAAGAGCAGCTTTTAGATGCAAGTTTTATCATCGCTCAAGTGCCAACTCTTGCTTGGATTCTTATGATCACTAAATAGTTATACAATAGGCATTCGAACGAATTAAATGCGAGTTTTTAATTAATGTATTTTAAGAGCCCGTACCGATTTTGCCGCTGACTGCAGATCTCTCGCTCGCACATTTCATGTTTTCTCAAGATTTCTTAAATCTGAGTGCGCAAATGAAAAATGTGTCTCGGCCACTTTTCGCAATATAAGATTACAGACATTTTAAAATATATTTCAGTATTTTGTTGCTAAAGTACAAAAACTTATCGTTTCTAACAGTTATTTGAACTGGCAAATACGATAACTTTTTGTACTTCAGCAACTCGAAACTGAAATATATGTTGAAATGTCTGTAATGTTATAATGCGAAAAGTGACCGAGACACATTTTTATTTACGCACTCAGATTTAAAAAATCTTGAGAAAACATGAAATGTGCGAGCGGAGCGGCAGTCAGCGGCAAAATAGGTACGGAGCCTTAATGTTAGTTTATGACTTGTTGCGCACCGCAGCCGCCTCACCAACGTTTTTACAATGATTTGCCTTATATCACTGCGAATATTAATATAATCAAAAGCTTTTTAAATCGAAAGATGCTTACGGTATTATTTAATACGAGAGCTTATCACTAAGTATAATTATCACTAAGGAGTTAATTATAAAGATAATTTTAATAAATCATAGAAGTTAACGATCGCTCTCTTTAAGCACAACACATGGTTGATTATATCTAATTGTCTATTTGGTTATCTTACTGGGATTTATTTAACCGCGATATTAATTTATTTACATCGAACTATAGTCATTTACGTATTCTAATTTTGTGAAACAGATCACAAATTGTTTCATAATTTATACTGTAAAGTTTCAGTGTATAATCTGTATGCGGCAATAAAGTCTGCTTGTAACTTTTGTCTTAAGAGGGTTTATGCGCTACATTAGCGCCACCAATGAATAAAAAAATCATAGTACTTAAAAAATACGGAATTGTAAATTGAATTCTTATAGTGCACTCCGAAGAAGCGTTGTGCTAATTTTTATAGCTTTACTATATTTTCTAGCCCTTCGTTTAGTTCATTTTTAGCAATAAAACCTTTAAACTAAACGACAGGCTAGAAAATATTGTTTAAGCGATAAAAAGTACCATAAAGCTTCTTCGGAGTGCACTATAAGAACACACTTCACAATTTCGTTTTTATTTAAGTACTAGCGGCCACCTGCGGTTTCACCCGCGTGGTTCCCGTTCCCGTGGGAATATCGGGATAAAAAGTTTCCTGTTTTAATCAAGGCTATCTACTATCTGTGTGTCAAATTTCAACCAAATCTGTTCAGTAGTTTTTGCGTGATTGAGGAACAAACTTTTAAACATCCAAACCCACAAACTTTCACATTCATAATTAGTGAATATCGCATAAACCCTCTTAAATTCACAAATTAATGTAATGTTTTTATAATCGCAAGTTAACCATCTAGTCCACATTTAAATTAAAACTTTGGTGCAATCGAAACCGGTATCTTTCGAACGTTTTATACAAATGTTACCTTGCAATGTCCAAACAATAACAGAACTTCAGAATGCAAGCAAATTGTGCAATAGCCTAATTACAAACAACGCGGTAACATTAAAGACGTCGGCGGTCTATTTACTTAGGTTTTTAGCTATGTATGTAATATGCATAACATTAATTTAATTATTATTTTTATATGAGAAGTTCATTTTTTAAGTTACAGTTAATTTAGTGTTAAGATCCAAGGCTGTATTACCTAGGAGTGTTTTTTCCCCAATGAACACCACAGAATTTACGGTTTTTGTTTGAAATATTGTGTAAAAAATACTCCTGTTGGTCGTAATAAATTATGTTTTAAATTGAAAAATAAAAAGACAAAAAAAAATTTATGCACTTAAAGCGTGGTTTATTACGACCAACTCTATAAGTTGTTATGTGGATATGTGTGAATGACTAATTATAAAATAATCCTTTATTTTGGTAACAAATTGGTGTTATAAAATTTTTGTGAATAAAATATGGTGTCATTCAGAAAATTGCCTTTTTATTCACACCTTAGTTTTTTTTTTCTATTGATATCGATCCGAGCGCTTCTTGAACAGGAACTTGAAGAAAATAGTATTTCAAATTAATAAAATAAAATAGACGAGATGTAGTTAGTGCTACACCCTTGTACTATTAATTATTCTGTGATTAAGCACACGCCACAGACGTGTGATTTATGCCCTTCGGGGCCGTGTCTCCCCTAGGGGAGACAAAGGGATGTTGCTAGTGGCCGTAGCTCCTCTGAATAAGGGAGACAGCTCGTTTTGTCTCCCTTATGTTTGCAAATGACAGGCCAGTGAAACTCGAGTTTCAAGCACTAATTTCTCGTGGTTACACCACCACCATAATGTACTCTATGACCACCACCATATACATAGTGAGTGACCATAGATTATCAATTAATTAATACACAATGTGATAAGCTAAATATTCGAAATCACATTTCTCCGAAATAAAGTGTGGTTATGATAGGTATCAATAGTTGGTGCATTGACCTAAATTTTTTTTTCTATTAGTTGGTGGCAACATTTCATGCCTATTGTGCAAGTGAGACAGACATATTTGTTTAACCATAGCCTTCTATATCTTCCAAGCCCTGAAGTTGAGCAGAACGGCAACATCGCATGTGGTCAAGCACATAGTATAAAATTATTTTAAAAATTAATTATTATTTGTTTTTCCTATATTATCTATGTTTAAACTAGTTGTAAATTGTGATGTAAGATTATTTCAATAAAGTTTTATATTTATTATTATTATTTATTTATTAGAACATAAGGTTTGAGTCAAATTATTTGAACTTTTCGGGGGTCTTTTAGTACGATGAGCATTTTGATCTAAGCCTCCTCTAGCAATAAATCTTACATCATTGGAAAGGTATTTAAATTTGAAACACTTTGTTGTACCACTATAAACGTCAACTATTAGTACTTTGAGAGTTATAACGCTCTAAACTTGACCATTTTTTTTAACATTAATGACCTAAAACTCCGAAAATACTAACAATTAATAGAAAGTATGTTTGAGGTAATATTTGTCATATAAAAACCTTTCTTTTGATATATCACTCACTTCTATAGGTGTGGTAGATCAACTCCCATAGACAATAAACCACTTTTATACTTTAATAACCTTTAACTCCAAAAGTATTAAAAATTGATATAAAGTATATTAACAGCAAATATTTGTCATTAAAAGACCTTTCTAATGATATATCATTTATTGCTAGAGGGCGTGTTAATCAACTCCCTGCTGAAGAAAATCAACAAAAAAGATGACATATTTGACAGCCATTTTTTCCTGGTTAATATTGATATTTTTCTTATTGTTTAATATACAAAGCATTTCAATAAAAGAACTAAATTATTTTCATATTTTAAACCTCACACGATTACTAGGAAAAAAAAACGACCTCTTAAAATTGAAATATTCCCATACATTTAGTATGGAGACTGGCCGACGACATGACCACGAACTGACAGTAACAGACGTTGCCAAACTTATGTTCACGGCTTGCAATTAAAGAAGGCTATGGTTTAACCCATAGACTTAGAAAATTTTTCGCTATGCTCAAGTAGACGGACAAAGGTGCGAGTGAGAAACCGATTCTTACGGCTTATGCGATGTGCGAAAAAGAGTAAAAACAAACTGACAGCTAAACCGGGTTTGACTTCATATATCATCGTTTATCACCTTGGTGAAAAGCGTCAACAAGATTATTTTGTAATTTTGATCGCGATCGGGTCGGTTTGGCTCTCAAAGCTATATAAATCAATAATGGTGTCGTGTTCTGTACTGGATTGTAATGTTAATTACGACAATAACCCAAATAAACACTCATTTCACAGGTAAATATGATTGTACTATTACCATTTTCATAATTCATATTTTAGTTGAATATATTCCCAAACACACTAAGTTATATACTAATATGATGCTATTAAACGCCTATTTCCTAAATAAAGGCTGATTTCTAAACATTATGTGTTGATAAAAAGATATTATGTCCGTGAACTTGAGAAAATAAAGCGTAGATATTGATAAAAAATTATCGATACTCATGTCGATGATTTCCAATATAACTTTTTTTGTCTTTGTGAACACTGATAGTTTTATTTAAAGCTGCTTGTAACCGACAGTTTTCAAATGGTAAATTATACCAACTTATGTACTAATTTAACAATTATTTCCAGGTTTTCTGTAAATCCAGTGATTAAATTAAACTGGATAAATGTCATAAATAAATAAGCAGGTAGCCTCAAAGGAGACCTTAAGAAATTATTTAAATAAAATTGTTCAAAATTTTGTTTGTGTTTTATTTATTAGAGCAATAATACATTATGGTTATCAACAACCTAAAATGGACTTCAGTGCATCTCTAAATTCACGCACACGTTTACATATTTACAAACACTGGTTCATCTCACTTTTGGTTTCGCAGCCAAGTGAACTCTGTTCGTCTATTTCAGTGAATATTAAGTTTATGGTTTAACCACAGCCTTCTCTATTGTTCTTCTACGAGAAGGCTGTGGTTTGACACATAATTTTTCTATGTCTATGGTTTAACAAATGACTGTCGAACGCAAGCGGTTTTTTGGTAGTTTTTGACCAGCAAAGAGTGTTGTATTCGACGAAGAAATTTTGAATGGAATCTCTCTGCTTTTATGTGAGCCTGGTACTTTGAAAAGATTTTCTACAACCTACCTACCTAACGCAAAATAAGAAAACCGTTCTTCGGACCATCAAACTGAACAACTTTTACTATGGGACCAACTCTGAAAACGCGAAAAAAACACGTGCCAGACTACAGCTGGGCCACAAAAAAAAATGTTGAAAATCTGACTTTTTGACTATGCCATGATGAAGTCGATAATTTGTCGGAATTTGTCACCAAAACCAGAATTTGTCGGTCTTGCGTTTAGTAGATACGTGTGGCTCAGCTGTAGAGACGTCTCTACAGCTGGGCCACACAGATCTCGAAAACGGAAGGTCGTAGCGAAAATCTGATTACTCGTATGTGTAGCCGGTAATTTGTCGGATTTTGTCGCCAAAAACCAGAGTTTGTCGGTCTTGCGTTTAGGAGATACGTGTGGCTCAGCTGTAGAGACGTCTCTACAGCTGGGCCACACAGATCTCGAAAACGGAAGGTCGTAGCGAAAATCTGATTACTCGTATGTGTAGCCGGTAGTTTGTCAGATTTTGTCACCAAGAACCAGATTTTGTCGATCTTGCGTTTAGGAGATATGTGAGGATACGCTGTGGAGACTTTTCTACCTGGATCTTGAGAATGGAAGGTCATAGCGAAAATCTGATAACTCGAGTGTGTAGCCGTTAGTTTGTCGGAATTTGTCACCAAGAATCAGATTTTGTCGATCTTGCGTTTAGGAGATATGTGAGGATACGCTTACGACCTTTCGTTCTCGAGATCCAGGTAAAAAAGTCTCCACAGCGCATCCTCACATATCTCCTAAATCTATCGACTTCATCATGGCATAGTCAAAAAGTCAGATTTCCAACATTTTTTTTGTGGCCCAGCTGTAGTCCGGCACGTAAAAAAAACAGCTGTTTCATAAAAAAAATAACGAAAAGATAAAAATGTATGAAACAGTTGATTTTTTTCGCGATTTCAGAGTTGGTCCCATAGTAAAAGTCCTAAGTGCGAGTTTTCTTAAGGCTTCTCCAAACAACGCGTTTTAGCGCCGCGCTAGAGCGTTACCTGACGTCGCGCTATAGTGCCGCGTTATGTTGTAGGACGTGCATCATAGTTTCATGCCAAACACAGCGGCGCTATAGCGCGACGTCAGGGTCAGTACCCTTAGCACGAACAGCAAAATATGAATATAAGATTCTTGACGAACAGCTATCGAGAAAAATAATAGTCCGGTCGTGGGACATTAAATTTCATAAAGAAGTTTTGATAATACTAAAAGTTTTAGTTTTTGCTGAGTGTATAGATTATGTGCATTGTGAGCTATTGTTGAAAAGTTAGAAGTTTTATGTCGGTGCTTTAGGTATAGTTTAGGTATTTCGTAATATTTCGTATAACGTAATATATATAGAATTAAAGTTTGAAATGTTGATTGTTTCATAATAAGAACTATGTTATCTTCATGTTGTAAAATATTTAGAAAGTTATTATGTGTGGAAGTGCGTAAATCACAAAATCACTCTTTTGTGTTCGAATAAAATTTTAAAATTTCTGAAATCTTATTTTAAGACTTTCAGTGGTTATATATACCAGTTCAACAAAGTTTAGAAAGTTAAGTGGTGTGCTTCTTTGATATTTTCATTTTTCCTTTATAACATACGGAATAATGAATTAAAAATTGATAAGATCGCTCTAACAATACCTTTTCAATGCACTTATATACTACACAAAAAATTAGAAAAATACATACAGTGGCTTTTGTTTAATTACGGATAAAATATGTAGTATTGTCGCTACAGGCCGCCCGCGCCGGTCCGGTGCCGCTGGCGGCGCGCGGTGGCGCGGCGCGGCGGCCGGCCGCCAGTCCAGGAGCCCTATTTTTGAATCGCTCGACTGGTGTCGAGCACTCGTTTCTACTGATTTTCGTTCGACATCCCATACATTTGAGTCAAATGTCGAACGAAAATCAATAGAAAAGAGCGCTCGGCGCCATTCGAGTGATTCAAAAAAAAATAGGGCCCCAGGCCCACTCGCGCCATAAATAAGAATAAATTATTATTAAGGTGGCGACTGATCTGTAACATTTCGTCGTAACGTAACGTTACGTTATGATGAAATGTTACAGGTCAGTCGCCACCTTTATGCTCGCGCGCGAAGTGTATGAAGGTACCTACACTACCTACAGCTACCTACTTACTTACAAGTTGTACGCTCGGCTACTTACAAGACGTGTCGACTCCTATCTGACCTATCTCTTATCCCGAAATGATATTATTATGATTCCACTAGTGGCCACCCTCGACTTCGTCTGCGTAGAGTTTTTTTGCTATCCGTCGGGAACCATACTTTTTTCGGGATAAAACCCTATCTCCTCTTCTATACCCCTGGCAACGTGTATGTAAAATTTCATGATGATCGGTTCAGTATTCATGACGCGAAGGCGTAACAAACAAACAAACAGACTTTGGCATTTATAATATTAGTATGGATAGTGCGACTCTAATCTACCTAGCTCTCTAACTAATGTACCTACCTACCTAATTTATACAATTGCCACAAAATAGAAGGCCCTAAAAGACGACAGTAATTTTATGAAATTAGCCACAGATGTAGGCAGCTACATAGATAAATAAGACAAGTTAGTTGGTTTAAACACTTTGATCAATACCGTAAACTGCTGCATCTTTGCACGAAATTTAAGGTTTTTTTTTAATATCTCTTCAAGTATTTATTATCTGTGTCCATTTTTACATTAGCGCGCGAATTGGAGATGTATGTCATATATCTTAAGGTTCATAACGCCGAAACGGCTGTTAGATTGATCTCTAGAAACCGTCAAAGTCGTAGGCAAAGTTGTGATAAAATATCCCAACTTTGCCTAGAAGATTATAAGCAAAAATACGAGCCGCATTTAAAAACTGGTCTTAATTATAGAGCATTACAAATTGCGTTACCATCGAGATGTGCATGGATTACCACATATAAGCATCAATATTTTTTTCTGGCAAGCAGGCGAAGTTGGGCACAAGCAGGCAAACTTTGAGGAGTATCAGTAAATATTTCCATAGTAAATTTGTAGCATACTACGGGTTGCCAACTTGCCACAAATAGAAAAACACAAAATTTAAAAGACTTGTATTTGTATTTGTATTTATTTATTAGGGACACCAACAGGTAACATGTTCACATTACAATATAAAATTCTTAAATCATATTTAGGTCTAGCATGCAACCCAATTACAGGTGAACACATCATTGCAAATAAAATAAAATAAATAAGATTGATACACATTACGTTTCACAAAGCCGGTACAAAGAAAAAACTTAAGAAAAAACTTGTTAACAACACTTCGATTGTGACATTAATAGGATGACTGAACCATACGTTTAAATTTTAAGAGTGATTCGTGGTAAATATCCAGATTATTTACACTGCTTACTTTATTGTAACTTGTGAGCATTCTCGACAAGGGTGCATGTCTACTTAGGTTTGACCGCGCTTGAGGCACAATGTATGTATTTATGAGCTTCCTACGGGCATTAGGCCTGGGTACAATCAGTTTTATTTTGTGAAAAATGTTTTGACAGTCAACAGTACAATGAACGAGCTTATACAAAAACACTAAATCCAGCATCTCACGGCGATCGGCAAGAGCCGTAAGTTTAAATTTCGAAAGACGATCACTATATTCACTCCGATAACTAAAGTTTGGAGTTTTAAATGCTAAGTGTCGAGTAAAGGTTCGCTGAACGCGTTCAATGCTGTCCACTTGCTTTGCATAACAGGGATTCCATACTACACTTGCGAAGTCTAAATGACTCCGAACAAGTGTATTGTACAGGGTTATCAGAGTTTTGATGTTTTTGAAGTCTGTCGTATTACGCTTGATGAATCCGAGCATCTGAAAAGATTTAGACACTATGGCCTCATAATGTGGAATAAAACTTAGCTTGCTGTCCAAGGTCACCCCTAGGTCACGGATCTGTTCCACTTCCTCCAGCATAACTCCATCTATATTATAAGATGACTGAAATTTGTTTTTGTTACGAGTGAACTTGATGTGAAAGCATTTACTTGGGTTGATAGTCATAAGATTTTCGGTACACCAAATATTGACACGATTAATGTCTTCCTGTAGCATTAATATATCATTTGTTGAAGCTATAGTTTTGTAAATTTTCATGTCATCAGCGAAAAGTGAGCAATTACTATGTTTTATACAATTAACTATGTCGTTTATAAATACTAGAAAGAGAATCGGGCCCAGGTGTGAGCCCTGGGGCACGCCTGAAGTTGCCACATATGGTTTTGACGAATAACCATTTGTAACCACTGTTAGCAATCTCGAGTTCAGATATGAAGCAAACCATCGATGCAAGGAGCCACACAAGCCAAACGTTGTCAATTTCTTTAATAAAAGTGAGTGGCTAACCTTATCAAAAGCACTACTAAAATCTGTGTAGATAGCATCTATTTGAGTTTTCCCATCTACGTGTTCGATCAGATCTGAAACGTACTCTACTAAGTTTGTGGAAACCGATCTCCCATGAGTAAACCCATGCTGCATTGGATTTAGTAAGGGCTTAATGTGTCTTGTGAGAACTTCGCAAACCAGACGTTCAAAGAGCTTAGAAAATGTACTTAATATGGATATGGGCCGGTAATTTTTAACACATTCTTTATCACCCTTTTTGTATATGGGAACGATCCGCGCCTCTTTCCATTTAGAAGGAAAAACACCTGTTGTAAGCGAGCTATTTAAAATAAGGTATAACGGGTAAGCGAGCTCTGCAGCACATCTTTTTACAAATGCGGGTGGTATTTCATCGGGGCCAGCACCTTTTGAAGCATCAAGTCCCTTTAGTGCCTTAAGTATTGTTCTTTCAGTGAGGTGGATTTTATTTAAAGGGTAATCAGATTTAATGTCACCTGCTGGATCGGGAGCTTGAGCTAATTGATTTGTAGTATTTTGGGCCGAGAAAGTAGATGAAAATTGCATCGCGAACGAGTTTGCTATATCATTGCCCGTGGAGCTAATTTTACCATTATGGTTCATGCTGGACGGAAGAACGTTATTATTTTTACGTCTGTCATTAATGTACTTCCAGAACTTTTTAGGATTAGTGTTTATTGCTCCTTCAGTTTTTTGCATGTAACTGCGGTAACATTCAAGGGAAAGGCGATTGCAGCGATCTCTAAGAATAACGTACTCAATTTCGTCACGGGGATTATCATATTTACGGAGACGCAGTCTCAATTTGTCTTTTTCTGATAAGAGTAGAATAAGAGCGGTGTTGAACCAAGGCGGATATTTAGCTGACCTTGGTCGAAATAAGACTTACTATAATTTCAATAAAAATGGGTAAATCCGGACGTAAACCTACTAAATTCACAGGACTAAACTAATTTCATTTGATTTGTTTTAATTTCTTCATTTTGAATTTATTATTTTCTTATGAATTTATTTTTTTATAACTATTAAACCTTTAAACATTTATAATTACTTTTGTAAGATTGTTTTCTATTTTTATAGCTGTATATCTTTTTATTTAATAACTAAACAAAGTAAACATAGACTGCCCTCCAAACCGCTTTACTGTTGTTAAGTAGTGACAACCCTAGGGCTAGGCAAACTTGAGTCACTAATGCCCGAGAAGCCTTTTACAACATTGCCTACCGTGGTTCTAGCCGTAGATGATTGACATTAACAAGAAAAACCCTTATAAATAGGAGAAACAGCATATTTGCTTAGCCCGTAAATAGAGCTGAAATTCTCGATTTTTCCAAGGAAAAACTAAAAGTTTAACACTCACCTAAAAAACGTGCACTCCGTCACAGAATACATAATAGTACAGTACAGAAGCCGCATTCTGCAACATCATTTAATTAAATAGCGACTCTTGCTACGACTCAATAAGGCGCAATTCAGATCGCACACCGCTACAACGCCTACAGTTATATTCACCTAGAAGTTTTCTCTCTTTCTATCGCGTAGCGCTCATCTCTTCTGACGCCGAAGGAGACAACCCTAAGGTTGTCTCCTTTTTATCTGTTTATCTGTATGTTTGTGCGCTAATAACTTAAAAAGCGCTAACTCAATCGTAACGATGTTTACATAGAAATATACTATGTATTTTGCGAAGTAATTTATTCTTTATCTCATTGCAATCAGTTCACTCAATCAAAAGATATACGACTTTTAAGTTTTTAAGAAGAGTTTACGATGAATTCGTTGTAACAATATCTAACGACGACTACCTGGACCTGGTGTTCCCACATCTGGCACGGTAAAATGGTCAATGGCTTAAAAGTAAACAATAAAGTGTCGAGTTTTGGGGTCTGTCTTTTGTAATTTCTCAGAAAAAAATGCATGTGAATGCAGTAAAATCTAAGCCCGCTTTCTAAGTATTATATTATTTTATACTACTAGCTTCCGCCCGCGACTTGGTTCGCGTGGACATTCGAGAAAATCCTTAGGGAACCTTTAACCTGGATAAAAAGTTTAATATCCTGCCTTGCTAGATGTGAACGTGCCTTGCGCGCAGCAGGCCTCTGGCTGGTAAGCGCGTACTATAGCGACCGAGTGCGATGTCGGGCCGCATCCTTACGCGCAAGTGGCAAACGCCCTGCCTGCAAGCGAGGTACGTCCACACCAAGCGTACTGCCTAGCGAGGCAGGACGTTAGAACATAGAATACTTCGTATCCTGGTTAAAGGTACCCTTAGGATTTTCTCGAATGTCCACGCGGACGAAGTCGCGGGCGGAAGCTAGTATTCTCTAATTATTTTCTTTTCTCTGGAGTTACTATATTCTCTAGTGTTACCCTGGTGTCCCCTAATTTTTGATTACTTTTATTTTTGATCAAGAATACCCTAGATGTCCGGTCAGAGTCTCAAAAATGGCACCTCAAATAGCGTCCCACTACAAACTGGGTGCTTATTTTGCACAAAGTAAGTGATAAAATATGTATATATTTGTAAAAAATAAGCTTATTTTGTGCAAAATAAGTGATATAAAATGTGAGTTTGTACAAAATAAGAGGTGATCATGTACAAAATAAGCGCCAAGTTTGTAAGTGGGACGCTATTGAGGTGCCATGTTTGCATACTGTTTTAGTTCGTAAGCGTTATCTAGGATATACTTGATCGAAGGTTTTTATGTATAAATAATTTATACAATTCAATTATACTTGTAAACAATACAGTGAACGTAATATGTATAAAGTCATGTAAATCTTAGAAACTATTACTATAAACATAGATACATTATTTTGATAGGATACTTTCTTGTTGTATTAAATACTAAATGTAAGTACCGTAAACTGCTGCAAGATTGCCCCTAAGCTTCAATTTTGTCTAATCTAGTAAAACTAACATTACTTCATAACCGCTATCTATATTTTACTTTTGATAATGAGAGAAATACCTTCGTTTTATTGGCAACCCGTTTCATTATTATTCAAAGTGGCAACACCGTTACTTTTTTGTCTGTCAGCTGTCAACGGTCGCAAACTTTTAGTTTTTCCTTGGAAAAATCGAGAATTTCAGCTCTCTTAGTATTTATAGGGTAAGCAAATATGCTCTTTCTCCTGTTTATAAGGGTTTTTCTTGTTAATGTCAATCATTTACGGCTAGAACCACGGTAGGCAATGTTGTAAAAGGCTTCTCGAGCATTAGTGACTCAAGTTTGCCTAGCCCTAGGGTTGCCACTACTTACTCAACGACAGTAAAGCGGTTTGGAGGGCAGTCTATGTTTACTTTGTTTAGTTATTAAATAAAAAGATATACAGCTATAAAAATAGAAAACAATCTAACAAAAGTAACTATAAATGTTTAAAGGTTTAATAGTTATATAAAAATAAATTCAAAATAAAATAATAAATTCAAAATAAAGAAATAAAAAAAATGAAATAAAATTAGTTTAGTCCTGTGAATTTAGTTGGTTTACGTCCGGATTTACCCATTTTTATTGAAATTATAGTATAGTCAGGTGGGGTAAGTGAAACACCGGGGTAAGTGAAACACCCAACCATATCTAAGAAACTATCGTAGTTTATTCTCATAGCGATGTGTCGATAAAGCAGGAATGACGAATTACTTCCCTTAATACAACACAGATATCGCTGCGATCATCAAACTGGATAGTAAACCAAAAAGAAATTCATTAGATGTCAAAACGCAAAACACGATGTTTTTTTGATAAATCTTTAAAACTGGACCCTATTTTATGAGAATTTGATACATTTTGGATATTAACGGTTAAACGTGATCCTTTTGTCCTGTTTTTAATTAAATGGACACAATATTTAAAGCTATTTTGGCCACTGTTTCACTTCCCCCTTGTCAGGGGTAAGTGAAACACTTCTTAGCTTTTATATTCTTTTCGTGATTTTGTTGCTTAATGCAAGTCTTGAGATATTTATATTCATACCGTTAAAGGCTGATTTAATTAGGAGTACATTGCCTATACAGCTACTTTAATTGCGAGTTTTATAGCTTTACTACAACCTTGTTAAATAAAAATAAAATAAAGTATGTTTCACTTACCCCACCTGACTATAAGTCTTTTAAATTTTGTGTTTTTCTATTTGTGGCAACCCGTAGTATGCTCCAAATTTACTATGGAAATATTTACTGATACTGCTCAAAGTTTGCCTGCTTGTGCCCAACTTCGCCTGCTTGCCAGAAAAAAATATTGATGCTTATTGTGGTAATCCATGCACATCTCGATGGTAACGCAATTTGTATGGCTCTATAATTAAGACCAGTTTTTAAATGCGGCTCGTATTTGTGCTTATAATCTTCTAGGCAAAGTTGGGATATTTTATCACAACTTTGCCTACGACTTTGACGGTTTCTGGAGATCAATCTAACAGCCGTTTCGGCGTTATGAACCTTCAGATAAATGACATACATCTCCAATTCGCGCGCTAATGTTAAAATGGACACAGATAATAAATACTTGAAGAGATATAAAAAAAAACACCTTAAATTTCGTGCAAAGTTGCAGCAGTTTACGGTATCTGATTTTCTTAGAAGTATCATTTTCATTCACAAAAAAAAACACAAAATAGGTAACAGAGGGGAAATTTTTAAGACGATCTTTTGTTATTCTCAAAAATCTCAAAAACTAAACGTCAAACATCATCAGCTGTAGAGACGTCTCTACAGCTGGGCCACACAGATCTCGAAAACGGAAGGTCGTAGCGAAAATCTGATTACTCGTATGTGTAGCCAGTATTTTGTCGGAATTTGTCGCCAAAAACCAGAGTTTGTCGGTCTTCCGTTTACGAGATACGTGTGGCTCAGCTGTAGAGACGTCTCTACAGCTGGGCCACACAGATCTCGAAAACGGAAGGTCGTAGCGAAAATCTGATTACTTGTATGTGTAGCCGGTATTTTGTCGGAATTTGTCGCCAAAAACCAGAGTTTGTCGGTCTTCCGTTTACGAGATACGTGTGGCTCAGCTGTAGAGACGTCTCTACAGCTGGGCCACACAGATCTCGAAAACGGAAGGTCGTAGCGAAAATCTGATAACTCGTATGTGTAGCCGGTATTTTGTCGGAATTTGTCGCCAAAAACCAGAGTTTGTCGGTCTTCCGTTTAGGAGATACGTGTGGCCCAGCTGTAGAGACGTCTCTACGGCTGGGCCACACAGATCTCAAAAACGGAAGGTCAAACATCGTGGCCATTCGTGGCCACCTTTAAAATCTAAAAATTAGATAAATGATATAAATTCGAATATAAATTTTTGTAAATTCAATTAAATTAATTTTTGTTTTCTGTTTCAAAATGCTCTGAAAGGAGTGCCTTAAAAGTTGATTTGCCAAACTACCTTAGAAAAACAATTATGATCAGCTTATTTAGTAGGTAGGTAGATTTATTTTATTTTATAAGTATTCTGTGTAATTTCATCGATTACGCGACAAAAAGAGTGGCGCTTCGTAGGTGCTTGTAATATCAGGCACGCAGCGCTGTGAAATTTGAAATTGTACTTTATTGCTATGCAACGAGAGTAGCTTATTGTTTGTGGCCCCGCGCCCGCCCGCGCGCCGCGTGGCAGTCAGCGGCCCCTGCATGCACCCGCTCGCGCGTCCCATATAATTCGTATTTTAGCGCAATAATTTATCCGTAATTTAAACAAAACCCACATTATGTATGTTTCTAATTTTTTGTGTAGTATATAAGTGCATTGAAAAGGTATTGTAAGAGCGATCTTATCAATTTTTAATTCATTATTCCGTATGTTATAAAGGAAAAATGAAAATATCAAAGAAGCACACCACTTACCTTTCTAAACTTTGTTGAACTGGTATAACTAACCACTGAAAGTCTTAAAATAAGATTTCAGAAATTTTAAAATTTTATTCGAACACAAAAGAGTGATTTTGTGATTTACGCACTTCCACACATAATAACTTTCTAAATATTTTACAACATGAAGATAACATAGTTCTTATTATGAAACAATCAACATTTCAAACTTTAATTCTATATATATTACGTTAAACGAAATATTACGAAATACCTAAACTATACCTAAAGCACCGGCATAAAACTTCTAACTTTTCAACAATAGCTCACAATGCACATAATCTATACACTCAGCAAAAACTAAAACTTTTAGTATTATCGAAGGTAATTTTTCTCTGGCTACGCGACTATAACGCGCGTAAAATTACTCGATAGAGAATTCTCTATAGAAAATTAAATATCGCTATTCGGCGATAGATGGCGCTGTATTAATTTTTCATACAAAATTGCACTATCGAATAATTTTACGCGCGTTATTTTTTTCGATAGCTGTTCGTGCTAAGGGTACAGGTATCTAGCGTTAGTGCCAGTTCATGTTTTCACATTTCACTATCGAAAACTAGCGGATATGCTGCTCATTGTCAATGCGAGTGAAAGAGAAAAAACTATAGTTTTCAATATGAGTAAATCTTAGGAGTTTTACTCAAGTCATTACTTACTCCTCTATAGATACGAGGGAGGGTAAAGAGTACCTAATTCAAATAAAACTTAATATTTAAATGATATGTATTTTATTATTATAATTTTATTAAACAGGTTCACTTTTCATTACCCACCATATTCTGAAACAAAACGAATTGTTAGGTATTAGGCTGGCCCCAGACCTACCGGTTCCGTTTCTTTGCTTTGCTGTTCTACCATGGACCGCAGGCCAAGAGGCTCATTTTCAATCTATTGCATATTTTGACCTGACCACATTGGCAAGATAGCCATTAGTTTGGTGTTATCAAATATCGTCGTCTGGGGTGCGATGAGAAGTTTTAGTTTTCGTTTTTAAAAAAAACTGCTGTTTTATACAAAAATTAATAACGAAATTATCAAAATGTATGAAACAGTTAATTTTTTTTCGCGATTTCAGATTTGGTCCCATAGTAAAAGTTGTTCAGTTTTATTATGGTCCCTATCTACCATATTCAGTTTTATAAGGCTTTACCAAACATCTTGTATAAATAAGCGATCGAGTTATTTTTAACGATCGGAGTCCATGTTCAGGGTGGCATATCTCCTAAGAGCTTCCTACTTTGCAATCCAGGCGATGATATTTGATAAAACCAAGCTAATGGCTATCTTGCCAATTTGGTCTAGTCACAAAATGCGATAGATTGAAAATTACCCTGGTTGGCCGGCGGTCTTTCAAGCAAGGTAGCACAGCAAAGCAAAGAAACGGAACCGGTAGGTCTGGGGCCAGCCTTAGATATGTCAAAGAAGAAGCGAAATGCTGATTAAATTTTTGTTAGTGTGGCGCATCAAAACTGAATATTTGAACTAAAAATATAAAAAAAAAACACCATGATGGTTAAAAGTTCCTTTGCGACACATGGTCTCGCGAACAATGATAATCACGGATTCACCATCGAACCGGCCGCGCGTAGTTCTTTCAATGCGAAATATCTGAATGCCACTAACTAAACTTAACATACCGTAGCACGAACATCTATCGAGGAAAAAAATGTTTTTTTTACAGTGCCCTCTAGCGTACAAAAAGAGCATGGTCGAGCTCGAGTCTTTTTCGACGCACTAGTTGTGATGGGCTGCTGATGAATGAGGATCAGTAGAGCTAAAGCACAATAGATTAAGCATCTACGGTGCTCTTTATAACATAAGACATTCATCTTTTTGAGTTCTAATTTTGAAGACTAGAGTCAGATTTTCAGGGCTTTGTGAGTTAGAAAGGCTCCGCTTTAATATCATAAACAAAAACTCTAAACTTTTTATGAGGCTTGCGTTCATTTTAAGACTCGAGCTCTCTTTAAGGCTTGAATTCTTTTGAAGCCTCGAGGCTTGGCTCAGAGAGCTCGTTTCTTGGCTAGGCTCGGGCTTAACTACGAGCCTACCGAGTTCACCGAGTCCTGCCAATCCAACTCGAGTCTTCAAGAGTAGAAGTCTCGAGTTTTGTACATCACTAGTATTGAGACGTGCTGGACTACAGCTGGGCCACAAAAAAAAAAGTTGGAAATCTGACTTTTTGACTTTGCCATGATGAAGTCGATAATTTGACGGAATTTGTCGCCAAAAACCAGATTTTGTCGGTCTTCCGTTTAGGAGATACGTGTGGCTCAGCTGTAGAGACGTCTCTACAGCTGGGCCACACAGATCTCGAAAACGGAAGGTCGTAGCGAAAATCTGATTACTCGTATGTGTAGCCCGTATTTTGTCGGATTTTGTCACCAAGAACCAGATTTTGTCGGTCTTCCGTTTAGGAGATACGTGTGGCTCAGCTGTAGAGACGTCTCTACAGCTGGGCCACACAGATCTCGAAAACGGAAGGTCGTAGCGAAAATCTGATTACTCGTATGTGTAGCCGGTATTTTGTCGGATTTTGTCGCCAAAAACCAGACTTTGTCGGTCTTCCGTTTAGGAGATACGTGTGGCTCAGCTGTAGAGACGTCTCTACAGCTGGGCCACACAGATCTCGAAAACGGAAGGTCGTAGCGAAAATCTGATTACTTGTATGTGTAGCCGGTATTTTGTCGGATTTTGTCACCAAGAACCAGATTTTGTCGGTCTTGCGTTTAGGAGATACGTGAGGATACGCTGTGGAGACCTTTCTACCTGGATCTTGAGAAAGGAAGGTCGTAGCGAAAATCTGATAACTCGAGTGTGTAGCCGTTAGTTTGTCGGAGTTTGTCACCAAGAATCAGAGTTTGTCGATCTTGCGTTTAGAAGATGTGTGAGGATATGCTGTAGAGACCTTTCTACCTGGATCTCGAGAACGAAAGGTCGTAGCGAAAATCTGATAACTCCTATGTGTAGTCGGTAGTTCAAGCGAGTTTGTAGCCAAATACCAGAGCTTGATCGCCTTACATTTATGAGATAAATGTGATTTGAGTGTACCTTCGCGAATGTACATTCGCGTACAACTGTGTTTGAAATAATTATACTACTTTAACGAATGCATGCATGCATGCTATCTGAGCTTCATGATGTTTTATTTCTTACAATATGCGGCCGCCCTGAATTAGCTTTAACGGTCACCCATCCGACACCTGACCGGACCGAGTGTTGCTTATAAAACGTTACCAGCAACTAGGGACCGACCGAACCCACTTTTCACCGAGAACCGAGACCGAGATTAAAAAATAGTCTCGGCCGAGACCGAGACCGAGATTTTTGATTTTTTTTAAAGTTACTATAAAATAGCAAAAAAAAGCAAATAGATGTACTATGGGCAACAGCGTCGCTTAATCAGTTTGCAACAAAATTCGCGTGCGCGTGTATCGCCCTTGCACGAACTAAACGTATTATTATATTATTACAAAATTGATTTCTTGTGGTTTGAATCTGCAAGTACAAACTTAATTCATAGAAATAAAAATATTATGTTACACATTGTTTTTTGTTTTATTCCATTGAACATAATATTATGCATCGATATAACAAATAAAACCTCAATATTACAATAAAGCTCAGGTCAGCGTAAAGTCAAGTCTAATCTCGCCGTTACCTACCTATAATATCAAAAGTACTTAATAATTAAGTTTATTTGAATAAAGCTTATTTGACTTTGACTTTGATATGCCAACGTGATGCCAACAGTTAAGCAGGTCCCTTCAGACTGTGGGTTCCACTACATGGTTCTATCAGTGGGACCAATAGGATTTCCAAGTCCTCGTGTTCCCACTGCTAAATATCGGTGGGCCCCCACCGATATTTAGCAGTTATTTGACTCACTAGTGGAACCATGTAGTGGAACCTACAGTCCAAAGGGTTAGTAGGTAAGTAATTAGTAGTGACAGTTCACTTTCGTAAAGTTAATCACAAGAAAAGTTTTAAAAACTATTCATCAAAAAAGAGAAAATATTATATTTTATAAATAAATCGCACATCAATCATACCATACTTTACGTTGTTTTCACTCGTTTTATTTTATTGACCATTTTCCTAAAGGTACATCGATAAATAACCAAATAAACCTCATGAAACTCACTTAGCATGACGTACTCATTAAATTACTACTTACATT
This sequence comes from Agriphila tristella, assembly GCA_928269145.1. Taxonomy (NCBI): domain Eukaryota; kingdom Metazoa; phylum Arthropoda; class Insecta; order Lepidoptera; family Crambidae; genus Agriphila; species Agriphila tristella. Next base: position 38,061,535 of record OV743431.1, read on the forward strand.
TTTAAGACAGATGTACGCGACTGTACGATACACCACGTATATAGAGTAGGAGACCAGATACCAAACGTTGTCGATACAATAAACGTTGAATACATCAATTACTATTCGAGAAATTAATTGAAATCTTTCATATTTCCTCACTTAATTCTTTTAATCATATACATTTTGGATTTAATATTAACTATGTACATAAAATAATACAAAACAACTACACTGCATACGCATTTTGGATTCGGCTCTAAGACTATAATCATAAAAAACAAACCCCTTATTTCTCTGGAAAGGGGTGTCGACCAAGTCTGTAACTTAAGGACAAACTCGCTCGAACTACCGACTACACATAGGAGTTATCAGATTTTCGCTACGACCTTTCGTTCTCGAGATCCAGGTAGAAAGGTCTCTACAGCATATCCTCACACATCTTCTAAACGCAAGATCGACAAATTCTGATTCTTGGTGACAAACTCCGACAAACTAACGGCTACACACTCGAGTTATCAGATTTTCGCTACGACCTTCCTTTCTCAAGATCCAGGTAGAAAGGTCTCCACAGCGTATCCTCACGTATCTCCTAAACGCAAGACCGACAAAATCTGGTTCTTGGTGACAAAATCCGACAAAATACCGGCTACACATACAAGTAATCAGATTTTCGCTACGACCTTCCGTTTTCGAGATCTGTGTGGCCCAGCTGTAGAGACGTCTCTACAGCTGGGCCACACGTATCTCCTAAACGGAAGACCGACAAAGTCTGGTTTTTGGCGACAAAATCCGACAAAATACCGGCTACACATACGAGTAATCAGATTTTCGCTACGACCTTCCGTTTTCGAGATCTGTGTGGCCCAGCTGTAGAGACGTCTCTACAGCTGAGCCACACAGATCTCGAAAACGGAAGACCGACAAAATCTGGTTCTTGGTGACAAAATCCGACAAAATACCGGCTACACATACAAGTAATCAGATTTTCGCTACGACCTTCCGTTTTCGAGATCTGTGTGGCCCAGCTGTAGAGACGTCTCTACAGCTGAGCCACACGTATCTCCTAAACGGAAGACCGACAAACTCTGGTTTTTGGCGACAAATTCCGACAAATTATCGACTTCATCATGGCATAGTCAAAAAGTCAGATTTCCAACTTTTTTTTTTGTGGCCCAGCTGTAGTCCAGCACGTAGTATTTAGTACTTCGCGCTTTTTTTCTCGATAGATGTTCGTATATTATACAATGCGATTAATTTGACAATAGATTGGAATTAATGTATGGAAAAGATAAAATTTTACAGATTAAGGGCGCACCGAGCTTCTACTACTTAGCACCGCCTCTAAAGGAAAAATCATCCGAAATAACTGTATAAATAAATTTTGAAAAATATAAAAACTAGTAAGTATTAGTTATAAACTATTTTTGTATGCGTTTTTTTTCCTGATTTAAATGGGTTTGTGTAGTTACAATCTGATTAACGCCTAAAGTGGCCACTTTGGGCGTTAATCCAGATTTTAACTACCTACGCAAACACATTTTAACTTGATTTGGCGGCACTAGAAGACGTACGATGCACACTTAAGATTAAAGAAAAGCGCTTCGGAGACGCTTCTAATAAAAGTCACGCAGCGCTGTGCAATTTGAATTGTACTTTATTACCGTGCAGCGAGAGTGGCTTATTATTTGATTGTCCTCGCGCAGATGGGCTTCTGTCACAGAATAGGCCTATTCTGTGACAGAAGCCCAGTACAAGTCTTCTGTAAAAAAACTGTACGTATTATACAAAGCGTAACAGAATTAATTAATTAATTAATTCTGTCATACGTTGTATTATTCTGTGATATAACATTATACAAAGTGTTCAGAACAACATTTACTATGGGACCAACTTCGAAATCGCGAATAATAAACCAGTTGTTTCGTACAAAAATTAATAACGAAAATATCAAAATGTATAAAACAGCTGATTATTTTCGCGATTTCAGAGTTGGTCCCATAGTAATAGTTGCCGTTTGATAACCCTTTCCTATCTACCATATTCGGTATTAGGGGTATTTTTGATGTTGAACATGTTGTATAACTGTTGTGTGGAAGCACGTGAACATACTCACTCTGACCCTGCACTTGAACACCGCATAGCACAGCATGATGGTGAGCACGGGCAGCATGGCCAGCGCCACGGCCGCCCAGCCCGCCGCCGCCTCGCCCGCGCCACCGCCACCGCCCGCGCCCGATAAGAACATCATCTGCGAACACGGTCGTAGATGGGGGGTTTGAGGGTGTGGCGACATCTACCTACGCCGCACATACTGACACACGGTTGCAACAACATTCATCACTGTGTAACAAGATGGCGCTAGTATCGGAGAAACACAAAAAACCGGCCAAGTGCGAGTCGGACTCGCGCACGAAGGGTTCCGTAACAAAAAACAACAAAAAAATCACGTTTGTTGTATGGGAGCCCCCTTTAAATATTTATTTTATTCTGTTTTTAACATTTGTTGTTATAGCAGCTATTGCTGCTAATACACGATCTGTGAAAATTTCAACTGTCTACCTGTAGTCGTTATCAATATCGAGCAAAAAACGGCAAAAAAACACGTTTCTTGTATGGGAGCCCCCCTTAAATATTTATTTTATTCTGTTTTTAGTATTTGCTGTTATAGCGGCAACAGAAATACATCATCTGTGAAAATTTCAACTATCTAGCTATCACGGTTCATGAGATACAGCCTGGTGACAGACAGACAGACGGACAGCGGAGGCTTAGTAATAGGGTCCCGTTTTTACCCTTTGGGTACGGAACCCTAAAAACTAAAACCCGACTACGGAAAAATCGTGCTCTAAAAAGTTCGAAACAAGAAAATATTCGAGTCCAAAATTCAATCAAATGGATAACGGTAGTCGCATGCCACTTTGTCCTAAACACGCACGACACGGGCTGGAGGTGGCATGCGACTACGGTTATCCTTTTCATTGAATTTTGGACTCGAATATTTTCTTGTTTCGAACTTTTTACAGCACGATTTTTCCGTATAGTCGGGTTTTAGTTTTTTAAACTTCTTTTTTATTTTAAATATTTTTGGGTTGTAAGTCGGGTGAAAGCAAGCAACGCCACAGGCAAAGCCATATATGTATTTGAAAAGTGGTCATTAAGCCCTTTCATTTGGTACCCAACACGGCATCATTAAAAAATTTACTAAAAAAAACTTTTTTAAAAACACGTTTTTATAACGGACTAAATTATTACAAAAAATGGTCTAAAAACATTAAAACGGACTAGTAAAAACAGACTAAAAAGTATCAAATAAAATTTTCTGTAAATATTTATAACCTAAACCTACAGAAATTTTAAACCTAAAAACGTGGGGCGCATTTTGTAAAATTTATCATCAATATTGTCTTTAGCATGCGCCCCACGTTTTTAGGTTTAAAATTTCTGTAGGTATAGGGTTATAAATATTTACAGAAAATTTTATTTGATACTTTTTAGTCTGTTTTTACTAGTCCGTTTTAATGTTTTAGTCTGATTTTTTGTAATAATTTAGTCTGTTTTAAAAACGTGTTTTTAAAAAAGTTTTTTAAAAACACGTTTCTTCTTTAGTTAACGGTTCTTTAGTTCTTTAGTTAACGAGCTAAGACTAAAAATATACCATCTCCTATCGGAGCACTCGTCAAGACGATTCAAACGAGCCAAAACTCGATGGGGTTGCATGGTTTTATTACAGAGTCCCAGTGGCCTTCTTCCGGCTCCATCATCAGACCCTGGAAACTATTTCCCAACAAAGTACTCGTCAAGACGATTCAAACGAGCCCAAACTGGATAGGATTGCATGGTTTTATTATCGAGTTCCAGTGGCCTTCTTCCGGCTCCAGCATCAGACCCTGGACACTATTTCCCAACAAAATACTCGTCAAGACGATTCAAACGAGCCCAATCTCGATGGGGTAGCGTGGTTTTATTAAAGAGTTGCTGTGTCCTTCCTCCGGCTCCATCATCAGACCCTGGAAACTATTTCCCAACAAAGAACTCGTCAAGACGATTCAAACGAGCCCAAATTTGATGGGGTTGCATGGTTTCAATATTGAGTTCCTATGGCATGGCCTTTCGGCTTCATCATCAGACCCTAAACCACGTCTCCCATTAGAGTACTCGTCAAGACTATTCTAACAAGCCCAAACACGATGGGGTTGTATGGTTTCTTCATAGAGTTCCTGTGGCCTTCTTCCGGCTTCATCATCAGATCAGCTCAATGACACCATAATATTGCATTGCCTTCTAGTTCTGGCATATGTTCAAAGTTTTAAGTCTCTAGCTCATCGGTAAGTTAGGATAAAATCGTTCGCAAACTTTGTGGAGAAACACACAAACAAACAAACGCGAAAGCAACCTAATAAAAACGTGTTAAAATATTTTTTTTAGGTCATGACCTTAAGTTCTCTAGAGGGCGCCCTATTCGATTTTATGTGACGTCACGTAGCCTACGTTCATTGGACGATTAAGACACTTCTAAAGATACCTCATTTATCAAATTATAATAAGTGAACTACTTATTATAATTTGACAGATGAGTTTAAAGTTCTGAGGGAACAGATGAACATACATTTTGGGGACGAACCTAACATGACATCATTAAAAAAAAATTTTTTTGTTTGTGTCTTTAACTCCTCTAGAGGGCGCCATATTCAATTTAATGTAACGTCACATAGCAATTTTACAATAGAAATTGTGTGTTTATCGAGTTCAATATTTTGACTTTTGTCGCCGTAAATGGGCTGTTTTTCCGTGTGTACCTAGAACACGTCCTCACAGAACGTGCTCTGTCCGTACACGTACGTGACAACTATGGCTGTCAGCGTCGCCACTAGCGCACGCGGGGTAAGTACTTTTTTCAAAAATAACGTACTATTAGAAACACCGGACTTAAAGCTCAATAAACCCTCATAAAGACCTCCGGGTACTCCCCGACGACGGCGTAAAACATGTCTTCACAAATCGTGTTCTGTCCGTACACGTACGTGACAACTATGGCTGACAGCGCACGCGAGGTAAATACAGCTGACGTCAGAAAAAACGCACCTCTTCGAAAGTATAAGTTTATACTTAGCCACCTGTTAGTGCTAGCTAACGTTACATTCTGTAAATGTCGATATCTATTGAAAGTACATTTAATGAGCTTTCAATTAATATTTTTTTTTATTTAGTTAACATAACAGTTACTATAATTAAACGCTTAAAGCGTTATTGCTTGCGCCGCCATAAAAGGGAAATAAAAGGGGTCAATTCAGGAAATGCGGGTAAATTCGCTATCGAGATGATGGAGAAAACACACTTCAACAGTTCAATAAAAAAATGGAATACCTAAGATGGATACTATTGCCCATAAAATTGCTCTAATATTGCAAAAAAATGAGACAATTTAATGTTGCTCAGGAACTGAATCTCAGTAATTGATTCCGTTCGACGAGTATTCCAACGGCTTCTAGAGACTGTTGGCTATGTGTGTTGCTATGTATGTGTATGTTGCTAATTACCGAGACCTCCGGGTACTCCCCGACGACGGCGTAAAACACGTCTTCACAAATCGTGTTCTGTCCGTACACGTACGTGACAACTATGGCTGACAGCGCACGCGGGGTAAATACTTTGTTTTATATAAAAAAACTTACTATTAGAAACGCCGGCGTCAAAGCCCAGCACACCCTCGTGAAGACCCCGGGATACTCCCCGACGGCGTAGAACACGTCTTCACAGAACGTGCTCTGTTCGTACACGTACGTGACAACTATGGCTGACAACGCCGCCACTAGAGCACGCGGGGTAAATACTTTATTTTTTTTTAAACTTACTATTAGAAACGCCGGCGTCAAAGCCCAGCACACCCTCATGAAGACCCCGGGATACTCCCCGACGGCGTAGAACACGTCTTCACAGAACGTGCTCTGTTCGTACACGTACGTGACAACTATGGCTGACAGCGTCGCCATTAGAGCACGCGGGGTAAACACTGATTAATTAAAAATCTTACTATTAGAAACGCCGGCGTCAAAGCCCAGCACACCCTCATAAAGACCCCGGGATACTCCCCGACGGCGTAGAACACGTCTTCACAGAACGTGCTCTGTCCGTACACGTACGTGACCACGATGGCTGACAGCGCCGTCACTAGAACACGCGGCTTGCTCACCGGCCACCGCATCAGAAAGTTCAGAATGTAAAGACCACCCTGGAAATTAGAAGACTGAGATGTAGTACGAAGACTCAAGACTAGAGATGGGCAAAACACCCGGTTTAAACCCGACTACTAGGTTTAAAACCAAGTTAAATCCCACGGACCATTTTATTTAACGAAGCAAAATCTTCATAAACAAGATGTTTCGTCCTTTAAATATCTTTCTGTAGGTACTGACTTAAATAAGAAATTGTTTCCATAGCAACGTCACATTTGACAAATTAATAGAAAAAGAAAATCTGTAAAGCCCGCCACATGCAGAAGGAATCTGATTCAGAATTCCGAAACGGAATTTGGATAATGTATGAAAATTCCAAACGAAAATTACTGCATGTATGTTGTAGGATTTGCTGCGTTCTATTATGGGGTCCCAAGCGAAACACGTTTTTAAAAAAAACTATTTTATTTTAACTGTAAAGAGAAATTGGGACCCAATGGCAACCGTACTCGACCGAATTCTGAAGCAGAATGAGCTCGCGGCGGTGCGAGCTCTGGGATGTAGGGACTGCTGATGCAGCAGTTTCTGGTCATCATCAGCGTTAAGGTTTGCAGAGGAAAGGTATAACAGTTCGCAGTGATTCCGTATGTGACGGGCTTAGAGAGTTTACTTGGCCAACAGTCGGGTTTAAACTGGGTCTTTTACCCTACTCAAGACCGATTCCACAAAATATGCTGCAAGGCCGTAGACAGGGGGGATTTGGAGGTTCAAACTTGGGGGCTGGAGTGGCACTAGTGTTGCATATAATGTCGCCTTAACAATTATGTCATACGACCCACCTGTGTGCACAGTGTGATGGTCCCTATGATGCCAAACAGAACGCAGGCGAGGATCAGGAACGTCCACCTTATCTTCCGCAGAGATCGCCCGGTCAGCGACGACATTATAGTCTGCACCAATAGAGCCTGTAGACATGAGAAAATATTACTACAATAAGGTAGCTTCTACCTACTGTAGTTATTACGACTTCATAGCTCCAGCAAAGTTACGAAAAGAATAGGAAGAAACAGACTTGGACAACATAAGTAAGCTATCAATGACATTTACTTTACATATTACTTATAGCGTAGAATACTAGATATTATGTATTCTGTGGTAGGTACACATAAACTGTATTTAAAATCGCAAAAAATATTTCAACCTCAATATCTTTACCACTTACTAGTAATTACTTACAAGTTCTGACTCCATTAGGTAACTAGGTGGTTAAATGAAATCCAGGAATACTGATTAATTACTATTTTTGAGGTGCGCCTACAAAGAATCGGGAGAGACTGGCATAGCCAGTCCCAGTTACATGCAAATATGCTGACTTAAAACAATTGTATTTATTGTATTATTTGTCGCCACAATCTCGACAATAAAGATCATACGCAGAGCCTTAGGTCAGTTCAGACTATAATTTAAAGCAGAAAATTGTATGAATATCGACGCATTGGTCTCAATGTAATTAACTGTTACGGATATTGTAATACGGTCCTATTTTCAATGAAACCACAAGATTGCACGGACATTTTCTCGTTGTTTTCGCGTTAGCGGTCTGCGCACCGAGCCACGGTAAAGAAATGTATCAGTATTCTAACTCAGTACAAACGGTCGAAATGCGAGCCGTACCTATACGCCTCGAGTTTTTAAAGATGACGTTTTTAAAGACGAGCGGTAAACAATCACAAAGACGTACTGTGGACGACAACGCCACGACGAACATCGCAAAGAACAGCAGCGCCGACCAGAACTGGCTGCCCGGCACCCGCGCCACGAAGTCCGACCACAGGACCATCGACGCTGACGCACCTAAACAACACGAAAAGTTAGTTCAAAATAAAAATAATAATAAATACACAAAAAAACCTATATTCCTGTTAACGAACGGCTCAAAAGACGGTAAAGAGTGCGCGAGCGATTACCTAGGCGATTTCTTCAGAAATTTTTATAGGGTGCTTAGGGCGTGAAAGAACATACTAAAAGTCCTGTCGTCTAGGAGGTTAGTGGGAGTGTGGGGGGGGGGTTGGTTTTAATTTAATTTAATTTATTTTATTTTAATTTATTTTTAATTTTAATTTATTTTATTTTCAATAACATTTTGTTTACATTTTATGTACAGTGACCGGAGCCCTCGTTTAAGCAAAAAATGCCTGTGTCAGGTGACTCCGCTCTTCCATAACTACTTAGTTATAAACATTAGAAGCTAGATTTAGCAATAATTAAAATAAAATTAAAGAGAAAAAACAAGAAGTGTGTGGTGTGTATGTGTGTGTGTTGTGTATGTGTGTGTGCGTGTGTGTGTGTGTGTGTGTGTGTCTGTGTGTGCGTAAATGTGTTAGTTATGTGATTTATTCCGAGTAATTCAATAACATCTCTGTCTTATCATAATCTAAAGACATTAGAAACTTGATAATCATTTTCTTACATTCGTGCAGTGACTTATCATATATTTTTAATACTCTATTTAATTTATTGTATAAATAAGCAGAACGACTATAAAGCTGCTTTTTAGCAAACGTGGTTCTAGTGCTTGTAACAGGAAGAACATCTTTTCTTCTAGCTCTTATTTTGTTTGGATCATAAGGAGTGTTTTTGTGTCTCTTCAGTATAGTGTTGAGAATGTAAAGTTTTCGCACAGACATAACTTGACTAATAGTGTATAGAGCGCTCGTTGGAAATCTTCTACGTTTGAAATGCATCACTTTCAGTAAAGCACGTTGTGCACGTTCTACCGTCATCATTTTTGTTTTATCTGCGCCGCCCCAGATGGGAATACAGTAAGTGAGGATAGATTGTGCCAACGAAATATAAATTTCCTTCAAGATGTTTCTCGTGGAGCAATGATCACCCGTCCGCCCCCCAGGCACCACATGTCTTAGGGTCTTAAGTTCTCACTTGGGGTTTTCGTACACGGGCTAGTATGTTCACACCCTAAGAACCCTAAACAAGTTTCTGAAGAAATCGCTTAGGTACCAGCTCGCGCACTTTACAACAACTCCTTTAGGCTGGCCCCAGACCTATCGGTTTCATTTCTTTGCTTTGCTGTTCTACTAGAAGCTGCGTTCCGAGGTCCAGAGTGCGGTTGTTTGATTGTTTTTGTTGTTTTAACTTTAGGTGTCATTAGTATCTAAGTAATACAAAGCCTTCGTTTTCCATTTCGAATACCGATAATTTAAACTTTCTTATACACTAAATCAAATAAAATCTGCTTTTTTGAGGAGCAACCATGTACTTTTTGAAACTTAAACACAAAAACCATAAAAAAAAAACAAATGACATTGTCATTTTTTTCTATAGACAAACGTCAGAGCGTTATTCAACCACCGATTTTGATGGTTAAAAAGTAGCAACTGACGTCTGGAACGGGAAAGTTGTGTCACCCAAACATCACGCACTAATGTTTGGAACGCCCGCGCCGTTAGAGCGTAACGTTGAACTCGGAGCGTAGGTTCTGAATGCGCCTCAGCAAAGCAAAGAAATGAAACCGGTAGGTCTGGCGCCAGGCTTATTAGCTAAAGCGAAGATGATTCACCTCATAATAAAAAATACTGCAAGCAGCTAAGCTGCCCTTAACATTTCCTGCGTGCTTAAAGCACGCAGGAAATCACGTCAAAAAAACTCAGAAAAAATATCTCTATAGCCGTAGGTTGTATCACTTACCTCCCCAAATATTAGTGTCGTTATTGTCATAGTCAGTTTGCAGCGCCCCGTGAGCTGCGCCCAGCACAAACGCGCTAATCATGGAGCTGGTCTTAGAAGCGGCGAACGCGAGTAGCGCAGTAACGCCGAGCTTGTGGCGCTCTTTGGGGCAGTAAGCGCCGAGCATTATTAGCACGCCTTGCGACACTGTCATCTCCACTAACGAGTATTCTACTGCGTCACGCCATATCTGTGGAGATAATAAATGTGAATGCAAGTAGCGCAGTAACGCCGAGCTTGTGGCGCTCTTTAGGGCAGTAAGCGCCGAGCATTATTAGCACGCCTTGGGACACTGTCATCTCCACTAACGAGTATTCTACTGCGTCACGCCATATCTGTGGAGATAATAAATGGGAATGCAAGTAGCGCAGTAACGCCGAGCTTGTGGCGCTCTTTGGGGCAGTAAGCGCCGAGCATTATTAGCACGCCTTGGGACACTTTATATATCGTGCAGTATCTCGCCGCGGTTGACCTGTAGACTGCTCAGCCTTAATCGTCCAGACCTCCGAATAGTTGTAGGTACACTTACAGGTCACCTTGCCTTAAACCGACAACTATTCATCATGAATGCGACAGACAGTCCCCTATGTAGAGGATGCCTGGACGCAGAGGAAACGCGCGCATTTCATGATATTTTTTCCCTTCTCTATTATCTTTGCTTCCCTATTAAAAGAATAAAAAAAAGCATAATTTTAAAAAACTAAAGTGGGTAACAAAAGGACTAAAAAAAAGCTGTGTAAAAAACGAAAACTTTATTACAACTACATATGGAAACAATAAGAACAGGGAAAATAATAAAATACAATATCAAAACTACACGAAATCACTACAGAAATGTATGAACGCTGCACAAAGGATTAATAATTCGAAATACATACTTAATGCAAAAAATAAATGTAAGGCGTCCTGGAGAATAATAAATAATAATATAAACAAAAATCTTAATAAAAATGAAATAAAATCTATTAAACATAAAAATGACATAATTAATAATATTAATGACATATCAGAATTATTTAATGATTATTTTATAGATATAGCTAAAAACACAGGTAATACACTATCAAATACAAATAAAAATAAATTAAAAAACAGTATATTTTTGTACCCTACAACTGAAACTGAGGTACAAAAAATCATTATGGGCTTGAAAAACACTAAATCAGTAGGTTATGACGAAATAAGCACTGATATTCTAAAAATGTGTGCGCCGAAAATTTGCATGCCTTTGGCACATATAATCAATATTTCAATGGAGAGCGGCATTTTTCCAGATAAGCTTAAATTATCCGTAGTTAAGCCTCTATTTAAAAAAGGAGACGATAGTGATATGGGAAATTACAGGCCCATCACACTTATACCTGTAATATCAAAAATATTCGAAAAAAAAGTGATGGCTATACGTCTCTACTCTTTTATCACCAAGCAAAAAATTATTAACAAACATCAGTATGGTTTTCAGGAAGGAAAATCGACTGCACTAGCTTGTTTTACTTTAGTAAAAAAAATTATAGAAGGTATCAATGAAAAAGTACCAACCGTAGCAGTATTTCTTGACATGTCAAAAGCTTTTGACCACGTAAGTCACGAAATACTGTTACAGAAGCTTCATGACTATGGTGTAAGGGGAATCGCTCACAAATGGTTCGCTAGCTACTTGGCAAATCGTCAACAATGTACCGAAACAACGCGGACGCTTCCGTCCGAGTCGTCAAGTTGTCGAATTCAAACAAAAGTAAAAGTCAGATCAAAGTATCGTCTAATAAGTAACGGCGTGCCTCAAGGCAGTATCTTGGGACCTTTACTTTTTATATTATACATAAACGATCTTCCCGATATAACTACCAATCATTGTTTCCTATTTGCAGATGACTGTACACTTCTGTTTCAAAATAAAAATATTGACGAACTTGAACATGACATTAATGATACTCTTTTTGACATAATTAATTGGATGAATAAAAATGACCTTAAAATTAATATATCGAAAACGAAAGCAATTCAATTCCATACATATAAAGCAAAAAAACTTAACATTGACATACACTATAATAACAATAAAATTGACATCGTAGATAACACAGTATTCTTAGGTATAAATCTAGATGAACATTGCAATTGGAAAAAACATATAGACAGTCTCTGCACTAAACTAAATAAATTTGTATTTGCACTAAATAGAATCAAAAATATAACGTCTTTTCAAGTAGCCTTACAGGCGTACCACGGATACGTCTCTTCTTTACTGCGTTACGGCATAATAATATGGGGCAACAGTGTAGATTTAGACAGAGCTTTTAGAGCACAAAAGAAGTGTATTCGTGCCTTATGCCAGATAAAAGAAAGAGAATCATGTAAACCCCTATTTCAAAAACATAGAATACTACCTGTACCATGTATATATATACTAGAACTATGCTTGTTGGTTAAAAAGCACCCTGAATATTTTGTGAAATGTAGTGAAAAAAACGATAATTTACGAGCGTCGAGAAAGAATCAACTAGTAATACCTAAATCTAATCTAACTATATTTCGTAAAAATGTATATTGTATGGCTATCAAAATATTTAATAAACTACCGCTAGACATTATTAATCAACCAATAGAGAAAAATATTTTCAGGATGAATTATTTAATTGGCTCCTACAGTACAGTTTCTACTCGACCAAGGAATATTTGGAGAAAAAAAATGACATCTCTACTTAATCTGACTTATTAATGATAATTTTGCATAATTGACATTTAATTTTGAATATGAGATTTCTGTTGAAAATTTTGTAATTTATTGACGTCTTAAAATAGTAATAGGTACTTAGTGGTAATAATGTTCACTATAGATAGCTGACACTTACTAACATTTGCATGCCTACAAACTTAAGGCAGAATATTGTTGAAACTTTATTAAAAACATTGTCACCAATCTCAATGTAATGTACACAATATTGTGCAAATAAATATTCTGATTTCTGATTTCAATACAAGAAGTTGAGAACAAAAATAGTAAATAAAATATATGACCATTATCTAACAACCCGAGGCAGCAGGTTGAAAGATGACAAATAAAATTCCCAACATCCAACCTGTCCCCCTAGCCAATTTTCACTATCGCTTCGTTTCGAAACATTTAGGATTTGGAGTTTTGAAATTCGATTGTTATCGAAACCTAATGTCAATTCCATACATGTTTCGAAAGCGAAGCGATAGGTAACGAAGATTTGCAAATGTTACTTTGGCTAGGGGGTCTGGGGTGGATAGCTAGGTTGGAATATAGGTATACATCTACAAATAGGTAACATCAATGTACCTCTAAGCTATTTAGAAGCACGCTCCAATCACAGAGGCGGAACATGGCCCCCGCCCCGTCGAGGCGCGCGGCGCCCAGAGCGAAACAAACCAGCACGAAATACGCCATCACGTCTTTGAACAGCACCAACTGCGACCAAAGTCAAAACAACTTTTTAGTTAGAGCCACGCCTGATAAATTAGAAAAAATAATGATTAGGTACTTAGATATTGTAAAAATGAGAGATAAAAAGGTGTAGTTTAGTTCCTTTTTTCCCCACTGATCAACTAAACTGCCCAACTGCGAATAGTTGAGCAGTGGGGAACCCCCAATGCTCAACTGTGAGTGCTCAACTGCGAATAGTTGAGCAGTGGGAATAGGGAGGCTGTTACACAAGGACAGTCTGGCACGCGAGTGGCGATTTTTTTTATTGAACCTAGTACTTGGTATTCTTTCGTTTATCATAATATTATTTGTAATAATTTCATTTGCCATAATGATCCTCGGTCATAATATTAACTTGTAATAATGGCTTTTATAGTAACAACGTATGACATAACAAACAATCCGTTAGCCATAAAATTACGTGCCATAATAACAAGTGTCCTAATGTCCTATAAATATTATTTGACATTATCATTAATTGACATAATATTCATAACTTATAACGTATCTCTTCACCTAAACGTACCTAGGGGTTATAAATAAAAACTTTTAATGCGACCACCATTGGTAGGTTAGGTTAGGTTAGTGTTTTGACCACTCGCAGCGGAGCTCGATAATGCTTGCATGCATGTTGCATGCTGAATGCCTGCTTGCATGCTGCATGCCTGTTTACATGCTGCATGCCTGCTTGCCTGCTGCATGCCTGCTTGCATGCTGCTTGCCTGCTTACATGCTGCATGCCTGCTTGCATGCTGCTTGCCTGCTTGTATGCTCTATGCCGGCTTGCCGGGGGGTGCAGGGGTGCAGGGAAAACATTAGTAAACCCTAGTACTTGCCTATTTTATTATCTTTCTCGAGTCTGCCCTTATTTCAGATACAGTTTTTTTTTAGAAATGGACCCTTACCATTGTCCCTATCGATTAGTATCATAAAAATACAGGATGTTATTTTTTTCAGTTTGTACCCGTTTGACTCCCGACTGAAGCGATTTATCAAAAATCTTTGAATGCAGTTTCACTTTTTTTTAAATAAAGAAATGTTTCCATTTATTTAAATATGCCATCATCAATATTTAAGGTATTTTTCCTCCAACTATGGTCTTTTATTTCCACCCTGTAATTCATCAATGCCCACGCGGCCGCATGCAGACGGAGTACAATAGAAAATCTATTGTGCCTCATTTTCCGGGTCATGAAGTGATAAAGATACGATGGAAAGAAAGTACTATGTTCACACGAACATCGTACCTTCGAGTAGCTATAGATCCTCTTGACGGCGATGAAGTAGATGAGCAGCCAGCACACGATGAAGTAGACCGTCAGCTCCCACACCACGTTGCCGAGCCCGCCCTCCAGCCCATCGCGCTTCAGGTTCAATACGAAGTTGCTGTCAAAAAAACAAATACCTAAGTATACAGGCTGTTTGATAATCACTAATATCTAATATTACAGAATAGATATTAGAAGGGCTCTGTCACTCCGCGAGTGAGTATGAAGCGCTCGGCGTCCTCAGTAAGGGAGGGCCAATTTCATACGTCAGAAAAGATAAGAGCAAGGCGATAGAAAGAGAGGCAACTACTTGATGAATATAATTTATGGAAGGGAACGCTGTGCGGCCTGAATTGTACTTTATTGTGTCAGAGCAAGAGTCGCTATTTATTTAAATGATTTGCGGAGTGCAACTCGTGTACGCTAGTTCTAATTCTGTGATATTAGTAATTGCGAAAATAAGTTTGTTTGTTTGTTACGCCTTCACGTCTTAACTACTCAATCGATCATCATGAAATTATGCATACACGTTGTCAGGGGTACATAAAGATATAGGGTGCCTTGCCTTACATACTGTTCCCGAGGGTTAGAGAAATAACTGACTAGGCAGACGAAGCCGCGGCCGGTCACTAGTAACCTTATAAAGCCGAATATGGTATAAATAAAGGGTACCATGCATACAGCGCCTTTTAAATTTCATGGCAGTCTAGGCACCGCATAGCCACAGCAGGAACGAATTAACAAGCAAAATACAAGTTATTATATTGTATGAAGTCTGAAATTCAACTGTCCTTACAAGAAGGCCGCGAAAGCAGACGTAGCGGTGGCTGTACATGCACAGTGTAACCACGGCAGAAACGAATGGAATGAATGAACGAGTAGTGGCAGTCTTAGTACTATCTGAGTAAATTGAATACTAATCCTACGATAACGACAGGTAATGTAGAATTGTAGATGGTCCTTAAAAGAAAAATGATTGACTGTGATAGAGTCTCGCTGCCCGTCGCGCGTCGGCAATGGTCTATAATGAGCCGCGCAAACAGTTGTAGCGGATGCTGCACAGTGTAACCACGGCAGGAACGAATGGAATGAATGTACGAGCAGTGGCAGACTTGAGTACTAATGGGGAGGAAAAGCGCAATTTTATCCCGATAGGTGGCGTCTGGTCTTGGTACCGGGCCGCCTCAAAGAAAGTGTCAAAACATATGGGAATCTCTTGGAGTATTGCACTTTTTAATTTTATACTGAGAAAATTCCGCATTGTTATGCATGTAACTTGTAAATTATTGGAGTTCATCGATTTCCCAGTAACAAAAAAAATATTGGGCAAAAAAATATCAAAAAAAAGATGCTTTTCCCTCGATTTTCTCCTTTGCTGAGCCTGAGAAACATTATAAATCAAAAGGAATGTTTCATGAATTTGATGAAGCTTCGCCAAAATAAAACAACATTTGAATTATAACAGCTTTGTTCTTTAATATTTCAACCTCAGCAGTTTCTAGCATATTTATAACTTGGATGAATTTTATAGATATATCAAATATGGAATAAGCCCAATATTGGGGCCAAACAGAGAATTAATAGAATTTTATATGCCAGAGTCATTCAAGAAACTTAGAATAATAAAATAAATATGATAAAACGGTTCGTGTAATTTTGGATGGTACAGAAATTCCAGTACAGAAACCTGAAATTACTATTGCACAGAAGGCATCATCAGGCAACTATAAACACGGAAATTCACACTCAGTTGCTTTGTTAAAATTTAAATCATATGCTTCTAATCTGAAATAAAAAGATTACTTGTAAATCTTACACGAAATTTAAAGAAATGTAATGCTTGTTAGCAATTTTTTGTAAGTTGCTATAAACTTTCTTGCCTGTTGTTTTGGCTTTTCTTTTCCGTAATTCTTCTTTTATATGAGCTAAAGTTAGCATATAATACATTGTTTGTCCGCAAAACCGAAAAAAATACAATCTAAGAAAGTAAAATCACGTAATACACAGTCAAGACAATATAAGCTCAAACTGACAATTGTTCCAAAGAATGAAGCGCCATCTGTAATTCACTTTGCCTTCGCCTCCCCATTCTAAGAGAACGACAGGTAATGTAGAATTGTATATGGTCCTTACAAGAAGAATGACTGCGATGGAGTCTCGCTGCCGGTCGGCAACTGCCGATGACGGGCCGCGCAAGCAGGCGTAACGGTGGCCGCACAGTGTAGCCACGGCAGGAACGAATGGAATGAATGTACGAGTAGCGGCAAACTTGAATACTACCTGAGTGAGTACTAACCCTACGATAACGACAGGTAATGTAGAATTGTTGATGGTACTTACAAGAAGAATGACTGCGACGGAGTCTCGCTGCCGGTCGGCAATGGTCTATGACGGGCCGCGCAAGCAGGCGTAGCGGTGGCCGCACAGTGTAGCCACGGCAGGAACGAATGGAATGAATGAACGAGTAGTGGCAGACTTGAGTACTAATTCTAAAAGAACGACAGGTAATGTAGAATTATAGACGGTCCTTACAAGAAGAATGACTGCGATGGAGTCTCGCTGCCCGTCGGCAATGGTCTATGTCGGGCCGCGCAAGCAGGCGTAGCGGTGGCCGCACAGTGTAGCCACGGCAGGAACGAATGGAATGAATGTACGAGCAGTGGCAGACTAGAGTACTAATTCTAAGAGAACGACAGGTAATGTAGAATTATATATGGTCCTTACAAGAAGAATGACTGCGACGGAGTCTCACTGCCGGTCGGCAACGGTCTATGACGGGCCGCGCAAGCAGGCGTAGCGGTGGCCGCACAGTGTAGCCACGGCAGGAACGAATGGAACGAATGTACGAGCAGCGCTAGACACCACGCCGCTACTGCGCCTAGCGCCAGCGCGGTGAATACGCAGCACAGGATCATGGCGAATCCTATACCTGCAAAAACAACATCACAATAGGTTATTATTTCATAATTTTATTTTATTGTCACTAGCAGACAGAAAGGTTGTAGATGGAGCGTAATGTCTCTCTAAATATTTTTTTTAACTATTGCTATCAAAATCGGCAGCGGCAGATAGTTAAAATAAAAATAATAAAAATACTACTTTTGGTGCAGTCAGCGTCAAAGCGAATACCCTGACTGCTTATATAAATATGAAATAATGAGTAGTGAGATAATTTTAACACCTTTTGTGCTTGCAACAATATGATGATTCAAACTGCGTATAAATTCCTTTTATGTTTTTTAGTAATCATTGACTACTCTGGACGCTCATATAAATTTGGTGCTGACTGTACCTACCACAAAATTTAAAATACTTAAAATATATCTAACTAATGGAATATTTAAAAAAATTAAAATAAATGTTACAAGAAACTCTTTTTACCTCTCGCTAATGGAGCCAAATCCCAGCACCTCAACACCCCTTTCTTAGTGACCACGCCCAACGCGAGCTCAAGGTAGAACATCGGGTAGCCGATCACGATGCTGAACAGATTGTACAGGAATATGAATGGGACGAGCTTCCGAAGGTCATGCACGTAGGGGTGCCACCACAGTTGCAGGATGCCGACGCATGACGACACGATGAGCTGCCGGTATGTTATGTTGTTGCTCCAGCGGTCAGGAACCTGATATAAATCACGAGATTATTGGTAACAGGGGCCCTACTGGCCAAGGTTTGAAATAACGTTAAAAATACCGTTAAAACATTTTATCGGTAAAAATAACGTTAAAAATATTGTACCGGTAAAATTAGCGTTAAATATAGCGTTAAACATTACCGGTACAATAGTACCGGTAAAATTATCGGTAAAAAAGCAACGTTATTAATTGGAATAATGTTAATTTTAAAGTAACGATAAAAAAAGTAAGAAATAACTTTAAAATTTACGTTATTTACTGAAATAACGTTAATTTTAATGTAACGTTCTCTAAAGTAACGTTATTTATTGACATAACGTTAATGTTAAAATTAACGGTAAAAAAGTAAGAAATAACGTTACATTTAAAAATAACGTTATCATTCCCTCTACTGGCTAACTTACATGGCTATTGTAATAGATAGCTTTCATTTGACAGATGGATGTGGTAGGTACATTGCTACTTTTCTTTGATATGTTTTTTGTGGCAAAAAGAAGTAGCAGTGTGTCATATCCATCTGTAAAATAAAATGAAAATGATTACGACAGCCATGTCAATTAGCCAGTAGGATTCCTACTTAATACATACAACTGTCAAGCTTTAAGTAATAAGTATTGGGACATGGCCACGCGAACCAGCGAATGGTGACGCGACGAGCGAATTCCTAATACATCGATATCCTTTTTTCGCTAAACGACAGATTCTGGAAACGGCAGATTCTGTAAATGGCAGATTCTTTAAACGACAGATATTATACAGTCAGGTACCACGCATTCTGATAAATACAAATACAAAAATCTTTATTTACGATCCAAGCATTAACTTGAACAATAAGTAGCTGGTGTCCCCTTAAAACATAAAAATGTCTGTATTAGGAGGCACCGCAAATCTTAATTAACCACTATGTGTCGCGAGCGGCGAGGCGATATTATGGGCCCTGCACATGGGCAGGCCCGGCCGGAAGGGTCGGAGCAATACAAAGGAAAGAGAAAGTTATCGTATGTCCTTTTCTTTTTATTGCGCCGTCCCTTCTGACTTCCAGCCGGGCCTGCCCATGTGTAGGGTCCATTATGTTCATACTTTAGTAGGTCGCAGTGTAAACCGAAAAAGATGCTAAGCTACGTTCGAACATACATACTGCGCTTTGAATAATGTGGCTAAAGCTGCGTTGACATGATCAAAGTATACTTGGACCAAGTAAATTGGACAAAGTAGCTTGGATCAAAGTATACTTGGATACCTGTTAACACGATCAAAGTATACTTGGACCAAGTAACTTGGACAGAGTAGCTGTTTCAATACGGCGACGTCAAAGTGCACTTGGATTACTTGTTTACAAGATCCAAGTAGCGTCCAAGTAGTCGTCAAAACTACTTGCTCCAAGCAGACTTGGATGAAAGTAGACCATGGTCCAAGTTTACTTGGATTAGAATTGTAATCCAAGTCCACTTGAATTACTCGTTTACATGATCGAAGTAGCGTCCAAGTAGCCATCCGAACTACTTGGTCCAACTATGCTTTGATCGTGTCAACAGGTATCCAAGAGTATACTTTGATCATGTCAACGCGGCTTAATCGTCAGATGCTATCCGCCATCATAAGGTTCTATAATGATAAGTACGAGTATATTAAAAACATAAACTTACAATCGGATCTTCGCTAGCATCAGAAGCACCACTGTCAGTCAAAGTTTTAGTCCGTGAACTCTGAAATTACAAAGCGACATCAATCAATAGCCACTATTTATTAACATTTGCTATATAATTCACAACTTACCGCAGTTTCACTCATTTTAATTATTTGTTCGGTGAATTTTTCTTCAAAATATAAAACGTGATAAAACTTCCTTCTAAATTCACTGTCAAACTGAAGTTTGCTTTCTGGCTTTTTACTTCTATTTCAAATTATTCTCTTTATTTCTATACTCCTTTTAAAAACTGTTAGCACATAAAGGTGCAAAAGCACTAAACTTAAGAATCGCCTAAGTCTTTTCTTATCTACAACTCGACCAAGATAACTAGGCGAATGACAGCTACATGACGGCTAAGTTTATGACACCGTTTTAATTTGGTCGTGTTGTAGTTAGGAAAAGACTTAGGCGATCTTTAAGTTTAGTGCAATCAGGCGTTAGACCGTTTTGCTGTGAATGTGTTAGGCGTGCACGCACATGCACATCGTTTTGTCTGCACATGGTCTGCAGTATTACTAACGCACACTAAAATAATGTGCATGTGCACGCCTAACAACATTCATATCAAAGCGGTCTGCGTGAGATAGAACAACATACAACTTTTCAGTTTTTCTGAAGATGTTTGCTAGAAAGCATCCAGCAGTCAGCACTTTGGCATCCAGTTTCTTCCCGTGAAAGCTGGGTCACGTGATTGGCCTATGACTACGTCACGACCAATCAATGTTGAGAATGCGGTCTAACGACCAATCAGGTAACACTTTATCGTGACGTAGTCTTGGGCCGTCCGTCGTCGTCGTGGGAAAGATAATATTATACCAAAAAGGCTTCAATATTGTTATTTTTTACACACCAATCAAACTAAGCACGACACGGGGCTCGACTGACTGCGTAGATAAGATATTGTCTCTTTATACTTAATAGTAACAATGTGGAATCGACATTACTGTGCTGTGTACGGATGTCAAAATAAAAAAAACCACTAAATAATAATTGTCGTTTTTCACATTATGATATATGCTACACATTCATTTAAAAGAAGACAACCTTAACGTTGCGTCGTCAGTAAGGGTAGGAGCACGCGATAGAAAGAGAGGCAACTACTAGGTGAACTGCGCGACCTGAATTGCACTTTATTGTGTCGGAGCAAAAGTAGCTATTTGTTTAAATTAAACAACCTCGGCTTTGTAATACGAGCTTGCAAGCCTTTCCATGACCCCGCCGCTATAAAGTCTGTTTATTACGCATATGTAAGGAGTGTTCTGGAATACGCTAGCAGTATATGGAACCCACAGTACGAAATATACAAAGCATCTTTAGAAAAAATCCAATCAAAATTTGTTAACCATCTTAATTATCGCCTTCGCATTTCAGCTACTTCATATAAAGAAAATTGTAGAAAACTCAACATGCTGACATTAGAAGATAGACGGTTGCTTCTAGATATGTGCCTCTTGTACGACATCCTCCGTGGAAATATAGACTGTGCCGAACTTTTGGGCCAAATCGGCTTCTGTACACCCACTTATCGCACACGCCACACACCGTTGCTCAGCGTGCCTCACTCATACACTAAGTACGCTAAAAACAGTGTTCTATCTCGTATTTCCGGTACATATAACAAGAGTTTCAAAGATATTGATATTTTCGCTTACTCCAAAAATACTTTTAAAAAGCATATTATTAAAAAATTACAAACGTCACAATAAGCTCTATTCAATTAATTATCGATAAGTGGCAGATAATGTATTGAGCGCCTGTTTCACAATCTATTAACAGGACTCTAACAGAATTTGTACGAAATTTCCCGTCAAGTAGAAATATTAAATTAAATTGAACTCATTGTGAATCAGGTTCTTAATATTATTAATTCATAAAATAAAAAAATAATATTATTTACTCTAACACACACACACACACACACATACACACACACACACACACATACACACACACACACACACACACACAATACGATAAGTAGCAATTTATATTTTATATTCAAATTTTAAAAAGAAAACATGTAAAATGGACTTCTGTTTCTTTCTTTTACATTTTGCCTATGCATACAATAAATAATATAGGGAAACCTGTAATTGGCTATACATATAGATAATACTTGATGTAATAATATATTGTAAACGCTGTTGGTTTTCTTAAGATCAAATAAATAAAATAAAAATAAAAAATTACTATGTGGCGTGCTGCTTCTGTACTTGTACTATTAGTTATTCTGTGGTGCGGCTTTTAATGCAAGATACAGCCGCATGGCCGCGTGGGCCGCAAACTGCATGACGCAAGCCGCATTGCTCCGAAGCTCAGACCAAATAAAAAAAGTAAGTAACGTATTCTTCCGAACAAAGCGGTGAGGCCTGTAAAACTACGCCTTGGCTGTGTACATACACAGTTCACGCACACACGTGTAACGAAACTACGCCTTGGCTTTCCATATAAAACCCTGCCGCCCGGCCCCCGCCCGCCCCCTTGTACGCACACATGTACCATCAAAACCGGCCTCACTTCATTGTTCGCAACGCTCCAACTTACTTTTTTATTTGATCTGAGCTCCAATCCAAAGGGTACCTTAACAATGCGATTAATTTAACAATGCACTACAGAAGTGACCAACTTCAGAGCGCTTGCGGTAAAAAATGACGTATTCCAATCTGTAAATTTTTCTTTTTACATACATATATCGAGTGAAGTTGCTGCGGAACACTGTCTATCGTCAATTTAATCGCATTGTTAAGTAGGTACATTGTTAAACATTTCAGCATTATTGTATTATTGTGGTTTTTTTTAAGGTCTTTTTTCGAAATAACAACAACAATTACAAGTTTCAGTTTGACTTCGTATTTTATCAATAATCAAAATGTTGAGGTAATAGAATAAAGTGTTAATTAATCAAATAAAACTACAATGATTTTGTTAATATAACAAATTTAATATTGGAATAATCTAGCTATACATCTCTGATTTGTTGTAGCTAAATAATTTTACTACTCGCGTCGCATTACACAACTATTTTTGGCTTAAACATTAAATAAACCATAATTAAATAAATCATAAAGTACGATTTGCTTCAAACGACGCAATTGCGCTTGTTACAGGGTAAAAGAAATTGAACTGTCAGTACAGAAGTTAAGGTCTTTATTAGAATAAACTTGATACGTCTGCCGCACTTACGCATTAAGTAAAACTGATAAATAGACTTTTCAATTTGCTTTAAAATTGTCTCACACGCTGTTTTCGTTCGATACAAACCGTCCTTAGCAAAGTTTACTAACTCAAAATGAGTAAAACCGAACATAATTATGTCACAACAATTTTGATGCCCAGTCTCGCGCAAGTGTGGCAAAGACATCGAAATTCAACTTTGGTTACTTTAGCATACGGTCCTCCACGCACGCAGTCGCAGCGACCAATCGTATGCTAAAACAAACTAGAATTTCGATTGATAAAATGAATCGATCTCTTCGCCGCGCCTCCGCAGGTTTGCACTGGGCCTTATAACGTTTTAAATAAGATACAAATTGAGAATATTAAGTATATGCATTTAGCAAAATATACATAGAAGCCGCCCGCACTTTTGTGCTATTCTTGTATATTTTTATGGTAAACAATAAAGTTGTTCATTCATTCACAGATTCTATAATGAACTCTATGAATGTAATTTTAAGTAACGTAAATATTTTATTTACTATATAAAAAGTGTAGTCAATGACATGACGGACATGTTTGACATTTTTTTTTAACCTTAACGACATTATAGACCGCAAAATATTCTCAATTTGCATCTAAAAGTTAGACAAAATAATAGACTTAATGTAACAGCACAGCTCACTATCTTTATAATGTCTTAATTTATAATATAATTATAAAATAAAAAATAACACACAATTTACAATTCAATCCAACAAATTTCAAACTACAAATTGTTTTAGTTCTTTTTATAAAAGATGACATGAGCGTTAACGTAAGTTTTGGTGACATAAAACTTATGGCAAGATAATATCCACTTTAGACACTTTATAGATTCGTGGTCAATTTAAAGTACAAGAAGATGTTTTTTAAAATAAGGGTGTAAACGGAATAGTACATAAAACCTTTGTTAGCGCTCATGAACTATTTATTTTTTAACATACAAAATTCAGCACAATTAAGCTATGTGAATTATATCTTTTGAGATGTTAAGTTTATTATATTTACATGAAGTAAAGGCACCTCTGTTGCATAGTTGAAATGTGTAAGATGATGAAATATTCGCTATTAGACAGAAAATACGAGTTATTCATAATATTGGGAGGGCGAGAAAGTTAGACATTAAATAACTATTTCTACATACACACTTAACGAATTGTATGAAAAATTTAGCTTCGTATATTTGCCACTAGAGGCGCTGTTTATGTTTTTTTATGAGTAAATGTTACCACTGAATAACGCTACCGTGTCCTTAACAACGTAGGTAAACTTCAAGAAGCTTATACCTCCCTCCAATGGAGATTGCACGGCCAGTGTCATAGTGAAGATAGAAAAAATGTCCTTGAGTGACGTGACGGCTTATTGCAACCTCTTTCTTTAGTGTTACAATACGTGTTCGTCGTTCGTTCGTTCGTGAGAAACGAAAACGTATTGTAAAACGAAAAGAAAGAGATAGCAATACGCCGTGACGTCACTAAAGAGTCTTTTTTCAATCTTCACTATGATACTAGGCGTGCAATCTCCATTGTGGGTATAGCTTCTTGGTAAACTTGAATAGTTTAACAGAACTTTGTTCATGTTACTCATTAATTATATTGTGATGAAAGACACAAAAAACTGAATAACTAATACAAGCTCAATTTGTTATAAAAAATACGCAATAATATTTTGACGTTATCATAACATATTTAATATGCAAGTTAGCAAAATATAAGGCCGATTTTATTTTTATTATTTAGAAGTTCTTTCCTCTAATAAGTGAAAGGTATTCCATTAAATTTCATTTATTGCAAATCAAACAGGTATTAAAAGCGTATACTCGTACGTATACGTTTGGTAAACGCGTATCTGCAAATTAAACACCAAACAAAAAACATGAAAATATTTTTTTATCAACATTATATAATAAGGATACAGACTATAATGCCTGGCCTCTAACAATGACAATTTGATGTTACGTTGCGGTGTCTGTATAGTAGATTGTACAACAAGTGCATAAAACGCATCTCACACCCTCGACTTGACTATCCACCCTCGCCTGATATACGTCTCGGGTAAAATGGGTTTTATGTACGAGTTATACACTCTACTTTTCACTTCGATTGTGAGGAAATTAAACAACAATATTGAAAATTTAAAAATTTTAGTAAACAAAAAAAAAATTATTTTCTTAAAATTTAGTGACAAATTATATAATTTTGGAAAGTGCTCATATGATTACCCATATTCAAAAATAGAAAAAAAAAATTTTTTCTTAAATTTTAGAGACAAATTGCATAATTTTGGGATGAGCTCATCAAGGCCTTTCATTTGATACCCATATTCAAAAAATGAAAAAAAAAATATTTTATTTCAAAATAAAAAAAAAAGTATTATAGCATGGATTATGTATAAAAATTAAGAAAATAACAATTTTATTTAACGAAGTTTAATTGCCTGTTTGGCTGTTTAGCTGACGACCTTTGTCTTAGAGTCTGAACTTAGACGAAGATTTTACTTTATGCTCTAGAGCATGAAAAGCGATTTTATGCAGCCTATACCCAACATAATGACGAACTTTACGAGCATGAGAAGTGAAAAGTAAATATTTTCTAGTTTCAAAGCGTCTGTGCTTCAGCTTGGGCAAAAATTCGTATGTCGCATTTCTCAACCGATTCTCGTGAAATTTTGTGAGTAGTTTTGATATTTATATTATAATGTTTTTTATTTGTCGAGGCAGTTTTTGACATTTTGCGAAAAAAAATATCTGTTCGATTCGAAAAAAGTTCAAAATTAGAAGCGCCATCTATCTTTGAATAGATATAGTAAAAGAATACCTAACCTACCGAACAGTACATAGTAGCTTTTCAAAAGCAGTGTCAACCGCGTGGCGACATCTATTAAATTAATTTTTAAACAACATACAATTTGAGCGAGGTCTACACCACATAAGTTTATAATAGGGAATATGCATAAGTCACCGATTTTGATAAATTTGATCTTTGATCGCTTCGGACACGTATAAAAACATGATGGAACAGGAAAATTAAAAAAAAATGTATAATTTTAGTTTTATCACACGATGAAATCAGGGAAATATAACGAATTTTTTTTTTCACTTTCGAATATAATGAACTTAACAGTCAGATAGAATATCGAATAAGAAATCATTTTTTGTATGACACATATGTTAAGTACATATGTGTCATACAAAAAATGATTTCTTCAACGCAAAATTTAGGGAGATAATTGAAAATAACCGAAAATTCTTGGCTAACTCCATAGTAAACACGCGCCTGAAACGTGATATGTGACGTCATATATGATGTCCGTTTTGTATGGAGCGTTTTCGGCGGTTGCTGCTGCGTGCTAACTTCAAGTAACTATATCACGAGAAAAAAACGCAAGAAAAAAGTTTTAATATTACAGTTGATTTTCTCACGCATTATACTTATGATTTTGATAAAAAAAAATATGCATATTCCCTATTGTCAGTTTGTCACCTATGTGAAATAGGTAGGAGCCAGGATAAAGCTGTATCCATAACATATATCTATAATGTGTGTTTTTATTTGTATGTATTTTTCGTGAATATAGAGTACCTAGATAGTATTCCTTTATATTAATAAATTGATGAAAAGGTTGAAGATACGTTTTAAACTGAAATTAAAAGACAAACAAGCCAGAGAGTAAAAGTAAATAATATATTATACATTTAAGTATGGAAAATAAAATATCGCTGTAACCGGCTTTTTTATTCGTAAACAACAGAAAGGGAAAACAATATTTCCGATATATGGGCCTAACTGAAACATTAGTTTAATCGTTAACGAAATGATACGTTTAATCGATTCACCCATAAACATCAATCCCTTCTAGCGCAGAGTCGAAACTTGCAGATATAATAAAAATGGTGATGATGATGACTACATGAAACAATTTGTAAAAACAACGCAGCAACCGCACGAATTTCTTCTTTATTACTGCGTAGATAAAACTCAAAATTCTGTAAAAAGTTTTACATTACCACTTCGGCTCTGCATTGAGGACCGACCGTTACTCCCAACGTCCTCACCGCGCGGCGACACGTCCGCCGCGTGCGAGCGTCGCTCACACACTGAACAGGTCCCCGGCGGAGGGGAGGGGCGCCAGCCCCCCCGTCACGTCCGGAAGGCGGGACACGTCCGGCAAGTTCTCTATGTGCGACCTCACTTCCGCTTTCACTGCGTAGATCTTCTGCAGTTTCACGTTGTATTCCTGTATTGAAAAACAAGATAAATTGGTTTCATATGATATTTTCATGAAAATATAAACTATGAATATTAAATGAAGTCTTATTACTATGTTGAGATAAAATTGATTTGAAATTGGTTTTTATTGTACAACTAGCAGCCGCCCGCGACTTCGTCTGCGTGGAAAGGTTTTTTGCTATCCCTTGGGAACTATACTTTCTTTCGGGATGAAAGGTTTCCCTATGTCCTTCTCTATACTCCTGACAACGTGTATGTAAAATTTCATGATGATCGGTTCAGTAGTTAGGACGTGAAGGCGTAACAAACAAACAAACGGACTTTCGCATTTATTATATTAGTAAGGATGAGGATCAGTAACGATTTTTGTTTAGTGGCTAATTAGATAGCTAATAATAATAATATAATAATAATATAAAATTTATTTCAGACATATTACATCCATATTTGTTAGTATTACTTAGACTATGTTAGTAACTTTAAAACAAAATAAACGAGAATTTTATTAAATTTAAATTAATTTAGATATTTACGTGACCCGTACATGTGCATCTGGGTCCAATGCTTAGCGATAGGGCAGTCTGGTTTATCCTTTATTGCAATCAGGATGCTGTTAGAGCTTCCCCGGACCCTGTGCCGCATAGAGGCAATACGCTTGCGAATAATGGCGAAAAAGTCATCAATTCGGGCCTCCGCAAACATACCTGACGCACTACAGTATCGGGGAAGACCCATCAACATCCGGAAGGCATTGTTATATTGCACGCGGAGTGCGTTAAAAGTCTTTTGCGTGTACTTGACCCACAGGCTACAGGAGTAAAATGATTGGCAAAAGGCCTTGAACAAAGAGATCTTCACTTCCTGTGTACACTTTGCAAACCTGCGGGCCAGCATGTTGCATAATGCCACCACACTATTAACTGTGAAATAATTTTTACGATATGTCTTAAATCTGAGAAGTTATAAGAGCTAAACACTGTTTTTTTGGGGCTCTTTATGACGTCATCGCGACGGACGCGAACCTTATGTCGTACGTGATAAAGCACATATTGCATTGAGCTTGGCATTTCCTTCAAACCCTTTTAACTCAACCATTTCTAAACGGATTTCAAATATTCTTTCACTAGGTTTCATAGCTATCATTATGTGTTTATATTATATCAAAAAAACTATAGTATTCAAACCTTTTACTGATCCTCATTCTAAATTGTAATTTTATTAGCAAACAGCTTTTTTTGTAAACCTATAAATATTATTATCTAATTTTAATGTAGGTCATTGTTATTTCCAGATTTTGCTCATAAATAACTTGATAAATAGGCACAAAATTTACACTTGGTGATAACAAGCAACTTTTACTATGCAGCCAACTCTGATATGGCGAAAAAATATCAGCTGTTCCATACAAAATCGCAATAATACCTACTCGACCTTAATTAATGTATGTACAGTACGAGGCACGTATCTTGAATTTTTTTCGACGGAGTGGGGATAAGTTCGCGCATGTGCTCTTGTGAGCGACCAATAGCGCGCGCCCCTCTCCCGCCGCCCGCGCCCCTCACCGCTACGCATGCCCAAAATACGCGTTCCGCGCAATCCCCACCTGATTTCAAGATATATGCCTCGTACTGTAACAGATGTTTTTTTTGCGATATCAGAGTTGTCCCCATAGTAAAAGTTGCTTGTAATCATGAGTGGAACCACCCCACTGCGGGAACCAAATGATTAAAATTTCACGCTGTATTATCGAACTGCAAAACAAAGAGTTCTTTTTGTAAATTTTTTATACTCAAACGAGTAAGTACTTATTCTGCCAATATATTAAGCGCTTACAAAACCATGCGTGATTGAAAAACTATGAAAAAAGGCCTTAAAACCTCAAGTCTCGCCTCAGCTTGCTTCGCCAAGTCCCTCTGCGCTTGCGCAAAGTCCCTCAACATGGCCGCCACCTTCCTTCTCTTCTCCAACTCATCAGAAAGCCTCAGGTTGTACTCAGCTAGCAGCTCCACGGCCGAGTTCACTATGGTACTGAGACTCTGTGCTGACTCTTTGTCTGCAATTCAAGTATAATAGAGACATCATCACCTATCCTATTATCCATGGCAATAGACTTTGTCATGGCTATGACCATAGATAATACATAACGTATATAGCGTCTTACCCCCTAGCATGACTACAGAAATACGATGTATCCTATCGCGTGATATAGCGTTTTATCGATACTCAACTGTCAAAATCTATTGTCTTTTGACAGTTTATCATACCGCGTTACGGTGGTCATACTAGGGGGCCTGTATTAATTATGTTGGCGCGTAGGAAGAATGGGATGGGAACTAATCTTGGACCCCCTTATTTATAATATGCAAAGAGTAAGTTTGCACCTAGTTTAGCCAAAAAGTTTACATAGGAATATGAGGCTTTGAGATATCAAAAGTAAGGAGTAATATTGCAATATTTTTGGTTTAACCGGGTGTAGTGTCTAGACACACTACGCCGAAGTTGCGCGGCTGCAGATCGGCGGCAATGCTTTTATTATGAAAAAAAACGATACGTTTTTTTTGGCAGGTGTTTTGCTAGCCAGTCATAAAGCATTGCAGGCGTAACTAGGCCGAACTTCGGTCGCGTAACTTCGGTATAGTGTCTAGACACTTACTTTTCTATTATGAAAAATTTAAGACCAATTTCTAAAATCAATTTGTGGAAAACTAACAGCACATGAACCATTATGTTTATAAATAAATAGGAGATGGACAATAACAGGATTTCAATGTGAAATCCATAACAAAATCATGTGATAACAAAATTATTTTACAAAGAAAGTGGCGCCACCATAAATTTGGAACAACATGTATGTCCATGTAATTTCTGTTAATGGGGTGTATCACGCAAAGCTAATCGCAGATGGCGCCAGCGGCGACTTAGCCACTATCAATGGTTTTGATTGGTTAAAATACGTCAGAAATGACATTAGACATTTGAAACAACCAATCAAATTATTTTGGGACTGTCGCTTGTGGCGCCATTAGTTCCTCAGTATCACACCCCATTAGGCTTTGGGATTTGGTTACAGAAAAATACCATGAGATGATATGAGAAAGAATTATGGGAAATCAACCTACTTTGCCACATTTTTATTATTGTTACATAAAATCAATTACGCTATTTTATTATGGTGACATAAAGACCGCTAAATAAAAGAGAAGGGGGAAAATAACCCCGGCTGTACAGGAAAATGACCTATCCCAAGTTTTTTGTTATCTCAAGTGCAACAAGAAAAATATATAGTTTTAATATTTAATATCACTGGCGAATTTTCTTCAAATTTAGTATGAAAATATAGTTTTCATTCTTTAAAGAAAGCCAAATCGTCATACAATAAATTTTAAGACAACCACTAATATTTAATATAATAAATAATTTTTTTGGTTACATAAGTGATAAAAAAAATCGAGGATGGGTCCCTTTCCTGCCGAGCTGGGGTCACAAATGACCCTTCTCCTTTAACTTGCGTGTAAAAGAAGAACTTCATACCTATTTCTAAAGCAAAATAGTTCTTATATTCATACACATAAAGTTGAACATAAAAGCCAGGTAGTTTTTCGAATGCTATCCATTTTCCAAGGAACAGTAAATATAGAAACACTGTGTGACTTATCAAGTTTGAAATTGGGAATCAATTGGTTTGCTGAGAAATCTGAGCTATTTTCCTATGATTTTTTTAAATAATCATAATGATTACATATGATATTCTTTCCTTTTGTCTGTGGCACTGCAATAAATGTAGTGATTTTGTATGTGAAAATAAATAAATAACCAAAGTACTACCTACCAAAGTCTACCACACTCCAAAAAAGGTAGGATGTATTACACCAAATGACTTTGTAAGTATATTTAAAAGAAAATAAATTATACTGAAAACTTATAAGCGCTGCTACGTAGATGTGATCCTCATTATACAGGGTAATTTTGCGACCCCTTTACAAAATCAAATATAAGTTCAATGAAGTAGTGAACAAAATTTAGGTGAGGTAATTATAAATTATTCCTTTTTAAATTCACAGTTTTCAGCCACTTTTTATATCCTAAAAATCTAGGCGCGCACGCTCACCCTCACGCACGGGACGCGAGCGGGGGAAGGCGGGTGGCGGGAGGGGGCTTGCGCGGATCGACCTGTGCGACGCGCAAACAGTGACAACAATTTCAATTTGTGTAAAGTTTGGGGTAAAAAAGTAAAAAAAAAATTTTTTTTTACTTCATAAATTGATTGTACTGCTGTTATAGAATGACCTGACAAAATTATAAAAAATATAGAATGACCTGACGTCGATAGAAGACAACTCATAGCGGAACTATGGCGGTGCCACTGGCACGGTTTCGCGGCGGAAATGTGCTACAGGTGTCAATGATATAAATATTGTGCACCAAGACCAAGATGTTTGAATTGACAGAAAAATATTGAAGGATGAAAACAAATAAGTGAATAGCAAGTAATTAAATGAAAAGGGCTGGTACGTCATAATTCGAAGATAATTTCATCAGGGCCAAATGAGCTTGACTTGAAATGTTTTTGAATGTGGGTAGACTACATAGTACATTCTGAAATATTTATTTTATAATGGAAGTAGCCGATAACGAAAGTCAGAATATCGGCGCCACAAAATTAGAAGAACAAACCTAACACAAAGTGGGAAATACTATGACAGCAGAAGTATTTATTACAGAAATGACGACATCCTTTCGCTTTTTAAAAAACCGCAGCCACTATTAAAACGAATCTTGATATTGCCTTAAATTTTGGTCATCATTAGCCTTTTTTATGTTCCTATATTAGGGCACAATTTTGGCTTAATTTAGAATACCCCAAAGCAATACTACCCCCATGACAAAGTTAACGAGTTCAATACAAGGTCATAGGACCTTTCCTAGGTGTGAATTAGAACATCGTGTCTTCGTTAAGGGACATAATCCTATTCACTCTAAATTTCAATTAACTACGTAGAGAATTATGCATATCTAACTAGCGCATAAATGGCGTCAGTCATTGTTGACTGCGCACCAAAGGAGCATAGGAGTTGATATAGATCTATCTAACTCATACTGTAATGAAGTAAAGCTATACAGGGTAATTTTGCGACCCCTTTACAAAATCAAATAAAAGTTCAAGGAAGTAATAAAAAAAAATTTGGTGAGATAATTATAAATTATTTCTTTTTAAATTCACAGTTTCCAACCACTTTTTATAGCCTAAAAATCTAGGCGCGCACGCTCACCGTCACGAACGGGACGCCAGCGGGGGAAGGCGAGTGGCGGGAGGGCTCGCGCGGGTCGACCGTGCGACGCGCAAACGGTGAGAACAATTTCAATTTGTGTAGGGAAAAGATTGGGGTAAAAATGTAAAATAATATTTTTATTTTACTTCATAAATTGATTGTACTGCTGTTATAGAATGACTTGACAAAGTTTGAAAAGGGGTCTAAAAATGACCCTGTATTAGTCCTAAAATTAGCTTTTATCATTAACGACTCCACACACACAAAATTATATTTCCACTTTTTGGTGTAAAATTCGTTCTCTGAATATTGTATTGTGTAAGTACGTTTTGTGTCGAAAAAAGGTATGAAATAAGTTTGATTGTTGACAAAAATGAGATGCAGTAGGTAAGAAGCATTATCAAGAATATGTAAGAAAGTCCCAACAACACAAGAAAACACATCACCTATCTATTTTTTAAGTTTGAATTCAGTAGTAATTTTCCTTTATTTTTACTGTTTTCAAGACATACCTACAAAGGTGGCATATTTATTTCACATGAGATAAATGAAACAAGGATTTATAAAATAAGTGTCAGTCTTTATTTCTTGCAAGTGCATTCGCTTTCAAAGTTACGAAGGAATAGTTTTAATTCTATGTACCGTTTGACAATCATAATACTAAGTCTTATGCGGGTAAATGGGGGCATTTTACCTTCTAGCTTAGACAATAATTGTATTTCGGAAACTTCCGGAGGTAGTGATGCTATCTTTTCACGAACAGCTTCGTCGCTTGACGCACTGGATTCCAACTCAAGAAGTGCCTGTGAAAAGAGACGTCTTTGAATATTCACATTACTCAATAACTATGGCCTACTATACACTAGACTTCCACGCGTATAATATGCGCAAAATAACTTGGCGGCTCGGAAGTTAGCCGCAAGTGATATTTCGCGCAGGGTCCATAGTTCCGGGTGCTTCCGCCCGCGCTCCGTCCCCGCGCAAGCTCTGTATTCGTCTACTGCGCAGCGTTCCGCGCGAAGTTCAGAACCGCCAAGTTATTTTGCGCATACTATACAGTTCATCCTTACTTAATAATTTAAATGCGAAAAGTCCGTTTGTTTGTTTGTAACGCCTTCACGTCTTAACTAATGAAACGATCATCATGAAATTTTACATCCACGTTGTCATGGGTATAGAGAAAGACATAGGGTACCTTTCATGCCGAAAAAAAGTATAGTTCCCGAGAGATAGCAAAAAACTTTCCACGCAGACGAAGTCGCAGGCGGCCGCTAGTTAGAAATAAAACACTTTTAACTTAATTTTAGTTTAATTTAGTAATAATAATTAAACTCAGAACGCAGCCATAACATAATTTGATAAACTTGAATGTATTTTTATAAAGATCCGAGCGGGTAAGTAGGTACATAAAAATATGAGCTGCCTTTTTGCTTTTGGATTGAATTAATTTTATATAATTTTAATCAATTTTGGTGATATTGTATTTATTAATTGTTGTTGTTATTTATAGGTCAATAGAATTAAACAAAAAATAACTCCCTATCGGATTTAATTCCTACAAAAGGTTTTATTGTTTTAGCTTCATTTGTTGCCAAATATGACTGTCCTAGGTTCCCCCCCCCCCCCCCCCCCGGCTGAGTTGTGCTTAAGTGGTGCGGGGTAAAAATGTACCCCAAAAGGGGTATTTTCGCGGTGTTTTGGTTATATCTCGTTTTTCATCAAATTGTGTAAAAAGATTTTAAAGTTGGGTAAATTTAAAACAATTTGAGGGTAGCACGGTTTTGATACGAACAAGTTTCGGAGACACAAAGCATACTATATTTAATACCACTAACATTTTTCGTTTGCAAAATAACTTTGTTTTTCATAGTGTTTGTATGAATAACAAAGTTATATTTGCGGTTTTGGAAAATGTGCTATATCTCTAAAACTGCTAACTATATCTCGTACAAACTAATTTTCGTTGAAAACTTTTATTAGGATTTACAGCATAATTATTTTATAGATTTTTCCGTCTCTTATTTCAAAAGTTACATGTGGGGGACACACAGGGGAAATTTTGGTAAAAATCGTGTAACTTAAAAAATTGGCCAAATCCCCTATCGGGGTACATTTTTAGCCCCCACCACTTAAGCACAACTCTGCCGGGGGGGAAATCTTAGGATAATCATATTTTATTTTTATCTAATTTGCGTTAGTGCGTTAGTCCTCCCGTGAATCTCATGACTAAAACCCCTGGAAAGGCCTAGAAACGTCGGAAATAAAAAAAAATCCAAACTAAATAATTCTAAAACAACTTACACTTGAATTAATGATATATACACGCTGTAATCCGTAAAACATATTAAAAACACGACTGCCCTGCCAAAAACGAACTAAAAAGTTAAACAACAAGTGTCATTGCAGTCGGGGGACCTTATTATGGAACAATTTTAGATCAAAGAGGTCCCCCGACTGCAATGACACTTGTTGTTTAACTTTTTAGTTCGTTTTTGGTAGGGCAGTCATGTCTTTAATATTTTTTTATTTCACACATTTTAGTGACATATTATACTATAGTTTTGGAATGTGCTCAACAAGGCCTTTCATTTGATGCCCATATTGTAATAATAGAAGAAAAAAAAAATTTCACATTTGAAAATGGCATATTGATTATATTATATTGATTTTTCTTAAAAAAAATATAGCCACTGTCACTCGGAATGCTGTAAGGATTCTAACGATACTCCATTTATCCAAATCAGTTCAGGCATTTAGAAGTTATGGTGGAATAAAGTAACTCACATACCCACAAACATACATGATCCCTGAACACATTCACTCTTTTTGCTTTGGGCAGTCGTGTAAAAAAGTGATTTATTTCTAACTATGGCCTATTCATAGTTAAAATCTATAAGTATCCCAAGCAAAGAACAATATTTTTAAATAATGTTCAAACCATAAATTTAGATGGGTTTAATGAAATTATAATGTGGAAAAAGGTGAAAATAAAATGAGGAGCTCGATGGCGCAGTGGTTTAGCGCCTGGCCCAGCGATTGCGGAAGTTAAGCAACGTTCGCAAGGGTCGGGGATGGGTGACCAAAAATTTATTATCTCGAGCTCCTCCGTGCTTCGGAAGGCACGTTAAGCCGTTGGTCCCGGCTGCATTTGCAGTCGTTAACACCCACCAATCCGCATTGGGCCCGCGTGGTGGGTTATTATGGCCCGTCCTCCTTATCCACCCATAAGGAAGGCCTGAGCCCCAGCAGTGGGGACATCAAAAATGGCTGATGGATATTATTTTTAATACTAGTTTCAGACATTTATGAAAGTAGATTAAAGAAAATGAAATTTACCTTGATCAACTCCTCAGGTTCTGGAGGGTCACCGGGCGGAGTCTTCGGGCTGAGCGTAGTGTGCGTTTCGATCTGACCATCTACCTCCACCTTTGTCTCACTGCGTCTTCTCTCTTGCTTCTGCCTTTCAATCTTGGGCTTTTTCTCAGGTTCTTTTACTTCGGTGTCCGCTGATTTGCGCTTGCTAACCTTCTTTGGCAGAGCATCATTTGGATCCACTATAACGAATTGATTATTAATGATAAATCTTGTTTTAAACAGTACCTCTAAAGAAGTCTTCAGTGTCTGGGATGGCTAGTAAACGCTTAATAAAAAATATGTTTTTTTGAATCAAAGGTCTTTTACAAACAGCACATTGACTACTTCTGGTTCTCACTGGTCCACATATTTACTTATTTATTTATATTATTATAATGTTACATAGCACTTTTTAGATAGAAAGTGTCAAAGTAGTTTTATGCATTTCAAAATCTCTTTTCAATTGTATAAACAGTAGATCTGCCAATTATTTTAAAAGTTTTAAGATCTAATGTTTTGTAAAATGTCTAAAGCACACTAATCAAAGCCTTGCATGCAGATCCGATATTGAGTCCTGCTCTCAGTGCCACTGCATGCAGGGCTTTGTGTAGGCATGCAGGGCCGATATTATAGATTCGGCCCTGCATACCTACTCAAAGCCCTCTTTACCAACTTCCATATATTTTTGTATCAATCATTTCAAAGGTTTTAACCTGACAACACAAAATGAGACAAGATTTTCTATTGTTGTCTGGACGCCGGTGTCTGCACGGGCATTGATGAATTAAGATGTTATGATATAAAATGTCTTACCAGCTTCCTTAAATTCTTGTATTTTCTGTGCATCATAAACTCCTCTCTCTTGCCATATCGACAGTATTCTATGTAGGGAGTGTTTGGTTTTCGTGTTTATCCCAGTCTTTGCCATATGCTTGAAGGAATCCACCAATACCTCTCCAAATGACTTCCCGTACTCTGGACCTTTCTTTTTACTGTTCTGTATTACGTCATTAGCTAAATACATGAAAGTTAATTGCTTGCTGTCTTTTGCTGTAAATGATAACAAAGTCTGTGTCAGAATTTTTCTTTTGATTTTCATTATATTTCTAAATCAGTTTTAATTTATTATTTTGATGACTATATTGCCCTAAATCTAACAGTATAATTATTTTTAGTGATTTTCTTAATAATGTTTCATTCAGTATTATTTTAAAACACTTTAAGCTTCTTCATAAATAGTCGCCCCACATCAGTTAAACCAAAACTCCAAACTTGAAGTCCCAAGGACCAGGATCTATCTAGCTCATCATACCAACATACTATAATTTATTTAATTAATTACAGTATGTTGGTATGATCAGAAGGCCTAGCCAAAGTAACATTCACTAATCTTCGTTATCACTTCGCTTTCGAAACATGTATGGGATTGACATAAGGTTTCGTTAACAATCGAATTTTATAACGTCAAATCCATACATGTTTCGAAACGAAGCGATAGCGAAAATTTTCAAATGTTACTTTGGCTAGGGGGGCTGGCCTGTTTTGGCAGGCCAGATTGTAGGTGCTCGTGGGCTGGAGCTGGACCACGGTCCGTACCAGAGTTAAACAAACTGCATGGAAAACGGGTTTTGTGAAGTTTTGCTACCTAATTATGTAATTGTGTCACTTTAACATCAATGTAATAACTCTCAGTATGATATTCACTGTTCATCCACTGCTGGATCAATACAAGTTACATTGACAAGTCTGTCTTTATAATTGAGCGATTAATGTCCACAGATTGTGTATTAATGATGTAACAAATACTTCGTTACAAAATTAGGCTTCTGAGCAGATAAGGAGTTTCTGGAGCATGGAATGAGTTGTAAATGGATGACAGTTGGAAAAACAATTAAATGAATATGACTTGAATGGCATTGGAGCAACCGTCTCCCAGGGGGGCAGCTTTAAGTTTTTCATGTTGATTACAGGGTTAATTAACAGATAGCTCTAGGTAATCTAGGGATCCCAAGATTCCAAAAGGGTGCAAGTACACCACCTGGCAACCCCCGCCTGCCGTCCATGTTTGTCCCTAAATGCAATAATATCTTTAGTATAATTTTGAATTTTTTTACTTTGAGCAATTATTTAACATAATATTAAATTCAAAATTCAAAAATAATTTATTCAGTCTAGGCTGTTACAAGCACTTGTGAATGTCATAGAAGCTACGACATCGGTTCGCAAACCCTAAGCGGGAGACCTTGTAACGAGAAGAACCGGCAAGAAACTCGTCAAGGGCTGCTTTTTTCTCCCTGTATATTTCATACAGAGTCGTCAACATTGAAAAATGAGCTCCACATTTAAAGTGAGGTCATCTTCCATCACAATAATTAACAAAAGTTTGCACACAATGGGTAGGTAGGTTCCATCACAATAATTAACAAAAGTTTGCACACAAAGGGCGGAAGAGAGGTAGTGTTTGACTGGACGATGATGTCGCTCAACATGGCCTCTCTTCTACGTTACTATCAGTCCAAATGGTAACGTGGCATTAGGTTCTAGGGGAGAGCGCAGGTCGTGAAGATCCCTAGAACAAGCCTGATTGTTAACCTGCCCGCGGTGCCGCCTGCTTTTGATCTGGTTCCCTATGAAACAGATGCAACCAATCAACAATCAGACGTAATCCCATCTTTTACCTATTACTCACATCCTTACCTCTCCCAATATCCCATCTATCCTGTCGGCTGACTCCTTCTCAGCCACCTTCTTCACCGGCATGGAGGGGTGCGAACCGGTGGAGTAACAGCTCCTCCTGCACTACGGCCTGTGCAGTTGATCGCCGTAAGGGGGATGAAGGAATCCTGGAGGGTTGAGTGAAACGGGGTCGGCGGTAGTGCCCTTGTTTACACAACACGCCCTCTTTGGTCTGGATTTCACCCGAAACGGTAGCCTTTCTGGGTAGCGCCAGGGAGGAAACGGTCTCGTGTCCTGTTAGAGGGCCGCGGCGAGGTGCGGGGAGATCCAGCTTGCTGGATGGTTATGGTTAGGGCCATGCTGACGAGGTAAGAATAGGTGGAGCAACTGGGAAGCCGCTTGAACTGCAACCCAGCCACCCGCTTCGAGTCTCCGATGTCGCGCCTGAGCACCAACTCCCTACACCTATATCCGGTCAGTAGTCCTAGTGCACCCTGTTTTTGATACAGGGCACTCCCAAATGTGCGGGCTCCATGGAGGGTGGGAAGCCGACCGGATGAAGTAACTTTTATCTACATCATGGACACAACAAAGTTCAAGATTTTACCGTTACCTGGCTCTGCCGGGTCACTCTACCGCGGGACGGACGAGCAATCTGAAGTCCCGCGAGAGACCATTACTCCCGAAGGGAAACCGGAGGGACCACACCAGGGGGGCGCCGAGAAATCGGTACCCACTGGACCACCAACACCTGCTCCGCAGGCCACCGTACAATCGGTGATCGACAGCCGGTGGACGCTACCTGGCAAACACGGGCAGCAGCGCGGACCCTCTGAGAAGAGGGTAAGCGCCGCTCCGGCCCGTGATGGCCAGCCACCGTCCGATCGGACCGGAGCCAAGCGCAAGAAGCGAGGAAAGGTTAAGACCAAAAATCTTAATCCCTCCACGCCAATCGGCGCTGACTCCGGTAGCTCGATCACCGCTAAGACGTCGGGATCGCAGGCTGCGGCTCAGGGAGGTCAGGGAAACCTGACCACACCTCTGCCGCTCCCGGCCAGTACCGACGCACACTCGGGGGGAGGGCCAGGAACGCGGGTCGCGGCTGGTGAAGGCCGGGGAAACCCGGCTGGACCCACCGCACCTGCTAGTACAGATCCGAACCCTACAACAGGATCGGGAGCGCCAGGGCAGATGAAAGGTGAGAGGCGGGGAAACCTGCGCCCACCCAAATCGGCCCGACGCGCGACCAACCCTCAGCAGGGACGTAAGACCACTACGGCCCCTTTCAACACCCCGGGCGCAGGAGCTGCTGCGTGGCCTAAACCGAAAGCCAAAAGGGCTCGCCTGGACGAGACGATCTCTCCTCGAGGCCAGTCCAAGAAGCTGAAGGCAGAGCTGCCGAGCGGTTCCTCGACTGGGGCACAAACTTACGCTGCAGCCGTAGCCAAGCCCAAGGAGGTAAGATTTGTGATCACATCGCCCTCGGGATACGTCTCTAGGGAGGTGGCGGAGCAGATCGAAGCTGACCTGGAGGAGACTATGCTGCAACAGATACTCCTGGGCACCTACGAAGCGGGTAACGTCGCCTTCTGCGGTAAGCCCTTGTATAAGGACGGTTATCTCCACCTGGCGGCCACCAACAATACGACCCTGGAGTGGGCGACAGGGTGGGCGGAGGAACACCACATACCGGACGTGGGTAAGCTCAGAGTATTGAGAGCTGAGCAGGTCCCGAAGAAGGTCCTGTGTGATTTTGTTCTGCCCAAGCTCTGGACCCGGGAGCAAGGAATGGTAGGTAAGGTCCTCCATTTTTCCAACCCAGAACTCCAGGTGGAACGATGGCTCCTGAACGGCTTCCAGACTCAGGAGACGAACTCCGGAGTCCACCAGACGAACATTTGTCGTCGTGTCGGTGCCGGAGGATATCGTGCCGGTGATCATGGCTAAAGGTCGCCGGGTCAGTTTCTTAACTGGCTCGGTGTACCTGAAGTTCAGGAATCACTATTGACCCTAAAAGGTATCCAAGGAAAACTAACAAACAACAATACAGAACACTCTTAGCAGAGAAACTTGATACAGGCTGCGACAGGAGGGACTTCCCGACCGCTGCGCAGCTAGAAGAACAGGTAGTAAAATTTACCAATACCTTAAGACAATGCTTCGAAGAGGCCTGTCCCCTGAAAGCTCCCGGCTCGGAGAGCCCCGGCAAGCACCAATGGTGGGGACCGGAGCTTAAAAGGCAACGTGAGATTGTCAGGAAAAGGCTGAACAGAGCAATGAACACCTGTATATAGAGGCCACTGATACAAAGAGGCTAAGGCTGAATACAAACGTAAAATAAGGTACTGGAGGACCTCATCCTGGAGAAAGTTCAGTAATGAGATAAGCTCCACCAAAATTGGCAAATCGGGTAAGGAAAGTATTGTCTAATCAGGGTCCTGGTCCACTAGGTAACCTGAAAAAACCCGACGGCACGATGTCCCGCTGCCCGGAGGAGACAAACGCTATCCTAATACAGACCCACTTTCCAGACTGCCAACTCGTACAACAGGTAAGTTGGCAAGACAAACCTGTGCAACCCACTGAAGACTGTTGGCGTTATGCCGACCTGCCTTTCTATTGTCTAATTTCAAAATCTATCGCAATCGCTTTCAGGATGTAATACATTGATGCTTCTCTTTGGCATAAATAAAAATTTACCAAAGAAATGCAGCAATGTCTAGCATTCATCTGTCAAATGAAAGCGATTGCGATAGATTTTTAAATTAGACAATTAGCCCCCAGGTAATAACACCTGAAAAGGTAAGAAGTGCTATTAAGAGCTTCTCCCCTTTCAAGGCGGCTGGAACGGACAACATCTTTCCCGCACTACTACAATGGGGAGAGGAGCAAAAAGTTCCAGTCCTCACCCATTTACTACAAGCCTGTCTGGCGCATCGATACACCCCGCACCTATGGAGGGAAGTCAAGGTAGTGTTTATACCTAAACCAGGTAAACCCGACTACACTAATCCGAAGGCTTTCAGACCGATCAGCCTCACAACCTTCCTGCTGAAAACGCTCAAAAAAAAAAGGCTCTCCTGATTTACACCGACGGCTCCAAGACCTCATCGGGCACAGGGTCGGGTGTTTTCTCAGAGGACCTCAACATACAAATTGCATCCCCCTTAAGCTCATACAACACGGTCTTTCAGGCCGAGTGCGTGGGCATAATAATGGCGGCTCGGGCCATCGAAACAAGAGAGGTAAAAGACCGCGACATCTTAATTCTCTCTGACAGCAAATCTGTTCTACAGGCTCTCCAGGGCAGTCGCATCACATCGAGCCATTTACTTAAGTGTCACCACGCCCTAAATACAGTAGGTACACTTAATACTATTACTATCCAATGGATCAAAGGTCACAGTGGATCACGGGGAAACGATGCAGCCGACGAACTGGCTAGACGCGCATCTGGTTCGGCGCCTATTGGCCCAGAGCCGATCGCGCCTATCCCGACCAGCTGGTTTGCAAGTAAGATCCGTGAACATACCATAGAACTACACCAACAGAACTGGAGCTCGCTGGACTCGTGCAGACAGGCGAAACTCGCTCTACCGCGCGTGGACGCTCGTCTATCCAGGTCCCTGATACAACTGTGCAGACCGCAACTTCGCCTAGTAACAGGTGCTATTACTGGTCATGGACAATTTAACAGACATCTTTTTAACTTAGGTGTCACGGACAGTCCCCTATGCAGAGGATGCATGGAGGAAGAAGAAACAGCCACTCACGTTCTGCTGGAATGCAGAGGGGTGGCCCCTTACCGGGCGAGGTACCTCGGTTCGCCGGGCAGCGTCCAGGAAGCGATCACGAACGTGAAAGCCCTTGGAGCGTTCCTGGCTGAGCTGGGCTGGCTGGAGTGATCCGGCCGCACATCCTCCGACGCAAAATAGGCGCTATAGACGTCGAGTTGCGGAAACCGCCTGCACTGACAAGAAGAAGAAGAAGGGTAGGTAGGTTGAAATTAAATACCTACCACATATCGGATACGTAATGAGAGTAAATAACTTTCAACTAGTTGAGAAATCACTGTGTCTGCTACTCGAAAGTGCACCTAAGTAGGCAAAATTTACCAAAAAAAACCACATGTTACAAGACATAAAAAATAATTTAAAAAAATGCAATTCTTACAATTCACTATGCGTTAAGATAGGTACTCAGAAGCAGACCCTTTCCACTGGCAGCACCCGTTCACGAGCATGACGCATGGACCAGCCATCGCTTCGCTCAACCATATTTGAGGGAACGTAACGACCCGCCCCACACGACACGACCGTAGAAATGATTAAAGAGAGCATGACATACTTAGGCTACCCATCCTAAGGCACCGAATTGAAAACTAATATCCAAAAGCTTTTCATAGGCCTTTACTTACAAAACTACTGAATATAGAAAGCAAAATGATTGCAATAAAAAAAAATAGAAATCAAAACAAGGTTTAGTTATTAATTAAAATTTTGAGTAAGAAGTGCCATACATATTGATAATATTAATCAGAAAAATAATGTATATAAAAATATACAACGCCCTTAGTACAAGCAGACAGAAGCAGACCCATTCCCACTGGCAGCACCCATTCACGAGCATGACGCATGAACCAGCCATCGCTTCACTCAACCATATTTGAGGAAACGTAACGACCCGCTTAAATTAAATTGGGCAATTTATGATTATTGGGTATTTATGGTATGCATTACAATGCTGACAATTCATAGTACATACAACCAAAATATTGATGCATAAAACACCTATTTTCAAAATATTGAACATACTAAATGTCAAAATTGTTGAGGGAGGCTTACGACCTCGTTTATATTATGACAATCTGTGCACATGATGCTGTCATGTCATTATTTGACACACTACAATGTGAGACTTCGAGAATTAAACACGCATAATGGAGAGCTTATATAAAGTGATTGTATTTTGATAGTAGCAGTTATAGTTCAATAAAGGATATGTGAACCTGAACCCTCCTAGTTTCCCTGACCACAAACTACAGGTTATGGGCCCAGTACAGGGAACTAGGAGGGAAATAGAAAAAAACGTTTTGTGAGTTTGAAAACTCATCGTAGCAACGCTGCCTGTTTACAAAATAACGTTAGCAACGCCCCGCTAACAGAAAAAAACAGAATTGGCATATCATGATTGGAGAAGAATCATCAGCAAATAGGTTTGAGTAAGAAGGGGAAAACTGTAGAAAACTCTAGAAAGAAACTAATGTCAGTAAAACAAATAAAGAACGAAGTCGAGAAAGAAAAATGAAGGTGAAATGAAAGTAAATGAAATGAAGAAAAGTGAAGAATATGTTTTGAGAGGAATCTGTTGTGAAGCAATATTTATCTTTTTGGAATAAGTTTATTTTTGAAGATGATATTTTTGACAATTATTGCATGATGAGTTCGAGCAGGAGGTTTATAATAGTGAAAAAGATAAGGAGGAAGAAGTTTTATAAAGATGATGAAGTTGAGAAGAAGAAGGTTTTATAATGCAATGATGATGAATAAGTAGGAAGTTTTTTATGATGATGAGATCGAGTGGGAGAAAAATAGAAGAAGTTTTTTATGATGATGAGTCGAGTGGGAGAAATGTAGAAGAAGTTTTATAATGATGATGAGTCGAGTGGGAGTAAAGTAAAAGAAGTTTTATAATGAAGATTATGTTGAGTGGGAGTAAAGGTTTATACAGAAGATGTCTAGAAGGAGAGGTTTTATAGAAGATGTCGAGAAGGAGATTTTATATAGAAGAGGTAGAGGAGGAGTAATTTTATAATATTGAAGTTGAGTAGGAGCGAGACAGTTTTTAGATGAATAATTTTATGAGAAGAAGATAGAGATATTTATGAAGAAGTTTAGTAGAAGTTAAAATATTTAATTAAGGGGGTGCGTGTGTTGGTTAAGGGGGTGCTTTAAATAATGATTCATTTAAGGGGGTGTGGGATTAGAAAGCATTTGAAATTAAAGTAAATGAATCATCATTTTTTGATATCCAAGTGTATTTTGATATTCCCGTGGTTTAGTCTGAGGTTTAGTTAGTTAGGTCTTTGGTTTGGATTATTGTATGTGTAGAAATTATTATTTTGTCGTCTGGGTTAGGTTAAAGTTAGCTTCCTTAGTTGTGTTAATGTAACTTGGAAGGATTTAAGAAGTTTATGAGTTTGGCAGGTGATTCGAAATTTGTCATGTTGTACTGGTAGGTAGAAAAATGCTTTAGTCAGGGCATAGATATAGTATATTAAAAAGGGGTAGATGCGCCACCGAGCGACCGGGTGTA
Organism: Agriphila tristella; assembly: GCA_928269145.1. Taxonomy (NCBI): domain Eukaryota; kingdom Metazoa; phylum Arthropoda; class Insecta; order Lepidoptera; family Crambidae; genus Agriphila; species Agriphila tristella. The sequence goes on from OV743431.1 coordinate 38,106,520, forward strand.
AGGGATAGATATATTATGACGTCAAAATATGGGGCTGCCATGATCGCAAAAAAAATACCCTAAAATGTAGTCGAAATCGTTACAATACTTGAATTCCGTAGTGAGTGAAAGTCAACATTTTGACTCGCTAATTAAGCAAAGTATTGCAAGCGAAATCGCGAAAATAAGTAGTCCCGACCGACCACTCTTTTTGTGATAAACTATATTGAATTTTTGCCAATAACACCCTGGCATAATATGTAACGTAATTGTTCTTCTTTATACCTCAACAAAAAATGCTCATCAGGCTGAACAACTTTTGCTAAGGTGTCATTTTTATTTTTTGTATAGTTTAGCTGGACCATTATGGTTCTACATCAGGTGTTCCATATATTAGATTTTTGTACCTAAACAAAAAATGCTTATCAGGCTGAACAACTTTTTCCAAGGTGTCATTTTCATATTTTGTATAGTTTAGCTGGATTACGTAAATTATTGTTGTCATTTTTATATTCCTTATAGTTAAGTTGGACCATTATGATTCAGCATCAGGAGTTCCATTTTCCAAAATCAATTATACCCTAATTTATGCCCAGGCTTAACAGCAATATAACAAAAAAAGTTTCATTCGAATCCATTCAGTATTTCCGGAGATTAGCGTGTTCAAACAGACAAACAAACAGACATAATTTTTTTTTCAAATTCTTACTCTATTACTATGTCGCCATCGCCCCAGATATTTCATTTTTAAATATATGTAATGTATAGACACACTTTTTCAACTGTTTTATTATATGTAAGGATAAATGGGGTAAAAAACTGCATTTTGTTTACTTTTTTTTAACAAAACTTTCATTTTATAATTACAAACTATGCAAATTTGCTATGTCCCTTGCTATACTCAATCAACTTTGAATGATTTTAAACTTATCAATATATTTAATTCATAATGAACATTAATGGTATACAAATAAATTATTATTGTTTTTATTGGAAATTAACATTACTTAGCAAAGTTTCTAGGAAAAATAATTAAAAATCATTAATGAATGTCTCCATCGCTTCAAATATATTTTTGTTGAAATATCTTTAATGTACAGACACACTTTTTCTGCAAATCAATTCGTGTGTACTTATGCCCATTTTTTATTTTCCTGTTGCTTCTGTCTATTTCTCACGAATTTTATCTTCCGTCGGAAATCTGGAAAAATCAAATCGCTTGAAATTCCCTGAAATATGGGGTAATTTTTGGGGAAAAATTTATATATGGGTAGGCATCCGGAAATCGAATTATAAACCTACTGATTTTAATGGACGTCAATGCTAAGCTGGCTTCTATTACGTAGATTAATACGCAATTTTCCCGGTTTGCATGTCAAATGTTTCCGAGGTTATTTTTAGAAATAATTTTTAGAGTTTTCCTATTTATCAGGTTTTTCATGATATAACTAATGATTTAGCTCAGAAACTTGGTTCCTGTCAGATTTGAGAAAGAAATACGTGATCAAAATATAGAAAACAGTGTACTTACGCATGAAATGTAACACGCGCTTCTTTTCTTTATTATTTTGCTTTTGCAGCCAAATATTGAACACCCCACCATTTTGTAGGCTAGACACAAACACTACACATTCGATTTATAATAAATTTTATGTATAAATTAAGTAGTAATCCACAAAACCTTTAATTTCTTTGGCACTCTTGATATAACCTCACTTGTTTGTTTTGCCTAGTTGAACTGTGCCTATAACCCGACCATGAAAAAAAGTCCGGTCGGTGATAGAGATAAAACATGAAACTCTTCTCTATTTACTCCTATAGGAATCTCAATAAGACGATCTCGCTCTATCAAAGCATGTCAGACCCTTGAGTCAGGGTGGTCAGCATGTGCAGCAGATTGAGGGGGTGTGTTGAGGGAGGCTTACGACCTCGTTTATATTATGACAATCTGTGCACATGATGCTGTCATGTCATTATTTGACACACTACAATGTGAGACTTCGAGAATTAAACACGCATAATGGAGAGCTTATATAAAGTGATTGTATTTTGATAGTAGCAGTTATAGTTCAATAAAGGATATGTGAACCTGAACCCTCCTAGTATCCCTGACCACAAACTACAAAAATCCAATTGACCGAAACTTGAAAGACCGACTATCAAATGACCGAAAGTTCGAAATCCCGAAAGTTTAAAACCCCGAAAGTTAAAATTTCGATACTTATAACTTACTCTACTTACACAAACACATACAATTATGAAAGTTGGCGTTGCGGTTAATTTGTTTTACTCAAAAGTGCTTGTAAAATTGTCATTATTTTGACAAAATCCACCAATTGAGTTTGAAATAGTTTTTCCTGGCGCTTCGCCAGCCGCTGCCGCGGCACGCTCGCTTCGCTCACGTGATGGGTTCATGTCGACCTAACATGCTCGTCGCTATGCTCCTCGCACCAATCTCGGGACCTACGGACTACGGTTTCTTAGTCCTAGTAGAGTAGTTTAGACTCATTTCCGGCAGCTACATTTTATTTTATTTTTATTTATTTGGCACAGAAACAATATACAAATTATAATTTTGACAAAAAAGAAATGAGCCTACAACATGTTAAATTTGTATATCTATTACATCTATGCACAACATTTGACTACACACATGGTTACTTACATTGCAATATTATTAGTATTATTACAATACATAGTTATATGTTTTTATATTTGCTATAAAGCATTTCAGGCGAAGCCCAAAGACACCTCCACAGCCAATTCGGTAATAGTAGTTTGGGGCATAAAACTTATGTATATCATAAGTCATTAACCTTCGGTTTTTTAAGCTTCAGGATTTAGTATTTTCGGTAAAATGTCCTTTCGTGATTTTAAACGTTCGGCCAAACAACCATTCGACCTTTTGATTTCGGTCTTTCATCCATAGGTCTTGTAAAATTCGGTCTTTTCTACTTCGGCACTGTAACACATACCCTTTATGATTTCGTTTCAAAACTACAGTAAGTAACAGTAAAATGTATAAAAATATTTATTTCTTGATTCTTAGGTTTATGGAGCAAAATGTAAATGACCCGTGACCCTCAAAATGATTCCATGAAATAGATAAGATTCTAATCTATTTTTCACTCCTCTTGCTCTAAAAGTCCGTCATTGTAAGGTACAAGAGCCAGGATAAAATAGCAAAATTACCCCTAGGGGATAAAGTTTTTTCTTTTTTAATGTTTGTCTATTACCAATGAGCCTACTAAAACGAAAAAGTATTTATTCATAATCACGAATAAAGACTCGCTCGACTTAATACTGTTTCTCATTTTTATTTTTGAAAATGGAACTAAAAGCAGCAAACTCTTCAGTGAAATCATAGACTTGTTTATACTCTGTGACTTTAAGTTTGATCGTAGAATGCGTGCATTGTGTTTCTTAGCTGCTACAGTAGAAATAAAAAAGGCGCGAAATCTTTAGAATTTTTCTCTAATACCAAACTGATTGAATTGTGTGACTGTAAGTAAGTACCTAATAGGAAAGAAATAATTTTAATCTTTTGCCGTCAAGCACAAATAATTTATTTAAATACTGTATGAAAAGTTTATGAAGTGGAGGATAGAAAAATGAGTGGATTCGTTTACGTAAGTATAAACTAGGTATTTAATTTTAATATTGTATTTTATTTTCTCGCCTTCGTAGTGAAAAGTAGAGTGTAACACACGACGCTAAAACCCATTGTAACTCGGTTTCTATTTATTCCCTCGCTAAAGCTCGGGAATAAAACTACCTCGTATGCAATGGGTCATTTTAGCGTCTTGTATAACAATCTACTATTAAATTCATGTTCTAAATCATTAGACCGAGATAAGCCATTTGCCATGTCAACTTAGGAGGTAGGTGTAAAAAAGTTAAAAAAATTCACGTAGAACAACCAAAACAGTCTAAGCTTTGGTAACAAACAATAGCCACTAACTTAGCTAGCCAAACAACCAACAACATTACTAGAAATCTATGGCATTTTACCCCTAGGTATTTAAAACGAGTTATGACATCGATTTGTCATGAATTTAGTGTTTGTTATTGAAATTATTAACATAACTAAGTTTTATTCTACACAAAAAGATGAGAGGTTACCTTTCAACAGTTCCTTGTGCCAAGTCTTCACAACTGCAGCGTGGTGTTTTCTGTGATGAATCAACCATAACGACAGAGTTTGAATACTTTGTTGGCTCGAGTTTAATTCTTGCAGTTTACGAACTAACGCATTCTCCGTAAATCCAGCCATTAATAATAAGTATTTTAATTTAAATAAAATATCGTCAAGGGAACCTTTGAAGTTTGAAGCGTTGTCTCCAAAACCACAGATTAAACTAAAATTAAAATCCACGCTCACGCAAAACACTATTTGACATTGACGTTTCTTTTCTTCACGTTGTTGGTTGTGGAAGTGAACGAATAACAGAATACACCTCAAATCGTCCTCAAATAGTCAGGGCTACCATTACATTTTTACAAACTCCCTACAATTTCATTGCATTAACAAGAGAGCTAAACAGAAAATTTCGGCTTAGTTGAATTATTGCATCCTATGGACTATGGCCTTCGTGATCGTGATGACTAATTTGATCAACGATTAACTCGACCTAGTCTCACCTGACTCACCTCACCTCACTCACCACCACGCGCTCCGGCGGCTGGTTTTTATTTTTGGTTGCATATTGCTATTTGCTTGCATGGCATTTAAGAGAGCGTACTCTGCGCCACTAGCGCCGCCATTGAAAAAAACAGTTCTTAAATATAGATGAAATTATGGATTATCGCTTTGTATCTAGCTTTGTGGTACATTTTATCGCTTTAACAATATTTTTCTAACCTATCGTTTAGTTTAATGGAGTCTTGTTTGCAAAAAGTGGCCACGTTAATAAAATTCTTTTTTTTTAATTTAATCTATCATTAATCTAACAATTTGATATGTGATTTGAAAAACATGAAGTTTATCGGCTAGTTCAATGCGATATATGGACACTGACAGCTCGCCACAAAACATGTATACTCACAGCTTTGAATGTTTTTACAACAATCAATACAACTGTCAATGCCTACCTATTGAAAAAGTCAATTGTTTAACATACCTAGGTGTTAAAGTAGATGTAAATTTTTCGTGGTACCACCATATCGATAACATAATTATGTAGTAAGTTAAAAATACTTTTGGGTAAATTTTATCACTTGAGTTTTAGAGTTCCAATTTCCACGCTGAAATGTTTGCACTTATTGATTCTCTTCTGGGTTATGATTTTGATATTTATGGTCTAACATTCAAATCATATATTGACAAATTAGAAGCTTTGCAAATTAGATTTATTAAACTACTTCTCAGTAAAAAAAACTAAAGCTAAATATAATGGAGATTACTTTAAATTGTTTAAAATTTGTAAAATACTACCAATTAGCTTAAAACATAAATACCTCCTGGCCTTAAATAATCATAACACTCATGGCTTACATTTTGATTAGTGATTAGTGCGAGTGGCTCGTTTAGTGTTTAGCAAAAAACAAATACTTAACACTAATCAGAGACTGTCCGAATGTGTTTTTTGCTAAACACTAAACGAGCCACTCGCACTAAACACTAATCAAAATGTATACCGGCCATCAGGAACATAACCTGTCATTGATCGATCACAATCATGGAACCGGCACCCTGATTATCTAAAAAGAAACTATTTAGCGACCGGTTGCATTTGACATACATTGCCACTTTTCTTTGGTATGTTTTTTTTTACCCAACAAGAAGTAGCAATGGATCACGATCATCTGTGAACTGCAACCAGTCGCTAGGTGGTTTTTAATTAGATAATCAGCCCGCCGATCGTTGTCGGCGGGCAAACTAAAAGTTCCTAAGTGTTAACAACTACTATGGAGATAGGACCTTAAAAAAAACGATTACCATACTTACTGAATAGTTTGCCCGACGAAATACGACGGGAACCAAATAAACAAAAATTTAAAAAAGTTACAGCAACATTTTTTTTGATACATTAGAGGCTACATAGACTAATTTTTCACAATCTACGATGTGCACTAAAATCTGTTTTAAATTTGAAATTAAGTGTAGAATTTATATGGAATTACTCGTTAATAACTTAATCAACCTTGTGAAACAGGCCCAGCCTATACACATATTAATGTTTAAGCTCGAGACACACCGATACTGCAGTCAAACTGAGTAAACAGTTTTGCGGGACTATGTATTACAATTATGAGTTTATTTGACTGTTCAAAAAATTAATTTAAAAAAATGCGAATGACCTACGCTGACTTCTACAAAAAACGGTAAAATAAACTAGTCATACACAGAGCGTTATAATTATAATCCACCACGCAGACCCAATGCATCATTAGCACCCGTTAAAGATTGCAAATGCAGCTAGCACCAACGCACCGAAAACGCACTCGCCACTGAGCTCCTCCTCTTCTTAGAGCTCCACGAAATCACAAAAGCCTGTTGATTTCGGCCAGGTACTTGGACGAAACTCTCTGGCTGTTGAAGTTGAAAATGCTAGAGCTTTTCAGCCAAGTACGCCGAAACATACAGATTATTAGAGTAATAGTTTTGAATACAAAAGCGCTTGTTGAACTCGGTGGTTTCTGTAGTTAAAAATATTCTCTACAAAAGCCAGAGCGTTTCGTTGAAGTACTGGGCTGAAATCAACAAGATTTTTTAATCTCGCAGCTGCACCTTTTTGACATAATGAGCGGTTTTCAAAAGGCAGTTTAAGAAAAAAAAGTAGTTCATAAAAAAGAACTAGGTAGATGTCGTTGAACTAAGTAGGTAGTTTTTTTTTATGAAAAATATGAAATGTAATTACTTTATTATACGTTTGTTGAGTATGTGGTTTGTTGCGTTGTGCGTTGGTTGTCCGTTGGCGTGTTACGAAGAACTTTTCTATGACCAATATGACCATTAGTGGTTAATTATATATTTAAGAAATCTACCTAGTTGAAGTAGCGTCATCTATCGACATAAAATTATACTAAAATTCTCTGCTATCAGAAAACCGCTCATTGAACAAAATTTACAGAATTATTAAAAAAATTCACAGATTTTACAGTCCCCGCAAGAATCGGAGCATTGAAAATGAACACACAAATTTACGAAAAACCAAAATCAAATCAAATGCAAAGTCCTATTATATTTCTAAGGTTACCTAGGTAGTGCCTATTTATTTTTACGATTGTGACACTCGGCTCCACCTCGTGTCACAAAAACGTCCTCTGACTGCCTCGACGCAGCCGAAATATTATTAACCGATTTTAAAAATTGCAACGAATGCACTTCTCGTCTGCTTCTGCATCTTTTAACACTATTACCATGACGATCGGTCAATAATAATAAAAGCTACATCACTTTTTATGTATGGAAACACCCGTTTTTCTACAATTCCAAATCTAAAGGGACCACCTACACGTCACAACTATTAACCGATTTTCAAAATAATTTCGCCATTTGGTAGCTAAACTAATACCCTAGGACCCTTTTTTTCATTTTTTCTTAAGTCGCTTTTATTTCCGAAATATTTACAATTAAGTAAACAAACAACCGCCAAAAAACCCGGAATTTTTGGAGTTTTGCTAAATTCCAAAAAAAGTTTCTAGTAGATTTTCAAAATTCAAACGTTCACAGATGTCTCGATAAATTCCTCAACTTTTGGTACTATTCCCATCTCGATCCTCTTAAAATCCTCGGAGATATGGCCAAACATACGTCTCAGGCGATTTGCATCTGATAACCATTTTCAATGGTAAAAAATAGCTTTATTACTGAAATCATTTTACAATAAATTTACGCCGAGACTTCCCGGTAAGTAATCAAAGATACTTGTGGTGAGAATGACTCGTAACTTCCCAATAATAATTGGATTACAGCAACGATTTAATTTAAAGGGTTACAGCAAGCTAATTACAGTTACAGTTATTACAGTTATTTATATTATAATATTTGTAAAATTACGATTAAGGTAGTAGTTAGTTAGTAGTTGAAGTTAGTGTGTGTGTGTGTGTGTGTGTGCGCGCATGTGTGTATGCCTATATGGGGTGTATTCATGTTATTCGAATAAGTAGATTTTCAATTTCCTCATATGATTGTACTAATAATAATTATTGTACTTACCTAATCTAGATTTTCACAAAAAATATTATTTTCCCTACAATATCATTATTTGACAACATGGCAGCACTGACCATAGCAATGTAAACAAAGTCATTCGTTCATTTACAGTGCAGCCAAAACACGAACGAAAATTAAATACCTATCTGAGAAATAATATGACATATCCGGCTGGATAGTTTCTGACTCATTTTATAGATGGCGCGATGCGTAGTAGGTTGGTTGGTAGCTAGGGGGTTGAGTTTTAAATAATACTAAGTACCTATTTTTTAATGTACGTAAACTGGGGTGAACAGCAATAATATTTTGGTTTCAACGGTTCATATCTATTATATATTCATAAAAATCTCTAGGGAACCTTTGCCCGGAATAAAAAGAGTCATATATTTTAATCCAGGCTATAAGCCATCTCAAATTTCATTCAATTCCGTTCAATCGTTTTTGTGTAATTCATCCAAACATTCAAATTATAATATTATTAAGAAATCTTCTACATCTGGCCGGCCCTAGAACTGTCCTGACCATCCAATTTTTTCATATTTACTGGAATGGCATGCCTAATGGCCGGTATACATTTTGATTAGTGATTAGTGTGAGTGGCTCGTTTATTTAGCAAAAAACAAATACTTAATGGCTGGTATATATTTTGATTAGTGTTTAGTGCGAGTGGCTCGTTTAGTGTTTAGCAAAAAACAATTACTTAACACTAATCAAAGACTGTCCGAACGTGTTTTTTGCTAAACACTAAACGAGTCACTCGCACTAAACACTAATCAAAATGTATACCGGCCCCGAACGTGTTTTTTGCTAAACACTAAACGAGCCACTCGCACTAATCACTAATCAAAATGTATACCGGCCATAAAACGAACTGTATTTAGGTACTGATACTATGTCGAGGGTACTTTTTGAATGATCTGTGTTCCTAACAGTGATGAAATAACACTGGTTTGCAGCGAATAAAGTAAAATGTACCAGATTGGAGAATTTGAATGAATCTACTTGCGATAGCAACTCGATAGCTTAGTTGGGGCGAATTCCTAAGCATGTGGGTTCAAGACCCGTTTGAGGATGAAGCTACGGGTGAGTAGATTTTTTCTAGTATATTCGTTGTTGCGAATGACCCCATAAGTGGTTGAAAATCTCCCTAATAGACTATTATATGATTAAAAAGTTATTGGAGTCCTTTACGTTTAATTTTGCTGATTTATTCAGAAAAAGAAACAAACTACGCAAAGGAGCAGCCCCTCAATTCTCTAAAAACCTCCACAGCGTCATTTCGAAATAGAAAAATAGTTCCGACCAGGTTACCAGATCTAATAATGAGATTTCCTGACTTTTCCCCTGCCTTTTCAGGAAATTTCCTAACGTTTTGTACTCCTACGTCTACATTCTTAATTTGACGTTTGATATTTTTTTCTCACGAAAATGATTAACCAATTATGCGTTTTTATTAAGTACTTACTTACACTTTTTGGGATATCAAAAATCCCTGACATCAGTGTTTCCCTGTTTTCCTGACAGATGCCTTTATTCCTGACATGTCAGGAAAATTCCTGTCATCTGGTAACCCTGATTCCGACCATCATCGGCGAGCGCGTCGTCCGAGAGCGCTAGCGTCTATGTGACAGCGGTGCCGCATCATCGTAGAGCTGCTGGGGTGCATTCTGAGGAATACGAAATAATAATATGTATTATAAAAAAAATGATATGTATTATAATAATATGTATTATTTTGCATTGTATAAAAACTGTCAAAATGCCCAAAATATGCTTTGGGAATTTTGATAGTTTTTAGTGCATATTTCGGTCTTTTACCATTGAAAATGGTTATCAGATGCAAATCGCCTGCTGAGACGTATTTTTAGCCATATCTCCGAGGATTTTGGGAGGATCGAAATGAAAATAGTACCAAAAGTTGAGAAGTTTATCGAGACACGTGTGAACGTTTGAATTTTGAAAATCTACTGGTAATGAAATAAAAGACTTTTTAACGGATACTAGCGCAGTTTTATTGAAAGTACTTTGGTAATTAGTTGGTATTTGGTTTGATTTTTGATTTTTCCGACGTTTCGGCACCTTTGCAGCTGCCGTGGTCACGGGGGACTGAAGCTACTCGTGAGCCTACCCTCAAGCGATGAATTTTTTTAAGACGTTCAGAAATTAATATTTTACAATTTTATTTATCTTTTTAATTGGTTTAAGTTGATTTTGTGATTTAATTAATGCTAAAGAGAGAGAATCTACTGAAACTACCACCATTTCACAAAATTGGGAGGCCCCTCCAAGAAAGAAATGGCGAAATAAAACTTGGAGAGGAAAGCCGACCTCCGTCTTTTATATTTATTAATTTATTTGCAAAAGGAACTAACCGTATCATTAGATCTTGCAGTGTGTGTATGGGGCTTCAGCTTGTGAATGATGGGGTCCCAAGCTGGTGGAATTTTCCAACCATCATCTCTATTGAAATTAGGATATTTATTTATTTCGATAGCCTCGCGGAGCATTCTAGGAATAAATCTACGTTCCTTAGCAAGGATTTGGGGTTTGTCAAATCTAATGTAATGGTTGGGCCCCTCAAAGGCGTGATCACACACGCCTTATCCGTGAACATCGTTCCGATTTGGTAGCATTAAATCAACAAATAGATCGCTTGTCCAATGACTTGAAGATAAAACTTGCCACGGAGGACTTTAACCATTACATTCTGGTGCTAAATAAACGCGAAACAGCCGTATACAACGAATGTAAGCATAGACAAATTTCTAAATATGAGAAGTTGCACAAACGTCATCATGCATTTCCGTACGATACGAACCATAGAGTAGAAGATGACACCCGTCAATCCCCGCGTTCCGAATCACGCTCACAGCGCTGTTAGTGCGAAACCGACCAAATTAAATAGTCACAAAATATTGCACAAATAGGGTATTTGTGTACCTTCTTAATTTAATGGATTATACGCTAACAGCGCTGTTGGCGTGATTTGGAACTAGGCAAATGTCAAACCCGTGCAGTTGTCAATTTATCAAAACAAATATTGGATGAAGCTACTTTAAAAGTATTAAATAAGGGTCTGAATTTCGCGGTAACACCTCGCAGAATACCGTATGAGGATATTATCTGCAGCGTAGAGGATTGTCTAGTTAAAAATCAGATCAAAAAAGAGGACAGTGAAGCTATACGTCAAGATATTTCATCTGTTTTACGTCGTAGTAAACTGCCCAAGCAAAACCTTCCTTATGATGAAAACGTCGCGTTGAAGAACTTACGCACTAGACCTGAATTAACTATCCTTCGAGCTGATAAAGGTAACGCAACGGTAGTTATGGATACGTCGGATTATAACGCAAAAATACAAGAACTTTTGAGTGATGAGAAAACCTACAAACATGTTAAATGTGATCAAACCGCCAAGATCCTTAATAACACGAAAGAACTCATGAAAAAACATTCAGAACAGTTAGATCTTGACGTCGATTATCTTATTCCATCCTGCCCTATACCGCCGAAACTGTATGGGTTACCGAAAATACACAAAGACAATGCTCCGCTACGTCCCATTGTAAGCCAAATTGACTCACCAACCTACAAATTGGCTAAACACGTAGCGAAAACACTCACACCACTGAGAGGTAATACATCAGCGTTTGTAAAAGATTCCTACCAGTTTGTCAGTGAGATACAACATCTACATCTCGCTGATGATGAAACTATGGTTAGTTTTGATGTTCAGTCCTTATTCACATGCTTACCAGTACAGGACTGCATTGATATCATCAGGAAAAAGCTAGTTGATAACAACATGCCAATTGAATATGCAGAACTACTAGAATTATGCCTAACATCTGGCTATCTGTTATGGAACGAGGAGTTCTACGTGCAAGTGGATGGCGTAGCAATGGGCTCTCCTGTATCCCCCATTGTTGCTGACATTTTCATAGAGGATTTTGAGGAGAAAGCACTAGCCACAGCACCAGTGACTCCCCGGTTCTACAAACGGTACGTAGATGACACTTTCACAATACTACCTAAAGACAGTGTCCCTGCTTTTCTTAACCATCTTAACTCCATAAACCCCAACATACAATTTACTATGGAGTTAGAGGCAGATAATAAACTAGCTTTCCTAGACATTCTCATTATCAGGAATCCGAACCAAACCTTGAGCCATACAGTGTATCGTAAAGCAACCCATACAGACAGATACCTCAATGGTGACTCTCACCATCATCCTATACAGTTAGCTACCGTAGGAAAATCTTTGTTTCAGAGAGCCCGCGGCATCTGTGACAAACAACACCTGACGGCTGAGCTTCAGCACGTCAAACAAGTACTGCGTAAAAACAAGTTGCAAGTACCACGCCTTCGTCACAGAAAACGCGACAAACCAGCCACAGTAAAGCGTCAACCTGCCATCCTACCTTATTTGAAGTGTGTCACTGACAAGATTGGAAACATTCTGAAGCGAGCGTCAATCAAAACTTACTTCAAGCCGCCGAAGAAGATCAACCAATTCTTACGAACTGTCAAGTGTAACATCCCCCTTCAAGCCGCAGGCGTCTACAAACTAGATTGTGACTGTGGGCTCTCCTACATCGGGCAAACAAAGAGAAGTATAGGGACCCGCGTTAAAGAGCATGTAGCTGACATGAAACATAGGCGCGATAACAAGTCTGCAGTGTGTGATCACGCCTTTGAGGGGCCCAACCATTACATTAGATTTGACAAACCCCAAATCCTTGCTAAGGAACGTAGATTTATTCCTAGAATGCTCCGCGAGGCTATCGAAATAAATAAATATCCTAATTTCAATAGAGATGATGGTTGGAAAATTCCACCAGCTTGGGACCCCATCATTCACAAGCTGAAGCCCCATACACACACTGCAAGATCTAATGATACGGTTAGTTCCTTTTGCAAATAAATTAATAAATATAAAAGACGGAGGTCGGCTTTCCTCTCCAAGTTTTATTTCGCCATTTCTTTCTTGGAGGGGCCTCCCAATTTTGTGAAATGGTGGTAGTTTCAGTAGATTCTCTCTCTTTAGCATTAATTAAATCACAAAATCAACTTAAACCAATTAAAAAGATAAATAAAATTGTAAAATATTAATTTCTAAACGTCTTAAAAAAAAATCATCGCTTGAGGGTAGGCTCACGAGTAGCTTCAGTCCCCCGTGACCACGGCAGCTGCAAAGGTGCCGAAACGTCGGAAAAATAAAAAATCAAACCAAATACCAACTAATTACCAAAGTACTTTCAATAAAACCGCGCTAGTATCCGTTAAAAAGTCTTTTATTTCATGTCTAGTGAGCGCGTAAGCTTGAGAAGTGAATATCTACTGGTAACTTTTTTTGAAATTTTGCGAAATTCCGGGTTTTTTGGGGGATGTTTGTTTACTAAATTGTAAATATTTCGAAAAAAAACAGACTTAAGAAAAAATGAAAAAAAGGGTCCTAGGGTATTCGTTTAGCTATCAAATGGCAAAATATTTTTTTAAATCTGTTTATAATTGTGACCTGTAGGTGGTCCCTTTAGATTTGGAATTGTATAAAAACGGCTGTTTCCGTACATAAAAAGTGATGTAGGTTCTATGATTATTGACCGATCGTCATGGTAATAGTGTTAAAAGATGCAGAAGCAGACGAGAAGTGCATTCGTTGGAATTTTGAAAATTGGTTAATATTATTTCGGCTGCAGCGAGGTACTCAGCGGGCGCTTTCGTAAAAATAATCGTAAAAAAAATCGTAAATATAAATAGGTACTACCTAGGTAACTTTAAAAATATAATAGGACTTTGCATTTGATTTTGGTTTTTCGTAAATTTTTGTTTTCATTTTCAATGCTCCGATTCTTGCGGGGACTGTAAAATCTGTGAATTTTTAGTGCATATTTGCATGCATATTTTGGTACTTTGTTAATGCATATAATCCGATGTCTAGTTATTATTCTGACAGGCATTTACCGCATTTGACAGGCATTTTTTGGTTTAGAGGCGCGGCCAGTGGTGGCGCGGCGGCCAGTGGCGGCGCTAAACTGAGACAGGCATTTTTGCATTTCGTGGGTCTCGCTGAAATTTGAAAGCTCACATCGGTACATGCTCCAATCTATGCTATAGCATAAGATTAGTTGAGTATTATGATTATTAAGACTTTTATGAATGCTTATATTACTTAAGTGGTACAAACTTGGTACAAAGTACCTACGATGAAGTTAACGAGGCATCATTTCTACTAAAGTCGGGTTGAGTTGGAATTTTCGTAGATGGTATGCTTTTTAGGGTTCCGTAGCCTAATGGCAAAAACGGTACCCTTATGTAGATTCGTTATGTCTGTCTGTCTGTCCGTCTGTCCGTCCGTATGTCACAGCCACTTTATTCTGAAAGTATTAGGTTTACACAGTTGAAACTTGGTAGGTAGATGTATTCTGTGAACCGCTTTACGATTTTCACACAAAAATAAAAAATAAGTATAAATATTAAGGGGGCTCCCATAGTGTTGAAAAAAAAACAGTTTTTTTCTAAAGTGAAAAAAAAACGTGAAAAAACGTGTTTTTTTTCTGGAACATGCTTTTTTTCAAGAGTACAGAAATTAAAATTATTAAAGGTTTCCGTTAAAGATTAATACTTATAATAAAGTTAATTTTAAAGTTTTCTGTTCATTTTTGAACATACATTACTATTTTTTGTTGAAAAGTACCAAGTTTTCAAGAGTTGGCAGCATTTAAAGACGCGCACAGTAAAATCTTTATTCGGTCGGTTTTTGTTTTTTTTAGTACCTATGAACATAGAACGAAGAACATGTGTCTCCAGATTGGGGGGTTTTCCCCATTGTGTGGTAAATTTCAGTTATTGAGGAAAAATAAAATGAAATATTGGAAAAAAATTAAATTCATATCTGGAGACACTGACGAAGAATAAAAATCAAATATAATTATTGATTTGATTAAATAAAATGTTTATTTTCCATAGATTGTGTTCTTGAAAAAATACCAAATTTAGAAAAAAAAACAACGTTGCTGTGTTTTTTTCATGTTTTTTTTCAACATTGTGAAAAAAAATGTTTTTTTTTCATGTTGCATCACTAGGCTCCTCCCCATACACGAAACTGAATCTGAAAAAAAAAATCAATCTCTACGGGGGCATAAAGTGGAGGCGAAGGCAAAGTGAATTACAGATGGCGCTTCAGTCTTTGGACCCATTGTCAGTTTGAGCTTATATTGTCTTGACTGTGTATTACGTGATTTTACTTTCTTAGATTATATTTTTATTCCACATTTGACATACCTATCAATTTCATCCAAGTTATAAATATGTTAGAAACTGCTGAGGTTGAAATATTAAAGAACAAAGCTGTTATAATTCAAATAATGTTTTATTTTGGCGAAGCTTCATCAAATTCATGAAACATTCCTTTTTATTTATAATGTTTCTCAGGCTCAGCAAAGGAGAAAATCAAGGGAAAAGCATCTTTTTTTGATATTTTTTTGGCCCAATATTTTTTTTGTTACTGGGAAATCGATGAACTCCAATATTTTGCAAGTTACATGCATAACAATGCGGCATTATCTCAGTATAAAATTAAAAAGTGCAACTCTCCAAGAGATTCCCATATGTTTTGACACTTTCTTTGAGGCGGCCGGGTACCAAAGACCAGACGCCACCTATCGGGATAAAATTGCGCTTTTCTTCCCCATTAACTTTATGGTGCGGGGTGTCTATAGATAGGTCTTTAAAAATGATATTGAGGTCTCTAAGACAACTTTTACTCAAAGTCTACCGTTTGAAAGATATACACTGCCAAAGTGGTAAAAATGTGTGTCCCCCCTCTAACTTTTGAAATAAGGGAGTGAAAAATCTAAAAAGTATATACGCTGTAGACCTTAATAAACACTTTCAACGAAAATTGGTTTGAACGAGATTAGAGATGGGCAAACGACCCGTTTAAACCCGACCATTGGGTCAAAACTGGGTTTAAACCCATTAATTCCCTTTCGTAGGGTCAAAATTCGGGTCGAAACTAATTAAATATATTTTATGCAATAAGTTGTGTTAAAAATGTAAATTACTGAATTTACGACTCAAATCACATTAGTCTTTTATCGTTTAGTCGCATTTCCATTGCATTTTGATCGAAAAATTTAATAATTTTTGTTTTAATCAAACGAACCACATGCCAAATATATTATGTCAATGAAATAAAACACTTTAACGGATACTAGAGTGGTTGAATGGTTTTGATATGATTTTTTATTTTTCCTGACGTGAAGACACCTTTGCAGCTGCCGTGGTCACGGACAGATTTCCAACTAAAATAATGTCACTATGGGGATTTTATGTTATTAAAGTAAATATTTTTGAACTTACGACATAAAAACACTAGTCTAATAATATATTATTAAAAAAAACCGAGATGGCGGCGGTCAACTTTTTGTTTGTGGGCCGATTTCGATGAAACTCGGTTTGGGGCACTATTTTGACAAGAAAACAGCAACGCAATATTAAAATTATAAAAAATTCAAGATGGTGGCCAACTTTTTTGTTTGTGGACCGATTTCGATGAAACTCGGTTTGGGGCACTATTTTGACAAGAAAACAGCAACGCAATATTAAAATTATAAAAAAATTCAAGATGGTGGCCAACTTTTTGTTTGTGGACCGATTTCGATGAAACTCGATTTGGGTCACTATTTTGACTAGAAAGAAGCAATGCAATGTTAAAAATATATAAAATCCAATATAAAACGCAATATAAAAATTTAAAAAAATCCAAGATGGCGGTCAACTTTTTTGTTTGTGGGCCGATTTTGATGAAACTCGGTTTGGGGCACTATTTTGACTAGAAAACAGCAACGCAATGTTAAAAATATAAAAATCCAAGATGTCGTAGTAAACTTTGTTTATTGTGGGCCGATTTCGATGGAACTTGGTTTAGGGCACTATTTTGACAAGGAAACAGCAACGCAATGTTAAAAATAAAAATTTAAGATGACCGCCAACTTTCTGTTTGTTTTGGTGATAAAACAGCTACGCAATGTTAAAATATTAAAACAATCCAAGATGGTGGCTAACTTTTTGTTTGTGGGCCGATTTTGATGAAACTTGGTTTAAGGCACTATTTTGACAAGATAACAGCAACAAAATGTTAAAAATAAAAAATCCAAGATGGCGGCCAACGTCTTTATTTTTTTGACGAGAAAACAGAAACGCAATATTAAAAATGTCTAAGATAGTGGCCAACTTTGTTGTTTGTGGGCTGATTTTGATGAAACTTGGTTTGAGGCACTATTTTGACTAAAAAACAGCAACGCAATTTGATAAATATAAAAATCCAAGATGGTGGTAAACTTTGTTTTTTTGGGCTGATTGCGATGAAACTTGGTTTAGGGCACTGTTTTTGACAAGGAAGCAGCAACGCAATGTTAAAAATAAAAAATCAAAGGCATCTTGGATTTTTTATATTTTTAAGATTGCGTTGCTGTTTTCTTGTCAAAATAGCCAAACCGAGTTTCATCGAAATCAGACCACAAACAAATAAGTGTCCCAACCATGAGTTGTTGCAAATTGTTAACGTTACCGTAAACTATCGTTTTCTCTCTCTCACTTACATTGACTGTGAGCAGTATATCCGATAGTTTACGGTAACGTAAACAGTTTGCATCAACTCATGGTAGGGCCACAGTTGACCGCCATCTTGGATTTTCATATTTTTAGCAATGCGTTACTGTTTTCTTGTCAAAATAGTACCCCAAACCGAGTTTCATCGAAATCAGCCCACAAACAACAAAGTTAGCCACTATCTTGGATTTTTCACATTTTCAACATTGCGTTGCTGTTATCTTGTCAAAATAGTGCCCCAAACTGAGTTTCATCGAAATTGGCTTACAAATATCAAAGTTGGCCGCCATTTTGCATTTTTATTTTTAACATTGCGTAAATTGCGTTGCTGTTTTCTTGTCAAAATAGAGCACCAAACCGAGTTTTATCGAAATCGGCACACAAACAACAAGTTGGCTGCCATCTTGGATTTTTTTTAATTTTTAACATTGTGTTGCTGTTTTCTTGTCAAAATAGTGCCCTAAACTGAGTTTCATCGAAATCGGCCCACGAACAAAAAAGTTGGCCGCCATCTTGGATATTATTAATTTTTAACTTTGCGTTGCTGTTTTCTTGTGAAAAACAGAGTTTCATCGAAATCAGCCCACAAACAGTTGGCCGCCATCTTGTCATTTTTTTATAATTTTAACATCTCGATGTTTTTGGCATTGCGTTTTTTCTAGTCAAAATTGCACCAAAAATCTCGTGCCATCGAAATCGGCCCACAAACAAAAAAACACTATCTCGGTTTTTTTCATATAATTAACATTGCATTGCTGTTTTCTTCTAAAAGTAGTACCCGAAACCGAGTTTCATCGAAATTGAACCACAAAGATGTTGGCCGCCATCTTAAATTTCTGATTTTTTTACATTTCGTAGCTACTTTCTTGACAAAGTCAGTCGGTAACAAGTTGGTAACGTCGCGCGTTCTCATCCACGTTAATTTTTTCGGTACCGAAATTAAATTTTAAATTTGTGACAAGCCTTCCGTACTTGCGTAAATATCTATACAGGCGGCGCGGCGGTATCACCCAACTTTAAAGGCCTATTGTAAGGAAAAATTTGGTTATACTGTGATTTTGGCCTCATCAAGGCCTTTCATTTGATGCCCATACATAATTGTAATAATATAAAAAAACACACATCTGAAAGCGACGTCGCCGTTGTACAGTCGCCATATTATAAAAAAAAATAGCTAGTGTCACTTGGGATAATGTAAGGATTCTAATGATACCCCATACATTCAAATTCGTTAAGGTATTTAGAAGTTATGGTGAAATAAAGAAACTCAAATACCTACAAACATACACGAATCCTGAACACATTACACTCTCTGTTTTTTTATTAAAAAGAGGAACTATTAGTACTTTTTTTTATTAACATACTCTCTAGATTAGCAATAGAACCTAATAGGTAAACTTTATTGTGCCTACGACTCTACGACTCAAGATATTCGTGGTAATAGTTTCGACCCGCGTTTTGGGACTAAATTGGGTTTTATCCCGAAAACACCCAAAGGTCCGGGTTTAAACCCGGTTTTAACTTTTGGGTTTAAACCCTTGCCCATCTCTAAACGAGATATAGTTAGTAGTTTTCGAGATATAGCACATCTTCCGAAACCACAAATATAACTTTGTCATTTATACAAACACTATGAAAAACAAAGTTAATTTTGCAAACGAAAAATGATAGTGATATTAAATATTGTATGATATAAGGTAACTACGGAACCCTTCTGGGCGTGGCCCCACATGCACTTAGCCGGTTTTTAAAAACCTACAACTACAAGCATTCTTTAAAATTCAGCTGGATAGGTATGTATCCAAATATTTGCTCATCTTGAAACTAATACAACTACGAATAACTAGACTCGATAAATCATAGACATAGAAAAATTCACAGATTTTGGAGTCCCCGCAAGAATCGGAGCATTGAAAATGAATACAAAAATTTACGAAAAACCAAAATCAAATCAAATGCATAATCCTATTATATTTTTAAAATTACCTAGGTAGTACTTATTCATTTTTATAAATAGTAAAAGCGCCCGCTGACTGCCTCAATGCAGCCGAAATATTACTAACCGATTTTTAAAATTCTAACGAATGCACTTCTCGTCTGCTTCTGCATCTTTTAAGAGGCATATTACATTTAAACTGTGATTTTTGCGTAAAATGGTCAATTTTGGCGTTCTCGATCTCAGAAACAAAAATACATTAACACTTTTGACTAATTGAATGGTGCAGAATAGCTATTGGAATCGATCATAGAGGCCTCGCTTTTTTGAAAATTTGCTTAACTTTATAATTAAACCCGAAATTGCAGAGAAAGATTTTCATAAAATGCGCGAAGGCACTTTTTTGAGCTCATGGATTGAACAACTGTGCTAAACAATTGAAATAAAAAAAATTGAATGTTATCTCTTATATAGTCGAATAGGTCATAGCGGCCTCCGAATTTTGAAATTATGTATAGAATATGTGAAAAAAAATCCCAATCAAAAACCATAAAACTACTAAAAAAGCTCAGAATTAACTCTGTATTTCACCTAGATACATTATTATTATTACGTATAAATTATATCATAATAATCTTTATTTCATGAGAAAATCAAATTTTATAATTTTATTTGTTGTTTGTACTTGTTTGTCTTTCTGTGTATGTTCAAAGTTGACTCTAAGAAATCGTTCACCAACTTTCGTTTTCCTTTCTAACCCTTTAACTTTTCAGTGAATCATCTTATCACTTTTTGTCGCGGACACATATAAATGTATTTAGTAGACCCAAAGGTTTCTCTAGGTTGTATGGCTAAAATCCGTCAAAATCGAAATTTCGACGAAAAAATGTGATAGGGCCCTTAACACTATTACCATGACAATCGGTCAATAATCATAGAAGCTACATAACTTTTTATGTATGGAAACACCCGTTTCTCTAGAATTCCAAATCTAAAGGGACCACCTACAGGTCACAATTATTTACCGATTTCAAAATTATTTCGCCATTTGGTAGCTAAACTAATACCCTAGGACCCTTTTTTCATTTTTTCTTAAGTCAGTTTTTTCCCGAAATATTTACAATTTAGTAAACAAACACCCCCCAAAAAATCCGGAATTTTTGGAATTTCGCAAAATTTCAATAAAAGTTACTAGTAGATTTTCAAAATTCAAACGTTCACAAGTGTCTCGATAAATTCCTCAACTTTTGGTACTATTCCCATCTCGATTCTCTTAAAATCCTCGGAGATATGGTCATAAATACGTCTCAGGCGATTTGCATCTGATAACCATTTTCAATGGTAAAAATTTCGCTGCGCTACAGAAGACCAACAAAGCGTGGAAAAGAGAAGTTAACATTATACGGACGGTCTGTGAAAAAAAGAGACAAAGAATCAAGTGACCATCAAGTGACAATGTGCAAATTTTTGTTTTACAGTAAGAGACCTTGCCCTTGCGTCCCGCCTTGCAAATGAGCAATCACAGTTTGTTTAAAATATTTGTTAATCCTTATTAGAATTTCAAATAAAGGTATCGTGGAGCCATAAGTGTATTTTGCTCTAAGTAATTGTGATGTGATAAAAAGAAACAATCCAAGTAATCACACTTTTCAAAGGTAAATAAGATTTTGCCACACATTTCTCCAAAACCAAATTTCGCTACATTTATTCGTTTATCGATGAAAAAAACAGTATGGAACATAGTTTATTAATTTCCTTTATAATATTGTCATATTTTATGTATGTAAGTAATTTTTTACGTATCTCATATAAAATGTATAAGTATATTTGTTTTTCGGATCACTTTATTGACATTGTTGTTCTTTGGCATTCTATTTCTATGCGATAAATCGTCTGCTAAGTTACAACACTTCTTTCAAATAATTTACGGTTATTATTAGTATTATTGATGTAGGTCGGCATGTGGTCTTGTTTTGGTGGCATCGACCGTTCGCGCGTGGCGGCGATGAGCCTTCTTTCTCCACACACCTGCGCATGCTCAAGCGCAGCCTCTCAGTTGAGTTTTCAAAGGCCGCGCCGTATACGCGCACCCTTGACAGCGGCCAAGCGCGCGAAAATGAAAACGAACTTCTAATTTCGAACCTATAATTTTAAACTTCGAATCCTATCTCAACCATAAACTTAGATTTTATATTTTTTAAAGAAAAGTAGTGGCATCGCGTTCTGTTTAATTTTGAGGTTTATATGTTTGATTTCGAAGTGATCAAAAATGAAGTTTATATTTGTAAATAATGTACCAAGTGTGCTGCTTATGTCGTTAGTACTTCTAGCTAATGCCCAAAGGTCTTCAAACAATTTAAGAGACGCCGCCGGTAAGTATTTTTAAAACTAAATATTATTAAGTACTTAATTCTTCTATCTATATGTACCTATATTATATTACCTTCGTTAGAAGGCAGTTTAATACGAAATATTCGGTGTTTAAAAGGCATTTATTGCAAAAATCTACAAGGTTTTTACGTTCATCTTGTATTGAGATGTGACAACATTATAATTATTCCATAAATCAGGCTTCCTACCTACGTAAATAAAGTTCTGTTTTGCTTAATTCCAACACAATAATTCCATACGTAATAATATAGTTAGTAGGTAGGTAATTAATTAATTAATCGTAGCCAAAGCCATTACACATGATTTAAATAGGTAGATTGGATAGGTTTATTAAAAAACTATAGGTAAGAATTGCTATTATTTATTTATTTTATAATACATTAATTGTACATTAGCTTTACCATACATTAGCGAGTAAAGTTGTCGCGGATCAATGTTTATCGCATACTAATTACTACCTAATATTATAGCAGTCGACTGTGCGATGCGGATCGGTGCAGACGCATGCTAAATATTTTATTGCATTTCGCGTAACGCGGCCAAGTGCCGCTGTTTCGCAAGAACCATGAGTAATAAACTTGTGGCAAACGAACTCCTGGCGTTCCTGCAGCAAAAACTGGACGTCATGGATGAGGTGAGCGCGCTGCAAATTTGCAAGACCAGCTTCAGCGAGGACGACGTGGCCTTGGCAAAGAAACTGCTGTACGAGTCTCTCGGCAAAAGTGACCAGATGGTGTCCCGGAGGCGTGATGGGACACAGAAGAGCCTGCAGGAGATCATCACCCTGCTCAAGGAAACCGATCCCGATGACGTGCCGACGTTCGTGGCGAGGGACCTCAACAAGCTGCCCCCCGTCACCTTCGATCACGTCGATGTGACCTGCCTCCTGAAGGACATCGTGTCCCTAAAGGCGAGTTTGGCTGAAGTGATGCTGAAATTCCAAGCATCCGAAAATACGGTGAGTGAGTTGCGTAAAGAAGTTGACGATTTACGTGAATCACTCGCCGTAAGTAGGTCAGTTAGTGCAGGCACAAATGTCAACATGCGACGTGGGGCCTGCCTCGATACATCGTCGTCGAGTTGCAAGTCAGCAGTTTCGACTCCGTCTCCGCCACGGCCCGATCGAGCCCGAGCGTTGCCGCCGCCACCGCCGCCGCCGGCCGCGAACGCCGACCCCGCGAGCTGCGCGCCCCCCGCCCGCGCCCCGCCGCCGCCGCCTACCGCGGTGGCGCCGCGCGCGCCTGAGACGCGTGCGCCCGTAAGCAGCTGTCAACGGAATTTTGCTGCCGTTGCTGCCGCCAAGAACTCAAGGCCGCAGTCGCAGCAGCCAGCTCCCGTCAGTGGAAAAGCTCCTTCGCATGATGTCGTCCGACCGGTCCAAGATGAAGACGGCTTCCTCGAGGTTCGGAATAAAAAGCGACAGCGTCAGCGAACGAAGCAGAATCACCATGGCACCGCACCGACAGGGCCCAACTTCCTGCTGCGAGCTGCCATACCGACCACGGCCGTGTACCTGTCCCGCCTGCACCACACAACCACCGTGCAGGACGTGATAGAGTACATCAAGAAGAAAAGCAACTTTTGTTTGAGGGTTCAGCCTCTGGAGTCGCGCCATAACACCAATTTCAAGGCGTTTGTGGTGCGCATCCCGACAACAAGGCTGGACCTTTTCATGAAGGAGGACTTCTGGCCGCAGGGCGTGGTGTACAGGCGCTTCCGAGGGACATTGCCCTGTGCCCCCGATTCGACACAGAAAATAGTGTCAAATTAATTCTTTACTAACATTACCATTAAGTTATTAACTAACACAATTGTTTTATATTTTTTATATATGTTTAGTTTTTAAGGTATATATCTATGGGCCTTGTTGCCTGATTATAAATAAATAAATAAATAAAATAAATAAATAAATGTGAAAGTTTGTGGGTTTGGATGTTTGTTCCTCAATCACGCAAAAACTACTAAACGGATTTGGTTGAAATTTGGCACACAGATAGTAGATAGCCTAGATTAAAACATAGAATACTTTTTATTACGATATTCCCTTGGGAAAGGGAACCAAGCGGGTGAAACCGCGGGCGGCCGCTAGTTGTACATAAACAGCACGCTGGGCTTCCACAAAGTGTCAAATTTTTCAATCATTTAAAAAAAAACAAGCAGTTTAAGGTACAAAATTCATTGGAGATATTGACAGTTTTGTATAGCTTGATATGCTGCTGACTGTACCTAGATATTAGGTATGCCTACAACGTATTTGAAAATCATATCTAGTGGCACAGAACACTTCTTAATAACATTACACCACTTTATTTGAATATGTGTGTACAGTTAAAAATTAAAAATCAATAGTCTGATGAAAATATCTTCTGCGTAGACGCCAGTATTCTTTCAGACACAATTATCCAGGGGGGCAATTAAGAAGTTCGGGGGGCGCCATAGACTTATTAGGGGGCGCATTCAACCACGCGACATACCTACACATTTTTCTGCTAGGCCACTCCGGGGGACAAAGCCCCCTCGGACTAGTACCTGAAAGAAACACTGGTAGACGTACTTATTCATTATTTTCATGATTTACGTAAACGAGACAGTCACTTTTCATTACGCACTGTAAGTCTTTGGATGAGCTCTAAATCCACCAATCAGTAAAATTCTGAGACACAAATAAACTTCGATATACCTATTTAAAACTTTTAACTGCACATACTTGATTAGTAAAACGAAGTGTTACGCCCATTACTTTTTTTTAAAGATATAGGTAGGTACCTAGGTACTTCAAAATTAACCGTGTTTATAACTTAGTTACCTTAGAATAATTATGGTTAAAAAATCTTTATATTTTATAAGGAAAGTAAAGGAAAACCGGCGTATAAAGCATTTATAAAACTGTTTTACATTTATTGATTGTGATGTGATAAAAAGAAATAATCCAAGTAATCACACTTTTCAAAGGTAAATAAGATTTTGCCACACATTTCTCCAAAACCAAATTTCACTACATTTATTCGTTTATCGATGAAGAAAACAGCATGGAACATAGATCATTATTCAAATAAAGTTCTTTTTTGTGTCGTCGTCAATGGTCAAGCCGCATATTTTGACTAAGGTGTAGAGTTTGTGAAGTTAGGGCTTGTAGAGTTAGGGCGTGTAGAGTTTATTTCGCTACATGGGAAAATTTATTCAGTGTTTATTACTTTTCTGATAAACAATAGTTCTTGTAGTAACTATACATTCGAATAACTGGATAGATACATACAAACCCAACCCAAACTTCTGTTATTTTTCTATTATTCCCTTAATAACAGTCTTAGTTATTGCTACTTTAAAAATATCCAACCAATTTGATTTTTTTTGTCATTCCCCTTTACTTAGTTTAAAATTTTATTTAACGATTTTTTTTAATTTGAGATTTTAGCAATCACAATGCTATTTTTATACAATACTAAAATATATAATATACTAAAAATATTGACTCGTCAGCAGATCCTATTCTCAGATTCCCCGATGCCCGATTTTCGACTACCGCCTGATAATATGATCGGTGACGATAATTTTTTTCTAGTACCTAAATTAACATTTTTATATTGAAATACTTAGTCAAAACCAACAGCCATAGCTGCATGGCAAAATATTTAGAAAGCGGTTTTGAAAGTATGTAGATACTGTCAGTATTATGCATTTGGCACGTCATTCTCATTAGCTAAAGTAACTAGATCCGTTTTCACGGCGAAATAGTTTCAAAATAATTTTATGTTTCGGTACCCACTTATACTAAGTTTGGCGAACACCCTTTTAACAAACATTCTATGGACCAAGTAATATTGAGTCCACGAAACATGCCTCATTTTTTCCATCATAAAATAAAGAACTGTTTATTTTTGATGATTATTATCTTAATTTTACTTACTGTCTTAAATGTTATTGTCAATCTCTTGGGTGGTTGGATGGTTATTATATCTCCAGAGGGTTACGTATCACAAGGTCTAAATTTGAAAGGCCTACGGTCATAACACCTATGGACGAAAGGCCTAATTTTAAAATTCCTAATCGTCGTAAAACCTAATCGTTGTAAGACCTAAGTTTAAAATGTCTACGTTTTATAATGCCTAATGGACGAAAGGCCTAATTTTTTAAACGCCTAATCGTCGTAAAACCTATACATTGTTAGACCTAAGTTTAAAATGCCTAAGTCTAAATAACCTTACGATGGAACAGCACTTCAATCAAATCAAATCAAATCATAATTTATTTGCCAGAACATAAGTTTACAATTCTGTGCCTCCAGTCAAAAAGGGCATAAGACGAGTTATGCCCTTTTTATTTTATTGCACTGTTGTAATCAGCACATTGAGTTACATAACATATCAAAAGGGCATAACTGTACCTACCTCCTAACATACATTTATTGTTCACACAAAAAGCATAACTCACCGTTTGTAAGGGCACAGTTTTGAATAATCGTTGAGTTTTACGATCAGAAAGACTTAAATGGTATAGTCTCAAAATTATCTGTGATTAAAAAAGCATAATCACATTAAATTTATTAATAGAAGCCATAATTCATGTTATATCATTAATTTTAAAAATAATATAGAATTAAATGTAGTTATGCTCTTTTAAACCACGTTATAACCACCTAAAAAAAATCCAAATTATTCACCATCCTAGAGATTATTACCAGATGGTAGGGTTTGCTGGGGAAAAAGGCCAATTCACTGTGAAGGAAATGACTTTGCAGAATTTCAATAATTTTGAAGCACTCCATAAAGGCCCACTGGTATTAAGGAAAATTAATGCCAATAAAGAAAATGTGCATTGGCCCGATATAAGGTGGTTCCGATATTCACAATCAAATCAGAGCCATTTGTTGCTCTCTGCAAAACAAATTTATGTGAAGAAAGCGATTATGACTAGGTACATACAATATGTTTGGTTAGCGATGTCGGAGCTTTTAAAGGCAGATAATATGATCAATGTTAACGACAAAACCCCCCACATGTTCGGGTCTATCCCCTCTCGTTTTGGAATGACCGGCATTTTAATCTGACTTTTTATTTTCGATTAATTGCTTTGGATTCAAAAGTAGTACAGTTATAAAAAAATAGTTTTAGAAAGCTTATAATATCACTTATCAATAAAAAAATATGTCAACTATTAACTTAAATTCGTCATAAAAAATACTTTGGTAAATTTTAATCCGAAATTACAGTGATTTTCTTAGGTTTCCCACAGATCTTGAAAATAAGGACATTAATGTGCATTTTTTTGCATTTTATAATACACAGGAATATTATAAATAATACGATATCAAAATAATTGGTCTGAGTTGCATATTTCAAGAGTTATTGTTGTTTGAATATGACCCTATGGCACTAAATGTTAATTTTCGAAAATGGTCAAAATTCAAAACTCGCCACTTGCTTTTATTGTTCAATGTCATTTATATTGAGATAAAATTATCAAGTTAAGTTAAAAACTGATAAAAATGTTTTATTTTTATTTTTCCATTTACGTAAGGGACATATTACAATAATAACTCTCAAAATATGCAACTCAGCTCAGAGCAATAGTTATGATTTCGTTTTGTAGATAATATTCCTGTGTGTGCATTTTTTTATATTTTTATAATACACAATTATAAAAATATAAATAAAAATGCACATTAATGTCCTTGTTTTGAGACCTGTAAGAAAAACAAAAAAAAACACACCAATTTCGGATTAAAATTTATTTCAGTAATTTTTTATGACGTATTAAAGTCAAAAGTTTACATAGTTATTTTTTACTTGATAGATAATTATGATAAGCCTTTTAAAATTAAATTAAATTAAATAATTTTTATTTCAGATAAATTACATCCATATGTGTTAGTACCTAATCTTAGTGCTATTGTTAATAATTTAATTTATATTTTACCATACTGAGCCAAGACTGACTATCACATAAAGGGGTAGGTTCCCGTCACTCTTCGAATAAAGCACTCCTATAGTGGGGAAGTGTATCGATTTGCATGTTTGCCTTTGATTTTTGAAAAGTATTCTTTTATAACTGTGGGACTTTTAAATCTAAAGGAATTAATATTTTCGGCAGGGCCATCTTAAATAAAAATTCAAATTTAAAATGTCAGTCATTCAAACAGGAGAGGGGACAGACCCGATCATGTGGGGGGTTTCGTCGATAAAATTGATCATATTATCTGCCTTTAAAAGCTCCGATATCGCTAACCAAACATATTATGTACATCATTTGTTACCTTAAGTCTTAATTTATTGAATAGACAATTAATGTTATTCTTACATATGCAAAAAAAAGTTCATATAAATCACGTTATGCTTTTATGTAGTTGTTAGTAAGGGCATAATTCAAGAAAAATTAGAAAAAAAATATATAGAGTGTACAAATGTAGAATTAATTTTCATTAATCGTATCATTAAAAATATATCTAAATATATGCCGTATTGGATTTCGTGTTCATAATTTGATAACTAAAAAAACAACAAAAATTTGGTTTTTCAACTCTCCTGAAAAGTAGTCATTTTGAGTTATGCCCTTTTTGACTGGAGGCACAGAATTAACAGGTGGTATGTTATTAGTGGTTTAAGTACAAATGTTCGCCTTATACACAAAAGCATGCAAAAATTATTTTATTAATTAATAATTTAATTTTAAAAAATCAATTGAGACATAGATAACATAGGTTAAAGGTTCTAATCTAAATTTTTACTTTTTACTAGCTGATGCCCGTGATTTCCTGCGCGTGGATTTTATGACTCCGATGTATTAATATATGTATATTATATATGTATAAATAAGAACTAATGTTGTTACATAAGAAAATACTTATAGCAGTGTTATAAACACATCAACTTTGTCTAGGGATACAGGTGTTATTTTCATACAAACGAGGTAACTTTGAAGCCTTGGTTTCCTGCCAGGTATGTACTGTGCTGTGATCTGATGATGGCTATCTAGGGAGTAAATAAAGGAGACGGCCATCATCAGAAGATACACAACAGCTCGGTAAATCCCTGGCAGAAAACCAAGGTTTCAAAGTTACCTCGTTTGTATGAAAATAACACTTGACATAACACTAGACAAAGTTGATGAGTATAATATGGGTGTCCCTTGACTCGCCTAAAGTCATTGGCCCTAATTTCATTTGGCCGAATTTCTTTGGCCTAAACTCCTTACGTACAATTATTGTTTGGCCTAATAGATTTTTTCGCATCTTTGTCGTTTCGCCTAAACGTTAAATTCCCTAATTATCAAAACGACTAATGTTAATTGTCCTAAAATTTATTAGCATACATATCTTTTGACACAATAATGACTACGCCGAAGTATTGTTAACCCTAATATTGTCTTGCATACATAATTTTTGGCATAACAATATTGTATTGCATTCAAGTTGGTGACAGAAACAAATCGTCAAAAAACGGGCCTGAGGCCCCCCGCTATAAAGAAAAACTTTTAATGCGAACACCATTACGTTAGGTTAGGTTAGGGTTTTGAACACTTTTATAATGCTTGCATGCATGCATGCTGCATGCTTGCATGATTTTATGCATGCATGCTTTTTTTGCATGCTTGTTCACTTGCTCGCTTGCATGCCTGTATGCTTGCTTGCATGTTTGCTTGCAAAATGCTTGCCAGGGGGTGCAGGGGGGCTGGCCCCCCTGCTCGGGGGGGTCGGGGGGCCTGAGGCCCCCCGCTATAAAGAAAAACTCTTAATGCGAAGACCATTAGGTTAGGTTAGGTTAGTGTTTTGACCACTTGCAGCGGAGCGAGCGAAGCGAGCGGAGCTCCCTAATGCTTGCATGCATGCTGCACGCTTGCTTGCATGCTGCTTGCTTGCTTGCATGCTGCTTGCTTGCTTGCATGCTGCTTGCTTGCTTGCATGCTGCTTGCTTGCTTGCATGCTGCATGCTTGCTTGCATGCTGCATGCTTGCTTGCATGCTGCATGCTTGCTTAAATGCTGCATGCTTGCTTAAATGCTGCATGCTTGCTTGCATGCTGCATGCTTGCTTGCATGCTGCATGCTTGCTTGCATGCTGCATGCTTGCTTGCATGCTGCATGCTTGCTTGCATGCATGCATTCCTTGCTTTTGATTGCATGCATGCATATCTGCTCTTGCTTGCATGCAAGTATGCATGGCCTTGTTTGCATGCATGCATGCGTGCCATGCAAGCATGCTATTTGATCTTGATTGTACTTATGTTGTCATGTTTGCTTGTGTGCATACTTGCTTGCTTGCTTGTATGCTTGCATTCTTGAGTGTGATAGGCAATTAAAAAGACAACGACAGGTTTATCTGCTCATTCCTTATTTTTAATTACTTACCAAAAACATAATTTTTCGTAATTTAAATCATGTGCAATTGTTGTTAATTGTTGGTAAAATTGTTCAAAAGTGTTTAGTGAAATTGAGTAATTTTCAATTTACAAGTAGTAAACAATACCGATTAAAAACGACTATTCCTATAATGATTAAGGGAAGTAAACATTCGGCAAAAAAAATATTAGGCGTTACACAATTGTGCGAATCGTTATTTAGTACTTTTAAATTAGGGATTATGAATAGTTATGCTTAATGATGAATTTAGGAAGTAAACATGCGGCGAAAAAATTTTAGGCGAAGTGAAAATAGGCCAAACAAATTTAGGTCAAATGAAAATTGTGCAAAAAGTTTTTAGACCAATAAGTAGTGTGCCAAAGACAGTTAGGACAAAAAAAAATAGGCATTCCAATATATACCCGTATAATATGTTGAAAGTCAATAAATTATTTTTATTTTATTTTTTATATTTAAAATAGTAGTTTTAGCCAGTTTAAGCAAGTCGATATAAAAAATTAGGCCTAAACTGTTAGTCCCAGCGGTAGTTACTCCCAGCTTATGTTATTATTATATGCTGTTATTATACCCTAAACTATGCTTAGGCTTAACAGTTAACTAACAAAAAATAAGTTTCATTCGAATCCGTTCAGTATTTCCAGAGATAAGCGTACATGTAGAAATAGACAAACAGACTTTTTTTATTCTTACTCTAGTACTACTATGTTTTATTAAAACCCTTTTCTATTAACAACTTATTAAAATAATAAGGCGCCACTTTTGGTCAGGGAATCGCCTTAATCCTAAAAGTGATAGACATTGAGCATTGAGCGAAATACTTCTTCATAAAATGGGTTCTTAGTTATTATGAACTTAGAACAAACGACCGTTAGGTGTTTTGAAATTAGATATTTTGTTTATAGATGTTCTTAGGTGAATCGACTTTAGGCCAAACGTCCATTATGTGTTTCAACTATTATATATTATGAACTTAGGTATTTTGTCCATTAGGTGTTTGTCAAATTAGGCCTTTCGTCCATAGGTGTTATGACCGTAGGCCTTTCAAATTTAAACCTTGTGATACGTAACCCTCCAGAGATATAAGTCCGCCATATGATTTCGTATAATTTTTTCAGTGATATGAATAGGGAATGTCTGAACACTATTACCATGACGATCGGCCAATAATCATAAAAGCTACTTCACTTTTTATGTACGGAAACACCCGTTTTTCAACAATTCCAAATCTAAAGGGACCACCTACAGGTCGCAATTATTAACCGATTTAAAAAAATATTTTACCATTTGGTAGCTAAACTAATACCCTAGGACCTTTTTTTCATTTTTTCTTAAGTCAGTTTTTGTTTCGAAATATTTACAATTTAGTAAACAAACACCCCCCTAAAAACCCGGAATTTTAGGAATTTTGCAAAATTCCAAAAAAAGTTACCAGTAGATTTTCAAAATTCAAACGTTCACACGTGTCTCGATAAATTCCTCAACTTTTAATACTATTGTCATCTCGATCCTCCGAAAATCTTCGGAAATATGGTCAAAAATACGTCTCAGGCGATTTGCATCTGGTAACCATTTTCAATGGTAATATTGTACAATAACATCGATTTTAAAATTGAATTAACACTTTAACGGAAAAGTAAACATTGTTTAAGATTGTAGATGATAATAGGAAATAAAAAATCATAAAAAATGTTGACTTTTCCGTTATTTGTGCAAATTTACTGTTAAAATTGAACTTATTTATACGGGTGGCAACTCTAAATTGGTTCCTAGCTAGGATGCTAAATCGGCGTATGTAATCGAGGCTTTACTTATACACCGTCATTTTGTAGTCGTTTTAATTAACTTCAGGGAGTGTTCTACTAACAGAACTAAACATTTTTGCCAAAGAAAAATGGGTCGAAAAACGACAAAAAAAATTGACTTTCCCATACTAATAAAATGTATAGCTGTCTATGGGAGACCCAAATTTTTTTGTCGTTTTTCGACCCATGTTCCTTGGGCAAAAATGTTTATTTTCATTGGTACAACACACCCTTAAGTTAATTATTTATTTTTATTTTATTTTATTTCATAGGAAAACATACAGTGACTTAATAGCTTTATAAGTAATCCATGTAGGAGTCTATGCACCATTATAAGTTTTCGCATATAACATCTAATGCTTGCTAATTAATACGAAAAAGCATGCACTCACACACTAAATATAAACAATAACAAATCATATAAGCAATAAAGATCAGTTAAACATAAGCGCAGATACAACACAAATTAAGAACGGACAGTCAGAGAACCATCGAACCACTTCTGCACCATGAGATTTTGAATACTTCGCGGGCTTGAGTTAAATAGATCGAAATCGGTAAAATCTACAATTTTATTATACTCTATAGCTGCTCTAATGAAAAAAGAGTTACGACGATATTTAGTCGCGGACCGCGGCACGGCAAGACATGCCGGTCGTCTTAATGTGGTTCTCGCTGGTACATAAAGATGAATATTGGAGAGAAGTACCGATGAGTCTATTTCATTTTGAGCAATATTCAAGAGGGTTTTTAAATCTGAAATATTACCAGGTCCAGGTCCCGGATTTCATCAACCTGTTTTAACTCTACATTACTGAGCTCATATTTGGTCGTATATTAAAACGACTACAAAACGACGGTATACGTACATACATATATAACTTAACTAGCGGCCGTCCGCGACTTCGTCTGCGTGGAAAGGTTTTTTGCTATCCCTCGGGAACAATACTTTTTTTCGGGATGACAGGTACCTTATGTCCTTCTCAGTACCCCTGACAACGTGTTATGCAAAATTTTATGATGATCGGTTCAGTAGTTAAGACGTGAAGGCGTAACAAACAAACGGATTGTCGCATTTATAATATAACTAGCTTTCGCCCGCGACTTCGTCTGCGTGGACAGTTTTTTTGCTATCCCTCGGGAACTATACGTTTTTTCTGGATGAAAGGTACCCTATGTCCTTTTCTGCAACCCTGACAACGTGTATGCAAAATTTCATGATGATCGGTTCAGTAGTTACGACGTGAAGGCGTAACAAACAAACAAATAAACAAACAAATAAACAAACAAACGTACTTTCGCCTTTATAATATTAGTAAGGATTGTGATCGAAGGCTGTATTTCGGATCGAGCGTCACTTTTACTTTCGTCGTCATGCGAGATTTCTCCGTTCCAGATATTATTGGCGTTTACGCCTACAACAATGGGTTTTGTATGTGGTTTGATGGAATGTTTCCACTTTGTATTATGGCGTATGATTGCCTGTTGGCGTAATGGTCGGGCTTGTTTTAGTATTCATTTTGTATGTTGTAAAATCATAACGTTGGCGTAATGTAATAGATTGTATGTGTGGTTAGCCCACTATTAGCCATTGTCACAGAATACATAATAGTACAAGTACAGAAGATCCACTCCGCAAAGTCAATTAATTAAATAGCGACTCTATTCCATACACAATAAAGTGCAATCCAGGTTGCACTCCGCTCCCTTGGCTACAGTTATATTCACCTAGAAGTTGCGTCTCTTTCTATCGCGTAGCTCTTATTTCCTCTAACGAATTCAGGGTTTCACTTTCTTCTTTTATATAATAATTAAATAACAGGAAGTTAATTTATTACAAGTTATGAGGTTGTGAAATAATGTGTAGGTACTTAAATATGTTTCAAAATAACCTAGGATAAGTACAGTCAACGCCACATCAGACATGCTGACTTTGAGTCAATTTGCTTTCATACGAAATGAAATTGTATTCATAATTAACTTTATTTGGAAAGTAGGTAAGTGTACCTACCTAATCTATAAATTATTATTTCAGTAAATAGTTGGGTGAATATATTGTTTAACAAATAAGACAAGTAAGTACCTACCTAAGAATAAATGGATACTAAATACTAATACGTTTCGATGTCGTTTGGAACTTTTGGAAGTGTGAAAAACACGTGAGGTTCGGATCCTTTTTATTAGTATTAAGGCAGCCCATTACGAATGTCATATGCCTTCATTTTGGTTATAATAAAATTATTATTGAGTGACTATCGAAATCGAACTGCTAACGTGCGACCCAGCCGGCACGCGGCGGCCTCTGAAATTAGTCCGTCCGGACGGACCCGCTGGCTACTTGTAGCTTCGTACCTAAAGCGCGGAGTGGGCCTAGCCTGCCATTGTGTATTGTACATACTAAGTACAGTGAACCGATTTTTTTTATAAATTCAATCAGATTTTATTTGAATTTGATATTGTTCGAAAGCTTTACTGTCGAATTTACTGTAAGTAGAAATAATTTCTCCTATTCGTCGTGTGTCAGTTAGATTAGAAATAATTTCATACAAAAATACGCAAAATTTAACACACGGCGAATAAATTAGACTTACAATAAATTCGACAATAAAGTTTGCAACTTGACTAAGTATTATAGCTTTCGAACAATATCGAATTCAAATAAAATCAGATTGAATTTATTATAAAAATATTTTTCAGAAGTTAGTTCTTTTGTTTGGAAAACCATATAGTCTTCCTATTTTCTTTTGAGCAGTAAGTATGTACCTAAAGAATAGAATAGAATAAGTTTTTTATTATCAACCTCTTAACATACAAAAAAAATCAAATTAAACATTAGCTAATTATTTAAATTCTAAAGTGAAATAAACTAAAAACTAAGTGCTTATAAAGAGAGATCAATAATAGGTCTCTGCCTCAGCGTGTGATTGCCGTGGCGTTATGATAGCGCAACAGCACGCTGCTATTCTGACAGGGCCTGGACTGTCACGGAAAAGAAAGAAATAAAATAACAAAGAAAAGAAAAACTAACTAAAATCTACCTAAAAATGACAAAGTAAAAGTAATGATAATGAGATAAATGAAAAATTGGCAGAAAGGACAGTGTCCTTCGCCTTATTAACATAAAAAGGATTGACATTGACATTTATGTTGTGTGTGGTGTGACAGGTGAAAATATGCAATTTTGAATTGTATCTTGTCTTGCCACGTTTGTCCACGTATTCAAATACCTACCTACCGGAAGTTTTAGCAACATTATTCATGAAAATGTTTTTGGTGGGATGCATTATTTGGGATACACTACATCATAATTTTATATGGCTTGCACTGTCAAAAAGTTATCAAACCTCATGTAGAGCGAAGCTTCTAGCTCTAGGCGCCGCCCGCCCCAACTCTACAAGCCCTAACTTCAAAAACTCTACACCTTAGTCAAAATATGTGGCTTGTCCGTTTTTTAGATACATGTAAGTACTAGGTATTCACCGTCTCTCTTGTAAAGAGGACTCCACACTCGCGCCGCGAACCGCGGCCGCGAATCACAGGCGCGGTTGGCGCATGAAAACGGTGCGAAAAATATAGCCCTCCAGACTCGCGCGTGAACCGCGGCCGCGAATCACGGCAACATTAGTTCGGCACACAAGTCCTTTGACGCGGAACAAAAAACCGCCACCGGACGGGGAACGCCGCGAAGCGCGAACGCGAAGCCGCGAAGCCCATACGCGAAGCCGCGAAACCCTCCACACTCGCGGTTCGCGGCCTTCGCGGGCTTTCGCGGCGCGAGTGTGGAGCCCTCTTAAGAACCTCAACATGTAGAGCTACATTAAATGATGCCAAGTGGTTAAAAGGCATTAACTATTTTGCACCACGACCACATCTGGGTTATAATATAAGATGCAAATTCTTGTAATATTTCAAATTCCATGTCAACGCAATCTAAAAACAACAACGTAATAAACGAGGCCTACTTTTGACCGCGACATCTCGCGGTTTTCCCGATTACTATTCTATTATAATCTGCAGTTTCAATTGTTTACATAACTGTGCTATTACGTGACATACCACACTACACGGAAGATTTTAAAAGGCATTTTAGTTGGCTGTGAAATTACTTAAATATTTCCCTTCCTGATGCCTAAAAGGCAAAAAGACTATGAGGGCAAAATGACTAAAATTCAGAATGACTAAAACCATAGCCTTCTTCATTTCCAAGCCGTGAACATACGTTTGGCAACGTCTGTTATTGTCAGTTCGTGGTCATGTCGTCTGCCAGTCTCCATACTAAATGTATGGGAATATTTCAATTTTAAGAGGTCGATATTTTTTTTCATAGTAATCGTGTGAGGTTTAAAATATGAAAATAATTAAGTTCTTTTATTGAAATGCTTTGTATATTAAACAATAAGAAAAATATCAATGTTAACCAGGAAAAAATGGCTGTCAAAGATGTCATCTTTTTTGTTGATTTTCTTCAGCAGGGAGTTGATTACTACACTAAGACAAATATTTTCTGTTAACATACTTTGTATAAATTGTTAATACTTTTGGAGTTAAAGGTTATTAAAGTATAAAAGTGGTTTATTGTCTATGGGAGT
Source organism: Agriphila tristella (assembly GCA_928269145.1). NCBI lineage: Eukaryota > Metazoa > Arthropoda > Insecta > Lepidoptera > Crambidae > Agriphila > Agriphila tristella. The sequence continues at coordinate 38,143,347 of OV743431.1, forward strand.
TGATCTACCACCACCTATAGAAATGAATGATATATCATAAGAAAGGCTTTCATATGACAAATATTTGCTGCAAACATACTTTCTATTAATTGTTAGTAATTTCGGAGTTTTAGGTCATTAATGTTAAAAAAATTGGTCAAGTTTAGAGCGTTATAACTCTCAAAGTACTAATATTTCACGATTATAGTAATGCAATAAAGTGTTTCAAATTTAAATACCTTTCCAATGATGTAAAATTTATTGCTAGAGGAGGCTTAGATCAAAATGCTCATCGTACTAAAGGACCCCCGAAAAGTTCAAATAATTTGACTCAAACCTTATGTTCTAATAAATAAATAATAATAATAAATATAAAACTTTATTGAAATAATCTTACATCACAATTCACAACTAGTTTAAACATAGATAATATAGGAAAAACAAATAATAAATAATTTTTAAAATAATTTTATACTATGTGCTTGACCACATGCGATGTTGCCGTTCTGCTCAACTTCAGGGCTTGGAAGATTTAGAAGGCTATGCTAAAACGCAAAATGACTAAAACGCAGAATGACTTGACCATGATTGCATGATGTAAGTTCCCGCGGTCGATGCGGAAGCAGTATTTTCTTCATTTAAAATTCGACTGGTTCGACTGTTACTTATTGTGACATGACGTTTTGATTTCCAAACGACTGAGAAACAATAGACGTTCCATTGTGTTTGTGAATGAATGTGTTAACTATTTGTTAAATTATGTAGATTGAATTGAGATACATTTTGCACCATTTTGCACTATCATAAATTCACAGTCACAAGTATACAAAAGCTCGGTTTTGGGGTGACTTATAGACTAACTTTTAGAACGACATAGTTTAGACAGTTAGGTCCATACTTAGAATAATTACACCTAGAAGCCGTGTCCTTGTATGCAAAGTGAGGCAACTTATACTGAGCCAAAATGGCTCAGTTCTCAGATTTATATCCTTCATACGTTACCTAATCGTAACTAAAATCTAATAATATAATAATTAATCTCTTTAAGGTAGGGAAATTGAAACTGTTTTGTACTTATTAGGTATGATTATTTAATAATGGACAATACAAATCTGGAAACGGCGCTATTTTGGCTGTTTTTGTTGCCTCACTTTTGACAGCGCACTTTGTAGGGAATTATCATTCTAGGTGTAATTATTCTAAGGGTCCATAATATAAAATTGTATGTATAAAAATATTTCACATATGTGTAAAATAAGTATCTTATATATTTTTTTAATTTCTTGCTTAATTGCAAAATAGTTAAGCAAATGTTATCTTAAAAGCTATTCCAAACTTCAAGTTGAAACCATTAGTACCTAGTTCTCGAAATATCCAGCTGTGACAGACATACAGACTGAATCAGTTCGCACAATGCCCACTCAGCAAAATGTCCAGTTCGCAAAATGTCCAATATTCTTAACTAGCGACCCGCCCCGACTTTGCACGAGTTCCCGTGGGAATATCGGGATTAAAATTATAATCACAAGACTACAATATATTTTTAGGATTTGTCATGTTAATTTTATATTATTTGAATTAAAATACTTAACATTTCTTCTTCTTTACCATATAGGGTTTAGAAACATTTTTATTCTCATTAAAACGAGTTAGGAATATTAGTCATTTTTGCGAACTGGACATTTTGCTGAGTGGACATTTTGCGAATTGGACGTTTTGAAACCACAGGACATTTTGCGAATTGGACATTCTGCGCCTTAATGCTTAATTATTAAGTTTATTTGAATAATGCCATTTTTGACTTTGACTATATCCACAGAGCACCTTTCTCATTAGTGTTAAAGAATGTTCTTAAGAAAACTTTTATGAAAAAAAATTCAATATTTTTAGATACTTACTAAGTATAATAATAGGTATAATTTGTTTATTAATTTATGTTAATGTACTGCAATTAATTGTAACAGCCTTTGCAGTATCGTGTTACTAAGCGACCCGGCGAGTAAATCGACAGCGGCCTTGCTTCAATTAACCTAATTTTTTCCTTTTTTGTCCAATTAATTTACAACTACAGCTATGCAAGACCATAATATTGAAAACTGGGGTTTTTGTCAGATCTTTTTTATTATACGACATGTTTTCGTTGATGCTTTTGTTGGAAACTTACTTAACTATTTAAAACCTAAAAATATCAACCTAAACCTAAAGATATCAACGATTAAAGAATTTTATCTTTTTTGGATAATTTGCAAAACACGTTTTATTTTATAAGTTTCGCTGACTGAAGAATTAAATTTACAACTACAGCTATGCAAGACCATAATATTGAAAACTGGGGATTTCAACAGATCTTTTTAACCGACTTCAAAAACTTTGAAAAGGAGGAGGTTATTAACCGACTTCAAAAACTTTGAAAAGGAGGAGGTTATCTATTCGTCGCGTATATTTTTTGTTTTTTATATGTATGTACACCGATTACTCGAAGACGGCTGAACCAATTGAAATGATTCAAACGTTATAACATGAGGTTTGTTCCCAAGTTGGTCCCATTTTTTGAAATTTTGAAATCGGTTCATTAGTTTTCAAGTAATCTTGAAAATACTGTCGTTTTCGTTACCATTTTATATGAATTGAGACCGATTTTCAACCATTACTTTTTTGTTTATGAACCGATTTAGACAATTCTTTTTTTGTTTGAAAGAAGACACCTTAAGAATGATACCATATTAATTTCATTGGTATTGGACGTTGGATTTTGAACATACACGAGGGAACTCCTCAAAATCAAATAGGAACTGTACAGTGATTGAAATATTGGTAGGTTTATTATTTGTCAAGGACGTTCTGGACTAGAGTTGAACTGCGAAGACCCAACGGAACACCTGTGGACATTGAGTTACTCGGAGTATAACATTGAAAAATGTGAAACATTAAACATAACGTGTTATTTTTTAAAATCATCGCTCACATACCTACCACAAAAAAGTTTAAAATAAAAAGCTTTTTAAAAAAAGTAAATCCTCCTTCAAAAACCTTAAAAAACAGCTCTATAAAAAGCAAGTAATAATGTTCAAATCGATTAATTAAAACACGTCTATTGAAGTCGGGTGGGGCTTTTAGAATATAAACATCACAATAAGTAAAAAAAAAATACTTCCAGCTCCACCCGACTTCAATAGACGTGTTTTAATTAATCGATTTGAACATTACTTCTTGCTTTTTATAGAGCTGTTTTTTTAAGGTTTTTGAAGGGGGTTTTACTTTTTTTTAAAAGCTTTTTTATTATACGACATGTTTTTGTTGATGCTTTTGTTGGAAACTTACTTAACTATTTAAAACCTAAAAATATCAACCTAAACCTAAAGATATCAACGATTAAAGAATTTTATTTTTTTTGGATAATTTGCAAAACACGTTTTATATTTAAGTTTCGCCGACTGAGGATTTGCTGTGGGGGTCCTTTCCTACACTAGTGACAAAGGCTGATGAAATTAGGAAAGGTTTAATATTGAAAATTGAAATAGAATATTGATAAATGTTGAGATGTTAGCGTACTATGTGGTTCACAGAATATATTAGTTTTAATTAATTCAAATGTAAAAAGGAATTCTCAAATGGATTTTTCAAATTGATACACTTAGGCATCCTTCTGGTCATGTCCCCACTGTTGAGTCACCTGCTTGCATAAATTCCATTCAAATTCGAGATCGAAATGGACTTATTCACGATGCGTAAACAGGTTTCGGAGTCGAAAGTAAAATTCAACGACAAACGTTTGGCTGTAGCTTAATTAATCATCGAGCAGGTGGTTTCTCTTGAACGTAACAGCTTAAATAATTTCTTTGGCTCTCGTTGATATTGGCTCTAGAAGACTCATTTAAATTACGGTCGGTTTAAACGTGGAATAGTCTGCTACAAATGTTATTTTATTGAAAAATGTATCACTACGTATTTGTTACAAAATTTGTTTATGCGTCAGTGGCGAAAAGTCCATACAAGCCAATTCCCATCGGCTTACTTTTTAGAAATCCCAACCCACTATGCAGATCATAAAATTTTTTTAGAATGGCTTTTCGCCATAATTTTACCCGTCTCGCCGCTGCTGTGTAGTGTACTCGGGGATCTCAAATGACAGTCATTTAAAAAACATCTTTTAAAAAAAACTCCCTATAATAGCAGTACAGTTGCCATGTTGGTTTTTTTACCTAAGAACACTTGGGCAAATACATTGATCTGTATATATCGAAAAAAAAATTCATGTCAATGGGCTAATAAGACAAATCTAACGATATACTACATAGAAATCCGTTTAGCCGTTTGACAAAAAACAAACATATACAACAAGATACGCGCGAAAAACATAACCTCTTCTTGCAGTCGGGTAAAAAATTATACCACTCTATTAAAAACTACAACTTTCTTTTTCTTAAGGCTTCTTCTTCTTTTTTATTAAGGCGGTTGTATGTACGTAAGTGGCACTCTTAGAGGTTTTTATTTAATAAATCATTAATAGAAAAAGATTTTAATAATGTTTTATGTGAAGTTGTTAGGGCCCATCGTTAGGGGTCATAGTCATTCGTAGAAGTAGATGTCAAAAAAATAAATTTAAAAAATTAAAAAACCCGCCTGCATAAAAAGACAAGTCAACTGAAAAGGTGGAAACAAGAGGCAACATAATAACATGCAGTCGGAGGCATGCATAAAGAAAGTGATGTTATGGCTGATTTGAATTATATGCCTCCGACTGCATGTTATTATGTTGCCTTTAATATTTAATCTTGTTTCCACCTTTTCAGTTGACTTGTCTTTTTATGCAGGCGGGTTTTTTAATTTTTTAAATTTATTTTTTTATTTATATCTTTTTAGTTATTATATATTACGGTAATGATATACCTTTTTGAAATCCTTATAAAAAGCCCTTTAATTTGACACCCATATTGTAGTATTCTAAAAAATTTTTTTTTCCACTACGTATAATAGCACCGTACAGCCGCCATGTTGTTTTTTTATAACGCCACCTTCTTAAGAACACTTGGGCTGACGAGACAAATCTAACGATATCTTAATTACAGAAATCCATTCAGCCGTTTGAAAGATATGAGGTAATAAAGAATATTACATACAAACACACATACAAACATACTTACATAGTTACATACAAGATACGCGCGAAAAACATAACCCTTTCTTTGCAGTCGGGTAAAAACGGCCACTTTTAGCAGTGACTACGAGGGAATGTAACGATTTCGTCTAAAAATACTAGACTGTGGGCCCTAAAAATTCCACGTAAAACATTATTAAAATTGTGTATTAAAATTATTATAATAAATAAAATTCACCGCGGCGCCACTTAGCGTGCCACCTTAAAGAAAATAAAAACGTATAAATAAACTAAATTAAAAACGTACACTTATACCTCCCATTCATTGATAGCATACACAAACACTTACTAAATCTTCACCGATAGTTCAAGAGTTGTAAATAAATAAATAATGAGTGACCGTCAAAACCGTTTCAATTTTGTGCTTCAATGAACTTCAGTGGTTTTGTGTTCGAGAGTTATTAAGGAGTTGTTTCATTGTTCTTGTAATACCTAATAAGTGTGCTAAATTTTAATTAATTAACTAATTATAAAATAATATAAACTATGTATTTTGTAGTGATAATATTATATTTTTTTATCGATCGATTCATATAAAAAAAACAGCTGTTTAATGCGGCCATTTTTGGTCATCGTTGCTTGACCAATGAAGCACACTTCCGTAATATAACACTTTCGACAGGTTGTCGCGCGTTCGCTAAAAAAAAACTCAAAACATATAAAATGTATAGTGCACAGGCACACTACGGTAAAATCAATCTTTTGTAACTTGTATGCTGTCTAGGTGAATTGAAAGAGTGATGATGAAACTTTCACAAAATGTTATAGGTAATCTCTTATTTGTGATTTTTAGTCTATCTCGATTTTTCCTTAGTACTGTAAGTAAATGAAAGGTGGTATAAAGAAACAATAAGAAATTTATTTATAACTAGGATCTGATCTTTATTGAGGCACCAACCGCGAGCTATTATACCTACAGGTCGTATACCAACCTACCTTCATGCTTCGGATGACACTAGAAGACCAAATGGCATTGATGATGGATAATTTACTTACTACCTTACCTACATATGTGGGTTATAGCTAGCTTTCATCGCGTGTGTCATTTTTGAGACAAATCTCTACTTAGAAACACCTTTTGAAGATGATGTTGTGGGTAGAGAGAGGCTAAGAGGCTAACTATCCAATGATGATGCAAATGCGAAGAAACAAAACACTGTTGTTTTTATTTTATTGTAATCCTTTGCTGACGCCGAAATGTTTTACCTATGCTAAATCCTTACTTCCTACTAATCCTACTAATATCATAAATGTGAAAGTTTGTGGGTTTGGATGTTTAGATGTTTGGATGTTTGTTCCTCAATCACGCAAAAACTACTGAACGGATTTGGTTGAAATTTGGCACACAGATAGTAGATAGCCTAGATTAAAACATAGAATAATTTTTATCCCGATATTATCACGGGAACGGGAACTACGCGGGTGAAACCGCGGGCGGCCGCTAGTATTACAAATGTGAAAGTTTGTGGGTTTGGATGTTTAGATGTTTGGATGTTTGTTCCTCAATCACGTAAAAACTACTGAACAGATTTGGTTTAAATTTGGCATATAGATAGTAAATAGCCTAGATTAAAACATAGAATACTTTTTATCCCGATATTCCCATGGGAACGGAAACCACGTGGGTGAAACCGCGGGCGGCCGCTAGTTCATACAATAAATGCGAAAGTAATTCTTATAAATATTGTCTGTTACGCAGGTTACGCTTTCACGCCTAAACTACCATTTTGTGGAACAATTTTTAGTCAAAGAGGTCCCCCGACTGCAATGACACTTGTTATTTAACTTTTTAGTTCGTTTTTGGCAGGGCAGTCGTGTTTTTAATGTTTTAATTTATTTGTTTTTATTTCCCACGTTTTAGTAACAAATTATATATTTTTAAAATGTACTCATTAAGTCCTTTCATTTGATGCCCATATTGTAACATCTGAAAAAAAAAAAATTTTTGAAAATGGCGTCGTACTGTCGCCATTTTGATTTTTTGAAAAAAAAAAAACTTATAGCCAGTGTCACTTGTAATGATGTAAAGATTCTAACGATACCCCATACATCCGTTGAACCATTTAGAAGTTATGGTGGAATAAAGAAACTCACATACCCACAAACATACATGAACCCTGAACACATATACACTCCTTTTGGGCAGTCGGTAAAAATAAAGCGTTTTTTATCTTTTTAAATGTGGGTGAACTACTATGCAGCAGGAAGCAACTCCAAATATATAATAGCAAACAAGAATACTAGTTTCATTACGCAATATTAAGTTTCTAGGATTAACTTATTTGAATATTACATATTTGTGGACACCTCGTGGCCCTGATGCTTAGCAAATGAGAAAAAATTGCGAAGTAGACGCGAAGTGTAAATATTTAATAATTTGTAAAGGGATGGTATGTTCCATCTAGGGTTGCCAACGTTTTTTGCATCAAATATAGTATTTTCAATATTATTACGTGTAAAAATATAGTAATTGCTAAAAAAGTCCAAAAAAAGTAGGTTGTCGTTTGGACATGTCGTATGTAGGATTTAAAAAAAATGCACTTTTCATACTAACATTTTCATAATTTATTCAACAATCATAAACACAAGTGTTTAAACACAAAAAATACAATGCAATTACCTACTTATGTGCATATAAGTATTTTTTTCTGCTACTTTTGTTTAATTTTTTCACTGGATAAAATATCGTAGTTTAGCTTAAAATATATTTTTTCAAAAAATATAGTAGGCGAGCCCTCAATATAGTAGGATACTATATTATTGTATAGTAGGGTTGGCAGGGCAACCCTAGTTCCATCTAACTAGGGTTTAGTACATCATGTAAAGATGTACTCACCAAATGACTGAGAAATATTCTAGCCAAGCACTACAAAAAAAAACCTTTGTAAGTTAACTTTTTAAGACAGTCGACTTATTTACTTATTGCAAATTTTAAAAATCCGTGGCTTAAATTTTTTGTCCAATTTATAAAACAACTAAACACTTATTTTACCCATTAATTAAATAAGTACTTATCTTATTAATTTTATGTAAATCAGATGATTTTAAATTTGTCATAATAGAGCTATGTACTTCCTCACTTATTATGAGGTTTTCTAAATTCTTACGGATGTTATGGATTACAAATATTTTCCCAAACACATTGTACAGACGGAAACATGATAACTTGACTAATTTTCGAATAAAAAAAGAAATGTTACCGACTAGCTATTTATTTTCCCTCACAATAAACATGTAAGTGCTAACTTATTAGTACATTTATATGTATCGTTCTAAGAATGAGTAGCATAGTGAAAGTGTTACTTTCAGCATGTCATTATAATTAAAAAATAACTACCTATATTTTTTTCGTCTCGTTGCCGTCTCTTTTTTGTCGAAAGGAATGTCTTGGAGATTAATGAGCCAGTTTATTAATATTTACGTGGCATAATAAGGTACTTAAAACTTTTTTTAAATCATAAAACAATACTAGGATTGTTACGTGAATGGATAATTGAAAATCTTTATGTCGTGGCCTACTTATTTCACGCTTTCCGTTTTCACTTTTTTTTGGAGACGATTAAAAAGTAACGGTAAAGTTTTAATTTTGCAATGATAATGATTATCATAATTCATAATTAATGCTTAAAAAGTGGCCGGCCTACATGGAATTCGTCATCCTTGCGTCATCCGGTGTGCAGTATAGTATAGCACGTAAAACTTTTTCAAATTTTTGTATGTGAATGTGTACACTGCCACCGTTTTTTGAACCTTTGAAACTTCTTCAGATTTTAAATACAAAGGAACTAGTACATTTGTGTTTTATACGCATTCGTTTCGACTATTGAACTTTTCCGCCCAACGATCAACGGTCGTTTTTGCCGTGTCCTGCGCACTACCACTGCAACTGAGCTGAAGCTTCTATTTGTTGGTGTCCAAAAACATATTAGTTTATGTTATGATACAAGGTTGATAACGAGATTTTTAAAACGAGTTGGCGCACGGCGTGCGGTAAAAAAACCGTACGAGTCAGATTCGCGCACGAAGGGTTCCGTACAAAAAAACGGCAAAAAAAATCCCGTTTGTTGTTTGGGAGACCCCTTAAATATTTATTTTATTCGGTTTTAAGTAATTGCTGTTATAGCGGCAATAGAAATACATCATTTGTGAAAATTTCAACTGTCAACCTGTTGTCGTTATTAATAGAAAGCGAAAAACGGCAAAAAAAATCACGTTTGTTTTATGGGAGCCCCCTTTAAATATTTATTTTATATACTTTTAGTATTTGTTATTATAGCGGCAACAGAAATACATCATCTGTGAAAATTTTAACTGTCTAAATATCACGGTTCATGAGATACAGTCTGGTGACAGACAGACAGACGGATAGCGGAGCCTTAGTAATAGGGTCCCGTTTTTACCCTTTGGGTACGGAACCCTAAAAACGAGCGTTCGATAATATAATATCTACTTTCCGCACGCTGTCCTGTCATCGAAAGCACACATTTTTTCTAAGAACCTTGTACTGTTTTATACAAAAAAAAAATATTTATTTCCGAGCAACTGTATTGAAAAATGATACTTGATTGTTACACATCAGATTTCGATCGTATGTTGTTGTTTGTGTTATGAAGAAACGAAGTTTCAATTTACTCCACTTTCAACGCAACCATAACACCTGACATTAAGAATTAACTCATTGCAATTAGAACTTAGTAAGTAATTACCACATTACCAAGTGCATAATGAAATAGTTTATTTTGCAACACTGGATGTTTAATGTTCTTTTATTTATTTTTGTTTTCACGCTTTAGTGATATCAAAGTCACGTGTGAAATAGCCTTCTTCGATCGAAAAGTAGTTTGAAGATCTACTTAATAAGTATAAAAAATTGAACGAATTTAACTAAGAAATGCTCAGAATTAATGACGTAGTAATCTACGTCATTAATTCGGAGCATTTAAATTCGTTGTTCGATCAAATATTTTAATTTTTTCCAAGATAAAACACTTTAGATATCTCTGGGATGCATAAAAGCATGGCCTAACATGGGTTTTTATTAAAATGCTTTCGTTAAAAAGCTTGGCGGATTAAACAAGTTGGGATTTATTCTTTAATCCCGTCCTGGAAATAGCTCGAAAATAACGAAATTCTTCATCACATTCCCAGTAATCCGGTACTTTGTTCTCCTAGGTCCTAGGATTATCGCAAAACTTCTAGTTTTGAATATGAATTCAGTACCTATCTAATATATTATTAATAGCGGACGCCCGCGGTTTCACCCGCGTGGTTCCCGTTCTCGTGGGAATATCGGGATAAAAAGTACTTTATTTTTAATTCTAGGCTATCTACTATCTGTGTGCCAAATTTCAAGCAAATCCGTTCAGTAGTTTTTGCGTGATTGAGGAACAAACATCCAAACATCTAAACATCCAAATATCTAAACCCACAAACTTTCACATTTATAATATTAATATAAGTAGGATAAGTAGGATTGAACCCTATGCCCACCTGGGGCCGTACCGGCTAACGCATCGATTATCGAAAAGTCTGCCGAGTTTCAACTTAAAACAGAAAAATCAAAGTAAGGAATTTCGTCTTGCACTTCCTGTTGACGTAATTTGGATGATATCGATGTTCGTGTGACATCATGAATTGGGGTTCGCCATTTTGGCCCAATAGGGAATATGCATCAATTTTTTTTTTAAATCTTAATCAAAAGTATAATGCGTGAGAAAATTAACTGTAATATTAAAACTTTTCTCTTGCGTTTTTTTCTCGTGATATAGTTACTTAAAGTTAGCGCGCAGCAGCACCCGCCGAAAACGCTCCATACAAAACGGTGACGTCACACATCACGTTTCAGGTGGATTTCGGCGCGTTTAATATGGAGTTAGTCAATAATCTTCAATTATCTCCCTAAATTTTGCGTTTAAGTACATATGTGTCATACAAAATATTATTTCTTATTCGATATTCTATCTGACTGTAAAGTGCATTATATCCGAAAATGAAAAAAAAATATCGTTATTTTTCCCTGATTTCATCGTGTGATAAAACTAAAATAATTCATTTTTTTTATTTTTTTTTCCTGTTCCATCATGTTTTTATAAGTGTCCGCAGCGATCAAGCTCAATTTCATCAAAATCGGGGACTTATGCATATTCCCTATTGGGGCTCGATTTATCTGTTTTAAGTTGAAACTCGGCAGACTTTTTGATAATCGATGCGTTAGCCGGTACGGCCCCTGAATAGTTTGTTGGTAATCAAACAACAAAACAAGCTCACAACAAGCTCGTATGAATATTGATATCACATTCAAGTGATAATTTCTCCGTTGCACCGATTGCATAAATAAGCCGACTCGATGAATGTCGCTCGAAATGAGACCGAGCACGCTTGCAAGCATAATTAATTATTATGTAATCATGTTAACTTAATGATCAGATCAGTGAGCAACCTGTTTCGTTTGAGATTTAGTTTAAGGCAGATTTTATAGAAAAAGGACAGATTATGCTGATAAGAAAATATAAAGAGACCTCTTCCTTTCAAATGTTTGAAGTCGGATAAAAAAACTACTTTATTCGTTGAGACTTTTGACTGATGAGGATTTTTTTCATAATAACCATGAGTGTTCATTAGCTTTTGTGTAAAACTCAAATGTGTAAAAAATGAGTAAGTATTTAAAGTGTACTAAATGTGTGTGTAATAAATTAATAATAATATTGAAACTTCTTGAAAATCTAATAAAATCAACTCTGATTTTATGCAACTCATATGTTATTAAAGAGAATAATAACTACGCAAATCACGTGTCTATGAAACAGGTGGTTATAAAACACATATTACTCAATCCATTTCGACAAACTATTCAACATACATCTGCAGCGTACAAAGATGTTCCCATAATTATATTGTTAACCTTAAGCACAATTGGTACTGTTCCGTACATTACCTGTGCAGTAATCACTATTATAACCTTCCTTCACACAAGATCGATGGGTCTTCTAATAACACACCCGCCATTCATACCGATACACTTGCGAGCAAAATTGGCCAGCCAATTATTTTTCATAGAAAAATGATAATTTTACCTTTTCAATAAAAGAAAAATCCACTCTTGCACTTTCATGTTCGTGAACATATTGGTCAAAAGATATCTGTAAAACTAATGCCTTTTCACTATCCTAAAAACGAAAAAATAGTAGATTATACAACAAGTGAATAAAAAGGGATTTAGTTCGAGGGACTAAGTTGGATCCCGAGAGTAGCAAAGGACTCTAGAGTTGAATCCCGAGCGTAGCGAGGGATTCAAAACTAGAATTCTGAGCGAAGCCAGGGATACAATGGACCGAGATGAAATTTTTTATTCACGAGTTGTGTACTCTACTTTTTACCATTGACTGCGACAAAACAAAATAGGTACCTCTAACAGTACTTTATACTTAGTATTTATAGTTGACCATCAGCCATTTTTAATGTCCCCACTGCTGCGGCACAGGCCTTCCTTATGGGTGGGAGGATGGGCCATAACCCACCACGCGGGCCTAATGCGGATTGATGAGTGTTAACGACTGAAAATGCAGCCGGGACCAACGGCTTAACTTGCCTTCCGAGGCACAGAGGCTTAGAGAATTTAAAACGGAGGAGCTCGAGATAATACATTTTTGGTCACCCATCCCATGACCGACCCATGCGTGAAATTAGAAGTTTTCCAATGACATAAAACAACCACGCCAAGAAAGAGATTACATGATCAGTCTGGCATCAGTCTGTATAGACTTTGAATTTTTGCATACTGAATATCGTACCAGACTGATGGAATGGACTGATGCAAGACTGAACATTCAAGGTCGAAACAAATTATCGGACGCGGCTTACTGCCGCGGCTTATTATTTTTATTCACTCGGTGAATAAAATCGCTTATTATTCACTCTTATCGTTGATTATTATTTATTATTCACTCTTAGCGTTTAATTCAACGATAAGAGTGAATAATAAGCGATTTTATTCACTTTGGAACAAGCGCGCATCATGAATTAGTACAAAAAATACCTATACCTACTGGCTGCTATGGAGCTATAAAATTAAACGAAAAAAAATTGTGTCTTATCTTTGGGTTTTTTCTATCTATTAGAGGGAGATTTAACTTGCATCAGTCCATTCCATCAGTCTGGTACGATATTCAGTCTGCAAAAATTCAAAGTCTATACAGACTGATGAAATGGACTGATGCCAGACTGATCATGTAATCTCTCTCTTGGCGTGGTTGTTTTATGTCATTGGAAAACTTCTAATTTCACGCATGGGTCGCATGGGTCGGTCATGGGATGGGTGACCAAAAATGAATAATGTCGTTTTAAATGCTCTAATCCTCCGTGCCTCGGAAGGCACGTTAAGCCGTTGGTCCCGGCTGCATTTGCAGTCATTAACACCCATCAATCCGCATTAGGCCCGCGTGGTGGGTTATGGCCCATCTTCCTACCCATAAGGAAGGCCTGTGCCCCAGCAGTGGGGACATTAAAAATGGCTGATGGTCAACTATAAGTATTCAGAGTATAAGTATATAGTATTATAAGTACTGCTAGGTATTTGTTTTCTCGCAGTCAATGGTAAAAAGTAGAGTAAAAAAAAATCTCGGTCCTTTGTATCCCTCGCTTCGCTCAGGATTCTACTTTTGAGTCCCTCGCTACGCTTGGGATTCAACTCTAGAATCCTTCGCTACTCTCGGGATCCAATTATTCACTTGTTGCATAATCTACTATTCTTTTTTTGTAAATGGAAATGGTTTTATCCTTTGGCGCATAATTAATACACGCAAAATACCAACTCGAGATTTTGTGGTGTTTTGCGGATTTGTAGAAAAAAATACGTAAAAATACCAACTACGTATATTGACATAATTAATCCATTAAAATAAAACAATCGGTGACATGTCTTCTTCTTGAAGTACAGACGGAATTTCAATGTGGAGTTCCGGCACGGAATTATTCCGAATGCAGCTAATCCATATATGGACCTACCACAAACATGCGGCATTTTTCCGTGCGGAATTTTCATACATTATCGGTTTCCGTTTCGTAATTCCGAATCGGGATCCCATCTGTATGTGGCCGGCTTTAATCATTGTGCCCACTAAGATCTTAAATATGGACGAAATGTTTTGTATATTATGAACCCTAAAATACTGTGTACTCTAAAATGTATTTATTTGTATGAAATTTAAACTGGTGGACCTATGTTATTGCAAGTACTTGTATTAAATACTAGACTGCGTGATACTTTGATGAAACACCTTAATGTTAAGGATAAATATTGATACATTCATAAACGTTATTCAACTGAACACGCAATTTTAGTAATTAAAGTAAGTTTTCGGTGAATTTTTGGTTAGGTATATTGCATTGCAGAATGCATCGTCGAGATGCTATCAGTTGCATACATTATATTATTAGGTATAGATACAATAATTTATTAAATTTTAGCAGTGGAATTTCATATTCCGGTAAATTTAAATCAAAGATAAATCGACAGTTACAAAATAAAATAGAGGTAACCTTCTTGATACACGGTATACGGTATACGGTAAATTTCTTGATTTGTAAAGCACAAATTTTGTACAGCGTTTGCCGTTTAAAAAAGCTAAGGTTACAAACATACCAGTATTTACTGTTAGAAGTAGTTAGTAGAGTATATTTTTATACTGTTTGTCGTACCTTAATAGGTGAGTAGTAGTAGTCTAGCTAGTTAATACTAGCAATACTATACTTCTACACTTCTCCGTATGTATACATATATCCGCGGAATGTATGTACCATAGGCAACAGCGTCGCTTAACCATTGCTAAGGTTAAAATCGCTTGCACGCCGCGCCCGCTGTCACATACGTTTAGTTCGTGCAAGGGCGATACGCGCGCACGCGAATTTTGTTGCTAACTGGTTAAGCGACGCTGTTGCCCATAGTACCTACTACGCAATTTTTATTATGATAACTTTGAGTTACTTAATTTGTAGTAGTTATATCGAGCCAATCTAATCGTTTACTTGGAAAAACTCTTGTTAAGCATTGCTGGGAAATTGTAAGCAACTATATTTCACACAATCTTAAAATAGATACCAACCACAACCTAATAATAAATATTTTTGTACCTTTCAAGGCACGCTTTCATAATAAAATAAATACTCACTAAATACTAGTTACCTGTCAAGTTTTGTATCAATCCTAAATATGAAATAATTCAATATGATTTGTACTTGTACCCTTGTACCACTTCATAACTACTGCGCTTATTTAAAGAATTTAAAAAGTTGAGGAAACTACTTTCTGATTTCAATTTAAAAACTTAAATTTTGTAAATGTCATTGGTTTATACGTACATGGTGGAACTTCTGCAGTTTTAAAACATTTCGATGATACAAAATACATTCACACTTTCACTTAAAACCACCTAACCGAAATTGGTTTTCTTTAAATAATTTACGCAATGTTTAATTTAATTAACTACTCATAGGTACTCGTATACATACAAGCAGCTTTACAGTCATAACTGTATATTTATTTAAAGTTATCCTAGTCATCTAAAATAAGTATATGTCCTGCCTAAGTATAATTATTGTAAAAAAAATGTCTTTTCGAAAGCAGCTAAAATAATATTCCCGAATTTTTACCACTTCTGGGTCTAGTGGTTCTCCAACTTGTGTAGGTAAGTCCCGGGCCTTTAAGAAGGGAGGTACATTTGACTCTATTTGGTTGGTGGTACGGCTTGTTTCAAATCCGCCTGGCTAGCTAGCACCTGAGTACCTAAGTCTGACGCCATAACAACTATTTAATATAGGGAAGTTTCCATTTTTTTAATTTTCATTACAAAACATCACATTAAACTTGAGATGAAACCCAGTAAAAATGTTTTCAAATATCTCTGAAAATGACGAAATTATTGGACCTTTCCCCTTCGTTAAAAAATTAATGGTGTGACGTCATGCTGAAATGCATGCATGAAAATCGGTACTTTTCTGAGAAACCGTGAACTTCCACGGCAGGGCCCTCGCTTTTGTTTGCTAGTATATAGTATACAACAACAATATAAAACTAATCGTATTTTTTTGAGCAAATCTGCGAGAAAGTTATGTGAAAATTGCATACTGTATTTTATGAAATTGAGATTTTGTATGGAGAAGTTTAACAAATTGCTGATCACCAAAACTGAGTTAGTAAAATCGAAAGCAGGCACGTTGGTATCTGGTTTTTAACCATGATGTGTCATAAAATCACATAAACTTGGAACAAATATCACACGTGTATAGAACCGCTTCTCGAAAGAGTGCTATTTGATTTTATCTTATTACGTAAAATGTCTTTCGGCATGCATAAGGGTTGTCACAATTTTTCAATATATTTTTAAATACACATTACATTAGTAATTGTTGATTTTAAGCATAGATATAACGTAATACTATTCTAGTATTATAAGTGTGCAATTTCACACAGAGGTAAGCAGTCTACGAATTAATTATGAAACAAAAAGTTCAAGCAACAATCAATTAAAGGCAATAAAAAGTTTTAGTTTTACAAAAATTCACCACAAGAAAACAGCAATCTTCGTTTAGACTATGTTTTCATTGTAATTATCGTTTCCCTTTCAACTGACGCTGCTGCACGCTTCTTCTGCAATTTTAACTGCAGTCGCGTGTATTCATGCATTCTTGTTCGCAATCATCCTGTCAACCCAAAATTCAACTGGTAAATAAAGTTAAGTTGGTACTCTTCACATGCTAACTTATATATAAATGAACGATATTAGATTCTATGGAGTTGTATCAATGGATTCATATAATGTGACATAAGAGATGCAAATCAATATCAGTTAAATAGTGTATGATAATAATATATTAATAATGTATAATATTCATAATATTTTTATTTTTAAATATTTTCAGTGTAATTTATCTTAAAAATTCTAATCAATTAGTGCAAATGGAAGGTCGGTGGTACTTATGACATGGGTTTATCCCAGTATATTGTACCAGCTGTAATATTTACTGTAACTAGAATAAGTAGGAAAAATAAGACTGTACTAAAGATTATTATTATTATTATTATTGACGACCTCCGTGGTCGAGTGGTTCGCACGCCGGTTTTCAAGGCGTTACCATCTCTTGAGGTCCCGGGTTCGATCCTCGGCTGGGTCAATGTAGAAAATGAACTTTTCAACATTGTCTCAGGTCTGGGTGTGTGTCATAGTGCTATAGCTACTTACTGTGGGATTGGAGCAATGTATGTGATGTTGTCAAATATTTATTTATTTATTTATTTATTATTATAAGAACACAAAATAAAACTCAACACATTCAAAACATCAGCAATAGTGTAAACTTAAATATCAGCAAACTTAAAACAGTTCATTTTATACAATTGGTAACAAAATTTAAAATAGTTTTTGCTAAAGCAGTATTTGTTATTAAATTTTAATGTAATAAATAAAAATAAATAAAAGTTACGTGGCAGCCCTAACGATAAAGCGTTCTAGATGCTCCGGTAATTGCGCGTACCGCTGCAATGCCATTTTTGTGTTACGCGCAGATATGTAGTATTTTTGGCTCGTGTATTTCTAAACAGATTTAATGCTCCACAGTTTTATGGGCCATTTTAAGAGGCATTCAGCTTATCTGCTCATTACGCTCTTATAAACACGTAATTTTCGGACGCAATTCAAAAGTTTCCTCGCTTCGGACGGCGCGTTCGGTCGTTTGTCCCGGCTGGTGTGGTAACTCAAGCGTAACCTAGATGGTTTCCAGAAGTCAGGATTTGTCCTGAGATGTCACGTTTTTTTTCCCGCCAGGATTCTGGCCGGTGTTGGAAATGTCAGGATGTTTTGGATGAATGACCCATATAGTAAAAAAGTTATAGTAAAAAAATATTTATTTTTCTTTTCTTTGGTAAAAATCAACAGCTAGATATATTTGGAGCAATTATTAGCACTTGGTCGGATGCGCAAAAGGTTGGATTCTCATTTTGCCGGAAGATTGTCATAAAGAAAAGATTACTTGATTACCACTTGGTCGGATTCGCAAAAGATCGAAGGAGTAGGTAAACAATCAACACAGCAAAAAATTTGCATAACGTCAGGACTTTTTAGTAGAAATCAGGCTTTTATAGCAGGATTATATAGGCAAATTACCATTCTGGAAACTGGTACTATCATTTGTTTGATAGTGGTGGCGAAATATGGTTGATAACAAAGCCTCGATATGTCCATTGTCGCGTTAGAGTATATATTCTGTGCCATTGTCCAGAAGATAGAAGTGCTTTGCATCCATGATTGCGATATATTGTATTGAAATGGTAATTTCTTATGTTATTGTTTTATGTTTTTCATAATTCCAATAATCTCATACTTACACAGTCAATCTCTAAGTGGAATTATTTTGTTTGCATTTTGAATTTGATTATTGATACTGAAAGTAAAATGAAAACTTATTATTTTTGCAAAACGACTTACAAATATTATACAATAACAAATATTTTTATTTTATTTCAGGTAAGTGCTGTTACTTCGTAAGTACATGGCTGACAAAGATAAATTGAATGAGTATTGCCAGCAGTATTGCTGAAAACCTACCAAAATCGTCGCTCTGGAAATGGACTCTCATAGTGCAATCCTAAATTGGAAAGGAACGTTCATTGTAAAACAATTAGATCAGTTCGGTCCCCGTCGCGTAGTCACGACAAGCGAATGCAACTGGATTCAATAAGCTCTAGTTATCTTATAAGATAAATTAGTGCCTAGAGCTTGTCCTAGGACTGTTTAGAGAACGGTATGTGAAAGTCTCTTGAGTTATGTTGGTTTGAATCTGTGTACTAAGTTTAGATGAACTCAGAGCGTAAAACATAAGCTCTAAGTCATGAGAATTATAGTTTGGTCAGTAGTATTTCTTATAAGTTTTCAAAAAATAATGGTTAACAGAAAGTTTTTCTATTTATCATATCTTGCAGGTTACCTTTAATGTTACCAGTCTCATAAATAGTTTTCAATTATAATAAACAACTATTAATCACTTTTTGGTGCGTATGAAAAATCAGTTTTTACTATCAAAAAAATTAATGATACCCATAGTTTGTTATGTTTACGCCTCATACAATAAGCCTTGACTTTAAATAAACGATCAATTAAATGCCTACTAATATTTAAATGTCATTACGAATCATCTATCAGAAAGGTTAAGTATACTTGAGCGTGTTACCTATGACAGAACTGTATAAAAACAAATATAAAAACACATGTATATACGCTATAATGTAAAACAAACAAAATAATCAGAGTTATAAGGGCAAAGTTATTAACAGTGCATTATTAATAATTGGAAAATGATCAATATGAGGGTGCTATTTGATAATGACTTTTTAATTAATGAAATACTTATTTCATTATTTTAAAAGTTACAGTAGAAAATTTACTTACTGAATATAGTTTAACCACTACATCAGTGTTGGCACAAACTAATATGCAACGTGTTACAAAAACTCCTAATTCTGAATATGGTATATAGGGAGGGACCATCAAACTGAACATATTCGGCATTTCCTAGGATAGTGGTGCCGTCATATTACGGCCGTAATATAGCGGCATTGAATATTGTCTATGTAAACAATATGGCGACACCGTAACGTCAGAAACCGCGCCATATTGGATTTGGATTAAAAGGGAAGTTGCAAACAAAAAGTCATAAAGTAAACGATCGTTTGTTAAATGTACTAGGGTCTCAGCACAAGGAAGAGATTAAATCTAGTGCCTGAGTTACATTGAACAAGTGGAGCGTAGCCTCCGATGCAATGTAGAACTGGACCGTACGATCGCTGGTGTATTTATGTACTCGTGTACAATGTGTTACATTGGGAGAACGATCGGGGAATAATAGTTACAATTTACAATACCTATAGGCTTACTTTACGATAAAAGCCCTTCTAGTGTTACTGTTTATGGTGTGGCGTAACGATTAAGGTCCTTTTGTATAAGTTAACTTTTAGGTTTCGTCATGCTATTAGTGAAAGAAGATGGTTTAGAATAAACTCTAGATCCTATTTTATTTTTGATAAAATTATGAATACTGAAAATACACATTTGTAAAAAAACATTTGAAATTCACCCTATTGTATAGTCTATCTGTATATTGTTAGCCATAGCTCATTTCTATCCCCGTACATACCTAAATATCTTTTACAATTATTCGTTTAGTTTTAGCTGACAAAGTCACGGACGTAGGGGGGCTTTTACTAGTTATCAAATTATCAATCACTGGCTTGCTATTATACCACACCAAATCCAGAGCTCTGTAATGTATACCTTCAATCGCTTTCTCAGCCCATTTGTTGCTCTATCACTCCCACCCCAAAATCTGCCAGGTGACCGAATCTGTTAGTAATGATAGTATGGCAAACTAACTAGAGGGATTTCGTCGCTCTGTAAATTGTCCACCTATTTCCAGGACCAGCTCTTAGTATAGAAAAATTAGTAACCAATGAATGTAGTGTGTAAGTAACGTATCACAATTTTTCTTTTGTTTTAAGATTTTGATCATATAAAAGTCCCGCTGACATAATCTAATAAGCAGAAAGCTTTGTTTCCTTATTTGACAAATTTTCCAAATACATTGTTTGAATAAATAATGAACCATAAAGATAACATTTATTGATGTAAATAATAACATGTTCCGTTTACTAGACGATATATATTGACGTCGTTCGACGCAAAACAATAAGCTTTCAACGAACTTCTCAGGCAATGTAATAAAGTTTAACAATGCAAGAATGCGTCAAAATGTGCAAATTTCACGGAAATTACTGCGGTTTTGTTAAACATAGGGTGAAAGTTTTGTTATGTAGACTTAAGTACAATACAGATTTTTTTTATTCGCCTCTGTGGTCTAGTGGTTCGCCCGCAGTGGTCCCAGGTTCAATTCCCAGAGGAGGTACAAATTGTACTCGGTTTGGTTGGTGGTAGCGCTTATTTCAAGTCCGCCTGGCTAGCTACCACCATCTTACTTAAATCTGACGCCATAACAACAATTTAAAAATTGTTGTGTTTCGGCAAATTCTGATTTGCCGGAATTCAAAAAATTCTGATTTGAAGAAACTGGCTATCTTACCTTGGTAAGATCGCCAGTTCCTCGGCGATGAGGATTCTGGGTGTAGTGCGCTTTTACACCTTGGGCCTTACGTTGTGCATAAAAAAAAATATTTATTTGCAAATTACAAATAATAGAGACGCGTGTGGGCATAAACTCAGTCAACTAACTCACTCACATACTTAATTTAGTTATGTCTTTTCGGACTGAATAATTGTTTTATGTTTTCATCTCGAAATCGTTCAATAAACGAAAGGGATTACAGCTCTAAAATGTCAAAAACATATACTATGGTTAATTATTAAACTACCTATTGCTAGATGTAACACATTTTCTCACAGATAAATTTTGCATAGCGAAAAGGAATAATTTGCGTTCCTCTAAATAACGATCCTTCGAATCTAGGACATTACCTTTCGAAAGCGTTACTATGTGTAAAGATTTATATTTATGTCACAAGCAAATACTATGTTTCTCGTGAGAAAACTTGCAGGATATCCGTTCATGTTTGCCATAATATACATAATAAATACACACTCGTTTAAATGACATACTTAACTAAAGTCTCCTTTTCCAACATTTCATTGAAAAGTTTGTATGCAGAGCGGAGCTACATTTTACGTTTTCTTATTTTTCTGTTTGTTTTTTGACTTGATGAAGCTCTAACTATTATCTAAAACGTATTAATTAATCATTATTTCATAAGTAAGTATGTTTGATGCGAATTTTAAAATCATTCATCAATATTTTGCAACCATCCAGACATTCTTTAGTAGGTAAGCAATCCAGTAAAAATTCTAAAATTGTAACATTTGGCCTATATAGATAAATAAAACTTTATAGTATTATAATTGTACAGAATCAATACTTTCTCACTGTGACGAGATTGAACCATTTACACCTAGTTGTTCACTGACTTTTATGCCTATAGTAAAGATGTTACCACACTAGCTACCGTTACGCATAACACGTCGCATAAAAGACGATTTCCATCAAATTACGTAAAGTTGAGTCTATTTTCCTAATTTAGCAAAGGAAATATGTTTTGTAATAATAAAACGCTTAGCGCTGATTAAGGCCATGCATTATGTCCGTATCGGATTAGAAAATATCAATGAAATTGAAGGTTCACATGACGAAAAATATATTAAGCTTAAAAATATATTATATCTTAATTAATGTCAATGTTAATTATGACGTTATTCATATTGATTGAGTTTTTTTAAAAGAATTATTTAGATTTTTTATTATCTCTTCGAGATTGATTGATTTAGGCTAATCAACTAATGGATTTATTTCTTTTTTATTTTCTTGTTAGTTTGAACTAAAATATCAAATCATTCTTAAAACTCATAACTATTGTTATTGGTCGTGATAACAATTAAGATGATGATATTAGTTGATTGATATTCGCTTTGACCTTTCTGGTTTGTGGGAATTAGTTGTTTTACTACAATGTATAAAAGTTTATTATGTCTAATTTCAAGATATTTTTAGGTTGCTCTTTGTTTTTTTTAATTGTCGATAAATGAGCATTAGTCCACAATCACACCTGCCGCCTTACTCAAATGGGTAACATTCAATACGTTTAAGCTTACTAATAAAGTAAATATGAGCAATAGACAATTAAATCACATGTCGCAAACTTATGTAAATCACATACATGCTCACCATAAAGTCTATTCACTCTAGTATTGAAAATGCCCATTAAGATATAGAAAAAAGCCACAAACATAATATGAATAATTTTCTGTAGGTCAAAAATAATTAAATGTACTATTAGAGTAACACAAAGTTAATAAAATATGGTACGAAAGTAATTATTCACAAAAATAAAAAAGACTTCATTAACTAAGTGCGTTGAAATCTTTTCTATGGGGAGATGTTTTCGGTACCAAATAAGGATAGGATGATGAAAGTTGATGTAAGTCATTATCAATAAGTTATGGTTATTACGTTTATGGCTGCTGATGTGATGATTAATGATCATCAAGATTAAAAGACCTCATTAACCAGAGAACACGGAAATCTTATGATGCTTGATTCCGGTTAAAAAAAATACCTTTAACTTCTCTTAGCTTAATTACTTTTTCCATGCAAGTTTTGTCACATATTCATCTTCATTAGATTATTTAAAATCGTTTGCCTACTCCCAACTGCCACAGTATTTATATACAAGGTTATTTGTAAAACACCTATAACCTCGCAGGACTAGATTACTATAACTTCATAAACAACAATATTTATTCTACAGAAAACAGACACAAAAAACGACTTTTCATACAAAACTCGATCAGCTGTTCTCTCATTTGTATGGAAAGTCGATTTTTTTTTGTCAATTTTTTATTAGTCATCTACTCCTGCAAGTTTGTTGGTTTTTTACAAATAACCCTGTATATTAGTTTGATAATATCCGAAGCTTAGGACTGACAAAAATTTTGGTCTGATTCTTACTCTCGATTACTTTCGGACGGATGGATTATATTAACTTCTTATGTACTATTGAAAATAAATGTCAATATTGTGATATAATTATAATAAAATTAAAAGTTCTTTTTTTAAATGTGATATTTGGGCGGTGAAAGGACTGATAGGGCGTGAAGGACAGTAAAAGTAGTATTTGGTTTTGACCTGAATTGCACATAATTCAGCAACCAGGGTGGATTGCAGAATCAGCTCACATTTGCAATTTTTTTATAGGTACGTCAATAAAAACTGATTTGATTAGGACCTAACTGTACCGTTATATGTGCAGTTAATTTTTATGTTACCAATTAAAACATTGGAAGGATGATACTCGTAGCATTTAGAACTAGACAAACTTTATTACTGTAGATGCATTAGAAATGAAATGGCGATCGCCTCAATTAATATTGAGCTTTGGTTCTCACGGTATACAAAACCAAAATGTTTGAAAACGATGTAGGTACTTCACTATCACTATATAATATAAAACAAAGTCGCTTCCCGCTGTCTGTCCCTATGTAGTATGCTTAGATCTTTAAAACTACGCAACAGAATTTTTTTAATAGATAGAGTGATTCGAGACGTAAAGTAGGATTACTTAAAATTATGTTTGCATATTTTTATTTGAAATAAAATGGAACCCTTATGGAGAACTTAATAATGTTTATGTTTATTTAATAGAAAGTTGCATTACAATAACACAATTAGGTATAATAAATTACAAATTTAAAATCTAACTCTTTTAAAACCACTTAAAATAAAATAACATTTTAAAGTACAATGAAAGTAACGTGATTTGTAGTTATACATATAGTATAGTATGATGTGATGATTCGTTTATTTTTTACTAAAAACTAGGTACTTACCTACGTTTGCAAAAACGAATTTTAATATATTTTTATTTTATTATGAAATTTTTATTTAGAATGTTTAAATCCTTGTAGAGTAATCCATTGGGGTCCAATTTTCGTATTTTGGTTATGAGCGATGCCCAAGGTCACGTCGAAATAACTTTCTCTGCCTCTTAAAAATATGAACCGGAATTTGTTTACGACAAGCAAAAAACCGGCCAAGTGCGAGTGGGACTCGCGCACGAAGGGTTCCGTAACAAAAAACGGTAAAAAATCACGTTAGTTGTATGGGAGCCCCCCTTAAATATTTATTTTATTCTGTTTTTAGTCTTTGTTGTTATAGCAGCAATAGAAAATTTATATCGAGCAAAAAAACGGCACAAAAATCACGTTTGTTGTATGGGAGCCCCCTTTAAATATTATTTTTATTCTGTTTTTAGTATTTGTTGTTATAGCGGCAACAGAAATACATCATCTGTGAAATTTCAACTGTCTAGCTATCACGGTTTTATTTTATTTTATTTTTTATTTTATTTTATTTATTATCACAAAATCCACAGCACTTAAAAATTAACAGTAATTATTATCTTACAGATTTTGCTTAATGCCAATAACGGATTTACATTTTATTTATTGAGTGAGATACAGCTTGGTGACAGACAGACAGACAGACGGACAGCGGAGTCTTAGTAATAGGGTCCCATTTTTACCCTTGGGTACGGAACCCTAAAAATGAGTGATCTTATACAACAGAAATAACAGGAGCGAATATTACTTTGATTTATTTTCGGTGACTTTTTTAAATAACTTTATTGGAACTGTTTTGTTGCGAAATAAAACTAGCGGACTGTAGGTATTATGCTGGATGTAATAGTTATAAGTTTCAATGGCAAAAACAAGGGACATTAATTAAAAGACGTATGCGTGGCCGCTCGAATGCGAAGAGTCATTCTCGTTGGCGGACCCGCCACCGCCCCCGCTCCCCGCTCCGCTAGGGTTGGGATGGCTGTTCTCGCATTTGCGCGTGAACATCTTCCCGCCCGTTGACATCTTCTAATGGAAGAGGGCAAATATTGTTCGACCCTCTTGTGATGACGCCCTTCTTGGTCTTGATGTCAGCCACCCTTGAGATGCCGTCGCTGCCCGGATAGGTCCGCACCACGCGGCCCAGCATCCAGACCAGAGGAGGTAGAGTTTTGTCGCGGACCAGCACCAGCATTCCGTCGGTTAGTAATCCTGAGGATGTCGACCATTTCGTTCTTTGCTGTAGGAGAGAGATGTACTCATTAGAGAATCGCTGCCAGAAATGTTGTCGGATGTAGTCGATCCTCTTGTGCCGCTCCAAGCTGCTGATGGGTCTTTCTGACGGCTGTGGACACGGTATAGACGTGAGAGGTCGTCCAATTAAAAAATGTGAAGGGGTAAGGGCTGTAAAGTCGGAAGGATCGGAGGAGAGAGGAGTCAAAGGACGGGAGTTTAAAACGGCCTCTATTTGACACAGACAGGTTGCTAGTTCTTCATACGTGAAGTGGGTAAGATTTAATAACCGTCTGAGATAGTGCTTCGTGGACCGAACAGCGGCTTCCGCCAGGCCTTTGAAATGAGGGGAATAAGGAGGCGCAAATTCAAATTTGATGCCTTTTTCGACGATCCCAGATGTAACATTCGAACCGGTCAAAAACTGTTGCAACTCATTATTGGCTCCAACTAAATTGGTTCCGTTATCGGACAATATACTATAAGGTTTGCCACGACGAGATGAAAAGCGATTAAGTGCTGCAATGAAAGCCTCTTTTGTGAGGTCGGTGACGAGCTCTAAATAATCGCTTTAGTTGCATGACAAACAAAGATGCATGCGTATGATTTTGTAAGCTTACAACCTCGACCTTTCCGGTCAGCTATGAGTACTGGGCCAAAATAATCGCAACTACAATTGTAAAAAGGGAATTGAAGGTTAGTTCTAGTGGTAGGAAGTTGCCCCATTAAGGGTTGTAAATTTTGACATTTAAATCTAAAACATTTGAAATAATATTTTCGTAAAATGGTGTTTACTACACAGTAAAACAGGGTGTTTTGTGTTATACTCATATGGAGAGTTATCTAATCTCCCACCTACGCGTATTAACCCTTTAGAGTCTAGAAATGGCGACAAAGAAGATAAGCGATGTTTTCGCGGTAAACTCTTTCCAGACTTGAAAAGTTCATATTCCTTCGGGAACATTTCAAGTTGGGCACTGTGTAGTAAACATGTTAATGAGTTATCTAATTCATTACCAGTAAGTTCGCTATGTAATTTATTTTTACTATTTTTTAAGTTAAAGATGAATCTACACAGGTTGGTCAAAAGTTCTGTTACTGAGTTTCTTTATCGATTACTGGCCATTAAAACAAATGAAAAGAAAAAATAAAAATGACATATTATTGACAGTTTTATAAGCTATAATTCCATACCACACGTATATCATATTTTGTTTATTTCACCATGGAATGGGGGTTGAAGGAGAATCGTGTCGCTGTAATTGCTCTGTACAAATGTGGGCAGCCACCGAATATGATTTTCAAGTTGCTACAAAAGTTGAAAATCAACAAGCAATTTATTTATCGCACTATCCATAGGTACAGTAATACCTTGACCGTCGATGACCAAAAAAGATCAGGAAGACCACGCACCGTTCGGACACCAGCTGTGATCAAGGCAGTGAAGGCGAGAATCACGAGAAATCCCGTCCGGAAGCAAAAGTTATTGGCAATACAGATGACTGTGAAGAGAAGTTCCATTAAAAAAATTATCAATGATGACCTTGGGCTTCACGCTTACCGTAGACGAAAGGGCCATCTGCTAAACGCACGATTGAAGGCTATGAGGTTAGCACGAAGTCGCGCTCTACTAAAGCAGTACGCACAAAACGGCCATCGAAAAATCTTGTTTACTGATGAAAAAATCTTCACAGTCGAAGAAAATTTTAACCGTCAAAATGATAGAGTATACGCTAAGAATAGTAAAGAAGCCAGCATGATTGCTCCGAGGGTCCAACGAGGTCACCACCCCTCATCAGTGATGATTTGGCTGGGGGTGTCCTATTCAGGGCTAAGTAAGGTTCATTTCTGTGAAAAAGGTGTGAAAACTGGCGCTAGAGTCTATCAAGATACCGTTCTGGAACCTGTTGTCAAACCCTTAAGCCACACTTTATTTCAAAACCAGCCATGGGTCTTCCAGCAGGACTCTGCCCCTGCGCACAAAGCAAAATCTACACAAGCATGGTTTCGGGCTAACAAAATTGATTTTATCGCGCAGGAAGAATGGCCATCCTCCAGCCCAGACTTAAATCCTCTGGATTATGCCATATGGCAACTTATTGAGGAGAAAGCATGTGCTAAGCCCCACATGAATCTCAACTCTCTTAAGCGCGCTATTCTCAAGGCAGTCGCAGAATTGGATATGGTGGTAGTTCGTGCTGCCATCGATGACTGGCCTCGTCGTCTAAAGGCGTGTATTCATGCCAGAGGCGGTCATTTCGAATAATTTTAATACATGATAATCTTAAATATTTGTGCTTTCATCTATATATATAAAATTCAAAGTCCTGACTGAGTGAGATATCAACGTACAGCCCAAACTACAGAACCTAGAGACTTGAAATTTTGCACACAGGTACCTTATATAGTGTAGGCATCCACTAAGGAAGGGTTTTTGAAAATTCCATCCCTAAGGGGATGAAATAAGGGATGAAAGTTTGTATGAAAGTCCCTCAGTTTTGATGCTAGGATCTTCAAATTCTGTATTTAGGCTGATGATTGAAAATTAATAAATACGTGTATCATCGTTTTTCAAAATTCTACCCTCGAAGGGGTGAAAAGGGGGATGAAGTTGAGTATAGAAGAAAATCCTTAATTTTCAAAGTAAAAATCGCTAAATTTATAATTTAGGCTTATGGATGGAAATATAACGCAACGTATATAGTTATTGGTAGTATTTTAACCCCTATGGGAATGAAATGGGGTAAAAAAAACCTAAAATAGATATGGATGTCATTATTGGTGTTTTCTGGGATGACGATTGCGAAAATTACATTTATTTTGAAGTCCAACACGATCAGCATGATTTAACCCCTAAAGGGGTGAAAATTGGGTTCAAATTTGCTATGTAAAACAATATAAAATATACATTACAACTTAAAACTTCGTACGAGCATGTCTAAAAATAAATAGGCAAACATATATTTTGTGGTTTTTAAAATCAACCTCTTAGGGTGTAAATGGGGTAAGTAAACATAAAAATCGATATGGATGTCGTTCTTGAGGTTTTATGGGATGGTGATTGCGAAAATGACATTTATTTTGAAGTACAACACTGTGGACATGATTTAACCGCTAAAGGGGTGAAAATGGAGTGCAAATTATGTATGGAAAAATAATATAAAATAGACATTACAACTTTAAAATTCTTAGAAGCATGTCTAAAAATAAATAGGCAAACATATAATTTGTTGTTTTGAAAATCATCCCTTAGGGGGTAAATGGGGTATGTAAACATGAAAATCGATGTGGATGTTGTTCTTGAGGTTTTATGGGATGAGGAATGCGAAAATAACATTTATTTTGAAGTCCAACACGCTGGACATGATTCAGCCCCAGGGGACGGGAACGGGAACGGGAACGGGAGCGGGAGCGGGAACGGGAACAGGAACGGGAATGCAAACGCGATCGCTCGAAAGCGAACGGGAACGGAAACCGGGGACAGGAACGGGACCAAACGGGAACGGAAAAGAGTAAAGAAACGGGAACAGGATACTACTAATATCTCTGGACCCACTTCTGATTGTTGTAATAAACTAGCTTCCGCCCGCGACTTCGTCCGCGTGGATATTAGAGAAAATCCTTAGGGAACCTTCAACCAGAATCCGACCAGCCGATTTTATGCGATTAGGCCGGTCCCCACCAAGCGCGCAGCCTCGTGCGAGGCCTGCCACATGCGGCAAACGTTTTGCCTCGCGAGGCAGCGCGCTTGGTGGGGACCGGCCTAATCGCATAAAATCGGCTGGTCGGATTCTGGTTGAAGGTTCCCTAAGGATTTTCTCTAATATCCACGCGGACGAAGTCGCGGGCGGAAGCTAGTTTGGTATATAATTCATTGTAGCATTATTTGTAAATTTAGTATTATTCATGTTTTCCATAGTTACAGAACTTAGTAACCAACTAGGTATGAATATAAGCAACAATTCTTTGAAGGCGATTAAAAGAAGAATGGTAATGAATAAGTGACTGAACTACTGATCTATCTACGCATGAACTATCTACGACTGAACTATCTACAAGCAAACTATCTACGAACGCACTATCTACGAAGTGTGATATCACTTCAGGTAGATCCTGTTTCACGCTATTGCAGGGCTTTTCAGGCCAACCACTAATGCAGTTTTGCAAAAAACTAGGGCCTGACCACCATAACGAAAAGTCGCCGATTATATCGGCCTTCGCCCCGCGAGAAACAAGGTCCGCCGGATTGTCTTTCGACGGTACGTACCTCCACTTGTTGGGTTGGGATGGCTGTTCTCGCATTTGCGCGTGAACAGAACGCATAAAAGGCAAACTACATAGGCAAAACTACTAAAATCGAACCATACACTGTTTTGTTCGTGTTTGGTTCGTTTTAGTAGTTTTGCCTATTTATTTGTAATGATGACACGTAGAACTGATTTCAAAATATTATACCTAAAGTTTGAAGTCAATTTCATTTTTTTTTGTCACTGATGAAGAAATCGCTTTTTCCATTCGGATCAATGTAGGCTATTTAGATACGTATGTTACTCACTCTCCTACTATAAAGATATTCTTTCGTTCTGGATGTAAAATACATAAAGGTCTTTAAAAATAAATCAATTTAAAAAATAAGAACTAGGTAGGTATCTGTCTAATCAACTTGTATCGGATCTTATTAATACGAACTTAATAACCACCTCGATTAGAATGTTAGAATCATTGACTTATTAGAATACTTTCTCTTGTCGCCAACGTCACTCAACTTTATTGATGGCAACGTCCCTCCCATAAGCAAATGTTATAAATTCCATTAGCTTAATCATTGATCGTGCACTTACTGTGAGCGTCAATTTGACGGGATCAAGTCCCCAATTTGAAATGTATCACATTGAAGAGTTAGTGCTACATATGTACTATTTGTACCCTGAACCAAACATTTGTACCTCTAAAGGTAAAGGCAATATGTCAGGACCTCCCTGATCCCGCCACTTTGACGTCAAAGTGCACGACCTTCTGAAAGTGCTACTCAGAGGCAGGCAATTCATACTCGAAGACTTAGTACTACATATGTACATGTATATGCTCAATTTCCAACACTATGGTAAGTGCCGAATTAAAGTTAAATGATTAAAACTTTGGTCCCGTCAATTTGATGATTCATGTTATCGCTGAATTCGTATGAAAATCGTAACAACTCGTGCAAAATCTAATGTGGAAACTTAGTACGTCCTAAGTACATGAACTTGGTGTAATTTAAGTAAATCAAAAGTTATCCATCATTCATCGTTATCAAAATGAACACATTTATGCAGAAATGAAACAACCCAAAATAGTTTTGATAATTATATAATACTTGCTTCTGCCCGCGACTTCGTCCGCGTGGATATTCGGGAAAATCCTAAGGGAGCATTTAACCAGAATAAATATTATTCTTTGTTTTAGTTTCAAATCAGATCAACCGTTTTTACGTGATTAGGCCCAGGTGTCATCCCCTATACTCATACAATTTCATCCCCTATTTCAACCCCTCCAACCCTTATTTTGCAATAAAAGGTTTCATTAAAAATCGGTTCAGTAGTTGCGTGAAAGCGTAACAGACTGACAGACAAAATTACTAAGTCCGTTACGCTGGCAGGAAAGTAGCTTCTAGAGGGAAGCGAGTTTGATGAACAATTTGTGCGTAATTTGGTGTAAATGTGCGCCAAGTTAAAAATTTGTGGGCCTTTTACTTTTAGAATAAAACGGGAAAAACGAACCTAAGTTCTCCAGCAGGAAGATTCAAAACTAATGATCGAAGAGAAATAAAAGAGTTAGGCGGGTAGCTTGATACTAGCAGGAAATGTGCGCCAAATACCTATAAAATTTGTTGGTCTTACAGCTTTGGAGATATTTGATTTCCTGCTGGCGTAAAGTTTTGCCGAATCCCAGATCTCGGAAACTACTAAATGTGCGATCTTACAGTAAACACATATAAGCAGCCCCTAATATGTGCGGTAAAAATATTTCAAAAATATTCAAAGATTTTGAAGTAATCAGACATTTTCTGAAAACAGATGTTGGTAAATCTTAAGATTTTTAAGTAAAACCTAAGATTTACCAATATACGGGCTTATACAGTAACATATAATACCTATTCTACCTACTCTCAAATTCAATAGTACCTATTTTCTTTAACTTGCAAAACACGGTTAAGTGATAGTTATTTCGTTAAATACACACTACGTAAAGTAATTAGGGTTTCCACTTATGATCAAAACATTGTTTCACCAAGTTTGTTTCATTACTGCATAAATGTGTCCATTTCAAAGATAACGATGAATGATGGATATTACTTAAATTATGAATATGAAAATTACACAAGTTCATGTACTTAGGACGTACTAAGTTTCCACATTTGATTTTGCACGAGTTGTTACGATTTGCATACGAATTCAGCGATAACATGAATCATCAAATTGACGGGACCAAAGTTTTCATCATTTAACTTTAATTCGGCACTTACAATAGTGTTGGAAATTGAGCATATACATGTACATATGTAGTACTAAGTCTTCGGGTATGAATTGCCTGCCTCTGAGTAGCACTTTCAGAAGGTCGTGCCACTTTGACGTCAAAGTGGCGGGATCAGGGAGGTCCTGACATATTGCCTTTACCTTTAGAGGTACAAATGTTTGGTTCAGGGTACAAATAGTACATATGTAGCACTTACTCTTCAATGTGATACATTTCAAATTGGGGACTTGATCCCGTCAAATTGACGCTCACCACTTACTTGGTTCTATCTTTAAGTTGCTAATAAATATTTTAAAAGAAAATAATTCATTAAAGTGAAACTACTTGCTCTCAGAAATCGATAAGGTAAAAAAATTATTGATTAATTTTAAGAAACACATCCATACAAAGTAGTCAACATTTTATTGAAAATTTATTAAATGAGGAACAAAACAGTGCTACATAAGAGAAAGTGTGGTTTAAAAGATAAAGTTTATGTGTTATTATTACTATCCAAAGTAAAACATTTAACTTGTTCCTGATACATCCTGTGTTTCTCCTCCAACGTCCGAAGCGCACTAGAGGGCCGGACTCCGCCAACATTCACCATGAAACTAATTTGCACTGGAGGAACTTCATTTTTGGTCTTCTCTTTATCTGTATTGATATTACCTCTACTTTTAGCACTGGATCTGGCAGACTTTGATGTCTTTACATTGTTTTCATCTTGTGCATTCTTTCCAGTTTTTTTATTGTTGTTGTGTGGTTTTTTGACAACTTTTATAGGTTGATGTTGCGCAGTGTCTTTGATATTTTGTTCATCTTGTGATTCATACTTTTCTTTACATTTTAAATTTGCTGAATTAGGCTTTTTAGGTTTAGCGCTTTTCTCTTCTGTAGCATGGTTTATGAGATAAGAAGAGTTATTATTTACTTTTTTGGAAGCTTTTGATAAAAACCGTTGCCTTGCAGAGTTGTTTTCCTCTTTCTTTTCAAGTTCAATCTGTAGAGACCTCTTGTATATTCTCAGTCTGTTTTCCATTCTCACCTTTTCCGAGTACCGCTGCAAGCTTCTAGCTCTTTCTAATCTAGGCTTGATTTTCTCCATATCAGGACCAAGACCCCCTAGTTTTACATTTTGTAAAGGTTGTACAGTTGCTCTTCTTACTCGCCGACGTGGTTGCGATATCTCAGAAACGCTTTTAAGATTATAATCATCTGCTGATTGACTTCCACCGTCATCCAAATTAAGATCTGCATCAAAAGAATGCACTAAATAATGCTCAAGCTCTCTATTGAGAATTTTGTCATAATATATTTCATTATAAGCTTCAGTCTCATAGAATTCGGTAACAGGATTGTTGTCATCTTCCCCAAAACTCTCTCTTTCTGTATCTCCATACTCTGGAGATATAGAACGTATTTCAATTTCTTCTTCCTCCTTTTTATTAGTATGAGGAGCAAACTGTTTTCGAAATCTTTCTAAATATGAGGCTGCTTTGGCTTTACTATTTCTTTTGACAAGATAACTATTACTTGAGTAAATATTGTCTTTTCTTGAACGATGATCTTGTTTTATCTTCTTCTTCTGATCTTTATTCACCTTTATAAGCACGTCTTTCTCATAGAACGGCACCAATATTGTATCAACGTTGTCATCAGAAGGCGAGTCGCGCTTTGGGTTCGTGTTCCGGTTAAAATTATTTTCCAAGCTGTCCAAAGATATATTGCTGTCCGAACTTGAACGTTTATCCATTATTCTAGACGAAAAATTGTGTCTTTTTCTTTTTCTCATAAACAAATAAGATGACGTTTCCATAATGTCATAGTGTCATATGTCACCCTTTTTTAACAGTTTTGGTTTAACTGACTGTCGGAGGTTAAGTAAAAAAGGTTGATATATTTTCACTAATGAAAATGAAATAGCGAAACAGAAATAAAATAGTAGCGTTTTCTCACGACATAAAAGTGCACAATATACGGCGTTTGGTGATCGAGGAATATCCTTTGGCAGGATGAACCATCTGAACCCTTACATCATTTTAAGAAGGGGAGCCATCTTGGATTTTTGTATGAGAGGGAGATAAAATTCAATCTTTTTTTGTATGGAAATTGAATTTTTTTTTTCTTCAAATCCCATCATGTGGGATATCGGATGAAAGCGAATTTTAAGCTGATTCCAAATATATATATTATATTATTATATTGCAGCTATTGGTTTAAAAAAATCGGAAAATAATTTTCCAAACATACTAAGTTTGGGCTAAATCACTAAATGAATTTTTATGAAACATTCGTCAAATAACTCGTAATATACTCTTATCTATTATCCAATAATGTCGAAAACAAAGACAAACATAGAAGTCTTTGCTCGAAAATTGAAAATATACATAGCAACCTTTCATAATCAAAGTCCATAGGCATCTATATCTTATAAAACCTGCACGTTATTGAAAATAGGTTTAGAAATTACAGGACCAAACCTATTATTATTTGTCATAATATAGAGTAGCCATAAATATTTAAAGTGTCAAAAGTTTGGGCGCATCGTCTTGGCTCCCATCCAAATCGGGATAACTGTTAAGCGGTTCCTGTCAGTGTCTGTTCCCGCAGGATGCTGACTTAAACGCTCTCTGCAAATGGAATTGGCCTATGAGCCAAAACTATAAATAAACTAGGAACAATCGAAAGGAAATGCATTTGAAACGCTACGACAGATAGTTTTTAATGAGCTTTTTCATTATTACTTTACCATTGCCCTCCTAGCATGAAGCGAAACGCTTAACTATTTAATTTAATTAACTTCACGTTTAACTGTCAAAGATATAGAATGTCAAAGAACAACAATGTCAATAAACAGGTGATCCGAAAACGAATGCATACATTTTATATGAGATACGTAAAATACGTCTTACACGGAGAAAAAAATCTAGTTGACTTTAGCAGAATATTGTAAATTCGACTAGATTTTATTGTATTATATGTGACAACTATACTTTTTTTACACATTAATAGAAAATTCTACTTCTTTACAACATAATTTCTAGTTCCTATTACCCACTTACCTAGTATCGTAGAAAACAAATTTTGTGTAGTATACAAAACCTAGCTATAGCCATCATTATAGGAAAGGGTAGAGTTTATCAGATATTTCAGTAGTGTTCAATATCATTATTGCGGACTTGAAAAGCCCAAAAATCTCTGTTTACTATGTGTAGTTTTAAGACTACCTGATTTTTTGTTTCTGTTAAATATACAGTATTTTCTGTTTACTACACATATTGTAGAGTTTACCAGGTTTTATAGTTGTGTTAAATATCATTATTGCGGACTGAAACTATAATATACTGTCAACTTAACCAGAATTAGGTTAAACATCTTAGGTGAGTCTTCGCCGCAACGAAAGCATGTTTTAAAACAGTGCGTTTTAACATGCTTTTCTTGCGGCGAAGACTTACCTAAGGTGTTTAACATTATTCTGTTTAACTTGGCAGTATATTGGTTTAGACGTCCGCAATAATGGTGTTTGTGGTATAGGTGTGGTGACCTGAAACATAGACAGAAAATCTAAATCCTAAATGGAATGGAATGGATAAAAACAAACCTTTTTTAATTAATCGTTATATTTTTAAATTGGCACCCTTAATGTAACACAACATAAATTATCATTCGCACTTTTAGATTAGTGAGCGTATGGCAATAATTTTGGTAGCAAAACACATTGAAGTTCGTAACACTTTTTTTTTCAAAAACAGAACACTCCGATATGAACACTCATCACATCTTCTTTGCCTGGCCCTTTGCCATTTTATTTGGGGTCAGCAAGGGGTCAGTCCTTCGTATCATGCATCTCCAGGTAGCTCGGTCCTGGGTCGTCACTTTGCTGACTTGAGCTTCTTTGAGGTTCTTACTCTGGACAACTTTACTATGGACATCCATGTGATTCGGGGTCTTCCTCATCATCGGGGTTTAGTTTCGATATCTAGCACTTTTCTGGTCATGTGGTCCGATGGTCGCTTCATAACGTGTCTTTTCCACTGCAGACGGCTCTCCTGTAGTTTATCTGGGCTAGGTCTCACTTTGAAGGTGCCTCTTATGTGTGTGTTTCTGACATGATCCAGCCTAGTTACACCACCTGCCCATCTGAGCATATTATGTATAACCACTCATCACATAACACACATAAGTAATCACATTATCTGAGATGGTTTTTATGACCTAATTTAAGTTGTTCACTTTAAAAGTAATTGGGAAGGAAAACATGGTTCAGAGCTGCGTTTGATGCTTTACACTTTACACATATATGAAATGAAAGACTGCGCGCTGGGCGCTGTGGGCGGCCGCGGAGGGACGCGGGGGGCCGCAGTTACAATTTTTCGCTACACGTGAATAATGTTTTGTTTAGTGTGCAATAATATTGTAATGCCAACATTTTTTATTGTTGCTGGTACTAATCTTTATTGTTATCATTAAAAAGAGTATGTTAGACAACAGCGAACGTATCTAGTTATGAGCAATTTATTCTTATGTTATGAGCAAAATATTCATAGTAATCAAGAAATCTCGATTATAGTAATGGGTATTATAAATCCGCTAATAGGTACAAGAAAAGAAAGTACCTGTAAATGAATAAGTTATGGTGGACCTTACACAAAGATTTTGTAAATACAACTTTATTATTGGTGTGTTAAACTAGATAATGGTGAACAAAATAAATCAATATTGTAAACATAGCAATTATCGAAAAGTGTTGTAAGCTAAATGCATATTTTACTCAATAACTATCAGATGGTTACCAAAACGATATCAGAGTTTTCCGTGTACTAGAATATTCTAACTAGAATATTCTAGTAATAACAAAAATATGACTTGTTGTTATAAAAAATAAATCTGTTAATCATAGCTAAAATCTGTTTTCCTACAACAGAATCATAACTACTATACAATCTGGTAATATTGTAAAATATTTTTTTCTCCGTGTAGATTCATAAAATATGACTATATATGGCAAAGGAAATTAATAAACTATGTTCCATACTGTTTTCTTCTTCGATAAACGAATAAATGTATCGAAATTCGGTTTTAGAGAAATGTGTGGCAATATCTTATTTACCTGTGAAAAGTGTAATTACTTGGATTATTTCTTTTTGTCACATCACAATTACTTGAGCACAAGACACCATGGCTCCACAATACCTTTATTTTAAATTCTAATTACGATTAACAAATATTTTAAACAAATTGTGATTGCTCATTTGCTAGGCGGGACGCTAGGGGCTCTTACTGTAAAAAATATTGGCACATGTCACTTGATCCTTTGTCTCTTTTTTACGTAGACCGTGTCCATATGATGTTAACTTCTCTTTTCCACGCTTTGTTGGTCTTCTTGAGCGCAGCGAAAATTTTTCTATGTCTATGGTCAAAAGACAATGGATTTTGATAGTTGAGTGTCCCTAAAATACTATATCACGCGCTATATATTATCGTGTTTCGGAGGTAACGAAACGTAGTACGTAGTACATTCTTTGTCTGAGTGTGGTTTGGTGGTTCGCCCACCCGTGTGTCCACAGAGGTTCTGGGTTTGATTCTCAGGAGGGGTAAATTTAAACTTTTTTTGGTAAGTGGTAAGGATAGTTGTTTTAAGCCCGCATTATATAGATTTAGCTTCCTTTTCTTCCTAAGACTTTCGGCATAATAAATATTTAATAAGTATTGTGTTCCGGCAGTAATATAAATTAATGTTAGGTAGGTACAATCGACAACACTACCGCTTTACCACTCCTAAGGTTAAAATCGCTTGCATATGCCGCGCTGTCACTAACATACGTTTAGTTCGGGCAGCGGCGATGCACGCGCACACTTTTTTTTTTGTAAATCACGTGAGATGTAGTTCAGACATATTATGGTTTTCCGTGATTAGAAATTAACTAATAAGGCTCAGAATTCACCAATTTCATCAAAACAAACTTTGGGAAATCCAGAATCTTTACATACCTACCAGTATTTTATTAAACCTGACTTTTTTCAATATTTGTTTACTGATTCTCATTAATAATTAGTAATCTCGGGTTCATTAATTGCCCTTGACATTAAAACTTATCTCTAATTTTGCTAAATCAATATATTTAACTTGTGATAATTCATGATAGGTTAGATTCTATTCTGTTACGTATTTTTAAATCATGATATTAAATTGGATATTAAATATTCAAATATTTCTGAAAGCGTCTCTAGCAAGTTTGAAAACATTTTTTTTTCACATCCAAAATTTTGTTAGACCAATATTAATCCTAACGTCAAATAATGTCTGAAATAATATAAGAGACCTTAAACGTATTAAGTACTAAACACATAAGTGGGCACTTTTTTTCTAATCAAGAAAATAAATGTGCATGGTTTGGTTTACATAAAAATAAAGCTAAGCTTATTGAATTTTTAGATTTTAGGCATTGACAATGCTATTTTTATATTAAGATAATTAATATACTTATTAGAAAAAATACTAGAAAAAATCGACTCAGACGGGACAGATTCCACATGTACAAAGTAGCGGCTGTTCAAATTAACTTTAATTGAGCAAACATAATGTCAAATCTATTTCATTACATAATCTTATAATAGGAATGTTAATAGTAATCTGATGATATTTCGTTAATAACTTCTCTTGTCAATGCAATGCGAACAACATCGTGACCACATGCAATGTAAAGGCCAATATAACAACCAATTTGTGATCCTTAGCGATATGACTCTAAAATTTGCATTTAAAAATTAACTTTAATTAAATGGGATAAAGTGTGATTTAATCTACATGGTGTTGATGAGATTTTAATGAAGATACAGAGGCTACACCGGAACTGGCTACTGTGGCGAAACTAAAGGTTAACAAGTTAGTGGCTTAGACGTATTGAAGGCTTTTTAATACCATAGTAAAATAACTAAGTAAATTAACGTTTGTAATGCGGTAGACACGGTTAATATCACTAACGGCTTGTTGCTTCATATTGATGGGAATAGGTGTTTTGAAAGTAAAAGACTGATTCGTTAATAGCAACGTATTTATTCGAACATCAAAGAATAAAAAAACCGGCCAAGTGCAAGTCGGACTCGCGCACCTAAGGATCCGTACCAAAAAACGGCAAAAAAATCACGTTTGTTGTATGGGAGCCCTCCTCAAATATTTATTTTATTATGTTTTTAGTATTTGTTGTTATAGCAGCAATCGAAATACATAATCTGTGAAAATTTCAACTATCTACCTGCAGTCGTTATTAATATAGAGCAAAAAACAGCAAAAAAAAAATCACGTTTGTTGTATGGGAGACCCCCTTAAATTTTTTTTTCTGTTTTAAGTATTTGTTGTTATAGCGGCAACAGAAATACATCATCTGTGAAAATTTCACCTGTCTAGCTATCACGGTTCATGAGATACAGCCTGGTGACAGACAGACAGACAGACGGACAGCGGAGTCTTAGTAATAGGGTCCCGTTTTTACCCTTTGGGTACGGAACCCTATAAATTAGGAAGTTGGACTTAACTAGACAACTTATTAGCTTTTGTAACTGCAAAGTTGCCTAAACGTCGTAAAATACATAAGTCAAATCAAATCAAACAAAGCCATTAAAAATGTTAATGAAATCGCTTCAACGTCCGTAGAATTATTTTATTTCAATAATAAAATACGTGTAAAATTGTAACCTCTATAAAGTAATCCATCACTGTCCATGTGTCCATTGGTAGTTATTACGTTAAATAATAATATATATCTTATTTATTTTGAAAATCACAATTTACCGAAATTAATCTTTAGACCTTCAACTTATATCTTTCAACTTATTATAAAATTGAAACTGTAAAAAAACAAGTTATAGTTTACATAATATAAATAATGTAGAGATATTCGATGGTGCTGAAGCACTTTCAGCCTGCTATTCAAAATTCCCGGTTGATATTTTGCCGATAACACCCACCAAGCGACATTGGCTCACATACTGGGTTCTTCCTTCTTATGCATAATCCTCCTGTCCTTATCCCAATTTATTTGTAGTGCTCTACACAAAATAAAATTTTGCGCTCGTAGAACGACCACTATTGGGGTCGGCGCAGCATGTAATACACACTGCATTAGGTTTTGGCAAAGTTTTACGTTCGGCCGCCTGCCTGACACCAACCCTCCTTGGGAATGCTGTTGTTGACAGTTTCCTCGCTGCCATTCGAGTGACCCTTTGTGCGATGGTCTGCACCGGGTTCCTAAAACTTCCCTCTATCGCCTTCTACGATACCCACGGGATGAGATGGGACAGTCCTATTCTTAACCGGAACTGTGCAGCGGCTTCCTTCTTATGCATCTATGAGAAATAATCGTTTACTTACGACTTATGACTTCTTGTGATTTTGTTATGTTTATTTCACCTTGAATATTGATCACATTATTTAAAAAAAATTGGCCCTAAAGTTATCAATATCTAGTTTTAGTTTAAAATATTGCACATGGCTTCCTATTCACCCTGTAGATAATGATTTAATTCTACAAGATTCAATAACCCTATCTCGAGATAAAACTACACAGATCTCTAACAAGGTGACTCAAATTAGGATAATGTGGTTAACAA
The DNA here is from genome assembly GCA_928269145.1 of Agriphila tristella. Taxonomy (NCBI): domain Eukaryota; kingdom Metazoa; phylum Arthropoda; class Insecta; order Lepidoptera; family Crambidae; genus Agriphila; species Agriphila tristella. The sequence goes on from OV743431.1 coordinate 38,184,267, forward strand.
AGAGTCGGCTATTTAGCACTGCAAGTGGGCCAAGGTGCTAGATCGGTGCCAATTACTGTGACAATGGTTCATCTGAGATAATTTCGGGCCTACACTGCTAAGATCTTCAACGGCCTTCAAGTATAAAGATGTAAAGTCTCTGATGTTCCTTGCTTACGTCCTATTTGGTAGAATATTTACCCAAATGATTCTTACTTATACACATAGGTAATGATAAATGTGAAAGCAACTATATCTGCCTGTTTAATTTTCACTTCCTCCGAGCAACTGAACTATTTCGATGAATTTTGGTATACAGGTAGATTTGTCACGTCACGAATATGAAAAAAGAGATTGAAATAGGGGACCAGTACCAGTAGGCCTAGCATGACCGGCAAATATCGCGTGATATAGCGTTTTATCGACACTCAACTGTCAAAATCCATTGTCTTTTGACAGGTAAAAGTGATAAATTGCTGTATCATTCATATCGCGTTTTCGTGGTCATGCTTGGGGGCAGGCGTGACAATGGTCAAGCGCTTGTCTACCTAACATAAGAAAAGGCAACTAAGATGACTACACTTTTCTAAACAAGCCCTTTATTTAAAAAGATAAGATGAAAACTGATAATTAATTGGTTGGTCTCTTATTATGGACCGCCATGAAGATATCTGTCATTCATACAAGACAAATTATAATGTTAAGTGTGTGGAGTCTAGTGAAATGAAAGGTATACACCGCAGTCAAATCGAACATGTTCATTCACAGAGACTGCTCATGAAGCGTGTTCTACACGCCACTTTAACAATATAATCTTTCAATTTAATTTTTGCATTCACTATGATATTTTTATAAGCACAATTGTATATTCCCGTAATACATAACTAATAATATTACAAATGACTTATTTCTTTTAATACCTGCATACTTACTTAATTCAAACTGAACTGGGCCCTGTTTCATAAAGCTTGAAAAGTCGACAATTTGTCAGAAATCATGACATAGGTCGAATTGTCACGACAATTGCCGTTTCATAAAACTGAACATATATATAATTGTATACAAGAATTCAGTGGTAAATTGTCACTTTTTTCCGTCTGTTTCATAAAACCATAGTCATGACAAGTCTTGTATTAAATACCTGTCGGAAAAGGTAAATCATTGTCGGTGTCATTTAAAAAATGTCAGTGACAGGTAAATCATTGTTAACGATTGGCAAATAACTGTGTTAATTTTTTAATTAATACTAATATACTACGTACCAACAAAACATACACTGATATTCAATCAGACAAACATGGCGGAGGCATACAAGATGTTAATATGTACTAAGTTACGGAAGAACTTAATGCATTAGAAAATGGCCTTCAATGCTTCAATTTTTGTTACAATAAAGTTATTTTCTCTAATTATTATCTCCTCCGCCTATTTTCTTCCAAATAATTATCATCACTGTCACTACTACTATTACTACTAGAATTTAGCATTTTTACATAATTAGTATCGATTTCCTCCATGAGTCGACAATTGTCATCTAATCCTGACACAGCCCAAGGGTGCCTGTCAAAAATGTGCGACAATTCGACAAGTTTGTAATTGCTTATTGACAATTATGTGTTTCATTAACGACACTTGTCGGAAAATGCTCGACAATTTGTCGAATTTTCATTGTCATCTGTAAATTTTTATGAAACGCTAAATTGTCGCGACAATTTGACATATATGTCGGCTTTTCCGATGACAAATATGTCAGACCAAATGTTTTATGAAACGTACAATTGTCGAATTGTCGACTTGTCACCTGTCACGTGTCGCTGACAATTGTAATCTTTATGAAACAGGCCACTGAAGTTTAATTTTTTACTCAATTCATAAAAAACCTTAAAATGATAGCTTGCCCAAAAGCGGTTTTTTGTTATTAATGTTTACTAATTTCATCCGTGATTAAAAACGTATACGTAAATATCATAAATCAAATCTTGACAAAACGTTACGTCATCGCGACTATGAGGTGATTTAAGTCCATTAAGATTTTAAATACCTATCTATAAATGAGTCAGATGATTCACAAAGACTATTTCGACTTCTTTACCACCATATCTAAACACAAAAAAGCTGAAATCTTTGAACTTCGTAAAAAATTACCTTGCCGCTAGTTACAGAGATAGTTAATGCTTTAGGGCCACGCACGGCGTATTTACGATGTAGTTTAGATTTTGTATCTACGATGCTTTTGATGTGTCATTTGTTATTATCGCATTTAATTATTTATATAAGTATTTATAACCAACCAAAATGTTTTAGGGCGCGACCAAGGGCGCGACCAATGATCAGTCAACTACAGCTCTGCTGCTAATTTCAAATTATTTTATAACTAGCGGTCGCCCGCGATATCGTCTGCGTGGAAAGTTTTTTTGCTCCCTCGGGAACCACTGTTCCCTACTTGCTTAGGTACCCATAAATAGTAAACTGCCCTACCATGAATTGATAGAAACTGTTTTCGCTACAATAAACTATCGTTTTATCCCTTTCACTCGCATTGACTGTGAGCGAGCAGTTATCCGATGGTTTACGATAGATAAAGGGCCTAGTGCGATTTGATGTTTTCACTTTTCACTATCGAAAACTATCGGATATGCTGCTTATAGTCAATGAGAGTGAAAGAGACAAAACGATAGTTTTCGATAGCGAAAAGTGAAAACATCAACTCCAGGCTCTCAGTTTGCATCAACATGCTCTAAAGTTTATGGCATAAATAAATAAATAATAAATAAATGCTTGGACAATTTCACACAGCGCCATCTAGCCCCAAACTAAGCAGAGCTTATAATATGGGTGCTAGACAACTGATATACTACATTATATACTTTTTAAATACCTATATACTTATTATACATAGTAACACCCAGACCCGTCACAGGAATTAAAATTCATCATTTCAATTTCTGCCCGGCCGAGAATCAAACCCGGGACCTCTTGCGTGGTACTTGGTAGTCCGGCATGTTGACCACTGCACCACTCTGCTCGAGTTTCCCGAGTATGACCGAGTCCAACACGCCGTTTGGTGTGCATAAAGATTGCATTCTCCTCTTGATACAACAAAAAAAAGGTCGCATCAACTCATGGTAGAGGTACAGTATACTTTTTACCATTGAAAATGGTTAACAGATGCAAATCGCCTAAGACGTAGTTTTGACCATATCTCCGAGGATTTTGAGAGGATCGAGATGAAAATAGTACCAAAAGATGAGTAATTTATCGAGACACGTGTGAACGTTTGAATTTTGAAATCTACTGAGAACTTTTTTGAAATTTTGCAATATTCCAAAATTTCGGGGTTTTTGGATGGTGTTTGTTTACTAAATTGTAAATATTTTGAAAATAAAACTGACTTAAGAAAAAATTAAAAAAAGGTCCTAGGGTATTAGTTTAGCTACCAAATGGCGAAATAATTTTGAAAATCGATAAATAATTGTGACCTGTGTAGGTAGTCCCTTTAGATTAGTAGTTCTAGAAAAACGGGTGTTTCCCTACATAAAAAGTTATGTAGCTTCTATGATTATTGACCGATAGTCATGGTAGGTAATAGTGTTAAAAGATGCAGAAGCAAACGAGAAGTACATTCGTTGGAATTTTGAAAATCGGTTAATAATATTTCGGCTGCGTCGAGGCAGTCAGCGGGCGCTTTTGTGCGGCCGAGCTGAGTGTCACAATCGTAAAAATAAATAGGCACTACCTAGGTAATTTTAAAAATATAATATGATTTTGCATTTGATTTGATTTTGGTTTTTTGTAAATTTTTGTATTCATTTTCAATGCTCCGATTCTTGCGGGGATCTGCAAAAGCTGTGATTTTTTCTGGATGAAAGGTACCCATGTCCTTCTCTGTATCTCTGACAACGTGTATGCTTTCATGATCATCGATTAAGAAGTGAAGGCAAAACCAATAAACTTACTGTCGGATTTATAATATTAGTAAGGATTTCATTTTATACAAAAGACGGATTATGTTATACAAATTTTTAGACTATCTTAGTTAAATGGAATTTGATGCCACCAGTAATTGGGTATTTGATTGCTGGTGATTGCAATTATAATAAGAATTAAAGGTCAAGTTCATTGTTTATCTTACACAATATCTAACTCTGTTGGTTGGTAATCTTCGCATACAAGTGATCGATGGCATTTGCACCTACATCCTACATGTAAGTATGTTAAGTACCTACTACAAATCCACTATTTGATTTGTACGACCTTGGTTTACATTTAAAAAATCTGATAATGAGGTGTCAAAACAAAACCTAATATCAATAATTCAATATGGGATGAAATTCACGTATTAAATAAAATATTAAAAAATACACGTCAGATTGGAAAGAAATAAATTACATTTGATTAGTGTAGCTTTTGACACTAACGGTGCGAATTTCTTATGCCAGGCTCATAATAGCGCGTGTTTTGCTCTACACAATCAACAAAAACATCTCAACATTCAACAAAAAAAAAGTATGAGGATTTTGTTTCGCGAAACAATGTTTGTTGATTGTGTAGGGCAAAACACGCGCTATGGACCCGGCCTAAAACTTACAAACTTATTTTTTTTAATTACTTAACTACAACGCCAAGAATATATAAATAAATAAATAAATAAATGCTTGGACAATTTCACACAGCGCCATCTAGCCCCAAACTAAGCAAAGCTTGGTAATATGAGTGCTAGACAACTGATATACTACGTAAATACTTTTTAAATATATACTTATAATACATAGTAACACCCAGACCCGTCACAGAAATTGAAATTCATCATTTCAATTTCTGCACGGCCGAGAATCGAACCCGGGACCTCTGCGTGGTAGGCGGCATGTTGACCACTGCGCCACTCAGGTCGTCAATGTGTGGCATTAGTTAGCTGACTATTTAATACATTTGTGGGTAAAAGTTTTAAAACATTGGCATTCATGGTTGTTAAATAAATTAAGACAATGTTAGAATGGAAAATGCGAATTCTTTAAAATTCTCCATTCAAAACGGCAATATCATAACGGGTGTAACAAGACACTCAACGAAGCCGAAGTCCACGCATTCCGCCCATCATAAGGATAATTTTTGTCCCTTAGACTATACCTGGGAAACCAATAGCTACGAAGTTGTTGAAGGTCAAAGTCAAAAAATATTTTTCAAATTTTTAATAGATCTTATTTTATTCGTTATTTCCTAATTTTTGTGTACAGAAACTTTATCAAAATTTTATGTATTTCGTAACAAACAATGCCTTCAAAACGTCATCACTACGTACGTACGAGTATTTGCATGAGCACGCACATAAACGTTGCCTTTTTCATCGGCCGCACGCAGCTGTGTAGCATTCACTAGCAGGCGCGGTCTTTTGTACGCATTACATTGCTTGATAATGTCACAGAATACATAATAGTACAAGATAATATATGCAATGCTTTTTTAACACCAAAAATTAAAAACGTTTCCCAGCAATAATTTTGAACAGAAATGGTCCTGATGATGGGCAGAATACGTAGACCTCGGCTTCGTTGAGTGTCTTGTTACACCCGGTATTCAAACCCCTTATACCTAGACACCTAGTTAAATAATGATTACAGATTACAACATCGAATCAATGTTTCTTTAAATTGAGACAAATTGACGAGACGTTTGGACAATAAGTGATTAGCTAAGCATGAACTTGACCTGCATTCTATAGCAAGGCAAGTGGGCTCCGTGACTCCGCCGGCAAATCAAAGATATTGATGATTTATCGTTAGATTTGACAAATAGTCTAAAAGTCGCACTCACACTCTTGATCGGAGCACTCACACCAATAAAGATACAATATCGAATCCAAACAAACATACATAATACATACAGCGTGTTACAAAAAACCCCTAAAGCCCCAAATTTGGTAGAATAGGGACCATCAAACTGAACAACTTTTACTATGGGACAAGACCCAATGGACCAACTTGAAAATACGAAAAAAGTCCGCTGTTTCATTTTTAAAGGTTGTATGAAACAGATGTTTTTTTTACCATTGAAAATGGTAATCAGATGCAAATCGCCTGAGACGAATTTTTGGCCATATCTCCGAGGATTTTGGGAGGATCGAAATAAAAATAGTACCAAAAGTTGAGGAGTTTATCGAGACACGTGTAAACGTTTAAATTTTTAAAATCTACTGGTAACTTTTTTTTTAATTTTGCAAAATTCCAAAAATTCCGGGTTTTTTGGGGGATGTTTGTTTACTAAATAGTAAATATTTCGAAAAAAAACCGACTTAAGAAAAAATGAAAAAAAGGGTCCTAGGGTATTAGTTGAGCTATCAAATGGCGAAATAATTTTGAAAATCGGTTTATAATTGTGACCTGTAGGTGGTCCCTTTAGATTTGGAATTGTAGAAAAACGGCTGTTTCCGTACATAAAAAGTGATGTAGCTTCTATGATTATTGACCGATCGTCATGGTAATAGTGTTAAAAGATGCAGAAGCGAACAAGAAGTGCATACGTTGGAATTTTGAAAATTTATTAATATTATTTCGGCCACGTCGAGGCAGTCAGCGGGCGCTTTCACACACTTGTCACAATCTTAAAAATAAATAGGTACTACCTAGGTAACTTTAAAAATATAATACAACTTTGCATTTGATTTGATTTTGGTTTATCGAAAATTATTGTGTTTATTTTCAATGCTCCGATTCTTGCGGGGACTGTAAAATCTGTGAATTTTGTGATTTCAGAGTTGGTCACTTTAGTTTGATGGTCCCTATCTACCATATTCGGCTTTAGAGTTTTGTTTGTAACACGTTGTTTATTCACAACTTCCCAAACTGTGTTTCAGATTATATTATTGTATATCGATTCCTTCCGTGTTATCGACAATCGGCTCATCTTTTTTAAGATCCGTATAAAATGCTTATACCAATAAACATTTCACATTCAGAGGTGAATGAAACTCAATATCATAATTTTTCGATAATCCGAAAGACATTGTAGAGGCAATAAAACTCGAAAATTTACGATAAGTATGTAATTTACAAAATTGGCTTTTCGCTTCTGAGATCGTTTAAAAAAAGCACCTTAATTATTTGTGTTCTTTTTTCATTTGCTTTTTAGGGTTCCGTACTCAAAGGGTAAAAACGGGACCCTATTAAATAAGACTCCGCTGTACGTCGTCTGTCTGTATGTCACCAGGCTGTATCTCATGAACCGTTATAGCTAGACAGTTGTTTTCACATGTGATGTTTGATTATTTCTGTTGCCACAATAACAACAAATACTAAAAACAGAATAAAATAAATATTTGAGTGGGGCTCCTATAGAACAAATGAGATTTTTTGCCGTTTTTTGGTGCGGAACCCTTCGTGCACGAATCCGACTCGCACTTGACCGGTTTTTCATTATTCGTATTATAGGTATTTAATTTAAGTATGCGTGCTTTAAAGTAAAGTAAAAAATAATATATTATAAGCTCTACTTCTCTTTACATCTTGTGGTCTCGTTGGCAAAACCATAACTTATGAAGGCAACATTTATCATTATTACTATTCATCATGAATGCGACAGACAGTCCCCTATGTAGAGGATGCCTGGACGCAGAGGAAACAGCCGCCCACGTGATCCTGGAGTGCGTGGGTTTGGCCGCACACCGGGCAGAAACCCTCAAAGAAGTGAGGTCGCTCCTAGAAGCCTGTGAACGCCCCAGAAGGCTTCTGCGCTTCTGGAAGGAGCTGGGATGGCTTGACTAGCTATATCAATGCTGTGTTCACGCATAACGGACCAAATGGGAGTCTAAATGCGGAGAAGAGAGCCCATCACCAATACCAATACCAATCATTATTACAGCAGCAGTAGCGTTGTAATCTGTAATCTGTGGTAGCGTTTCCGTCCGCCACTACCTTTTTATTGATAAAAGGCATGACAAAAAATAACTTAAACCCCGATTTACTCCACACAATAGATCTCATTGAACAACACCTGATTTTTCTATTGAAAATGAAAGTAAATTCGTGACGAAGCAATCGCTTCGATTTCGGTGAACTCGTCGTAACTTTTTGCCGATCTTTCAATAATACCTACTCAACTGTTTTAAATCTATCAATTCGTCAATTTCTCTGAGTATTTGCCCAGAAGATAAGATTTTCTTTTCTTTTTAAACATGTAAAAATAGTTAACATTATAATTTCCTTGCTGTTAACATCGGCTTTTATAAAGTGAATTTTTAACTGCCTACTTAGTTTGACCAATAGGGTATTTTCCAAATTTCTGAAAACTGCTTATATTTAACGATTAGGACGAACAATTTAACAAAAAAATAAAAAATAATTAATTAATGTTTTTTTTCTCCATTAAACCAATTTATTTTTGTTTTGAATTTACCGCCAAAACGATCGGTTTAATGGCATCTACTGAGTGACGTCAACTTTGTGTAAACTATAGAGTAAATTGTAACACAGACTAGGTACAAAGATGTTGAAATTGTTAACACAAAGTTGACGTCACACAGTAGACGTCATCGAACCGAGCGTTTTGGCGGTAAATTCAAAAGCATCAAAAATATATTTGATTTTAATTGGTTTTTTGGAGAAAAAAGACATTATTTAATTCATTTTTATTTTTCTGTTAAATCGTTCGTCCCAATCTTTAAATATAAGCAGTTTTCATAAATTTGGAAAATACCCTATTATTTAAGTATCCATATTTCTATATTTAAATTCTGTAGAGTTTAAGAAAACTAAAAAAAATGAAATACCACTTGCAATGTGTGAAACACTTTTCACTGTAAACTTGCGATCAGAAACTATTTTGAGTCAAACATGTTGTTAGAAAGTTGCCTTTTTCACGGATTACAATCAAATTAATATTAATAATAGTCGTAGTAAATGCTTGTTTTTTTTAATAATAGCTCTTTTCTCACGGTATTCGGTAAATCTTTATTTGTTACACGTCATTACTGGAGTCACAATCGGTCAATCATTACAACCGTGACGGATTGTTATCAACCTTTAAGATGATGTAAATGATTGATATTTATTTACGAAAACGTTTGATTTCACAAATGACGAGGAAATATCAACGTGTGTGGGATGGGTTTGTTGGACAGATCTTCAAAAAAAATACATTACGATTTTAATACAATTTTTGAAGTGCATTGCATTGATGTGTTATGCCAAATAGACAATAGGTATACTTTAGTATCGCATGATGTAAATAATTATTAATTTAACGTTTCACGAATGAATCTGTTAGAATTTAACAACTGTTTTTTTTACAACTAATCGCCAAAATACTTTCAATAAAACTGTGCTAGTGTCCGTTAAACCCTTAATTTGATTTTGTGCACTGAGATGAACATAGTAAAGAAAAAAAAAATATCTCCACAAATGAAAGTAATTTACAAATTCTTTTTATTCATTTGTAAAGTTAGATAGTAGTTTTACTAAGGGGAAAATATTTTGGAGGACTGGCAAAACTCTAAGTGTCACTTACTTCCGGTGCTCATGCAAGTAACACTTATATCCGTTTGCTCCGTAAAAATATACATTTATATCGCGAAATAGTGCATAATAACTAGTGAATACTTCATAAATCATCACTACGAAACCGGTGGCATCAAGGTACGCACATAACCTTAACAGTCTGTACTTATCGCACTGGAATTTGTTGAAATAATTTGGAAATAAATAGAGAACTCAAATTTGGAATTTTAACGACGTAAACATACTTTGAAAACCAACCAATTGCGCAAGAAGATATTTAAAACTCCTCCTCCAAAATTACGCACTTCCGAATCAGCTGCGATTTGACACTTCATATGACAATTGACATTTGAGCATAACATTGACATTGTGACATCTGTTTTGCGTTCGGAAATTGCATAGCGTGTAAAAAGTTTGCGTGCGTTCCGTTTCACTACAAAGTAACTAACCATGGAAAATATTACGATACGCAAACCACTGACCAGATCAAAATCAGATAATAATATATCTGTAACCAGCCATAATGACCTAAATTCAACGATTCTCGACTGCACTATGCTCAGCATACAAAGCGAAAATATACAATGTGAAAATTCAAATTATGAAGAATATTGTCAAGAAATTCAATCATTAAAATTTACACTCCAAAAAGCAGAACAAGAAATTGAGAACTTAAATTTAGAAAATAATAGCCTGAAAAAAATTATAGAAGAACAGATAAAACAAATAGAACTATTGAAAAAGATTACCACTGATATTGGGCAAAAAAAGAAGTTTTTTACTCCTGTGTCTAGAAGAATCATGCATATTACAAGAAATACACCTAGATCATCGCCAATACGATACGATAAACCTGTATTATTTAATTCACCTCCTTCAGAAAAAGATGTTCTAAACAATTTCGGAACTATTGATAACATTTCTCATCATACAACGCCCAGCTCACAAACAGTACCAAAAGATGGCAGCACTAGTGGCAGAGATAACTCACCAACTTTATTTACGCAAGCGACGGAAAACTTCAAAGACAATAATTTGGGGTGCAATACAAATGAAACTACTCAAGAAACATATCAGAAAGATCAAAACGAGAAAATTAATACTACGCAACAATCGGGAAAAATCTACATTATAGGCGACCAGCAGTGTGTTGGTCTAGCGGCGCAACTTGCTCACTCCAGATACAACAACAAATATGGGACTTATTCGGTGTACTCCGTGACCAAACCATTTGCTGGCACCGATGAAATTGTCAAAAGTTGTAATGAAATAGAGGACTCTTGTCAAAATTTTTTAATTCTCTCAGCCGGTTCAAATGATTCAAACCCAACAAAAGTATTTGTAGAAATTGCGTCATTTTTAAAACGATTTCGTTTTATCAATGTAATTGTATTGAGTGTTAATAATAGTACCCACCTAAATACCATAAAATTAAACAGAAATTTGGAAAACATATGTAGAATTGTACCTAATTGCAAATTTATAAATTTAAGTGATAATTCTTCATTGTACACTATTAGTAATAGAATCAATTTTGTAATAGATGCTTACAATTATTCTAATAAGTATCTGTCGTCTAAGGGACTTAGAGAAATATTAAAAGCAAATAGGCTAAGAAAAAGCAGCAAAAGTGTATCACCCAAAAAAGGTACCATTCCGTACTATTTTCGAGCCATGAAACATAAAAAAGCAAATGTAGTGGATCAAGACGTTTCGCCAACCAATAGTTTGAAATTGAATAATACTTTTTTTCGATGAGAAAACAGTATCTATAAATAGTAATAATAATTTGTATTCGAGCCAAACTTTAAATAAAAGCAACTTTACCTTGTTTCACCAAAATATAGCTGGAATATTAAGTAAAAGTGAAATTCTCGAACTAACGATTGATGAACTTTCCAAAAGGATAGGCCAAATAGATTTTATTTGCCTTACGGAAACTTTTGTGAAACAAGGTACAGAATGTAATGTTAGATTTACAGATTATAAACTCATTTGTCAGTACGCTAGAAAAAATGAAAGACGTGGCGGCTCATGTATACTAATTAGACGTGACTCAGATTTTGATTGCACACCGCTAAAAATTACTTCGGAACTAGCTAGTCCCTATACCTTTGAATGTTGTGGTGTGGAAATAACTAACTACAATCTAATATTAATGTGTGTCTACAGAATACCTAAGTCAGATTTGAACATTTTCTTCCAGAAACTAACGATCTTGTTGAATAATATTACACGTAATACTAAAAAAAGCATAATAATTTGCGGAGATTGGAATGTTAATCTGCTGGAAGATAATTGGAAGTCAAAAGAACTGAAGTCTTTGCTAGCGAACTTTAATTTATGTACTCACATTAAATTACCCACTAGAAAGAATGCTTGCTTAGACCAAATAGCTACCAATATCGAACCGTCAAAGGTAAAACCTGAAATTCATCATTTGGGTTTGTCTGATCATGAAACCGGCCAATCTATATCTTTTCAAACAACCCAAAAAACAATAACCAAAGATAAGCCAGCGGAATATTGGTTTGAAAAGCGTCGTGACTTTAGTCAGGACAATATTGATAAGTTCTGCTATTACTTGTCTGCTCTATCGTTCAATGAAATTTATCGGGAAAGTGATTGTGAAAAATCCTTTAATATGTTTCACGATCTACTTCAACTTTTTTACGATTTGTGTTTCCCTATAATATGGATTAAAGTAGGGAAAAAGAGAATAAAAAACAAATGGATGACGAAAGGGTTAAAAAAGTGTTGTGTAAAAAAAAGAATGTTGTATTTTAAATATCATAACCAATCCTCTGATAAACATTATAATAGAAAAAACTATCTGACATATAATAAAATATTGAAAAGATGTATTTACCAATCACAGCAGCTAAATAATTCTAAAATGATAAAAAATGCTAAAAATAAATGTAAAGCTTCCTGGACTGTTATAAAAAATAATTTCGACATAAATACCAATTCAAAAAATATTAATGTAATAAAATCCGACAATTTAACATACGATAAAACTGATGACATTGTGGAATTATTTAATGACTATTTTATAAATTTGACTAAAAAGAATGAAAAAATTGACAATAAACAGAATCTTGACAAACGACATATTAAAGAAGCAGTAAATAGTATGTTTTTGACCCCAACATGTGAATCAGATGTAATCCAAATTATTAAATCTTTAAAAGATACCAATTCTACTGGATATGATGAGCTTAGCACCAAAATTATCAAAAAATGTGCTAAATTCATTGCAGCTCCACTATGTTACATGATCAATAAGTCCTTTGAACAGGGGGTATTTCCGTCGCGACTGAAAACATCTGTTGTTAAACCACTTTATAAAAAAGGTGATCCAACGGATATGGGCAATTACCGACCTATCGCACTAATACCTATTCTTTCAAAAATTTTTGAAAAGGCAATGGAAATTAGGATACGTGGTTACATTGAAAAGAATAACATATTGACTCCGAGACAATTTGGTTTCAGGAAATATAGCTCAACCACACTAGCTTGTTTCACATTAATTAAAGAAATAACTGAGACTATTAATTGTGGTTCGTCAGTGTTAGGACTGTTTTTAGACATGAGTAAAGCTTTCAATTTTGTCTGCCATAGTCGGTTACTCGATAAAATACAAAAGTATGGCCTTAGGGGCACAGTCAATGATTGGTTAAAATCGTACCTAGCTGACAGAAAACAATATGTTGAGGTTTCAAGAATAGTGAATAATAAAAAAAATACATTTAAGTCTTCACTCAAAGTAAATAACACAGGTGTTCCTCAAGGAAGTGTTTTAGGGCCACTTCTCTTTCTATTATATGTTAATGACCTGCCAGAATATTTAAACCATGATTGTATCTTGTTTGCCGATGATACTACTCTATTAATTAAATGTAAGCATAAGGATGATTTGGAAAATGAGTGCAATATCGAACTGAATAAAATTATTGAATGGTTAGAAGACAATGACTTGGAAGTGAACCTCGACAAAAGTAGTGTAATCCATTTTCATTCTTATAATAGTGCAACAAAAGCATTTAATATAAAATATAGGGACTCATCTGTGCCTCAAGTAGACTTCAGTACATTTTTAGGGATTACTGTGGATAAGAATCTGAACTGGAAAGAACACGTCAGTAAAGTTTGTAATAAACTAGACAAATTCGTGTTTGCTTTGCGACGCTTAAGAGTAGTAACAAACCGAAAAACTGCTTTAGCGGCATATCATGGATATGTCTCGTCCGTGTTGCGTTACGGCCTCATTATCTGGGGGAACTCTGTTGACGGTCACAGAGCATTTAAAACGCAGAAAAAATGCATTAGGGCTATTTGCGGAGCTGATTACCTTGATCACTGTAAACCACTATTTAAAGAACTAGGGATCCTACCTTTACCTTGTCTTTACATATTGGATATTTGCATATTTGTAAAGAACCATTTGCATCTATTTCCCTTACACGACACGGTACATATGAAAACTAATTCTAGAAATAGATATAAGCATAATCTTCATATTCCTAGTCAAAAACTGAAAATATACAGAAACAGTGCATTCTGCAATGCTATTAAGATCTATAATAAATTACCTGTTGAACTAAAGGAATTACCACTTAATAAATTCAAACATAAATTATTTAATCTTTTGTTAAATGAATGCTATTACTCAATTAATGATTATTTAGGACATAAATTATAGTAATTTGTATTATCTGATTTTTATTATTATTGCTTGTTTGACATTTTATTATTTGACATAAGATTGTAAGATTTGTAAGATCTTGACATTTGTGTTAATTTTCTCATTATGTTTGACATTTTATTATTGACATTGTTAATTGACGATATAAAGATTGTAAGATTTGTAAGATCTAGACATTTGTAGGTATTAATTTTTTCATTGTTTATATTTAACTGCTTATCTAGACATTTGTGGTAATTTTTTTTTTCATTGCTTATTTAATTGCTTAATCAGCATCATGTAATAATGAGTATTGGTTAGGTATATAAAAACATAAAACTGACTTATAATATTTTCCACGCCGACGAGGGCAGAGTATGCCGAACATTATACCATGTAACATCCTAATGTATACCATACTTTTGGAAATAAAAATTTGAATTTGAATTTGAATTTCAAAGCAAAATGTCGGCGGCTTTTATAATTTCGATTCTTCACCCGGTAAATGGAAATATATTTTTTTGGGTTTAAGTAAGAATCTGAATAATTTATTGCTTTTACTAATTAAACAAAGTTCTGTTTGAACTTTTCCTGTGTGCATTATGCGTTTTTATATAATTTCCTTAGCTTTACATCTCGCAAAACTTGTATGTTCATCGTGATGAACATTGCCAAATACGCTAGAAAGTACATTTGTTCATCACAGTGAACAATGCCAAATAAGTATTACTGTTGAATCATAACTATTTTGTCTGTTTTTTTGTTATGTATGTGATTATGAGTTTTATTTTGCTTACATTAGTTTAGCCCAAGGTACTACCATTCCATACCCCAAAGGTATGAAGTGGTAGTACCTTTCCGTACATCAGAAATGGAATGTGGTGATCGCGGCTGTTCGAAGCAATCCCAGCTTGCCTGTTCGAAGTCACAAGATGATAATCAAGAAATTACAAATATGACATATAGAGCATGGAATGTACGAACATGTCTGGATCTTGAAACTAAGCTACTGTGCCCTGAAAGGGCGACTGACGTAGTAGTATGCGAGCGTTCTTACTAAGGAATTGATAAAAAAACACGCCTAGCTGATGAAGGGGAGCTCATTAATAATGGCGGCGGTTAAACTTTTTATGAAAAGAGCATTTTGTTAAGTTTTTATACAAAATAAATAATTTAAATTCAATATAAACAGTTTTTATTATTTTTGTACTTATTTGGCAATGTTCATTGTGATGAACATTGGTTTCCTGAAAACCTGAATAAATGTGATTTTTTTCTTATTTTTTTTTACACCTTAGAGTACCCTAGTATCACATTTATATATAACTTTTCATGGAACTCGACATTCAAAACCTGTGCCAAATTAAGGGTTAAAAAGTGTTTTATTTCATGTCTATAGTGAGCGCGTAAGCTTGAGAGGGGAAGGCAACTGTCAAAATGGCGCTGCCTACGCTTGTTCCACGAGAACTATGAAAACAAAGGACTTTTACTTAAAAAAACATTTTTTTAATGCTTTAAAATGATTAAATTATGTGTAATAGGCTTTTAAAATGTTAGCACTTACAAATTTCCGAAAAATCTGGATATAGAAAAAAAAATTAAATTCCGTAAGAATAAAAACGTCCTAATTTGGTTTTAAATTCCGGCATTTGCATTGTAGAATAGTCTTCTATATCCATTTTGGGTCAATGGGTCTTTTCCGATAAAAAAAACCACATAATAAATAAATATTTTCCCATACAGTTTGTTCTGAACGTCTACTGTCTTAGGAACAAGCGTACGCAGCGACATCTACAATTAGCTTTGCGTTGCCAACCCCAATTGGCCTTCACCTCACCTGATGTTAAGTAATGATAAGGCCGAAGGCGCACTACACTCGGAATCCTCATCACTGAGGAACTGGCCTATCTTACCTCTAACTGCCAGAACACAACATTTTTAAACTAATTTTTATGGCGTCAGACTTAAAGACGCATTTTTTTACTTATTGTGCTTACTGCTCTCACGGCTAAACGGATATTTTTATCTGATCTGGTTGTAAGCTCTATTGTGTCCTGAAATATAAAAATGTTTTAAAAATAGTATGATTGAAATGAGCAATGAAACTTGAAAAGAAGTTGCTAACATCCACTTAACTCGGACGTAAATAAAAATTAAAACAAATGTTACTCAATCAGTTTTTTGGTAGGTACAGGATGTTTAGAGCAATTAATTGTTTTTACAAAGCAAGGGCAGCAATTATTTTGCTGGCCCTACACGATCACCTGTAGTTACTCACTGTACAAACTTCCGTACATTCACCGAATTTACAATTTACAAATGCCGATAAGATGCCATTGTTTTCACAATGGGTGCCATCACAATGGAAGTAGGAAGAAACCTAATTTATGTGGATGATGTGTAGGGGGACTATATTTTGTTCTCAAAGTGGATGATATTATCTTTTTCGAGTTTTAGCAGGTTGTTTCCCTTGCTTGATTAATGGTAAATTTCATAATCTTACCTTTGGATCTCAAATACATTGAATATGGGTGATAAAATTGTTGATGATAACAAACTGATGCAATTCCTGGTTTTCGCCTTGATCTCATCTTCGAGAAGAGAGAACCAGATAAAAATGACGTCATGCTTCTTATCAACTATTTTCTTCTGTTAATTTGTTTTGCACAGTCATTTTTATCTGTCTTCTCTTTTCTCCACAGATTTCCAAGAGCTGGCGAGACAGAATAAGATCACGAAGCAGATCCTGGAAGCCTTTATCCAGAAGAAACTTGGGTTACCGAGAGGGCATGTGAGACCGCCGTCTGTACGTGAGATCTTGCCGAAGAACATGGTGGAAGAGAAGAAAGATCGACCCCCTGAGACGGAAGAACAGACAGATGAAGTTCAGGAAACCCAGGAGTATCCAGAAGACGATAGCTTGCAAAGCGTGGAGAGTGAACAAATCGACTCCATATATGCCGAAGGCACGTAAGATAATGTAGTTTCTTTTTCATTCATTTTTCATTCTTTTACATCAAGCAAATGCGGAGGGTAGAGTCAGGCAGAATGCTAAACTAATATAATCGCGCATTCTTCATAAATGAAGGAATTTTAAGTGAAAATTATAATTTTTGAGATTTTAATTCCTAAGACCTGTCTGACGAAACTAGTAGCACGAGATATCGACTTAACAAATATGTTAATTTAGTTCAATATCCACATCATCTCTGATAATTAAAAATCGTCAACCAATATTATTAATATTTAAAAATAAGAAGTAGAAACAAAAGCAACGATACACTCCATAAGGGTAATGTAATGACCTCAAATCCGAATTATTGTCCTATATTAGAGTATATATTCTGTGCCTATACTTAGCCCGCCCTATGTATCCCGACGGTAGGCCGCGAAACGCGCTGTGAATTATTAGTTGTGTGCGTCGCAATCAGCAAATTAAAAATTTTGGCACGCGAAAAAAGGTCAAAAAAATTTTGTAGTGCTACTTCGGTGGCCCCAGTTTTTTAAGTGTGTGTGGATTGTTTTTGTTATTTGTTCGTCACTCCTAACATAAAGTAGGTATCTAAAAATAGATTTAAACATGTTTTTAAAAAATTAGGCATCTATTCTCTACGAAACGGATAGTTGCCTCGTTTTTGAACGCGTTAAAAGATTTTTATACCTACAATAGGGAATGAATATGCATAAGTCATCGATTTTGATGAATTTGAACTTGATTGCTGCGGACACTAATAAAAATATGATGGAACAGGAGAAAAAAAAAAAAAGTTTTATCACACGATGAAGTCAGGGGAAAATAACGATATTTTTTTTCATTTTCGGATAATTGCACTTTACAGTCAGATAGAATATCGAATAAGAAATAATATTTTGTAAAACACATATGTACTTAAACGCAAAATTTAGGGAGATAATTGAAGATTATTGGCTAACTCCATATTAAACGCGCCCGAAACACACCGAAACTAATGTGACGTCACCGATTTGTATAGAGCGTTTTCGGCGGGTGCTGCTGCGCGCCAACTTCAAGTAACTATATCACGAGAAAAAAACGCAAGAGAAAAGTTTTAATATTACGCATTATTCTTTTGATTAAGATTTAAAAAAAATCCCTATTGGGTGCACGCACATGTTCTACAAATGAATTTGAATGTCGTTTCTTTATCACTTTTCGGTAGGGGCTATTCTAAAAATCAATGTCACTGCGTGTCAGAATTACCATGTGGTAACTAACAGCAAAAGTAAAAAATATCACGGACAATCATATGACAAATATTTGCACTATAGTACAGTCTTGCTAATTATTTCAAAATTTTGAAGCTACGCAAACCAAACATTGTGTGTAAGTCAATGTTGGTTCAAATATTTGCGAGCAAACGCGGCGTTCTGCGTATGCATTGCGTAAATCTGTCCTTTCGGGGTATGTTGCTTGGCCGACTTTCTTAATAGAAGCAAATCTTTGCTGACCATAATCATACACATTTTTCATTCGGTCACGTAGGCTCAGTAAATGAGCGCCATTAGCAATTTAAAACAAAATCAGAAGCCTTTCGTAACGACATACATACACAAGAAACCATTGACCGTCAGCCATATTAGCGTCCCCACTGCTGGGGCACAGGCCTTCCTCAGGCTGCGTTCAAACGATAACACACGACCCGACCTCAACCCGAACTCAACTCAAACTCAACTCAAACTCACCTCAACCACAGCCCACCTTGAAATACATCGCTTACAATTTTGAGTCTTATGACACTTTAATAAGGTCCTGTGTAATGTCCAGGTGAGTTTGAAGTGAGTTCTGTTTGAGTTCGGTTTGAGTTCGGTTTGAGTTTGATTTGAGTTTGGGTTGTGTACGGGTTGAGTTTGAGTTGAGTTCGGGTTGAGCGCGGAGAGTGTGCAGTTGCATCGACAAAATAAAAAAAGAGCTTATTAATGTGTCATAAGACTCAAAATTGTAAGTGATGTATTTCAAGGAGTAGGCTGCGGGTGAGTTGAGTTTGAGTTGAGTTTGAGCTGAGTTTGGGTTGAGGTTGGGTCGTGCGTTATCGTCTGAACGCAGCCTTATGGGTGGATAAGGGCCCAATGCAGATTGGTGTGTATTAGCGATTGCAAATGCAGCCTGGACCAACGCGAAGCACGGAGGAGCTTGAGATAATAAATTTTTGGTCACCCATCCCATGACCGACCCTTGCGAAAGTTGCTTAACCTTCGCAATCGCTGGGCCAGGCGCTAAACCACTGCGCCATCGAGCTCCCCTCGATTAAGAAATGACTACTACTTATAGGTTTTTTTAAGTGCCGGATTTCTAGACGTCTTTTTACTTCTAACAACACAAACAATCGATGACGTTATTTCTGAAAACAACAAATATAATACATATCGAAATACTAAATAAACTACGCGCACTAACATAAAGTTTTACTTACTTTACCGTCAACAGGAATAAAATTAATGAAAATCATAAAATGCAAGTTGCCACAGCCTATCGGCCTTAACCTTGCGAAGTTCAAACAAAAACCGGTTGACATAAACAGATCAGTGCCACAACGATTTGATGACAGTTAATAAAACTATCCACGACGAAAGAAGATACCTATTCTTAATTATCAGGCAATACTAAATGTCAACAGCACTGGACCTTGTCCACCTTGCGAAGGTCAATGTTCCAGTCAAGGATTCAATATTTGCGTGGATACAGAAATAGCAACTCAACTTGTAGACAAAAACTACATCCCACTGGGCGCCTTAAGAGGTATGTATACCAATGAAATAAAAAATGTAAGGTTTAAAGTTGGGTAGGTATGCTATAAAGTTTCTCAATGAGATGAATGTTAAGAATCTGAAAGTCTATTTCGGGATCAGACTTATACTACGTATGGAAGTACTTGAAAGTTACTGGTAATGTTTTTGTGCTGTTGACATTTAGGATATGCATAAAATAAAGCATTGGTTTCAGCGTGCTTGCACCCACTGACGGTGAAAAGAAATGTAACTCTTTTTTTTAATATTCGGTTGAGTGTTTCGAAACGTACTGTAATTCCTCTTGCCAGGCTTTACAATCTGGGGGCTAATTTCTTATTACAAAATCTATCGCAATCGCTTTCAGGATGTGATACATTGATGCTTCTTTTTGGCACAAATAAAAACTTACCCATGAAATGAAGCAATGTGTCACACCCATCTGTAAAATGAAAGCGATTGCGATAGATTTTGAAAATTAGACAAAAAGTAGGCTGATTTCAAATAATTTGGATTTAATTGTCCGATTGTGGAGGGCGTACAATCGGGTCTTGCGGATTCGATTCCCAAATTTAATTGGTGGTAAGCTTTTGGTAAGTCTTGTTTTAGGTCAGCCTGACTATAACACCACCTTACCTAAGCCTGATATCATAACAACAATTTTAACATTAACGGGTACCGGTATTTAAGTAAAATAGCCTCATTTACTATTACATTAGCTTAGCATCGTGTGATCGCATCTTTATAATGTTTTTTTCACTCCTCTTGCTCAAAAAGTCCGTCATTGTAAGGTACAAGAGTCAGGATAAAATAGCATAAATACCCCTAGGGGATAAAGTTTTTTCTTTTTTAATGTTTGTCTATTACCAATGAACCTACTAAAACGAAAAAGTCTTTATTCATAATAACGAATAAAAACTCGCTCGATTTTTGAAAATGGAACTAAAAGCAGCGATCTCTTCGGTGAAATCATAGACTTATTTATACTCTGTGACTTTTAGTTTAAAATGCGTGCATTGTGTTTCTTAGCTGCTACAGTAGAAATTAAAAAAGGCACTGGCGCGAAATCTTTAGAATTTTTCTCTAATTCCAAACTGATTGAATTGTGTGACTGTAAGTAAGTAATAGGATAGAAATAATTATAATCTTTTGCCGTCAAGCACAAATCATTTATTTAAATACTGTATGAAAAGTTTATGAAGTGGAGGATAGAAAAACGAGTGGATTCGTTTACGGAAGTATAAACTATAGGTATTTAATATAGGAATTTTATTTTTTTGCAATCGTAGTGAAAAGTAGAGTGTAACACACGACGCTAAAACCCATTGTAACTCGGTTTCTATTTATTCCCTCGCTAAAGCTCGGGAATAAAACTACCTCGTATGCAATGGGTCATTTTAGCGTCTTGTATAACAATCTACTATTTTTATATTCGTTGCATTCAAAGGATAACTGATGATAGACACGATTTTATCAACACTAAGTTCTTTTTTGTGTATCTCACATCATAATAGTTCCGCCTGACGATAAATTCGATGGAAATTAAGCAATATTAACTTTATTTTTCCTTATTTAGTGTAGTTTATATATGACCTATTGAGCAACGAAGATCGGTTGAAAGAGATTAGTCATATTGTAGCTATAAAGAACCTAGCGTTCTGTGCGTGCATCTAACTTAGATACGAAATATTTTAGTCAATTTGGTTCGCGTCCAAGAAAAGTAAAAGTCTTTTAAAAAGTAATGTAAAAAGTATTTTAATAAAAAAACATATATCAATATTGCACAGATTTTTATTATTTTTGCTCAAATTTTTTATAAGCTTATTTCATTTATCTTTCTATGTAAGCAAAAGCAAGCATACTTACTATACAACTACCTAGGTATTGAAAAAATTCACAGATTTTACAGTCCCCGCAAGAATCAGAGCATTGAAAATGAACACCAAAATTTACGAAAAACCAAAATCAAATCAAATGCAAAGTCCTATTATATGTTTAAAGTTACCTAGGTAGGTAGTACCTATTTATTTTTACGATTGTGACACTCGGCTCCGCCTCGTGTCACAAAAGCGCCCGCTGACTGCCTCGACGCAGCCGAAATATTATTAACCTATTTTCAAAATTCCAACGAATGCACTTCTCGTCTGCTTCTGCATCTTTTAACACTATTACAATGACGATCGGCCAATAACCATAAAAGCTACTTCACTTTTTATGTACGGAAACACCCGTTTTTCAACAATTCCAAATCTAAAGGGATCACCTACAGGTCACAATTATTAACCGATTTTCAAAATTATTTAGCCATTTGGTAGCTAAACTAATACCCTAGTACCTTTTTTTTCATTTTTTCTTAAGTCGGTTTTTGTTTCCAAATATTTACAATTTAGTAAACAAACACCCCCCTAAAAAAAATCCCCTAAAGTAAATTTTCAAAATTCAAACGTTCACACGTGTCTCGATAAATTCCTCAACTTATAATACTATTTTCATCTCGATCCTCCCAAAATCTTCGGAAATATGGCCAAAAATACGTCTCAGGCGATTTGCATCTGATAACCATTTTCAATGGTAATAAGAAAAAAAAACACCAAGATTATACCAAGAGTGTCTTACAGACTTGTCTAGACTAAAATAATCTTATAATGCGATTAATATAACAATGTACAACTGAAGTGCAATAATCTGCATTGCTATTGATATTTATGGCAACCCTCTAATTAAAGGGATTGCAACAATCAATCTATCAGTCAATTACTTAATTTTACTACAGTAATATAAAAAAGATTTTCCATTATTATAGTTTGTTTTAGCAGGGTGGTTTTATTTCATTACCGAAAGTACCTATTTATTAAATTGGATCAATTTTGTTTGATGCCAAAATATGGACTCTTTTTCTAAAATTGACTGGTTGTGATAGTCCATTAATTTGGAAATCGAATAGCTTCTTCTTCTTATTTTGTTTTGGCAATCTACTCTCCTCTTGGAAGTAATTTTTGCCAGTGTCAAGTGTTGAATAGTTCAGTGGTCGCTGTGTTTCAGTTTAGGTTTACATTAGAATGAGGGTGCATCGCATTACAATGCTGCTTGGAACATTTGGCACCACACCAAGTATATCAAGCAAGACAGTTTACTCGGTTAGTTCTGCCGAGGTAGTCACCACTACAATAAAAGTCTCAGCTTCACACAACCAAGATCGCGCCTTTTTCAATTATCCCACATATTGTTCAGTTGCGTAGACACTTGTACCACAAAACTGCACCAATCTTAAGACACAATATCCACTATGAATCAATTTCGAAATAATTAAAATAGTCTCCGAACCGAACTCGACAAAATGGTGCCAAAAATTCACTTAGAGCATTGTTTAATGCTCATTTATATTTTTTTTTTTAATTTTTAATTCCGGCTTTGGACAATCGTTTTAAGAAATAGAATGGCAAAAGTCATCTAGGTGCTTTACGAGATCGTTGGTGCTGTAAGAAAAAACAAAAAGTGCAAAAGAGAGAATCGTAGTACGCTAGCTGGGTGATGCTGACCTATATCCAACGACGCTGCAAGTACCGTACCTAGGTACCTAAAAAGTACAATTAATAAAAGGTTTTACTCCTTGACTTTGAAATTATGTTTTAACGTGGTTTTAACTGCATTTAAATGAGCATTACTGACACGGTTATACATATTATGTGGACCAAACCAAACTAATGATTTTCATAGCTCTACTTCTCCATGAACTTCTGTTAAGATTTTTAAACCTTGGTGGTGACATTTTTGAGACTCTGACCGGACATCTAGGATTCTTGATCGAAGCTGTGATTTTGTACAAAATAGGCGCCCAGTTTGTAAGTGGGGCGTTGTTTCGAGGTGCTGTTTTTGCGTGTTATTTTAGTTTGTGAAGCATTATCTAAGATATTTTTAATCGAAGATTGAAGGATACAAACGTATACCTAAGCCGCACATTGGCAACACTTACACCACTTACATAGTATTTTAAATTATCTTCCCACTTACGAATTTTACATTATGGGTCAAGTTGTATGCGGAAGTACCACCGATAAATAACTTACTTGAGGTTCCATTTTTAAATTAAACAGATCTAGTCCTAGCCAGAACCTATAAAACATAGTAGGTACGTTATAAAACGTAAATTAGACAAAAAATACTTATAGGTTAAAGATGCCTTGCCTGTCCTAGTTGCTCTCATGATTTGAGGGTCAATGAACCTAGATTTATTGGTACTTATTAAAGAGTAGATATAAATAGAGACTACATATTAGTCCATGAACCTTTTCCTTTAGCTTCGATATATTAAGGAAGATTGGAGGTCATTAACGTAATCTCGAAAGCCCATGAATGTTACAAAAAGAACCTCGTTATAGTGGGCGTCGAAATAAATTGGCCTGAACATAAAAACTAGATATATTAAGACGAGTATCTACTTAATAATTATACTGTCTCAAATAATTAAGTTAACACCTAAATAACCTATTTTTTTTTAGTTTTATGGTTTTGAAACGTCAAACATAACCAAGAATGATATATTTTTGGTTAAACTATTTATTTATAAGACAGATACAAAAATATGGGTATTTTTATAATCTTGTTGTGGGTAACTATTTTGTTTGAAGGTTATCTCTATTGCACGACGAAATTGTATCATAATATGATTGAAAAAAAAGTCATTAATGTCATACATATTATGTATGACATTAATGACTTTTTTTCCCAATTAATACAAACAGTCTCATTTGTCAAAACACGCAATTTTATCTTTATTGTAAATTGTACAATTAAACCAATTTTGTACAAATAAAAGGACAATCAAAATAGAAACCGGTTTATTGTTTCAGGTAGAAGCAAAAAGTACGCTGGACCCCCGTTTGAACCCGAATTGGACCATTATCGTAAGATATTTTCCTTGAAACACTTTTTTTTATCTTCAGGGTGATTTTTTGAACAGTCGACAAAGCTCATTGGGCATATTTGACCAGCTTGATGAAACTTCGCGTACAGAAACCAAACCAGTTTTAAACTGAAGAATTCAATCCCACTATTCAAAATATGTATTATTTTTTCATGTACCGACCGGTAGAAAAAGAAAAGTAAAAACTTGTTTTTTTTTTGTTTTTTTTTTCATTTAACAAAAGTTTAATAACATCAAACATATACTCATACAAATAATGTGAAATAACCTTTTTCTATCGGTCGGTGTGGCGTCGGCATTGTGAAAATGTGTGGTACAAGCGCAATAAACATTTGTATTGGCTTTATCTATTTATTTTATTTTATTTATTTTTGAAATGCTATGACAAAATGATAAAAATTAAACATGTCCTGCAAGACTGCGACCCATACCACTGCGTAGCAGATACATTTACCTAAATACCTAGATTACCTAGCCCTATTTCGTTTGTGTACGCCGTAGGTCAAATGTTCTAACAAAATGCCCAATGACCTTTAGTGGTGTGGCTTAAGCTAGGGTTTCCTAGGATAGCGGTGCCGTCATATTACAGCTGTAATATAGCGGCGTTTAATGTTGTCTATGTAAACAATACGGCGACACCGTAACGTCAGAAACCGCGCCGTATTATTTACATAAACAACGTTCGACGCCGCTAAACTACGGCCGTAATATGACGGCACTGTCACCCTAGGAACTGAACAAAATTTTCTATGAGACCAACTTAAACAGAGCGCAAAA
This sequence comes from Agriphila tristella, assembly GCA_928269145.1. NCBI lineage: Eukaryota > Metazoa > Arthropoda > Insecta > Lepidoptera > Crambidae > Agriphila > Agriphila tristella. The sequence goes on from OV743431.1 coordinate 38,209,867, forward strand.
AATATCAGCTGTTCCATAGAAACCGCCAATATCTACTCGTTAAGTTGGTCTCATACACAAAGTTGTTCAGTTTAACGGTAAGCCACACCACAAAATATGTCGACTGTTTTCGACTTAGAGTTGGTTAAATGCTCTCGATTTCTGATATTTTCGATTTCAACCGTTTGCAATTAAAAGACCGTTTTCATGAGCAATTTTTTTTAGTACCTAGGTACCTATTTGTACAAAACTTTTTTTGACATTTTGTTCTGGAACAGAGAACAGCGCACAAAAGAATTTTATATGAGTCAGGGAAGCTATATACGAAAGACAAAGCCAATTTCACATGGATTTTTTTTATGATAAGCTTTTGTGGGGACTAAAAGTGTGGATTTATTGAAGTTTAAATTTATTTAAAAATCACTTTTTGTGACCGGTTTTGGCTGCAATCAGTATACTTTTAAAAATTAAATTATGTCATTTAATCTACATCGTAATTATCAAACGCAAGACATCCACGCTGGGAATGGGCCATTCTTTATACCTAGGTAGGTAATTTAACTAATAATATTTGCATATTTTTCATGTCTTCCAGCTTTAGTAATTTTTCTAACATCTCAGCCGCAAAAAACCCCAAAACGACACATGTTAAGCATAACTTCCACGAATATTAAGTAGATTTGCATATATCGTGGTTGTCTCGAACAACCAATGCCTGTGCATGAGTGTCTGAATGCCTGAGTCTGACCTTGAGCATTAGGTATGATTTACATCAAACGGGCAATACAATACGATACCGTACGGAAAATTACAGTAAGTATTCATATGGTATGCGTGCTATGAGATTAGGTACCATTACAGTTTACCGAGAAAAGCGGGCATAACCCATGAGTCGCCCGAATCTAAGGATAAAATATGACGTAAATAAACTTATTACACGATTTTAATAAACTTTTTACCATAGTGTTTAAAATCAGCGCCATCTACATACATCAATTCATAAAAAAACTCAATGAAAATTCGATATATGAGGCCAAATTGACAAAGACTAGAGCGCTGGTCTACGGCTGAGCGCGCACTGCCGCATTTGGCCGCAGCGGCAAAACACCGCGCGGCGAAACACCGCCATTTTATGTTGTTTGTATGTAATAGCAAGCAGGTGCGCGCACAAGCGGCGAATTCGCCACTACCGCCAAAATTCTGCGTCCGGTCACAGAATATTGGCGGCGCGGCGACCGCATGTTTGTTGTAATAATACTATTTGTACAACGGCGCACGCATTGCGGCAAAACACCGCAATTTTAAGTCAGTCTGATGAGAGCGTTTGATCAGAGATTACCTACTACCTACCTATTCTCCGTTCCGAATACGAATTTTTCAGGGTATTACAAAAATACAAATACACAACCACTAATCCCAAACGCATAATATACCGCCTCCGTTCCGTTCCGTCCTATTCTCTTAAGACAGAATACAGTTGGTAAAATTGACCCTTTATTAATCTATTGGCTCAACATATAGGATGCACCAAATATCTGTTTTTCTTCTTTTTAGGGTTCCGTAACCAAAGGGTAAAAACGGGACCCTATTACTAAGACTCCGCTGTCCATCTGTCTGTCTGTCTGTCTGTCCGTCTGTCTGTCTGTCTGTCTGTCACCAGGCTGTATCTCATGAACCGTAATAGCTAGACAGTTGAAATTTTCACAGATGATGTATTTCTATTGCCGCTATAACAACAAATACTGAAAACAGAATAAAATAAATATTTAAGGCGGGCTCCCATACAACAAATGTGATTTTTTGGTACGGAACCCTTCGTGCGCGAGTCCAACTCGCACTTGGCCGGTTTTTTATTTATTCTTTTGTAACAGGAGTGCACAAACACTATTTGCTAGTAACAAAACTGTTATGTTACTTACCAACGACATAAAGTATTACTGTTAACTTAAGGGAAACCTATTATTGGCACATGTATCTAATATTAAGTAATTTTATTAATACCCTCTTGGTTTTCTCAATTAAGTAAAAAAAATAAAAAAACACAGGCTACTTCTATGAAATCCATTTTGCTTGTGCCACTCACGGCAAAAAAACGCGCAGTGCGCGCACCGTAGTTGCGATATGCCGCTGCGGTGTTGTCGCCGCTGCGGCCAAAAGCCGCAGTGCGCGCCTAGCCTACGGTGAATCTAACTGTATTTACTTCGGCAAAATGGTTGAATCTGAGCCCCTATTATAGTCTAGACTAGAACGTGCTAGAACCTACCTAGGCCGGGCGTCGCTAGGTTTTGACAATAATCCTGAAAACCTTAACCAATAAGGCGTATGAACAATTTTAACAGAAATGATAACATTTTCTTGTTGGAAAATAGATTCCTGCCGCAGAAAAAATATAATAATACAAGTCTCCTGCTTTAGGGTTGGACTTTGGTTGGACTGCAGACATGAGCCCGTCTTATGCAAATCGTACTTAAGTGAAACACCTGACTTTTGACACGACAAATTGTACCAACTCCTTTCGAATGAGCGACATACATCACTGACGTTTTAGCACAATGTGATAGACATTGAACTATTATCGATTGCGCAAATCCTGTCTTCTCAGATCAAGCATGAGTATACTTACCTACATTTTAGCAGTCGTAACATCCAAATGTTATTACCTACAGCTTTAATTTTATTTTACAATGTTTAAAAGTAACCTTTGGCTCTTTGTATCAAGTAAGGTCTTTATGGTTTTAACGATAATCGAAGTGATAAAATAGTTATTTATGCAACTGTTCTATAATTAGGGGTATTAAAACACGAATATGGGTTTACATTTGACAAAATATGCAAACTTGGGAAACCTAAAACAAATAATACTTACTTATTTATAATACACGCTATCATAAAGTATTGATCACTCAATATTATGCTAAATGATGTGTACCACTCAATCACAAACCAATTACTTGTAATAGATAAGCACTTGTGGCATATCAAGCATCAAATAGAAAACACTAAGAAACCAACTAAACCAACACGAAAAAACTTTGCTGAATCAACACAAATATTAGGTACATATGCGTTTTAACCTCTTGTGAAATCGTGTCATTATATTATTACACCGTGAGTGGTTTGATAATATTTACTGTACGCAAACTCTTTTTTTAACTTAGGCTTAAAAAATATTAGCTATTTTTCAGTTGTCAATCTCAGTTCGATGTTTGTAACAAACTCAACCTCAAAAGCATCAAGTTTTTGAATAATCTACGAGAATTTTAATATACAATTTTATTAGAGTTTTATAAAGATTTAATTTATTATATAAGAACATCTATTAATTAAAGGCATTTACAATTGTTTAGCAAATTAAGCTCTAATAATTGTATTGAAAACATTCATCAAATCATCAGCGTACCTGTACCGCCCGCAGCTCTCCTCCAAAGATCTTCAGCTGTTTTCCACGACCTTTGAAGATTGAAAACATTCACTACGGATAGAATTGGAATCTGCACCTTCTCATAAAGTTAAAACAAGTAAATTATCCTACGGTGTTTACTTATAAAATTTGATGAGTAATAAATAATCATAAAATTAATCACAAAGCTGAGAGTTAAGTTACATTCAAAATGCCAACTTCTTGTCATGGTCAGGTCTTCACGGGTCCTGCACTTTGGAATATCCAGTTGCATTATGTAAGACAAGTCACAAAACGTATCATTAATGTCAACATTCATAACGTCAGGATGACGTTAATGTGTACATTAACGAGTTTCTGTTCAAGTAGGTACCTGCCTTTAAAGATAATGTTAATCTTTATACACAAGTATTTAAAATAAAACCCTCCTCGTGCATAAGTCAGACACACGCAAAGTTGAACAACTCGTATGAAGATATTGCCCAAACATGGAATGCACGTTTATTTCATCTTCTTAGATTTGGTTTCTATTATTTGATGAGTCTTTGTGGCCGCACACCACAGGTGGTTGTTGAAACATCCAGATTTTTCAATATAAACCTAAATAACCCAAAACTATAAAATCCGATAATACTAACTTTGAAACAGGCAAACAAACAATATAATTGTCTGTTAGGTACCCTATCATTTAGATATATCATGCTAAAATAATTGTGTTTAACAGCTGTTAGAGATAATAGCTAACATTTTAAAGCGAGCTCTTTGAAGGTAAAGCTTGCCATGAATTTGAAAAGACTTGCAATGGGAGGCATGATAGGAACCCATAACGGACTCAGCAAAGGCAGTATTGTTTTCTCAATATAAAAGACAACATGTAAACTTCATTAATCAAGAATTCCATCAAATGTGGTTTTGACTTATCGTCTCTGATCATCAGGTGATGTGATAGATGAAGACTAAAACACAGAATAGATAGTACTACGTCCAAAACACACCTAACAACGTACCATGGGCAACAGCGTCGCTTAACCACTGCTAAGGTTAAAATCGCTTGCACGCCGCGCCCGCTGTCACATCCGTTTAGTTCGTGCAGGGGCGATACGCGCGCACACGAATTTTGTTGAAAACTGGTTAAGCGACGTGCTGTTGCCCATAGTACGTAGTCAATCGGGTTGCATAATTTTATGCATACGTACTTCGATTGCAATTTAATTGTCGATAACATCGTTCCTTTCGCAGTACATCTTAACTGTCGGACTTAAAGTCAAAGATAATATATTATTCTAATGTCAAGTTGCGGTTTGACCTGAGTTTGACCCGTAACAAGAAATATATATAAAGAAGTTTGGCTATACCTATAATTATGAATTTAAAGCTTTCGGGTTTTCTCGACAGTACTTACGTAGTTTTTTTTTGTGATCAATATCCTTTAAAAACCAAGTCCAATCAAAAATTCTCAAACTTACCAGATAAAACTCCAGTTCTGACCTATGGTCAAAGTTTCAAGTCAGCTCATCGGGATGCTAGTATAAAATCGTTTGTTGAGCCATAAACTTCTACCATACCTTCTTCTTGGACCATAAATCTAAAGTTTATGGCGTGGACAAACAAACAAACGAGAATGCAACCTAATAAAAACGTGTCGAAACCCCGGAAGTGGAAAATTACGAAAAAGCTACGAATAATATTACGTTTTTTTTAATAAGAGCCAAAGATATAAAAATTATGTAGTGCTGAAAAAAGGTGTGACATGTAAACAAATAAAAAAAAAACTAAATTGTAATAATAAACGCAAGAGGTCTTGTTTGCTGTCGCAACTATCTAAAGTGTAGCCACGATGCTTCTAAAAGTCAAGGATATGATCCGCCGGCCAGTAATGCGGTCTAACTAGATTTCTCATCATGACCGTATACAAAATAGCACTAAAAATTTATTGGTATAGCTTAAAAATAGTAGTTATTGTAGAGTCAGATTGCATTGAAAGAAAAAATACTGGACAGGAAACCTCGAATCTGTGCGTCAGAGACAATCGGATTTGGAGAGTTTTGGAGACCCGAGACAATATACTTAGAATAAAAAATTAAACATCCAGCTGTGGGTTGAACCATGGACTTGAAGAGGCGACTCCATGAAAATCGGTGTGCAAGCCACTTGACCACTGAGCTCGTCATTTAGGTTAACCAAGATGACTTAATTCGACACTGCTTTCTTTGTAATTTTAAACTAAAATCGTAGCTATGTGCAATCAAAATATGGTATAGACACAGAATATATGGTATAGTCTTGAATCCCCAATTAAAATCTAATGAAACCTTAGCTTGATTATTGACCGGCTGACGGCTGATTGACTGTCAGTCTGTCCGACTGTTCTCCTCTACAGGTCGCATTTTGTCAACTGATTCTTAGACCGAGCAGGTTCGATAAAATATACATGATTATTTTTAAAGTATATCTAAAAATGAAATATATAATGAAATAATCGCAAAAAAAACAGCTGTTCCATACATTATAATCGAGTCGATGTTGTACTTTTCTATGGAACAGCTTATTTTTTTTTCGCGTTTTCTTAGTTTGCTCCATAGTGAAAGTCGTTCATTAACGTGGTCTGAACACCCCTTTACATTATTAGATATACTTTAAAAATAACCGTGTATAGATTTCTTGTCGATTCAGTTTTTCGAAAAAAAGAAAACCATTTCAGCTATTTAAAAAAAATCTACAGCTTACGGAGCCACTAGTGATAAAATTACAGGAATAACTAAAGAAACTTATCGATTAGCATTCAAATTAACCATGCCCTTAAACTCAAAGGTTAAGATTAATTATTTAATACTTACATTTCAAATATTGAAATTATTATTATAATAAATTGTAAGTAACCTAACAAGCAAGATAATAATTACCAACCTGAATAAACACAGATTTTTTTTTAGGGTTCCGTACCCAAAGGGTAATAACGGGACCCTATTACTAAGACTCCGCTGTCCGTCTGTCTGTCTGTCTGTCACCAGGCTGTATCTCATGAACCGTGATAGCTAGACAGTTGAAATTTTCACAGATGATGTATTTCTGTTGCCGCTATAACAACAAATACTAAAAACAGAATAAAATAAATATGTAAGGGGGGCTCCCATACAACAAACGTGTTTTTTTGCTCGATATTAATAACGACTGCAGGTAGACAGATGAAATTTTCACAGATGATGTATTTCTATTGCTGCTATAACAACAAACGCTAAAAACAGAATAAAGTAAATATTTAAGGGGGGCTCCCGCCTCCCATACAACAAACGTAATTTTTTGCCGTTTTTTGGTACGGAACCCTTCGTGCGCGAGTCAGACTCGTACTTGGCCGGTTTTTAATTTAGAGGTTCTTTACTAGGTAACGTGCAGTAGTAGCGAGCATGAAAATAAAACTACTGACATAATTATCAGGTCTATGGTCTCTAGACCTTGCCCTTTCGAGTTCTTTGACTGAAGTAAATCGAGAACAAAGACAAGAAAGAGTAAAAGCCTTAGTCAAGGTAAAGGGTTTCTCCTAACTTACCTTTTAGACTTTATTTAAAGCAGTTTGTCTGAAATTAAGCAACGTTTACTAACTCTAATATACTTAACTTTCTGAACAAAATACAAATATGTTTTTTTTATTTAAGGACGCAAAATTAAATTTTCAATATCACAATTTAAAACTAATACCTAGTCGATACTAAAAATCATAAGTTGCTTAAAAGTATTTTTTTGTAACTAAGTAAATGTTAAGGAATGTTGAAGGTAAGTTTGAGTAAGTACGTTAAAGTTATATGCCCTTCAATTTGAGTTTTAATTAATTATAAAAATTTTCGTCATTGCTATGCCTACATTCTGTATGTAGACAATGTTAATTATGCCCAATTTCCACCAGGATGCCAAGAATTTCTTTAAAATAACATTTACGTTACATCATCTAACATTCTCATCGCTACCTTGTGAGGTCAAACTAATCTGTGGGACGATTCGCTTGCACCATCCTCGTCATTCCTCGTACACCACGCTTGACCACAAGTATGCGACTTCAAATCGAAGGTTGCAAAAGCTTTAGATCTATCTGTGTTGTTCAGTAGAATCGGTTCTGCCGTGAGGCGCACGCGCGTACGTACAGTTCGCGCCCGTTCATTTCAAATTTCGAACGCGTGTTCTTAAAAAGTTGCAACTGTGAAGTTTTTATTTTTGTGCCATCTATTTTGTGTTTTTAATAACGTACCATAGACAATTTTCATTAACTTTAAATGAGGTTTGAATCAATAGCCTCATTTTAATCGTCTAATGATCATGACCTGTCACGGTCAGGTTTTGTGAATTGATTTCATGGCATAATATTAATTATTATTTTTTAGTTTGGCTGGTCTTATTATAAAATGTGATTTTGAAGCTAATATTTGATCAAACTAAACTTCATTACCATATCTTATTAATGACTACAAGCATCCATTTGATCATCGTAATAATATGGCAATTTATTTGGGATTCTTGTCTGATGTGTGTAAAAAAAAATGGTTGAAATAGTTATAAAAGTCGCTACATTTTCTTATGCATAGCTTTTAACTTTTATGGAGCTTTTGGCATGTGAAAAACAATTTAAATGACCTTTTGTCTCCTTTTCGTCAGTCGTTGACTGAACATTTAGTGAAAGTTCAATCATTTTCTCAAATTATAATCCTATGCCTGCAGGATTTCTCCTCGTCTCATTTCGCACAGGGTGAAAGGAAGGCCTTCCTTTCATAAATGGTATTGACTGCTTCCTGATTTTTCAGTTTCATAATAGACTCTACATGTTCCAGATAACAACTATCTGCTAGTTTATTTTTTTAATTACCGTTTAGGTACTGAATCCTAAAAAAAAAATATTACTGTAAACAACGTGTTAATGAACCCAAAATAGGAAAGCCGTTTCTTCGGACCATCAAACTGACCAACTCGGAAATCGTGAAAAAAAAAAACAGCTGTTACATACATTTTGATAAATATTTTCTTAATTATTTTTTGTATGAAACAGCTGTTTTTTTTTTCGCGATTTCAGTTTGCCCCATACAAACAACACTAGACCGTGTAGCCCTATTTATGCCCTATGGCTAGATGGAGTAGCCCTCCCTATGTATGCCCTATGGCCAAATGGAGTAGCCCTCCTTATCTATGCCCTATGGCTAGATGGTCCAATGTTATACATTTTATTGCTCGAAACTGTACGAGAGATACGAGTACCTGTTATGTTACTAAGTATCATCACAGATCACATTATATTATACTAGTGTATCATTTACGACTTTCTGCGGTTTTAAAGGGCGTCACATGCGCACTGCCAGACGTGAATCAACTTTTCCTTTAATTTTCCGATAGTAAAGTTCACTTATATTTAGTCAAACAATTATTATTACACTAATAAACCAAAATTAATATTTCCATAGATGGTGACCATTAAATTATAATTGCAATTAAGTATAAAAAATAGCCAAGTGTGTGTCGGGCCACGCGCAGTAGGGTTCCGTAGTTAACATATACCATACCTTATTTAACACCACCATTTTTTTAATTTGCAAAAATAACTTTGTTTTTCATAGAGTTTGTATAAATGACAAAGTTATATTTGCAGTTTTGGTAAATATGCTATATCTCTAAAACTACTAAATATATCTCGTTCAAACCAATTTTTGTTGAAAATGTTTATTAAGATCTACAGCATATATATATTTTATTTTAATTTTTCACTCTCTTATTTTAAAAGTTAGAGGGGGACACACATTTTACCACTTTGGCAGTGTACCTATATCTTTGAAACGGTTGACTTTGAGAAAAAATTGTCTTTGAAACCTCAATATCATTTTTAAAGACCTATCTATATATAGACCCTGCACGTAAAGGTTTAATGAAAAAAAAACAGTTTCAGTTCCAAGTATGGGGAGCCCCCCTTAATCTTTTTTTTGTATAAAAATCGTAAAGCGGTTCACAGAATGCATCTACCTACCAAGTTTCAACTGTGTAATCGTAATAGTTTTGGTAATCCTAATAAAATGGCTGTGACATACGGATGGACGGACAGACATGACGAATCTATAAGGGTTCCGTTTTTTTGCCTTTAGGTTACGGAACCCTAAAAAAGGCTTTCAAAAGTTACCTTTCACGACTCGTTAAAGTTCACTTCATAGTTATAACAACACTTCGGAATTATTTTCACTTTAATTCGAGTTAACAATACTTTACGTCTCGACTGACGTCAATATCCTGCTGACGTCACATCCTGTAATTATTGGATCCAATAATTATTTCTCCCTGCGGTAGCTATTTATATCAATAACAACATCTAATTAATAAATATAATTATGTCAGCTATTTATGCTGCCACGGAATTCGAATATGTTAATATATGAATGTACTGAAAGTAGTACCTAATTAGTATTCTTGATAGGTAAAAAAGAAGGTCAAAATTTGAGTGCACTTAATTCATTATTAAATAATTTAAATAGGTACACAGTGACAGAACTAAAAACTAGTTCGGTTTGTAGGTAGGCCTCCCACCAGGGTAATTTTTTTAGTTTTTGCAGCAAAAAATTGCGGCTCCCCAAAAATGTAATTGGCAATTTCTAAAGCGATATAAAAGTGAAATGCATTGAAACCTAGATACGGAGCTCGTGAAATACATCATTTAGCAGGATATTCAATGTCAAATATGTATGAGATGGCGTCAATGCTCATTTTATATTACTGACTCAAATTAAATTAAATTAAAAAATAAATTAGATCCGGAATGCCGGCATCGTAAAGGTTGCGGAAATCCGCTGAAAACCTACAAATGACATGGAGATGCTCGATGGGGTGTATTTTTTACTCTGGAGCGAACAAACCCCTACTTTGAATTCTGAAATATTATAGTCTATCCTAACAAAACAAAAAAAAATTTTTTTTGTCCATAATTTTCTTTCATTTATCGTATAACCTATTGCAATAGTAGATTGTATTACAAGGGAGCAAAATAATATTTTTACGGCGAGGGCGCTTTTTTGAATCCAGAGCGAAGTGAGGGATTCAAAGTATGTCGCCCTCGCCAAAAATATTTTGCGCCCGAGTCATATACTCTACTTTTCATCCCCTTTCTATGAGAAAATAAATAGGAGACTGTGTTTATGTAATTAATGAAAATGTTCTTTATTTAAAAAAAGACACGTGAGAAGTAAAAATAATTGTACAACGTTGTTAGCTTCTATAGTTATTGTTTCAGGAGTTAATACATTGTCACTTTCATAACTCGACGGAGAACTCATTATTTTAGCCAAATAGAACAAAGTATGTAGGTACTAATTACAAGAACACAGACTTAATTCGCGCGCTTATGTTTTTTTTTCTGCGCCGTACATACATACCAGCCGGCGGCGGCGTTCGAATTCTTTGAAAGATACATGTTCTAAATTCAAATCTCTTTTCCTCCCACTAAAAAGTTCTTACCAGAAAAGAGCTATTTTGGTCCCACTTATATAGGAACAAAGCATCATTTTTCGAATAGAAGGGATGAAAACATTATAATTTAATTCAACGAGAAGACATTTAGTGTTTCTGTAATTCCCGTGAATGGTTGTAATTTACCTGAATATAAATGAAATTTCGGGTTTCTATTGGAATTTCGGTGCATCTGTTAATAATTAAAGGAAAAAAGTGATGTAGGTATGTCACTATTCACGCTAGCATTGAAAATATTTCATCATTTTAACACCTAGGTTGTATTCTAAACGTTAACAAGCAAGCAAGTGACTAGTAACATACAAACTTAAAGCAGACGAGGTGCAAGCAGGTTTTTATAGAAATTTAGCTTGCATAACGAGCTCCGACGCGACGCCATGTGCGTGTGTAATCATAATTTGCTGCGACTTTTTCCTTGAAGATGTTGTGCAAAATTTTGACAACGTCAAATAGCTCTACTCTCGTCTTGTGCTTGCAATCTTTAACGAACTTTGATATTTGAAAATAATAATAGTCCGGTGTGCTCAATAAAAAATACGGCGTTTGGTGATCGAGGGATATCCTTTGGCAGGTTGCACCTTCTGAACCCTTAGATCATTTTAAGAAGTGGAGCCATCTTGGATTTTTGTATGGTAGGGAGATAAAATACAATCTTTTTTTTGTATGGAATTTAAAAAAAAATATTTAATCCCATCGTGTGGGATATCGGATGAAAGGGATTTTTGAGCCGATTCCAAAAATATATAATATTATTACATTGCAGCTACTGGTTTAAAAAAAATCTCAAAATAATTTTCCAAACATACTAAGTTTGGGCTCTTGCAGGAAAAAAATCACTAAATGAATTCTTATGAAACATACTCCAAACAACTTCTAATATACTCTTATCTAACGTCCTGGAAGCAATTTTGAAAAAAATCAAATCCCAGTTTTCTATGAATTAAAGTACCAGAATCAAAAAAATACATAATGTTAATTTTTTTCAAAAATGCTTCCAGGATGTTAGATAAGAGTATTTTACGACTTATTTGACGTATGTTTCAGAAAAATTAATTTAGTGGTTTTCTTCCTGCAAGAGCCCAAACTTAGTATGTTTGGAAAATTATTTTCCGATTTTTTTTTAAACCAGTAGCCGCAAGGTAATCATATTGTGTACATTTGGAATCAGCTCAAAAATCCCTTTCATCCGATATCCCACACGATGGGTTTTGAAAAAAAAAATCTATTTCCATACAAAAAAAATATTGTATTTTATCTCCCTTCCATACAAAAATCCAAGGTGGCTCCCCTTCTTAAAATGATCTAAGGGTTCAGAAGGTGCACCCTGCCAAAGGATATCCCTCGATCAAAAAACGCCCGTATATTGCACTTTTATGTCGTGAAGAAACGCAGCTATAATGAATTTTACAATTTAATACTTAGGTACGTACTTACCTACTCAATTATTGCATTCATACTTTTTTGAGATTCATAAAAAATGGTGAATAGATAGTTATGCGATGTTATTTGTTTGTTAATTTTTGACAAACAAAACAGTTGTATAGAATTTTAAGATGCTTTACAACGTCAACTCGTTTTAAAATCCTCCTTACCAACCTTGCGTCATAAACTACTATTTAAATCCATCTTGATGGCGAAGCACCATATTTTGGCGCCACAAAATTCTGGCCCCAACTTTTTACCTAGTTTTTGGTTTTTTCTCATGATCATGCTGCACTTGCGGCGGAAAACGTGAAATAAGATTATTTTAATGAATGAGTATGCTCGAGGCATACTGTAATTTGTAAGACAAGTTACACACTTATTAAGCTCAATAAAAACATTACTGTTGCATAAATTAAAATTAACGGCATTTACCAGAAGCCATATTCAATAAAATGCACTTTGTCCAATTAAAGGCTCGTATGATTAACTTTCGAACCGTGTAGTTTTTAACGTTTTTATTAGGTTGCTTTCTCGTTTATTTATTTACTTGTTTGTCCACAAATTTTGCAAACGATTTTAATCTAGCTTCCCGATGAGCTAGAGACTTGAAACTTTAAACATTGGTCAAAACTGGAAAACATTACAATATTATGGTGTCGATGAGCTGATTAAATGATGCAACAGGAAGAAGGCCACAGGAATTCTATAATAATACCACACAAACCCATCGAGTTTGATTCGTCGATTTAAAACCTAAAAACATTGAGCGCATACAAAAGACAATCGATGATAAATCTTACAAAATGCGCCCCACTTTTTTAGGCTTCAAACTTCTTTGTAGGGTTATAAATCTTTACGGGAGACTTGTTTTATACATTTTAGTCCGTTTTAAAAATGATATATTTTTAAAAACTTTTTTAAGTAAACATAATTTCATATAATTTTATGCATGCTTTTTACGCACTTTTCTATAAAAATATTTATAAGTTGTGAGCACGAGTTGTGTGTATTTTGTATCTAAGATTTTAAGATTCCAAAAATCTCATATACGTTGCATTGACCATGTACTTACAACATATTTGTTTCATGCCAACGATATTCTCATGGGAATGAGATAACTACGAAAAATATCTTTAGTATTTTCATAGACAAAAATCCACACTGATATTTATACCTTGTATGCGAAATTAACTCTGTCTGTCTGTTATGTTTACACGCCTAGACCGCAAGACCGATTTTGACGAAATTTGGTACAGATATAGATGGGACCTTGAAGAAAGACATAGGCTACTATAGATCCCACTGCTGGGCACAGGTCTCTACCTGCACGATATAATAATCCACGCGGGCGTAGCTGCTGGCGGACCTTTCTGATCCGTGGAACACCTGCGTGGTTCGCCGAGGTGTTCCTCCGGTACCTTTTTGTACCCGTAGAATACCCAATAAAGCTAGGGTTTCCTAGGATGACGGTGCCGTCATATTACGGCCGTAATATAGCAGCGGCGTTGAATGTTGTCTATGTAAACAATATGGCGACACCGTAACGTCAGAAACCGCGCCATATTGTTTACATAGAAAACGTTCTTCGCCGCTAAATTACGGCCGTAATATGACGGCACAGTCATCCTAGGAAACCCTAGCTTAAGGAAAGCTAGGAATTTATATTCTGGAGGCAAGCAATGCAAGCATATTAAAAGGTCTAGCCACCACACCATATACTTCTCGTACGTACGTAGTTTCCTCCGTTGTAGCAGAAGTGTGGAAACGTGGTGGAAACTATGATTTCCTATTTCACTTGGCCGGACGTGAGCGCCGCTATCGGTTACGGTAAACTAATGAAACCCGAACGTTCAAATAATTTGATAAATTACTTACCTACATGAAATACAGGAACGGCCATTTTCCGTGAGTCTCGGACGGAAATTTAAATTCAGTTAAGGACAATGAAGGGTTTTTTAGCCTGTAAACCTGTTTTTAATATTACTGTTTAAACAGGCTATATTGAAATAATATTAGTACTTATTAAGGGGCCGTACAACGCTGGAAGCAATTTTCATTTAGTAAAAATTATCGAAATTATTGTCAATTTTATTGTTTTATATTAATAACTACTAAACTATTTCTTATTTTGGAAAACTGTCAAGCACAAAACTAGAGAGCTGGTTAATGTTTCTTTTTTATAATAGTTTCAAGATTATAGGTTTATTATTGCTTCGCACATCAGTGAAAAACTTCAAAATTGGAGGACACTTAACGATTCTTTTATTTCGAGTAAAATTTTAGCTATCATGTTTTTTCAATCATAAAATTGAGTATAATAAATCTACTTCCTATATAGGAGACGACCTCCGTGGTCGAGTGGTTCGCACGCCGGTTTTCAAGGCGTCACCATCTCTTGAGGTCCCGGGTTCGATCCCCGGCTGGGTCAATGTAGAAAATGAACTTTTCAATATTGTCTCAGGTCTGGGTGTGTGTCATACCACCGTTGTTTCTGATTTCCATAACACAAGTGCTATAGCTACTTACTTTGGGATTGGAGCAATGTATGTGATGTTGTTTTAAAAAAAAAAAAAGTTTTTTTTGGGACCGATAAATCATGATATCTTTGTTCAAAAATGTGTATGTGGCGTTTACGGCCTCTTAAGTGCGCTTTTAACTGGGACACAGTGTTGTAGTTAGGTATTATCGTTAGTCATGTCAGTTAGACACAAATAATATTTTTGTTTTTTTTTTTATAATAATTTAAATACCTATTTGGCACTTTACTCACAACTTTAAAATCGGCAGTTGCGCATGATGCAGAATAATGTAAAAAAAAATTACATCAGGTTAAGTATCTTAAGTCTGATTTTGTTGATTAAGAATCGATTAATAATTTATCTGAGATAAATTATCTCTGTAATTCAAAAGTTTAGTCACGTAGACACAATAGCATAACCTTGATTTACTAATTAATGAGTTACAGGTTTTAAGCTCTGGTTCCCTTTGTTTTAAGATTCTAGGTCAAAGACAAATAATTCCGTACTTATTTTGATTTTGATAAATGGATAGTATGTGGTATAGGTGGATTAAGTAGTGATCAAATAAATAAAATCTTTTGAGTACGTAATTATGACTAAACTTTCTTTACTCAGTGGCCAATTTTCTATTCGTTCGCTAACTTTAAGCTTAAAAATAAGCATTTGGACGATAAATTCACACGTTGCAAGTTTATATAACAGACATTGCTATATTATATGGAATTGACAAGCCTTTTAACTTGGCGAACGAATAGAAAAGTGGCCATTTTGAGTAGGGGGGCTGTAGCTCTACCTGGCTATCGAAAACTTTCGGATATACTGCTCATAGTCGTCAATAACTAGTAAAAGAGAGAAAACGATATTATACCGAAAACAAAGTTTGCATTGGTATAAGGGTAATGTGTGTTGCTGTCAGTATATCTGCAGGTATTTGCACGTGCATGCATTTGTGGGCGAGCGCGGACGGAGGGGGTCAAGTCTGCTAATGAATAAGGGGAGAAATTATAAGACAAACTTAATTTTATATAACTAACTATTTCTAATCTTAGGATTTTAGACACCAAAGATAATCTTTATTCAGGGTTATTCAAATTAAATGTTGTAATTGCTTTAACCATAGTTAACTATAAAATATCTATTGTGCAGCATGACTTGCTTTGAATGCCAAGTTTCTATTTGAAATAATAATTATAATAAGGACTCGCCAATGAAATAATTTATATTATTGCCATTCAAATAAACTAGTCAACCAAAAGTAGGTGAACACTTAAGCCGATTCAGAAACGTCCTTCCAAACGAGTGGATCTTATTGTTCCAAATAATTACATTAACGTTATTAAACGTAGCTGTGGTCACGCATTTCATAAAGGAAACCACAAAAATAACTGAAATACATCGTTCTTTCGTTGCAAATGAGATTAAATAAGTGTGAAAATCTCTGAAGCCATAACTGTGCAATAATATCAATGTAAGGTTTTTGCGAAATCAATTTATTTCACGTTTAGACCGCAAGCTGGCTAAACATATTCGCTAGAAAAATAATTTTGATCAGAAATTGCGAAATAAATCATAATCTGTTTAGTAATTATCTAATAATTAGTCCATGGTACGTTATTGTGTGGCATTTTTTAGTTTTAAAATTCGAACAAACGATATCGACGTGGACTAACAAATGTCTAACGAATTTTTTTAAAGTGAAGTGTTGTGAACAGTGAAGCATACTGCCATCCATGGACAAAATCTGAGACCATAAAAAGGCTTTAAAATGAATCAACGTCAGATATTGTGTGGTGTTATCTTCGTGATGAGCTGTATCGTTGGTACTAAAACTGTCAGCTACCAACCATCCTTGGGGAAATCATCAGGTAAATAAGACTTCATTCGATCTTTTATTTTATTTTCATTATTAATAGAATAACATCACACTTAAATCGAGTTATACGCCCGTTATGTTTAAAACTTCGAACTACACTATTGTTTTGACAGCGTGATAGTAAGTTATATAACTTTAATTATGCTATATTAAAATAAAAAAATTGAATTGTCAAATTACTAGGCATTGTGAAAATGACTCTCCTCATTATAAACCAAACCGATCTAATGACACATTGTCACATTGTGCTAATAGCTTTAAGAAATTAAATAATATTCATTATTACCAACATTACCGGCCATTTGCACTAAACTTAAAAATCGCTTAAAGTTAAGTCTTTTCCTCAGTACAACTCTACCAAGATAATTAGGAGTATGACAGCTAACTTCATTGCACTGCCTGTCTTGATTTGGTCGATTTGTACGATATTTAGGAAAAGATTTCTTCTTAAAGGCGATTCTTATGTTTAGTGCAAACTGCCGCATGCATTTTTACTTTAATGTTAAAAAATATTCTGAAATTGCAGTGGCATTATTTAAAATTGTCATCGTGTTTCTATCATCCTATTATTGGTACAAGAAAATTACTTTGAGTTAGTGGCATATTACTCTAATTAACTTGCAATAAGATTTTATGACTTAGTTGTAACTGTGTGTTACAGTAATAGAATCATTTGATTTTACAGAATATATCAAGAGTGTTGGCAAAGCCTATTATGAGAACTCATTAACGTCCGAAGAAGAGAGTAAGTATCGAATACGTAAATATTTTATGAATGTTTCCTATTCTATGTATACTAAAATGTATTCTTTGAATAACACTTATTTTACACAATTTTAGCTAAGAATACTTTAGCAGTGTTTTGTAAAGGGTATATCGGGTCAATTGGAACTTACCATCCTTTCAAGGATGTGTCCAGTCCATAAAACTAAACAACTTTCTCTAAGAAAAATGTGTCGAATTTCGCCACGAAATTTTGGTCATCCCATAGTAAATTGATCACGTGATCTCTTTGATATGTATGGAAAGTCGATTTTTACCATTGAAAATGGTTATCAGATGCAAATCGCCTGAGACGTATTTTTGGCCATATCTCCGAGGGTTTTGAGTAGACCGGGATGAAAATAGTACCAAAAGTTGAGGAATTTATTGAGACATGTGTGAACGGTTGAATTTTGAAAATCTACTGGTAACTTTTTTTGTAATTTTGCAAAATTCCAAAAATTCCGGGTTTTTTGCGAGGTGTTTGTTTACTAAATTGTAAATATTTCTGAAAAAAAACCGACTTAAGAAAAAATGAAAAAAAGGGTCCTAGGGTATTAGTTTAGCTACCAAATGGCGAAATAATTTTGAAAATCAGTTAATAATTGTGACCTGTAGGTGGTCCCTTTAGATTTGGAATTGTAGAAAAACTGCTGATTCCGCACATAAAAAGTGATGTAGCTTCTTTGGTTATTGACCGATCGTCATGGTAATAGTGTTAAAAGATGCAGAAGCAGATTTTGAAAATCGGTTAATAATATTTCGGCTGCGTCGAGGTAGTCAGCGGGCGCTTTTCATAATCGTAAATAAATAGTAACTTTAAAAATATAATAGGATTTTGTATTTGATTTGATTTTTGATTTTGGTGAAAAATATAATAGGACTTTGCATTTGATTTTATTTTAGTATTTCGTAAATTTTTGTGTTCATTTTCAATGCTCCGATTCTTGCGGGGACTGTAAAATCTGTGAATTTTTTTACATATTTGGCCATGTGTTCCTTAAAGATAGTTGTTCAGTTTCATGAACTGAACACATCCTCAAAATTTGGATGGTAAGTTCAAAATGACCCGATTTATGGACCCAAATAACATGCATGTCATTTCGAGAAAATGGCGTTTTGAACAACATTAAATCAAGTTGTATGGATTCCTTTTCAAATATTGGACATGCTTTTTGGTTACCTATTTCAGAATCATGTTTGTTATTTTACTTGAAATATTTGCATTTCAATAATTATGTTTTTTTTTTCAATTTTGTGGATTGACACATTTTTGCTTATTTGCGTCAGTTAAATTAAATTTCTTTCAAATTCGACTTTTCAAAACGTTAAATTTTTGATACCAACATAATAGGTTTGCTTTTATCACTTTGTAGTTCTTAATTTTGTATTTATAGTAGCACAGTTAAAGTAGTATGTGAGCACTATTTGCTCATTTTGTTACAGTGTTTTTATCTGTTTTGCTAGAATTCAATTTGAACGTTACCTAGTACATTAAACCTAATTAGCAAAATGTATTTTGTGTCATAATATTAAAGATTCATTGATTTTTATATGCAAGGAGAGAATAAATATAGTGCCAAAACGAGTTTGACAACCAAAATTATAGATTGGAAGTCATGATGAATTAAACTGCCACACTCCTTTTAAGATTAATTGCTTAACTCTTTTCATTAACAGTCCCTTAAGTATAAATTGATTTATGTCACTTATCATACTTCATCGCTATTATTTATCATCTTAAAATAAGTAACAAGGAATAACATAAATACACTATATCAAAAAATATAATGGAGGGTAAAACTTTCGCACCTCAGAATTTAATAATTTATTTAAAGAAGTGATTTAAAAAAATGACAGCACTAAGACTTCATTTATTTATAGTAAGTTTATAGTACAATTGGCCAAAGGATTTTGTCACACCCAATAATAAGCTTGATTCGTAAGTTGCAACTCTCAATTTAATATTAACTCTATCATTTTTGCGATCAGTGTTTCTTTCAATTAAGAAGTTCGGGGGAGCTCGTCAGTCGATCACTACACTAGTTTGCCCGTCTCTCTTCACACAACACATTTTTCTCCGGGGGGGGGGCACAAAGGTTGCTCCGGGGCTTACCCCCCGGAGTAGTACCTGAAAGAAACACTGGTTGCGATAAGGAACCAAAATGATTCGCTACTTCTGAAGCCGTTTCAAACCAAACCCGTACAAAAATGTAGTATAGTGTAGGTAGAGTTTTGCGTACCTACAGTTTAAACATCTATTTAAAATTAACAAAAATTTAGTCGAAAAACAAAATATGCTTAAATTTAACTCAAAGTACTTTAAGGGTTATTTGTATAACACTAACTACCTCGCAGGAATAGTTTACTAACATTATAAACAACAACGTTTGTTCCACGACTTTTCCGAAAAAGGCAAAAATAATTATATTTTCCATATTTCGAGTTTTGGATGAAAAGTCGATATTTTTTGGTCTTTTTCGGAAATTTTTAGAACAAAGTAAACATTGTTGTTGAGGATGTTAGTAATACTACCGCAAGGTTGTTAGTGTTTTACAAAAAACCGTACAGAGGGCCTAGTACGAGTTGATGTTTTCGAATTTCACTATCGAAAAATATCGGATATGCTGCTCATAGTCAATGTGAGTGAAAGAGAGAAAACTATAGTTTTCGATAGCGAAACTATTAGTTTTCTAGACCTAGTTTAGAGAAGGTAATTTCTTATTACAACCGTTTTCACCGGCACGTCGAAGTGTAATAATAACTTTGACAATAAAATTGCATTGCCCTTCGATTGCAAACGATTTCTTCCGGCAAATGCACCATAAGCGTCGCGGCATTCTTCGCGCACCTCACCGTATTGTCCATGATGGCATTTCGCTCGTCTCTCGAATTTAAAGTAACCATCTCCGTGGGAATTCCGATGATTTTATAGCCTTTTTTGGAAAAAAATATAATTAACATACTTTAGTGTCTTGTATTCTTTTATGGTCGGAAATATTTAAAGGAGTAAGTAAATGCAAATTTAGTAAAAAGACAAAGTGACATGTGAAATATTTTGTTTATTTACAAGTCAGTTTTTTCGAAGGAAATAAATTCAAAAATTCCTTCCAGATTCTTGCTAATTAATGTCATGATAGCTAGAAGAACAACTTCAGAAAACTTTTTTCATAGTTATAATATCTATAAATAAACATTAGGGCTCTTTTCGGTTAGTGTAGCTTTGGACGAGTAAAACGTAGGATGATTCCAATATTTAATTATATTAAGCTCACAAATCACTTTTCAACTGACTTACTTTTTTACCTATCTGTAAAAAGTGTAAGTAAGTTGAAAGGTAATTTGTGATAGAGCATTTTGAGCAAAGAGTTTTATTATTACCTATATAACAATGGATGTTGATTTAAACCAAATTAATCGATTGTGAAATCCAGCATAAAAAAACTTGAACTTACAAAGGGCTCACTTCATTCAATGTTATTTTTTATTAGCATATATCTACCAGTTATTAGTACCTCACATGGCATTTGAGAAGTTTTGTAACATCTCTAAGTAAAAAGACATCAATGACCTTTTTGAGGTTTACCCTGTTTGCCAAAATTGGGCAAGTGACGTTGGTCAATGTTGGTAATTTAGTGTCTTTCATCAAAAGAAATGTCATTAAGAAGTAGTGTCAGTGACATAAAATGTCAAGGTTTTTATCACGTAAATAGCAAAATGATGAATGCGTATTTGATGACTGACCATATGGCCATTCACATGTACTCCTACCTACCTCAATCACACTACATGGCAGCGCTAAAGGTTGAGAAAACTTTTTTCACCTCTGCAGCACGAAAAAAACTCGTAGTAAAATACATTTTTGCTCAATTCTAGACGCTAGTTCGTGATTAGAAATCAGCACTCGCAACACAGGGGGGCTAACAACACATCTATTCGTTCGCTTACTTAAAAAATAAAAATAAGCCATAAACTCCAAAATTATGTGATTTACATAAACTTGCGTGCGACGTGTGACTTGATCGTGTAATTGCTTATTTTTAAGCTTTAAGTTAGCGAACGAAAGAAATATGTCCATTTGAGTCGGGGGCAGGTCTCTAGCATTACAAAGAACTAATGTCGTTGCTGTGAATGTGTCATCTATGAGGTAACCCACAGTGGGTATGGCCCTCTCCCGAGGTCCCACCGAGCCTACTAGGGGTTGGATGGGATCACGGGAGGCAGTCATGGAGGGTAGCCACCGGCGCTGTTAGTAAAAGCTGGTGAAGCTGAAGCACCCCCTCCTGGTGAGTCCCACATACGAACCGCCTGCTCACCTGTGGGCAATGCGTAACGGCATTTTCCTTGGCATTAAAAAAACAAAAACCTAAGCTACAGTAGGTACTAGCAATTGGTGTATAAACACAAATAAGGACCCGCCCTTGTGGTGCCGTTATAGTGTATTTGAAATGTGTGGTTCCACACTTTTTTGTTGTATTTTACTGCCCTGCATTCATTAAAGGTTAAAATATATCCTTCCATATAATAAAACAGAAAAAAAGTGTGTCTGTACATTACACATATTTCAAAAAACAATATTTGGGGCGATGGAGACATAGTAATAGAGTAAGAATTAAAAAAAAGTGTGTCTGTTTGTTTGTTTGTCTGTTTGAACACGCTAATCTCCGGAAATACTGAACGGAATCGAATTAATCTTTTTTTTTTTGTTATATAGATGTTAAGCCTGGGCATAGTTTAGGGTATAATTGATTTTGGAAAATGGAACACCTGATGCAGAAACACAATGGTCCAGCTAAACTATACAAAATATAAAAATGACATCTTAGCAAAATTTGTTCAGCCTGATGAGCATTTTTGTTGAAGTATAAAAATCGAAGATCTGGAACGCCCGATGCGGAACCATAATGATCCAGCTAAACAATACAAAATATAAAAATGACATCTTTGCAAAAGTTTTTCAGCCTGATGAGCAATTTTTGTTGAGGTATAAAAATCGAAGATCTGGAACACCTGATGCAGAACCATAACACTGCTACAAGTATTTTCTTATGTAACTACGTTAGTTTGTAAGGGATGTAGTATAAATCTATATTATTAAGAACAACCAATATATAATCATGCATTTTATTCAATATAGTCAGTCTTTGTACCGATCTCGTCGTTTCATTACATCTCCCTAGCGCCGTCCCTACATGGCGACCCGGCCATTTTCGGGCCGCAGGCGCAGGCACAGATCGCGTTACGTGTCTCCAGTGAGTCGTAATTAAAAATGATTTTCTCAGACTGTTCCTTTGTTCGTGTTACGAGAGACTGCCGTTGATAAAGAAAATAAAAATGTGTAAATCTGCGGTAAACAAACCTGTGCCCTCGGACAGCGATGTAACCCAGGTGGGTTTCAAAAACACAATTAGCCAGCATCACGAGTATAACATGGTTATGGTCGATTTATACTTAGCCATATTAGTGGCTATGATAGCCTTTGGAATCCTTTGTTTATTGGCTCGATACATCAATAAATGTTTTAATAAGAGGATAGAGAGAAGAGCCCAAGGTCAAACGATGCGGTTGAGCAGAATTGGAGCGGATGCGGATGCACCTGTACCGTAGCTGAGAGAGAACGTTATTACGAAGTAAGTGAGTGAGTGAAAAGTGCGCTAAATAAATAAAAACTGCAGTGAAATTATACAAGTGAATATAGTGTCTTCGTATCAATAATTAAATATGGACCATAAGTTGCGCTACAAATATTACGTTATCAATGCTATGTTAACCGTAAGTAAATCGTATTTCTATATTTAAGGGTAAGCATCTCGCATTATACAAGCGATGTTATGGATAGTAAATTTGAACTCTTGATAAATGAGTTAGTAGAGATTCGTACTTATTTAGTTAAAATTGGCCCTAAACGAAGGGAAGGAGATATTGTTATAAAAAAGTTAAATGAGGCTAATGTAATAAAGGAAAAATATAACGAATTAGTAAGTGAATTTAATAAAGGATTAGTTTTATCTACTAATGAAAGTGAAATATTGAACATTAAAAGCTTGTCTAAAAAGTTTGAAGAAATTTACCACGAAATAAGTAATTTGTGTAAAAAGTTAGAAAAAAAGGATTTAAAAATGGATTTCGATTTTAAAACTGCATTTAATTTATGTCCGCTTATGACAGATGAATTGACGGTTACAAAGCAGCTAATAGATGGCATTGAGTATTATGAGTCTAAATTGAAAAATGAAGCAAAAAATGAATTAATTACATTTGTACTGAAAAGTCGTCTGTCACAAGCCGCAAAGCTTAAATTAGAAAAGAACTATGCTAGTGTAACAGAGTTATTAAAAGATATGAGGAAAAAATTACTACCTTTACAATCTGCTACTTCTCTACAAAAGAAATTGTTGTCTTTAAAACAAAATAATATGACAACTGAGGAGTACGGTAAAATGATGTCTGATTTATTTGTAAATCTCACGATTTCGCAATCGCACGGCGATGAAAATAAATACAAAGTATTAAAAAGCCTAAATGAGGAACAAGCAATAAAACAGTTTGCTGAAGGATTGCGAAACCGTAGATTGAGCACTGTCATATCAGCCAGGAACTACGAGTACTTAAAAGATGCTGTTCAGGCGGCAGTGGACGAGGATACCTCTCTGGAGCCCGGTTCCAGTGCAGAGCTTCTAACGATGCGAACAAACAGAAAACCTCAAAATTATCGAGGTAAGTACACCAATCAGCGACAGCGTGGGTATAATAATCCAGGTATGTACTATAATAATAACTATAGAGGACAAAATAGGTACCCGCCGCGAGTTTTTCCAACACCTTCAAGAGTATGGCGCGGTCATTCATCGACTCGAGCTTCAAGGGGAAGACCGGTAAATAATTATCGTAAATCTAATTCCCAATATGTACGGATGGCGGAACCAGAAAATAAGCCTAGTACTTCATTTGAAAATGTGACGGAAAACCAGTTTTTTCGTGACTAACGAACATATTTTAGCGTGCGATAATGTATGTTATGTTAAATTACCAACTTTTCATAATTCGGACTATTATTGTTTAGTCGATACCGGCGCATCCATATCGGCTATTAAGTACACACGTGTCTTGGAACAAAATATTCCAATCCATGAAGAGAATATTATGATTAATGGATTGGGTGGAAAGGTTCGTGCAATAGGATATGTAAACATAACTTTACGATTAGGCAAGAACAATCTGACACATAAATTCTTTGTTTTTAATTCCTTGCCATGTAAGGCACATGGTATTCTGGGGCAAGACTTTCTTGGCAAACACAAGTCGGTATTGAATTTCGAGAACAAGACAATGACACTTTGGTCTAATAATGACAAGTTAGAGTTTCCATTATTGTTAGGTTCAACTTTTAAAAGTACTTATTTTATACCTGCTAGGTCAGAGTCCATACACCACATAAACACTAATGAGACAGAAGAATGTTTGGTGTGTGCAAGCGTGATTAAGGAAGGAGTTTATATGGCGAGTACTTTGAGCACTCCAAAAGATGGTAAATTATTAGTGCAAGTTTTAAATACAACTGATGAAGACTTGACCTTAAGTGAAATTCAACCGGTTATACAAAGGCTTTGTGATTATGATATATGTAATTTCAGTAAAAATGATTTAAATTCAGATAGAGTAAAACAATTATTTTGCAATTTACAGTTAGGACACTTGAATAAAGGGGAAAAAATTTCGATAGAAAATTTGACGGCAAAATATTCTGATATATTTTATTTGCCGGGAGATAAACTTAATACGACTTCTATTTATAAACATTCTATTCGTATGAAACCTAACACAGACCCCATATACGTCAAGCCTTACAGATTGCCCTATTCTCAGAAAGATGAAATAAAAAGACAAATCGATAAGATGTTAAAAGACGGAATCGCGGAAAAATGCCAAAGCGAATGGTCAAGCCCGATTCTTTTAGTTCCGAAAAAAATAGACTCAAGCGGGGATAAAAAATGGAGGTTGGTTATTGATTACAGGAAAATTAATGATTGTATAGAAAATGATAAATTTCCTCTTCCCAACGTGAACGAAATATTAGACGCGTTATCCGGTAGTGTTTATTTTTCGCATCTTGATTTATACCAAGGCTACTATAACGTAGAATTAGAACCAAACAGTCGCAAGTACACTGCATTTTGTTCGGGACAATTTCAAATGACGAGAATGCCTATGGGGTTAAAGACTAGCCCTAGTTCTTTTTCAAGGATGATGAATTTAGCATTAACAGGATTAACACATGAAAAATGCCTTATTTACCTTGACGATTTAGTTTGTTTCGGCAAAAATATAAATGACCATAATAGGAATTTGCAGGATATTTTTGAAAGGTTGAGAAAAGTCAACTTAAAATTAAACCCAGCTAAATGCAATTTTCTGAGGAAGGAAATATTATATTTAGGTCATATTGTGTCTGCTTCTGGTATTTCACCCGACCCAGCAAAAATTAGCATTGTTAAAAATTACCCCACTCCAAAAAATACAGAGGAGGTGAAACGATTTGTTGCTTTCGCCAATTTTTATAGGAAATTCATTCCAAATTTTGCATCAAAAGCATATCGATTAAATTTACTTAGTAAGAAAAATGTAAAATTCGTGTGGGATCAAGAGTGTCAAAATTCATTTAATATTTTAAAGGAGAGTTTAACTAACCCTCCAGTACTTCAGTACCCTGACTTTACAAAACAAAATAGTTTTATATTGCAAACGGACGCATCTAATTATGCTCTCGGTGCGGTGTTATCAAATGAGAACGGCAAACCGATAGCTTACGCTAGTCGTGGATTAAATCAAGCGGAGAAAAATTATCCTATAGTTGAAAAGGAGTTGCTTGCGATTGTTTGGGCTGTGAAACATTTTAGGCCATATCTGTACGGGCAAAAATTCAAAATTTTGACGGATCACAAGCCATTAATCTACCTTTTTGGAATGAAAGACCCGTCCAGTCGACTAATGAAATTTCGAATGGTTTTGGAAGAATATGAGTTTATGGTTGAGTATGTGAAAGGCAAAGATAATGCGGCTGCAGACGCGTTATCTAGGTTATGTGTGACATCTCAAGAGTTGAAAGAATTGAATGAGTGTGTTGTGAATGTCATGACGAGAGCACAGTGTAAAAGGTTAAATAAGAATCCACGGGATGTTATTGTTCCTACCGATAGTTGGTCTGATCAACCAAAAATCGTGGAAACATATAACAAAACGGACGATTCTGTAGAATTAAGATTTATTGATTATTTAAGCCTTGTACAATTAAAGAAGGCGAATGAAATTACGCATGAAAGTTCTATGTTATGTTATATACCTTCGAAAAAGACAATTTATATAAAACCAGTATCTCAATCGCAACCGACGCCAAGCGCTTTTGTGAGAGAACTGAGTCGTATGTGTAAAGAAATAAATATCGAAGAAGTTTTTTTTTTGAAAAATAATAATAATAATATTTTCGTAGAGAAGCTAGCTACAGAAATAAAAAGTAAAAATAAGTGGTCCGGACCACGATTATGTATACTAAAAAATGTTTCGCGAATTGACGATAAAGATGACAGAAAAGTTATTTTAAATGACTTTCACCTTTTGCCTACGAGTGGCCACGCAGGCATTAGACGAATGATTAATAATATCAGAAAATATTATTTCTGGCCAGGGTTATATAGTGATGTTAAAAATTTTGTAAAACGGTGCGATAAATGCCAAAAACAGAAACATACTGCAAAGTACATAAAAGAGCCGATGGAAGTGACAACAACGGCAAATTCAGCGTTTGAAAAGGTGTTCGTTGACATAGTAGGACCCATAGATAGAGACGTAAATAATTATTGTTATATATTGACGATCCAATGCGAATTAAGCAAATATGTCATAACTTGTCCGTTACTAACAAAAAGTGCAACAGAGATAGCGAGAAAGTTTGTAGAAAAATTTATTCTAGTGTATGGGATACCGAAGATCATCGCGACAGATCGCGGGTCAGAATTCACGTCAGCAGTATTTACAGAGGTATGTAAACTTTTAAATATTAAAAAATTGTTGTCAACTGCCTACCATCATCAGTCGATTGGAGCCCTCGAAAACACGCACAAAGTATTAGGTAACTATTTAAGAATTCAGACTGATAACCGCTCAGATACATGGAGCTCATGGCTACCTTTTTGGAGCTTTTCTTTTAATACCTCTGTGCACACCGAAACGGGTTTTACACCTTACGAATTAGTGTTCGGAAAAACATGTATTTTACCATCTAATTTATCGCAAGACTATGTAGATCCATTATATAACTTTGATTCTTATCCCTTAGAGTTAAAATACAGAATCCAAACGGCGCAAAATGAAGCACGAAAAAACTTGATAAATAGTAAGTTAGTGCGTAAAAGTAAATATGATTGTAAAATAAATCCTGTTAAATATAAAAGAAATGATTTGATTCTATTAAAAAATGAGACAGGAAATAAGTTGCAAAGTTTGTATTCTGGTCCTTACACTGTATTAAGAGATTTATCCCCAAATGTGGAAATTTTAAAAAAGGGAAAAGTTGATGTAGTTCACAAAAACAGAACGAAGTTATATTTAGAACCTAATTCATAAACTAAATGTTAGATAAGTAATGTTATTTTGTATTTTATTATCATCATATTATTCAATGCATTGAACTGAATGTAAGTATCAGCAAAATCGTAGCGCGCTAGATAGGTACCTACATACATATTATTCTTATAACGTAGTTACAAACTTTATTAGATTCTAAGTACCTACCTTATGTTAGTAAACAAACTAACTGTGTGTAATCGTATGAGTTACTTATAGGATTTAGATTTGCATTTTATTGTGGTTAGAAAACAAAACTAAAATATTGTACCCATTTTGTTTTGTTTTTCCCCTTCCGTGGGGATGTAAGGGATGTAGTATAAATCTATATTATTAAGAACAACCAATATATAATCATGCATTTTATTCAATATAGTCAGTCTTTGTACCGATCTCGTCGTTTCATTACATCTCCCTAGCGCCGTCCCTACAAGTTATTTTATATGCATACGCCGAAGTCATAAGGTCCACGTGTACGAAGTCGCAGGCATCAGCTAGTCGCTAATAAAAACAAATTAAAGAAAATGCAATACGGAAACAGCCAATTTCATACTTGGTACCTACACATTTTCTATACCGCCTATTTTTTCATCACAGTGAAATCTCTAGAACCAGCCATCTGTTCGGGCGTCATTAATCATTACACAACACACATTGTTGCGTGTCTAAGTACATAAAAAATACAAACAAAACAAGAAATATTATTATCTCGCCAATGGCAATCATACAGACCCACAATTTTCATCATTACACACTCACTTTCTAATTATCTGTAGGTAGTAGTTTTTAATGGATAAAGAATTACTATACTGTAAATTGTAATTCAATTAGAGTCATAAAATATTTCTTTAGCAGGTTTATTTGCAATTTTCGCAGACATTTCCCGGAAAAGTATTTCTTGTTTTTCCTTCCAACTTATTTTGCAATCGGAAATCCAACTTTTCATAATACGGTACGAGTGTCTTTCTTTCTTTTGTCAAAATTTTAAGGCATTCATTACATAGTGTTATTATGCATTCATTATACGCTGATAACGCGAAAAAAATTCGGAACAGTACCGTGTTTTATATAAGAATAACATATCATTATATGTTCTTTATCATCCGTATTAAAACCGCTTGATTGGTCAACTACTTAAGCCAGGGTTTCCTAAGATGACGGTGCCGTCATATTACGGCAGTAATTTTGCGGCGTAGAACGTTGTCTATGTAAACAATATGGCGACACCGAAACGTCAGAAACCGCGCCATATTATTTACATAGACAACGTTCTACACCGCCAAATGACGGCCGTAATATGACGGCACCGTCATCCTAGGAAACCCTAGCTTTACTGCTAAATCGTCCCTAGTTTTTACTCGATTTAGAGACTGCTGGATCAAAAACAATTACAGATTTTTGATTAAAAAAGGAAATTTAAAAACTAAAACCCAACTACGGTCAACATCGCGCTCTAAAAAATACGAAACAAGAAAATATTCAATAAAATGGTTAACCGTAGTCGCATGCCACTTTGTCCACTATAGACACGCACGACACGAATAGGCTGGAGGTGGCATTCGACTACGGTTATCCTTTTATTGACTTTTGGACTTGTATATTTTCTTGTTTCGTACTTCTTAGAGCGCAATTTTTCCGTAGTTGGGTTTTAGTTTTAAAACTTCTTTTTATAATCAATCCATATTTGGTCTCTAAATCGCCTGCCAAGCGTGGAAGTTATGTCAACATTATCCCTCGGGATTAGTTATAGATACATCATTATGCAGTGGCCTTGGTTTATTGTGCTATTATGAATGTTGGAACTTACATTGCTGCACTAAAATTATCTAACACAAGAAATTCGTGTTTGTGTGTCAAGTAAACATTCTCGGCAGATTGAGTGTGATGATATGTCGTGTCGTAGTGTGACGTATACTACTTGGCAGACCCCAGTGACCTCCGGTTTATGCAACTTTGTTTGATATGTTAATTTTCTGTCTGAATTTTCGATCATGATCTGAATGTTTACTTCTAAAAAAACGCGCGTACTATACAACGAAACAAATGAATGTTTCGAGCTCAAAGACCTATGTTCGAGCTGGGCTCGTACCCAGTACCTTGCAAGTACCTACCTTGCTGGGTAAAAAAAATATCCAAGTGAATTCATATTATTATATAGGATTCATGTAGGGCCAATTTAATAGATCACATTTGAAACTTCATCAAAATTCAAAAACGTAATCTTCTAACGGCAGGCACCTTCGATCATGGGAATATCGTTGGCGGGCACACAATATTTTTTTTTCAAGGGCACAATAAAATTACCTTTTTTTTCAGTTCATCATACAAATTTATAGTAATAATCTCAAAAGAAAGCAAATATAATTTAATTTATTTTGACAAATAACATGTCAAATGTGATCTATTATTTTTCAGAACATTAAATGTGCCAATTTTTTGACTCATCTCCTTTTTCCTTGTCACCACAACAGTATGTAGTGTCAAGGAAAAAGGAGATGAGTCAAAAAATTAGTTAATAAATAAAATGTTTTTTTGAAAATATTTGTTCAAAACATGCCAATTTATTGACTTATCTCCTTTTACCTTGACCCCACAGAAATTGGCCCTACATTAATCTTTTGTATGAATTCACTTAGATAAGTTTTTTTGTATTGTACAAAAAAATCTTTAATTTTTTTATCCACATAAGTACTAGGTACAATATTATTTTACAATCTGCAATATTATGAATAAAATATATTTTATTTGTATTTTATTTACATAAATAAAACCAATTTTGAACCTTTTTTGAAAAAAATGTCCATTGTTTTAGAATGCACGACCTGCAACGACGACGAACTGGGCGTCACACGGTGGACGATGCCGCTATACAAGTCTGGAGACAAGAGATATTACCTAGGAATCTTTTTCAAGGTATTTACTTACTATCTTGTAAAATCCGATGACGCTCCGTGGGTAGGCCCCCGACAAGGTGGACCGACGACCTGGTGAAGGTCGCGGGAAGCCGCTGGATGAGAACAGCGCAGGACCGATCGTCATGGACATCCTTGGGAGAGGCCTATACCACAGAATAGGTATAAGTACTACCGTACAGAGGGGCTACTCAAATGGCCACTTTTCTATTCGTTCGCTAACTTAAATCTTAAAAATAAGCAATTAATGATCAAGTCAGACGTCGCAAGTTTATGTAAATCACAGACATTGTTGTATTTTACAGAATTGACAAGCCTACGACATGTTATTTTGGTGTTTATGGCTTATGTTTAATCTTTAAGTTAGCGAACGAATAGAAAAGTGGCCATTTGAGTAGCCCCGCAGAAAGGAAACTCTCCGCCCCTCCCCGCAATCAATTACCTCATCGCGCCCCGCGAGTTCGTAGGCCAGTTCGTATGCTCATTCAATAGCCCTAGACTTCACGCACACAGTTGCGCGTGTGCAAAAACGTCACTGTGTAGCGTCTGTGTAATAGGTAGTTGAAAGTGCTCGGGGTGTGCCTATACTACGCTAGTACTGGTTTTTATACTATGCCTATACCCAGCAGTGGGTGTCGTGCGGCTGATATGATGATGATCTTTTAAAATGCTTTAGTGTTAGGGGGTCAATTTTACTAATGAAAGGGGGAAATTAAGCGATCCAAAACCTGTCAGAGTAGGCCAATACCTATACAGTTAAATTGTCAATAGACAGTGAACCGCTGCAACTTCACTCAAGAATGTTTGGCAAAGAGATAATTTTATATATTAAATTAAGTTGTTTTGTACCGCAAGCGCTCTGAAGTTAGTCACCTCGATTGTACATTGTTAAATTAATTGCATTGAAATTACTTTGTTCAAATATTTGAAAGAGTAAGGCGATAATTTTGGTGTAGTCTTGAAATTAATAGTTTCATGAAACAAATGACATTAAAATATTGATTACATTTTCAATACAATTACTTTAATTTATTCAAAAACTTTGCAACGTAAATAAATAAAACGTAATAACTATAATTTGTCAACATAAAATAACAGAAACTATTCTATTGTGCAAAATCCTTCTCTTCACTTCAACAGTTTTATAAAAAGTTTCTTTATTCTAAAAGTTGATAAAATACTGGCTTTAGTGTGGAGGGAACAACAAATTGGGATACGAAAAAACAATTATAAAAGGCATCCAACATAAGAATGAAAAAAGAAACAAAAAAGCATCACCCGTAGAGACGTCTCGTACGCATCATAGTGATGTAACAGTTCGATTGACTCGCGCTTTCGCTTTCGCTGAGCGTAATGGCGCCGCGCCCATTAAAATGTGTTCTCATAATATTGTTTTGATGCCACCTACTACAGGTAAAGTGTTAACAGTAGTGCAAAATAAGAAAAAATAGAATTAAAATTGTACTTTTTAAATAACATATCCTGACTAAGTCACTGATTCATCATCGTATACCTATTATTTTATTGCACACATTGGATTTCGGCAAAATGCTAGTTATTATGAATTAGGTAAAGGATTTTTTTAAATTACCACGGGAAATGGACTCGCACGCGAATGAAGTTGCGGGCGGAAGCCAGTACTCGTGTGGCCATTAATTCTATTTATATCTATTCGAAATCTTATTTTTTTCATATTAAACATAGAATACTTGATTATACCTTTACCTACTGTATTAACTTACAAAAGCTCAACCATTGAAACTGTCCATTGAATCATCTTACAAAATTAAATATTGTTTAAGTACGCCTTCTCAATGAACACAATGATTTACGCACGAAATACAATCGTTCAAACCTTTGCCAGACTACTTTCTTATGTAGATGTACGAACATACATAATACAATTAGAATGCGCCCTTGATTTCTACGGATATCCGCTGTTCGCGATATACGAAGTTATACGAACATTATAATTATCCGCTTCGGATATTTCGGGAAATACAGGATATTGTTGACTTGGTGGAGAAGATCATTGACTGTTTTTTTAACAACCGTTAACTATAGTGTTTTATTTCATTTAATAGAGGTTTTGTATTATACTCGCTGCCCGCCCTGGCTTCACTTGGGTGGCGCCATCTATTAGTTGAATTGCGATTTAAAATGACGGAAAAGATAAAAATCCAAACGTCGTAAATAAAAATACTCCCATACAACGAATGTGATTTTTTGCCGTTTTTTGGTACGGAACCCTTCGTGCGCGAGTCCGACTCGCACATGGCCGGTTTTTTACAATTTAATTCTCTTAGTTTAATTTCTGTTTTTTTTTTTTAATGGAAATTAATAAAACTATCCGTAGAGGACTGAGGATAGCACTATCTGATGCGCCTAAATAGTCGGTTTCCAAGTAATTAACCAAAACTCCAATGTATTGGAAGGAATGCTCGGCGACCATGCAAAATCTACTGCAAACTCGAAACTGACCCCACCGTGACCTAACGTCGCGATAATTGAATCACACGCACTGGATCGACCATGCCGTGTACCAAGTGATATAATATAAAAAAAAATTTTTTTTCACAATGTGGAAAAAAATAGCACCGTTGTTTTTTTCTAGATTTGGTTTTTTTCAAGGATCTTAGGGAAAAAATGTTTTATTTCATCAAATCAATAATTAAATTAGATTTTTATTCTTTATTCAAAGTTCATACTTACTTCAGTTGTCTGGACAAGTGCTAATCAAGTACTGTCTTCCGGCGAAATGAGAATCTGACCTTTTGCGAATCCGACCAAGTGCAAATTATAGGTAAGTAGGTACTTATAAACTCAATTAATTTCTTGCACATCGATTTTTAGCCTCAGAGGTCAGAGGTTTAATATTACGTGCTCTAAGTATATGTCATTTTTCCAAATTTTTTTGGATTAAGAAGAAATCGGCATCATGATGCTGTTGTTTACAAAAGCATGAAGGAATTATTTCAACTACAGTGTAGTTGACATAATTCTTTCATGCTTTTGTTGTTTATTATGATTCATTATTATTATTTTTGAAAACTTGTTACACAGTGGAAAACTAATTTCTCAAACGTATGGTTATTTACGATATAACTATATTTATATACACTCACAACGTAATGTTCCAAATATGAATTCAAAAAAGGTAATATAAATTCGTACTTTATTTTCGTGGATAGGTAAAATAAAAAAAAAACTCATTACGATGCACTCAACTGCATCATAAAATAACTTTTTTTCTCATTACGATACAGGGCAAATCAAAGAAGAAGGCAGTGCCGTGATATTTAAAAAAAAACAATGATATTTTCCTACATACTTACCATTATTATGCACTATAAGGTAATCGATGACTTAGTGCGATTAGTTTGCAGGAATGCACTCATCTCATTATTTTTTCTAATGGAATGCGTGCCATTTTTTGTGCATTACAAAAAAGTTTTGATTTCAATTTTTACATTTTGTTGGACTGAATTGCGTAGGTAGGTTTTTTTATTCTTTCTATAAAATTTGAAGAAAATTTGACTCTGCCCGATACTTTAGATATGAGGAAATGACTTATTACAAGGTAGGTACCTAGCTAATACAAACAAAGTCTCTCTCTCTTATCTAACTTTAATCTTTTATTTAGTTTCAATCCCAAATTGTATGAGTGTAGATAAAGTAGTGTATGAAACTGCACACAACTAGGTATTAAAACACTCGTGAGATGCTATTAAAAACCTCGCCTACGGCTCGGTTTTTAAACACACACTCATGTTTTAATACCCCTCTTTATGTATCAGTTTTATAAACTACTATTATTTACTGCACAATGTACTTACAGCATCATTTTCACATATATAATTAAAGATGTAATATCTTACGAAGGTTTTAAGCTTAGATCATTAATACTTGGTTGAATGCTCTAAGGTTTTAAGTTAACTTCACGCGTTGATGTCTATTTCTTTGAATAAAAAAAAGTATTAAATTTTAGTTAAATTTTCTTTCTTAGCATTATATTTTCTAGCGTTTCAGACATACTCTTCAACGATAAATTCGTTCGACACTTCAATAGTCTGTCACGCAAATTTGGATCGAGCTAACGCTAGCTAGAGTTCAGATTTGTTAGAAACACTCGTATTAACTATCACAGCATAGTTTGGCACACAGGCTATTAAATTTGATTCATATGAATGCCTTACTAACCGCAGTTGCACCTGGATCATCATAAAAGCCAAGCCTTGATGAATAAAGAAAGTCATCACAAACATACATACACTATGTACGAAAAGACCGTGACCGGCAAATTTTAATAAAAACCTTTAAAATATCAAACAAAAAAACTTAGTCTTTTATTGCTGTTTGATTCTTTATTATTAATACGGCGTTAAAACGGCTTAGTAGCAAAAGGACCTATTCGCAAAATGCCACACAGCCAAAAAAGGACAAAGTGAGTAAAAATACATTTTTATTACATTTTAATCCGCTAACTACATACATATTTGATTAGAAATATGAAAAACTATTGACTATATTAGAGACACACGAAATTACTGTGGAGCAATTCTTCAAACAAATTATTTATTTGCAACTGTAATAGGACAATACAAATTATTATAATACATTTACCTCTTACCTAATAATTATTGATGTTACAAATAATAATGATTATAAAAAAATACTGAATACTTACCTTTCTTTTAAGTATAGTGATCTGGCATACTATTGTTGATTTTTAATAAAAAGGTAATAAATGACAATTTATAATTTAGTTTTTTTTTTCATATTTATATGTAGGTATATGAATTATTTTACCTTTCTGAAATACTCTGAATTTCTGGTTTTGTGAACAATACAGTGTGTGACTTTCACCTCTTTCAGGATTGCACTTTATCGAGGGTCACCCTGTATAAGTACATGCATAGTTTCATTAAGAAACACTAATAAAAATAAGGCATTTTGAGAATAGGTCATTTTGAGAATAAGTCTTTCTGCGAATGAGTCCAAATGAGAATAGGGCATTTCACGAATAGGGCGTTTTGAGAATGAGGCATATCGCGAATAAGGCAATATACGACTGCAGGGCATTTTGCGAATAGGTCTTTTTGCTACTAAGCGGTCCAATCTCCATTATTGTCCCTAATCCCATCCCTTGTCCCATGTCCCTGTCCCTTGTCCCAAATAATATTAAAAACTTCTTCTTATAACAATTTGTATGGTAAACAATTACTACAGTACCAGATACCGAAATTAATAAATGACTTACCTCAAGAAATAAAGCAAGAATTAAATATATTAAATATCAAAAACAAATTAAAGATGCACTTCCTTAATCTATTATTATAATTAAAATTAAAACATTGGACTAAAATATCTACAGTTCCATAAAATCTTACAAAAAAAAATAACTGCATATTTTCCCAAATATGAACCCTCCCGTGTGTTCCCGCGCGTGTGTTCTTACACAAAAAAAAACTATCGTTTGGGTTTGGTCTCGTATGCTCATTTATTTGATTGGTATGCAGGTAGTGCCGAACAGTCGCGATCGCAGTTTATTACAATCTTACCCTCCGTAAATTTGTTACAAATATGATACAAGGACTTTATGGACTGTTATTATGTTAATCATAATTATATTCTAATGTAGGTGTATCTATGATTAGTTTATAAAATATGTATTTTGATTTTTTTTGCAATGTTTAGATATAGATGGTGAATGGCAGTGTGCAGAAAAATCTATGCAGATTTTTGCAACACTGTACGGTCGAAATTATGTTCTGAATCATTGTTTATTATTAAATAATAAAAAAATCGCTTGGCAACTTTGCAGCAAACTTTCTGCCAATTTTCCACTAAAGACCTCCTCGAGGATTTCACGAGTAAGATCAGCGACGGTACTGCATTTTGTTGCCCTTAGTTTAAGCTTCATTCAGTGGTCTGTTAGGGCCAATCCAACACGTCAATACCACGTTCCGCTTTCCAAGTAGTGCAGAGCCGACTTCGGTGTTTAGGGTCATTACTCTCTAGCAGAATCTAGAAAACATGGGAAAACTTATGTTTTTTTACAAAGCATTTTAGGAAAATGATTGTTCTCTTCAGTCTAATATTTAGTATTAAAAACTGCATACCAAAATTTAAAAATATGCCGGTCACGTTCTTTTCGAACACACTGTACATGAACCCTGAAAATATTACATTCCGTTTTTTCGGCAGTCGTGTAAGCAAACATAATCGTTAACGCAAGCTTATGTCATTCACAAAATACCTATTGATGTAAGCATTTTATTGTATTCAATGTAATTAGGGAATCGACGAGCTTACGTTTCAACATTGTTTAATTGAGCGTTAACGTTGAACGAAAAAAAAGGAAGATTGAAAACGTGCCACTAGATAAGACACAAAGCAAAACCACGGATTACCGTGACACAAAATAAATACATTTTATTGTGTTTCGAGTTTGACTATTTAGGCCGCTAAATGACTTATATATTTACAGTCCATTTCGCAGCGGGTGGCTCATAAAGTCCATTTCGTGTGAACAATCATTAAATTTAAATAAACTTTTAGATTTTTGCATTCACAATGCTACTTTTTTATATTAAGATACTCACCCGTAGCAACTTAGACGGGATCCCGTCTAAGTTGCTACGGGTGAGCCGATTTTTTCTAATATTTTTCATTATTTATTCATCTTAAATTTAAATATTTATGGCTCGTAATGCATTTTTTCTACCAGATGCGAGACAGAGCATTCGTATGATGAAATTTAAGCAATATTTTAAACATGAAATCTCTGCTTTAAGCATAGTCAGTAGAGGTAGATGAATCATTAGGAGATTTTAGTCAATCAGTAGCCTTGAGCCACAATCTAAAATCAACTTTTTTATTCACTCGCAAAATAATTATTTTTATTTTTTATTATTGTAGTATATCAGTTGTCTAGCAGTAGTTTGGGGCTAGATGACACTGTGTGAAATTGTCCAAGCATGTATTTATTTATTAATTATCATACGAATTCTTGCGCATAAGCCATAATTAAAATTTCGACTATTCTTTGTGACTTTTTGAATATTAGAATTTGATGTTTAGAATAGAATTTTCTAGTGCCCTAGATTCATCTTTCTGCACAATTACAATTAATTTTATTGACAATTAATTTGTTAATACTTAATATTGTGCGCTATCTATATAATGACCATGCAATGTAGGTGTAGTTCAGCAACGCTATACAAAAACCTTACCCAAACGCGATCAAGTAAACTGTAAAGCACATAGACTCATAATATAGACACACACAGTTGTACTTATTTAGGTACAAAATTCTCATTACTATCTCATTACTAATGCCGCCGTAACAACATTTCAACGGCATTACACAGCAATTTTCGCGCCGCATTACGGACGTTCCTGATAATACCGACTTCGGACTTTCACTGCAACCGGTTGCCCGCTTATTGTTGTCTCGAGTGTCACGTGGATGGAATGTGACATTGAACTCTAAGCATTACGAATTAAGAGCTATGATTCAACTGGGATTGGTATGGTTGACTTTATTTCAATAATCACAAATTAATACGATTCCGTTCCGTTGTAATAGCAGTTGTTTAATAGTTGTCACATTGAAACAACTCCCTTACACTATAGAGTAGTCTGTTCCGATCGAATTCATCGTTTTAAGTGGGTATAAAAATATAGGTTGGTTGGTTGGTAAGTACTTAGGTACTAAAAAATCACCGTAATTTAAAAAAAAACATGTCTGGATGAGATGCTTGAAGTAGTAATATGTCAAATGTTTTATTTTTGTGTGGTATAAGAAAGACCCTATATTTTTTTATAAAAGTACTTATAGAAAAAAAGCTGTTTGTCAACTAATGCAAACAGATTACATCGAATAATTGATTAAATCACATCACATGGTGTAAATTTATGGCCCGCTGTGCATTCACACACTCCGCATGCCCGCTGCGCTCTAATGGAGTAGTTATAGTACTATTTTATTGTGTTTATGTGACAAATTAATTAATATAAATAGGTATCACATACCTTTACTTACATGCTTACTCTGTTATTTCAAAATCTATATATATGTTACGGCTAATACCCGAAGTGCGGCTAAACCTAGTTCTAGCCGGCTAAAACTAGGTGTAGCCGATAGCTGTTGGCTAAAACTAGGTGTAACCGATCTGCTTTACTCCTGTAGATCCCGGGTTAGGTTAAAAATTTAAGGCCAGCGCGAAGCGCAGCGGAGCGTGAGCCTTAAATTTCGAGGTTATTCTTTTTTAACAGACAACTGAAAAAACTTTCTTTATATCCCATGCTGCACCTAGTTTTAGCCGGCTACACCTAGTATTAGCCGCGAGCAAATCGGCTACACCTAGTTTTAGCCAACAGCTAGCGGCTACACCTAGTTTTAGCCGGCTAAAACTAGGTTTAGCCGCACTTCGGGTATTAGCCGTAACATATATAAAATTCTAATTTGATTGATTCATTGTTGGGATAGGTGTAGAGCCCTAACGGCTCAAGGTAGAGACACCATTTTTAAAGGGTAGATACCTTTCATGATGTAGATGAGCACTAAGAAAGGATTTAAGAAAATTCGCGTT
This sequence comes from Agriphila tristella, assembly GCA_928269145.1. NCBI lineage: Eukaryota > Metazoa > Arthropoda > Insecta > Lepidoptera > Crambidae > Agriphila > Agriphila tristella. The sequence goes on from OV743431.1 coordinate 38,249,439, forward strand.
ATACAGGGTGCTACAGGTTGTTCAAGTTTGTATGGGAATTTGTATAGGGTTGAAGGTAGAGACACCATTTTTGGAGGGTAGATACCTTTTATGATGTAGATGAGCACTAAGAAAGGATTTTAGAAAATTCCCGTTATACAGGATGCTACAGGTTGTTCAAGTTTGTATGAGAATTTGTCAAGGGATGAAGGTAGAGACACCATTTTTGGAGGGTAGATACCTTTCATGGTGTAGGTGAGCACTAAGAAAGGGTTTTGGAAAATTCCTGTTATACAGGGTGCTACAGAGTGTTCCAGTTTGTACATATTTTTTATGGGAAAATTTAAATGTATGAAATGAGGTCTACTGATAAATATCCGTGGTACATATTGGTAGTAGTAAATACATATTGGTAATCCGTGACTTTCAAAATAAATGCACAACTATCTTAATCACGCGTACGAAGTTGCGGGCAAAAGCTAGTAATCAATACTTACCTAATTTTGAATAACGTTTTGAATGAATACCTACATTATTTTTCCGAAATTAGGTCATTAGGCGTTGATATCTTAGGTTAGGTATTAAGATTGCAATGCCTATTTACGAGTTTCAATCTCCAGACTATATCATTTATTATCTGTCAACAAGTCCGTCACGGAAATTATAAAAAATAATACTTACTTTCATTTACGCTTTCTAAACGATGTCTCTATACCTACACAGAATCTAGAATATAGTGTAGGTAATGAAGCGATCAATTAAATCACAGTAATTAAATCCTCTGTCGATGAAACTTTGCAGGGATGTAATATAGTATGAACCAAAACCTAAAGTCGCATTACTAATTTCCCAGCAAAAAGGTAAACAAAGGTGTTGCCAGAACAAAACAACACAAAAAGAAATAGTATAATGCTAAGTCAAGATATAAACACACTTACATGGGTTTTCATCACAAACCTAATAAAAATAAATTAGATAAATATTCTGAATCATGAGTTTTGCGTCAAAAAGAGTAATATAATTTAATATTTCATAATAACAGTTTTATAGTAGAAAAAAATTTATGACGCTGTGCACACATCAACTGCAAACCGTACACAGCAACCTTTGGTCTTTTTATAAAATTATTATATTACTTATTTATTTAAATTAGTATTACGAGTAGTAGCTGTAGTAGTAACATTTGTCTTTTGGTATTGGGGGGGGGGGGGGGGGGAACAGGCGGTGATGCTACATATTTTCAAGAACTTTTAACATCAAAAATTATGATAGGTTATAAAGATAAAATTTCTAATTACCATCCTTCTTTAAAATAACCCTGGATGAAATTATTTTTATAATGACTCAAAATATAATATACAAATTAAAAAGTTTTAAAAGTGACCAAAGGTTTTCAATATCTGAAAATGTCACTATCAGGGTCAGTTTGTCAACTTGACAGTGACGTTTCTTTGTTTACATTTTTGCTGGGAAATTAGTAATGCGACTTTATGTGCAAATATCCAAAAACAAAAAAAAACGAAATGGATTATTTAAAAATTATGTTCCATTTATGATACTTTATCATACTTTAAAGTTTCGCTTACTTAGAATTTACTGTTGGGTCCACTACTTTCATTTCCTACACTAATATGGACGTTGAAACAATATTTACAATTTTACCCATGACTATGAAATCTACAGAATTTTACATTCATACTTCAAATAACAATAAAATACACAATTTCTATAAAATAAACAATTTCAATAAAACATCTTGTAACTAATCAGCTTCAAGTTAACAACCTCTATTAGTAGAGACTAGTATTTTGTTAGCAACTATTGATTAGTCAGGCTAATAAAAACGTTTATTTTTATTATTATAACCTTATATGACAAATAGCGCCTTTAGATCATAATCACAAACCGGTTTAAAGCTAATTCAACGATAGGTTTATGCACCGAAAACATTCTTAACTGTTCACACCTCAGTGTTTTTAGAAAGCGAAATTTGTAATTAGACGTAACATAAAAAATAATATGGCTTCGAATGGCACCTGTGTCGAACAGATGTTTCAATAGATGAAATAATGCTAGTAACAAATGATTTTTTCAATGACGGCGAAAGTAGAGTGTTGGTGAACCTGTTTAAATTACTATATTACTATTATGGATTAAGAGCTAGCCCCGAAAATAGGTATACAATTTACAGAGCGACGAAACCTATCTTGTTAGTAAGTCATACTATCATTATTAACAGATCCGGACACCTGACAAATTTCCAGTGGGGGTGGAAGTGGTTCGGCAACAAGGGGGCTGAAGAACTGATTGAAGGTGTATACCTTGATGGCACTACTTTCCCACTAGCCAAAATGCCTGGCAATGTTATATTCGATTTAGGTACATGATTGCCTTGCTATTATAACCAAACAAATCAACCAATTGTACAATTAATAGACTTCTGGATCTGCCAGGCGGCATCAAAGGTGCGCGAAAAAGTGGTCTGTAAATTGTATACCTACCTTCAATCAGTTTTTCAGCCCCATTGTTGTCCAACCACTCCCACCCCCACCACTGAAAATTTGCCAGTTGTTTACCTTTTTCCGGGGCTAGCTCTTAATCCATTACCTACTTATATTTTAATTTTTAATCTGTTTGTATGACTGACTTGCAATATAAGACAATAGCGTAGGTATTTGAATAGACACGTACGTGCATATTATGTCTGACAAACAGTTGCACTGTACGAGGCAAACATATTGACACTTTTTCGACGGAGTGGGGATAAGTTCGCGCATGTGCACTTGTGAGCGACCAATAGCGCGCGCCCCTCTCCCGACGCCTGCGTACCTCACCGCTACGCCGCTACGCATACCCAAAATACGCGTTCCGCGCAATCCCCTCCCGATTTCAGGATATTTGCCTCCTACTGTATGTTTTATGAATGAGAGTTTAATTTTAAAAAATAATCAAAGACTGAAGATCTAGTTCTACGGATTTTAAATTTACAAGGTGGTGCCGAAATGTTTTTTTTTCTTAAAGTAGTAAGGCAATATTAAAATAAGCTATCTTTTCAGGTTATTGATTATTACAATTAGATTTAAGTATTGTATTTTGCACACTTTTTTCGCCTAAGAAATAACCTTGTGATTTAACTCAACTAAAATACATTTATTTTTGTAATTAAATTGCATGATATTCGGAAACCTTGGATTTGCATAGCAAAACATTGCAACTTCGAAAAAACTATTTAATTTCTTTTCTATGCAGTGATCAGTAAAATACTAGGTAGCTGGTTTTATAAATAAAGATGAAGGCCAGTCAGTTTTTGAGAAAGGACATTTGCAAACATTATTTGATCACGTCGAGGAAAAATAATTGAATACAAAATTTGAATAGTCAATTGCTTAGTAGAACTTCGATCGAATACTGCGAAAATACGAAAAAAATGCATTTCATCAGTCAGACACTCGCTAAAATGAGTGGTCCGACCGAACCAGTTTTTTCTGCAGCTAAAGAAAAGTTAATACAAAACCATCAAAAAGAAATATAAAACCGCCTCTGTAGTCTAGTGGTTTGCCCACTCTCTTACACGAGTGGGCACGCAGGGGTCCCGGGTTCAATTCCCAGGTATTCGGTTTGGTTGGTGGTAGGGCTGATTTCGAGTCCGCCTGGCTAGCTACCATCATCTTACCTAAGTCTGACGCCATAAAAAATTAAAAGTTGTGTACCGGCTGTTAGAGGTAAGATAGCCAGTTCCTCAGAGATGAGGATTCCGGCGGGCTGATTATCTAATTAAAAACCACCTAGCGACTGGTTGCAGTTCACAGATGATCGTGATCCATTGCTACTTCTTTTTGGGTTAAAAAAAAACATATCAAAGAAAAGTGGCAATGTATGTCAAATGCAACCGGTCGCTAAATAGTTTCTTTTTAGATAATCAGGGTGCCGGTGTATTGCGCTTCCACCTTCGGCCTTACCGTCACTTAACATCAGGTGAGGTGAAGGGCCAAGCACTATTCCGTTGTGCATAAAAAAAATAAAAAAAACATCAGTTTCTCATATTCATTATTTTTTACTTAATTTCAGGCGAACTGGTTCAAAGCGCAGCAGTACTGCCGGTTCCACGGAATGCACCTCGCTTCCATCTCCTCACAGCAAGAAAATGATAAACTCGAGCAGTACGTCAAAGATTCAGGTGAATAACTATTTTTTTAGTGAAGAAAATTATCTTTTTCATAATTTATTACCATTTTTTTGCCCTCACTGCTGGGGCACAGGCCAAGTGGAATGGTGAGTGTAACAGCTGCAAATGCAGACGGAACCAACGGCAAATCTACCTATTTAGTATTTAACCTACCGAATCACGGAGGAGCTAAAAATAATATATTCCAGAAAAGATATAGGTACCTACCATTGGTCAACATATAAATGTTCTGCCAAACAAGAAACGTATAGGTATATTTAAAAAGTTTAAATGCAGCCATAAAGAATTTATGGCTAGACTAGGTATACCTATATAGGTATAGTAGTAGCCAGATAATTAAGGACACCAGTCGATTTTCATACAAACGAGGTGACTTTGAAGCCTTGAACCTCCGCCAAGGATTGATCTGGCTGTGATCTGATGATGGACATTCAGATCCGCTATACACATGTTGATCAACATTCTAAGAGATAAGGATATGTTTAAAAAGGGACGTATTTAATAGCACTTTAAATTTGATGAAAACAGCTATAAAACTGTATATCAGCACTTTAAAATAATGATAGACCTATAATTTAATCTTATCACTCCAAAAATAATGGTTTGCACTTTAAAATAATAATAGATCTATAATTAATATTATCACTACAAAAATAATGGTTTGCACTATAATTGTGTCCCAACTCCGAAATCATTTAATTTCTGTCAAACCATGTCAGACTAATGAGATAGCAAGTCTCATCAAGTCGGTTCTAGGTTCTAGCGTTGTTGGTCGCAATGGAACCTAACCTCCTCCTCAGCTTCCCTCTCGCAGCGCGCGCTCGTCGTCGCACCTAGTCGTCTGTTTACCAGTACTAAAGCTATAAAAATAATTTGTTTGTATAAAGTATTAAATTTAAAGCCAAACAATTAACTGTATAGTTCAAAGTATTAATTTTAAAGCTCAGCATATTTAAAGTGGAAACCATTATTTTTAAAGTTCGTTCAATAAATTTTGAAGCTGAACATTTTAAAGTGTGTTACATTATTTTTAAAGTGCAATTATATATTCCCCGTTTAAAAGACCGCGAAATCAGCAACGAAATGTATGGGAATCTTGAAACGGAAAACTCTGATCCTCATTATCTCTTAGAATGTTGATTGGTGGCGATCAGTTGGATGTGTATAGCAGTGGCAAGGGGTCCATACAAGCCGATTCCCGTCGGCTTACCTTTTAGAAATCCCATCCCACCGATCCACTATGCATATCATAACAGTTTTGTAGAACGGCTTACCTTTGCCATAATTTCACCCTTCGCCACTGGTTTATAGCCATCTGGGGCCGTACCGGCTAACGAATCGATTATCGAAAAGTCTGCTGAGTTTCAAATTAAAACAGATAAATCGAGCCCCAATTGGGCTAAAATGGCAAACCCCAATTCATGATGTCACACGAACATCGATATCTTGCAAATTACGTCAACAGAAAATACAAGACGAAATTCCTTACTTAGATTTTTTCTGTTTTAAGTTGAAACTCGATAGACTTTTCGATACTCGATTCGTTAGCCGGTACGGCCCCTGGATCTCCTCTATTCACTCCCTGGATGGCAATCAGATCACGCTATGTCAATCCTTGGCGGAGAACCAAGGTCTCAAAGTTACTAGAAATACTGGAATCAAATAGAAGTGAAATACATTTCTGTGAATAAAAAATTAAGGATAGTTCACTAAGTTTTCCGTTTGCAAAATGAATCATAATGATAAGCCTTGGGGTTTTTGGAATCTAGGGCAGAGATATAGAGCATTTGCTTTAATTCTGGTGCTTTTGGGAATGAATGCAAAGATAACGAGTGAATCCAGCATTGCGTCTAATCTTTCTAGTTACTCAGTTTTGGAAGAAATGTTAGCATTGAGAACGCCTACGGCCATTGAAGTGAATGCCTTTTCTATACCAGTTCTTACTTCTTACAGTCATCATGGGTTAAAACTTAAATTACAGCTTTTAGAGCTTTTAGCAACTCTACCTACACCCACCTACTATCAGAAATACAAGGGTATAAAAAAATCAGGACAACTCACACCGATGATTCCAAACTAAGCTTAGCGAAGCTCATACTGTAGTGTTAACTAAATAAGTATTACACAAATGAGAATATAAATATTCATGACTTAGAAACGGATAAACGAAAATATGCCCCTACCAGGATTCTAACCAAGAGCCCTTGACACCGAAGAGCAAACTGACAAGATCGCTTTTAACCAAACAACCGCAGAAAGTAGTTTTCTTTTTTTGAATGAATATTTCAGATAAATCTGAGATTTTTCTTTACCCTGTAATAGAGTCTACCCTATTTATTCTTGTGCTATTATCGTCTTGAACAATACATAATATAAAACAATGGTTATATCATAAATTCTTTCTTCATTCCAGGGTACGGCCGCGAACATTTCTGGACATCCGGAACAGATTTAGCTGAAGAGGGCAACTTCTTCTGGATGGCGAACGGCAGACCGCTCACGTTCGTCAACTGGAATGCAGGGGAGCCCAACAATTTCCGCTACGAAAACGGTGAAGAAGAGAACTGCTTAGAGCTATGGAACAGAGACGACAAGGGGCTCAAGTGGAACGACTCTCCTTGCTCCTTCGAAACGTATTTCATTTGCGAAGTCAGAACGGATTGATGTAGACTTACCGTTTAGCTGTGAAAGGGACTTGACGACTTCGAAGTGATCATGTTTTCAATCGCAAACATTTGCATTTTTCGTTAAAACTGTATTGAATTTCTGTCATGTGGTCTCATAGATTTGTCATACAATTATGTTTGTAATCAGGTCGGGTATAAAGTAAATATAGGTACAATTTAATATTTATGCTGATGAAAGTCCAACTTAAAATCGAGTATACCATTGTTATATATAGTACATAAATCCAACCAAAATAATACGAAACAATGCAGATGATGTTGTAGAAAGTTTTGCTAGTTATCCTACAACAAAATTATGTACCTACTTTTACATTTTGTGTCACAGTGAAGTCGATAGTTTGTTATTTCTTCGCAAAAGGATTGGGCAGGCCTATTATATAAAAAGAATCGCGATAGTCGGACGCAATTCGTCGTTCAATTTACTTGATATAGAACCTTATTCGTGAGTTAATAGTGTCACGGAGTGGGACGAACATCGTCCGCTTATCGCGATATTGTTTTTTATGTAATAGGCCTGCTGTTTCATGTCTTTCACGTTTTCAACCACTTTCAACCATTTATTTGTTTGCTTATTACCAAATTTTATTGAAGGAATGAAATTCTACTGCATACTTCATGGAAAGAGAATTGTTAATTAAGATAAATTCAGTTCGCAACAATTATTTGATATTGGAATTTTTATTTCCTAAAACTCAAAATATGTTTTTAATTATGTCATAAATATAGATACCAATTTCTTTCCTATAGATTTTAAAATATTATGTCTTTACCTATGAAATTGCCGATATTTTGTCACATACAGAGGAAATAATTACTTCTATGATTTAATATATTTAACAATATTTTGATATTATATCGAAGCGTGACCATAATAGTCAACTATCAGTACAAATAAAGTATTTTGTTTTTTATTTGTTATTTGTATTTTAGCTTTCTCAACATAAAAAAAAATATCTTGAAAGTGACTCTTTTTTGTGAGCAAAAAAAGGGTGAACGTAGGGATTGCAACTTAGCCAAAATTTATTTTTTTCGCTTTTCGTAAATGGAATAAGTTAGCATAGTGTTCAAACTTTAGTACATAAAAGTTATGTTACATGAGTGTTCACGGTTGTTAAATGAAAAAAGAAAATTCTAGTATGAAAAATGCAACTTCTTGAAAATTCTCCATACAAATCGGCAATTTCATAAGTAAAGACCAATTATTGTCAAAATGGAGTTTTGAATTTCCATCCTTCGATCTCTTGAGAATTAAGTATTTATTCCTCTTATGATCTGTTTTTTCAATGATCGGTAAAGAAAGGTACAACTTTTTCGTACGTAATAATAATTATATTAATCTTTGAATACTTGTTAAAATTACTAGATTTGTATCTTGAAAATTATTTGGTCAGTATACGGAGTAGGTTTAAAACTATTCTATAACCCGCGTAGATTAAGAATAGGACTGGAAATTTCGGCTAATTGCGCTACCAACCGGATTGAAAATGTCATTATACATGTTCACCTCACGCTCTCACGCCATAGGGGGTGTCCATTAATTATGTGAGGCATTTAGGGGGAGGGGGACGAGCCGAATCTCCCCCAATCTCACAGTCAAACAGTATTGCGAGAAAACTGGGTTAAATTAAGTTAACAATTCTTACCAAAGAAAATGTACGTAAATAAATGCAAAGCAAACAAGCATAGATTAACTTAATGTCACCAAAAATCTAAAAATCTCACGTGTGATTTATGGGGGGGGGGGGGTGAGGGGGTCGAGCCAAATCTTACGGCATCTCACCAAGGGGGAAGGGGTTTAAAAATCGCCAAAACCACCTCACACAATTAATGGACGCCCCCATATCACCAAACCTAGGTATATTGCTCTCTCACTCCTTTTTGTGGCAAGCGCGATTAACCAAAATTTCCAGTCCCATTCTTCATCTACGCAGGCTGTATTTATTATAACTTCTTTTTTTGTAGAAAAAAAAGAGAACGATCACTGCCTTTGATCTTGAACCTCCGAACCCCATGGTTCAAAGGACATTGTCCATAGTCAAACATAGTAGGTAAATAATTATAGTTACCTTAGATAAGTTTTTAATAGCTGTAAGTTCAAGTAAATACATTATTATGAAAAAATATTTCTTTGATTACTTTGCCCATTTTGTACCTTATACGCCAAATGTACTGAATATGATCGTGAGGCCAATCAGAAATGAAGTCGATCCGATAGTGGTCGGTTTACAAGCTCAAAATCATGGAAAACAGCATAGCCGTTTCATACACGTATACTTTAGGTCATACCTAACAATATTTTAGACCCGCAGTTCTTAAAAAATATTTTATGAGAGGAGTTATTAGAGCAATAAAATTAGTGTTTCCGAGGAATTAATTCCCAGTAAGCTGGAAATAGTTTTATTAGCTTCAGTTGGTCCTAAATACGTGTAACCAAATTGAAAGTTTTAAATGTTTATTCGACGCAGAATTTAATCTTCTTTAATATCGTATGCCATAACATTTTCCGTCCGATGCACCGTTTTTGAGTTAAAAGCAAAAACCTGAAAAAAGTGCGAAAATTTTGCGGTTTTTTGGGTCCCAAAAGTTATGCACATCTCCTGGAACGGTGCAAACTCGGATTACACGTATTTAGGACCAACTGAAGCTAATAAAACTATTTCCAGCTTACTGGGAGTTAATTCCTCAAAACGCATTTTTTTTAATTCGTTACATTACCAAACAGCTACTTATTTCAAATTAAACCAAACAACATTTTCAAAACATCCTTTATAATTTTTCATAAAATATACAAGGTGCATTTGTAACCACTCTCCAAATTTTAAGGATGTGTTCAGTCCTTGAAACTGAACAACTTTCTCTAAGAAACATTGGGTCAAATAAGTAAAAAAAAATGACTTTCCATACAAATCAAAGAGATCACGTGATCAGTTTAGTATGGGATGACCAAAATTTTTTGGCGTATTTCGACACATGTTTCATGGAGAAAGTTGTGCAGTTTCATGGGCTGAACCCATTCTTAAAATTTGGAGAGTGGTTACAAATGCACCTTGTATATACCTCAAATGGTTTCAAATGAGATGTCATATTCTCATGTCTAGCCTCAAGAAAGCAATTTTGAAAATATAACAGTTAGTTATAAATAGTTTTCCATGAAAAGCTTTTACAACGTGATTATGTATGTTTAAAAAATGTTTGTTCTGAAACTTAATAAGTTTGGGTAACTCTGTTGCTAACAATAAATTCTCGATTAAAATCGTTTAATATTGTTTGAAATTAATTAAATTTGTCAATTTTACTTATTAGCAAAGTGCTATTAAAGAACTGTCACGAGAATTGTTAGCAACAGTGTTACGTAATCAAGGGGTAGTTTTTTTGCTATATAAATTGATTGATTGATTTAAGGTAGCTACGTAAAGTCTCTAAGTGGGATAATTTACACTACACTGCAGTCTAGACACCGTATCAGCGACTGGCGCGGAAGGCAAGCATCCGGCGCGACACGGCACTCATCCGATTTGTGGTGCGGCAATTTACGTTATTGGATATTTACTGTCGATATCGTTTAATTTCCAGCAAATTTCCATGTGGAAAATACACATCGCATCCATAATATTAATATTAAGTAAAGAAATGCATAGATAGGTAACCATGTTTTCAATTTAATTATAGGATTTAAAGGTAAGTATTTAAGTAGTTTTAAATTCAATGAAATGAAAACGCGCATGTGTCCAATAGGTACCTATAAATATTTTAATTCCAAAGCGGGTAGTCACACAATGGGAATCTAATCAGATTAATCTAGTTCGGGGTATCGCAATCACATCACAAGTAATAAGTAATCTTAATCCATAAATGTGAAGGATGTGTGTTACTCAATCATGCAAAAACAGCTGAACTTATTTGCGTCAAATTTGGCACACAGAGTTTATAACCTGGATTGAAACTGTTTATCCTGGTAATAAGTTCCCTAGTGAATTTTCCCATAACAAGCATAATAAACAAGATATGACTCTACGTATCGCAGATACACGTGTTCGTGTTGTAAAAAAATATTTGAAACTATTTTAGCAGAAGCTAAGTGCAGAAAAGTTTTCAAGTGGAAAGTGCTAGGCGGTTTTTAATAAAAGAGCTGGTACTTTGAAAACTATTTTCAGGCTAGAGGCTAGGGCAGGGCACTTAACCGACGTGACTAGTGAGCTAATAACGCTATTCAAGAGTAGGCTTAATCCCGACTGGCAGAGGCTATACCTATAAAATCCAGACAAAAAGCCTGATTTCTACTAAAAAGTTATAAACCTTTAAAGTTGATTGTTACCAAAGAAAGAAAAATAAATATAGCTTAATTTTATGAATAATCCAGAAAATCCTGATATTTTCCAACACCGGGCGGTATTCATCAGGATACCGCCCGGAGTTGATTATCTATCAAGATAGGGACCAAAAAATCCTGACAAGTCAGGACAAATGCAGACGTCTGGTAACCTTTCTTCCATTTGAGTCTTTTAACTGTCGGGATGCGGGAATCCCAAACAGTTCAATCCAATTCTTATTGAATTTTATTATAAAACGTGTACAAAATAACCCCTAATGCCGCATATGGTAGATAGGGGACCATCAAACAACTTTTGATATTTTCCTTATTAATTTTAGTATGAATCGGCTGATTTTTTTCGCGATTACAGAGTTGGTTCCACTGTAAAATTTGTTCAGTTTGATGGTACCTTGATGGTTTGATCTACCAGATTCGTCATTAGGGTTTATTTACAAAATACACGTTGTATACATAGTAATTTAACTGGTTTAATGTGACATATGATTCCGTGTTTAATTAAATAAATCAATGATACAATATCACAGAATGGATAAATGTAATAAAAATCGAGATATTTTTATAAGTTTAAAAAGTTTTTTAATAAAAAAAAAGAAACAGCCATTTCAAAACAGTCCTATTTTTCAATAAAAAAATATAAATACCACTTTTCAAATGTAAGTATTATTATGTAACTTTTTGAATGCGGGAATAAACCAACCGCCATCGCGCCATTGCATATTCTCTCAATGCATCGTAAATTTTTAAGCTTGCACCTCCGTTAAATTTTTAGGACAACGGGCGCGGGCGGGCAGAGAACAGCACCAGACGTCGTTTGTATAACCAGTGCTATGAATAATTACCTGGAAAATGGCTGGAAAAGCGAATATTTTCAAGACTTTTCTTATAACTTATTGAAAAAATAATGAAGCAGCGCGCTTTACGCCAGACAGTGTCGGTTCGGTGACCGATTTTCTGTCGATACAAAATGAAACATTACTCAACATCGCAGCACCCATAACTGCGTTCTAAAAAGAAGCGCCTGACCTTATTCGAATATACTAGGTACTGTAATTTTTCCTGAGACTGCCCATAGGAGCTTTATTTTATGTGCAGAAAAACCGCAAATTCGAGCTGCAATAATTATAATATATTTACCTACTTACGTGGAATAAAATTATCTAACATTACTTAAACAGGTGATACTGTTTCTTAAACTGAACTTTCTCTAAGGAACATAGGTCGAAAAACGAAAAAACATACTCCCATACAAAATGTTATTCAGATAAAGTAACTCTATCATGTTGCACTATTTTTACATAATTTTGTTCCACCTTATACAAATTTTGTGCCACAAAACAAATGAACAGAAAGGTAAAAGTCGTGCACGCTTAGTGTGAATAATCCTTGTGCCTGTCAAAAAACATCTCCCTTAAACGCTATCAAAAAACGGATATTGAAGACTGAATAGGAAATATTCAATATGACCGGCTACTGCAGAATGTCATTGAACGAGCCAATATTACCTTCAAAATCGAGGGGACCGTCTAGCAAACACGCAAATAACTTTATCTCTACCAAGGGGACCAAGTTATTATTTTTCTTTTCCTACTCAAATGGCCAACGTTCTAAACGTTTGAACGCTACCTATGCTTAATATTAAAGCTTAAATATGAGCAATATCACAGTTTTAATAGTAGGTACTTCTTTATACTGTGGCAATACAGGGTAATTTCGCGACCTCTTTACAAAATCAAATATGAGTTCAAGAGAGTAATAAAAAACAATTTGGTGACATAATTATGAATTTTTTTTTTATTCACAGTTTTCAGCCACTTTTTATGTCCAAAAAATTTAGGCGCGCACGCTCAGCCTCGCGCAAGCGACGCGAGCGGGAGAAGGTGGGTGGCGGGACGGGGGCTCGCGCGGGTCGACCGTGCGATGCGCAAACAGTGACAACAATTTCAATTTGTGTAGGGAAAAGTTTGGGACAAAAATGTAAAAAAAAAAACTTTTTTTACCTCATAAATCGATTGTACTGCTGTTATAGTATGACCTGACAAAATTTGAAAAGGGGTCCAAAAATGACCCTGTATACGATTAAACCAAATGTCGCAAACATATTATGTAAATCACACAGACTTTGATGTATTGTATGGAATTGAAAAGCTTACAGCAGGTAATAATTTTATAGTTTACTGCTTATTTTTAGGGTTCCGTACCCAAAGGGTAAAAACGGGACCCTATTACTAAGCCTCCGCTGTCCGTCTGTCTGTCTGTCTGTCTGTCACCAGGCTGTATCTCATGAACCGTGATAGCTAGATAGTTGAAATTTTTCACAGATGATGTAATTTCTGTTGCTGCTATAACAACAAATGCTAAAAACAGAATAAAATAAATATTTAAGGGGGACTCCCATACAACAAACGTGATTTTTTTTGCTGTTTTTTGGTATGGAACCCTTCGTGCGCGAGTCCGACTCACACTTGGCTGGTTTTTTTATGCTTTAATAGTAAGCGTTCAAATGCGCATGTTGGACATTTGTGTAGGGGGGCAGTCACCTATATCGCGATATAAGTCTGTGGGGGCAGTTCATTTTGGAAAAGGGGTCTCTTGCCCATAATCTGTGGACTCTTTAAAAGTAAACGTATGAGTTACCTACGTATATTACGGAGTGATTTATTGTTAGCAATGTTTTTGTATCAAGTTTTGTATGTTTGACGTCGACGTGAAGGCTGGTGACGTTTCAACAAACACTGTTATCTATTTGTTTCAGATATTTAAATTCAAATATCCTCTTATTGATACCAACACCTTGAAAATTTCTTCATTTGGTTTCCAAGTAAGATAGGAGGTAATTATTCGAAGTGACAAATTATGGAGTATCATCTACAATACACGCGTATTTACTGTTACTTACAGTAAGATGTATGTTGTGGATGTATGTGTGCGTGTAAAATAGAGCTGCGGTAAAGTTACTAAAGTGCTTTTGTCAGATCCATCATGCAAGACCATAATCCTCGCGGCAACACTGGATCGGTACCGAGAAACCGCCGACGACCTATCGACACGATCTCACTGCTGCAGCAGGCTTCGAATCGCCGCGCCAAGCCTCATTTCCTGAGTGCGGCAATCTGACGGAAGATAGGGATTCACCATACGCAGGTATGATATACCTTAATATGTAGATGGTTATATGTTGGAGTATCGAACAGTATCAGGCCGCTCCGTCTCACCTTAATAAGCAAAAAAAAAGAACGTTATTGTAAAAAAATATTTTTATTGTAAACATTAGTGCAAGATGCAACGATAATTTTTCAACGTAAAAAAAGTATCACAAAACAGACATTTCAATAGTTTTTAACATCACAATCAAATAATATTAAAAACTAGCTGATGCCCGCGACTTCGTACGCGTGGACTTTATGACTTCGGCGTATGCATATAAATGAACTAAAGTAGTTACATACGAAAATACTTTTTTGTACCTCAACAAAAAATGCTCATCAGGCTGAACAACTTTTGCTAGGGCGTCATTTTTATATTTTGTATAGTTTAACTGGACCATTATGGTTCTGCATCAGGTGTTCCATTTTCCAAAATCAATTATACCCTAAGTTATGCCCAGGCTTAAAAGCTATATAACAAAAAAAGTTTCATTCGAATCCGTTCAGTATTTCCGGAGATTAGCGTGTTCAAACAGACAAACAAACAGACAAACAGACACACTTTTTTTTTCAAATTCGTACTCTATTACTATTTCTCCATCGCCCCAGATATATATTTTTTATACAAATGCAATGTACAGACACACTTTTTCTACTGTTTTATTATATGTAAGGATAAGGATAAGCATAAGGATATGTGTGGACCATATGTTTTAGGGCGGATAAAACGGAATCACCCACCTTAGCAAAACAACACTTAAAAACTACGAAAGACTAAAGAAATTATTATCAAGAAACATATAAAAACTACAATTTGAAAAAAAAAATACAGTTGAAATTCAATAAATGTACCCAAAGAGTCACGTGCTATAAAAGTTAACAGTTTACAGAAATATTTCAGTTTGTTAGCCGTGGTGCCCGCCTGAAGGAAACTGAAATTGCAATTATGTTCCTAAATTGCAAGCCTTTAACTTGTTTGTTAAATAAGTCGTCAGTGAGACATACTGAATTTACTTTCAGCAGCGTCAAATTTTCACGGTTAACCTTGGACGAATCAACCACTGGACACGTAACGTAAGAAAAATGTATGAAATCACGATCAACCAATTTTTGCGGGGCGAGGGGGGATTACACTTGTCAAATAATGACAATGTTATAGGGTGATTTAGCCGGTTTTCGGCCATAATTGCCGGCCAAATATTATGGATTGTGAAACTCGAACATTAATTCTCGGCCAGGCCACTGTGCTTACACGTGAAAAGAAAGATTTCTTGATTGCCCGCTATTTTTTTAGCTGAACAAGACGGAGCATTTTGCCCATTTTTGTACCAATGTTTCGCCTCGAGCATCACACTGACAACGCAATATCGTTTACTGAGGCTATCGGTTACAGTAAGTGGCTAAGGGGTAAAGGCGAATATGGCTGTCATTTCGCGTCCAGTGGTTAATTCGTCCAAGCGGTTAACTAATAAGTAATCATGAATTAAATACTTACCGCCATTACATTTTGTCATGAAATATTAGAATTTATTTGTATTGAATTTTTATATTTTTGGTATTTAAGTATCTACAATGCTATTTTTATATTATGATTATTTATACAAGGTCATTTTGTATTAACCATCCAAATTTTGAGGATGTGTTCAGTCCATGAAACTGAACAGCTTTCTGATGAACACATGGTCAAATATGTAAAATATAAATCTACTTTCCATACAAATCGAAGAGATCACGTGATCAATTTAGTATGTGATGATCAAAATTTTGTTGCGTGACACATGTTTCTTAGAGAAAGTTGTTTAGTTCCATGGACTGGACACATCCTTAAAATTTGGATGGTAAGTTAAAAATGACCCGATATACTATCCCGTCTGAGGTGCTACGGGTGAGTAGATTTTTTCTAGTTTTTTTCTAATTATAAATTATCATAAAAATTTTAGTTTTCAGGAAAATCAATATATTTACATATTTATGAGAGTTTTGAAGTCGTTGAAATTCAACTGATCTCTCATACCTACGTAGGTAATTTACAGCACTGGAATAAAAATGAAATGTAAGCTACTATTTTAGGGGCCTAATCGCCCAAATTTTCAACGATAAAACTAAAGCTAAATCGTTGCCGTTTCAGTTTGGTTTAAGTACACAAAAATATTGGCTTTAGTATTGTTAAAATTGTTTAAAGCTATGCCTAAGGAGTCTAGGATGACAATCTCGGACAATTTAAGTAAAAATTATGAAGCTAAAACAAAGATTTTGAGGTATGTATACCTAAATGTGAATTTTGGTTTTATCGTTCAGAATTACTGCGAATGGGCCCCAGCTTCGTAAAGTTCGAACTTGTAAATGTTTCAGGTGTCTTCTCTCTTTATCTCTGTCTATTCCTTTTATATTCTGTTGTTATTCAAAATATTCTTAAAAGCTTTTAAGCTCTTAAAATATAATGAGCATTTTGAATCGGCAGTTATATTTTTTTGTCTACCATCCATTACTTAATGGGAGCAATATTTAGGCATGGTGCTTTACTTTTCTTACTGTCTACGACTTTCCTATGCAGGTGCGAAAAGCAAGGAATATTACGAGAAATTATTTACGTTCCTGTTCACGACGAGATTTTTAACGAGCGGAAGTGTCGGACCGGAAATGCGCAGATAATTCCAAGACTACCTCTAGCCTCACTGCTTGCTTGTGACACAAAAGCGTTTATTTCCAGCAGTGATTTTATAATTTATTATTATACTAGCGGCCGCCCGCGACTTCGCCCGCGTGGAATTTTTTTTTTCTATCCCTCGGGAACAATACTTTTGACATTGAAAATGTCTTTTCGTTCGCTCCAGTATAGGCTTCGATTTCACGAAAAAGTGCGATCCCCTTATATTTCAGAGGGTTGTGAAGATATGATATTCAAAAAAGACTCTAAAGACGCGTATTTACAAGAGCTGTAAGGTACAAAAAGAATTATTCGATAAAATAAAAAACGAAAATAATTATGGCCAAAATAGTGGAAAAAAATCTATTTTTTTCGATTTTTTGATTTTGGCGCTCGATATTTTGGAAACGAAGAATGATATCAAAATTTTGAGCAAAACTTCTCTGAACAATTTAATCAGCTACAATTTGAGCCTAAAACAGAGACGATCGGGTCAAGGGTTTGCCCTGTAGCTTAACCTTTAATATTGAAAATGTTTTTTCGATCGCTTCAGTATAGCCTTCATTTTGGCTCAGAGTGCGACATCGCCTTGGTGTCGTAAATTTTAAGTAAACGTGTTGGCGTAATTTCGGGAAGCGCGCTCCTCAGATGCGCGTCGCGTCGCTGAGTTGCTATGGAGGTTTGACGTAGTTGAAGCCCGAGGCGAAGCCCTCGGCTTCAAAACAAATTTTAGAAATGTTTATGTATATTTTAGGGTATAGTGTAATCAACCTTTCAATAAAATAGTAATGTTTATAACAATGAAATATTTTTTTTAATATGAATTTCATACACACGAATCACAGAAATGTAGATCCAAAGTTGTTCATGACTTTGCTGTGATTTCAAAGTTTTGTAAGTACCAATTCAAACAAAGGAATATATTTTTTATAAAATTCGATAAATTCATTTTCAATGTACCAGAAGGTCGTGAAAGGCACGAGATCTGTGAATTTTTTCTGGATGAAAGGTACCCTTTGTCCATCTCTGTACCCCTGACAACGTGTATGTAAAATTTTCTGGTGATCGGTTCAGTAGTTAAAACGTGAAGGCGTAACAAACTAACCAACAAACATTGTACTTTCGCATTTATAATAGGTACTAGCGGCCGCCCGCGACTTCGTCTGCGTGGAAAGATTTTTTTGCTATCCCTCGGGAACAATATTTTTTCCGGATGAAAGGTACCTACCCTATGTCCTTCTCTGTACCCCTGACAACATGTATGCAAAAAGGAGTAACAAACAAACAAAAAAATAAACAAACGGACTTTCGCATTTATAATATTAATTAGTAAGGATTAGTAGGTAAGTAAAAATATTAAAAAGTAAGGATTTGGGAAACAATAGTAGATTGTTATACGAGGGTCCAAAGGAAGCAATTCCCATACGAGATATTTTTCAAGGATGGAATTGATGACTTTTGCCCGAGTTAAACACTCTACTTTTCATTTCGAATATAAGGAAAGTAAAAAAAGTCTTAGTTTTTCCAAAATGTTTATTAATAAAAACATGTACTTAGTAACTACATTGGTAGACCTTATAATTATTTTACTAAATTGCCTACCTTACCTTACCTATTTAAATTTAATAGAAACTACCTTACCTTTTTAAATTTAATAGAAAATTAGAACAATTTGTGAAATTTAAACTTAAATTCTTGCTTGAAATATTTACAGTTTGATATATTATGATGACAGACTTGGCTAAAACGCTAGTTTTTTTCATTCTCCATTTCGCTTTGTTGGATACCTGTAAAAGTTGTAGATGGGTGAATCAACTTTTTGTTGTTTTTTCTTGTCCCCATGTGATTCAATATCTTTTTACATTTAAATTAATAAAATTATTTGGTTTTAACGACCTTAACAATAAATTAGACAACGAAGCAGTAAAAGCACTAAAATATTCACCTAAGATATAAATGTGACCCACGCGACAATTTTGAGCACCCATACAAAAATTACCTGTCCCCCGAGCGAACGTTTTCAAATTTTGCGGTGCAGTTCAAAATATTGATATGGCCGTATTAGATTTTATGCCGTCTCTACTAAGATTAAAGTATATAATGTTGAAATCTCGTGTGTACTTAATTTAAAGTTGGTTGTAATTTTCACAATTGTCTCATAATTATGTGTCCCTGGTGGAGCTCATAAATTGAAGTCTACTGACTCACCTTGCAAAAAGTACCGAAACTTGCATCGAGACATCACTACCTCTGAACTAACCAATAAAAGAACGATCTGTGATCACGTGATCTAGGCTGCCAATCAAGTGCCGCTCAAATTCGATCAACCATGTCGTCCGCAGGTCAGAGACAAGCAAGTTGTCTTTATTGGTGGTCTGCTGGGTAACTACGAAATATCGTAAGTTTGTACATTTTTTATTATATTTAGAGGCATAATATACTGCAATGTAGTCTAATATGCTTTAGCAGTATTTATTTTACTGATTTTTACAATAATATGATATAAAAAAATATGTTTACCTTTAAATGTCTTCTGGGTCACTAGTCAGCTGGGTCACTTATGTGGTGACCCATGAGACATTTGCGGTGACCCAGGAGATTCAGATCATTTCAGATAAAGTTTTTTTTTCATATTTACAATATTTTGTTAGATCATCATTATCATTACAGCCGCACGACACCCATTGCTAGGTATAGGCCTCCCCAAGGATCTACAGAACGGTTGGTCATGCGCCACTGGTAATGGCCCAGTGGCTCCCCGCGACCTTTACCAGATCATCGGTCCACCTTGTCGGGGGCCCAACCACGGAGCGGCGTTTAGTGCGCGGTCGCGATTTCAGAACCTTTTCGCCCGAATGGTCATGTTGGGGCCATTTCTTCGTGTGCGTGCCACTTCAACTGAGCAACCCTTCAAGCGATGTCGGTTACTATAGTTTTCCTAAGCATCTCTTCATTTCTGATTCGATTACGCAGGGAAACGCCGAGCATGGCTCTCTTAATTGCACGCTGGGTGACCTTGAGACTTCTTATGAGACTCATACATTAATGATAGTTAGGTCATAGACTTTCGTCGTGAAACACTGAGATTAGTTGGACAGCAAGGTATTTCGAAACTTTCCTAATGCCGACCATCCAAGTTCGATTCAACGAGAGATTTCTCTCTCTTTGGATTTACCTTACTGACTATCTGTCCTAGGTATACGTAGGGTATGCATTACAATGTCAAAAAATTCATAATACATACGACCGAAATATCGACGCATAAAACGCCGATTTTCAAAATACCGAACATCCTAAATGTCGATATCCTATAGACCGAAACTTGAAAGATCGATTATCATATGACCGAAAGTTCGAAATCCCGAAAGTTTGAAATGCCGAAAGTTCGAAATCCCGAAAGTTTAAAACCCCGAAAGTTAAAATGTCGATACTTATAACTTACTCTACCTACACAAACACATACGAGTACATTTATAAAAGAAGGCGTTGCGGTTAATTTGTTTTACACAAAAATGCTTGTAAAATGGTCATTATTTTGACAAAATCCACCAATCGAGTTAGAAATATAAAAAAAACTGGCGCTTCGCCGGCCGCTGCCGCGGCAAAATCCAAAGCCTTTTATAATTATGATAGCTTGTTGTTTTTGACTAATTCGTTAATTCGGTATTAAGTAGTTCGGGGTACAGAATGTAGGTAAATTAACTCTCGGTTTTTTAAGCTTCGGGATTAAGTCTTTTAGGTAAAATGTCCTTTCGGAATTTTAAACGTTCGGCCATACAACCATTCGGCCTTTTAATTTTCGGTCTTTCGTCCATAGGTCTTGTAAAATTCGGTCTTTTCTACTTCGACATTGTAATGCATACCCGTATACGTAATGGGTAACAACTTCGAGCGTAGACTATCTAACATTAACTGGAGCGGGTGCAACATGGGCTTTCAACATGATTTTCGTCTTATGCATGTCCATGTTTCGTCTTATCCGTCTAAGACTTACTCTTTGGGAAGTACTATGGAGATTTTTGAGCTTTGTGTTCCATGGTCTAAGTCATAAAAACTATAGTATATCGGTAAAACGATGGTGTGTCAAGTACTAGCCATTAATGTTGATGCAGAGTCCTTGCCAGTCCAAGAGCTTGAAGATGTCTTAAAGATGATGATTGATGTGTCTCCAACGCAGCTGTGAACAGTTTCGAACTGCAGTTGGATTGGTTGGATTTGTGCTCTGGTTCTGTACCACCTCGATTCGATATACAGTCCATTGGTATAGTTGTTCTATCGCACGAAAACCATTTGCTATGAAGACGTGAACATACAAATTGTTTTAGTATGTATCTGCACGCTCTCGTATTACGCACATTAAAATAATGTGCATGTGCACGCCTAACAACATTCATAGCAAAACGGACGTGAGATAGAATAACTATGCATCTGGAGAGATTGCAGAGCCGTTTTCTGATAGTCCACGAACGCCAAGCAAAGAGCCAGATTATACTCCTCGGTCTTCTGTCGCAGCGTATGTATGTGGTCTATGATCCTCAAACCTTTTCTAAACCCGGCTTGTTCGTGAGGCTAGAAGTCATTGAGCCTGCGAGCCAGAAGATTCATGATGACTCTCAAAAACTGAGACAGGTGTTATGTAGATCTTTAAGAGTCTTATCAACCTTTTTAAAGAACAGAATCATCTCGCTCATGTTCCATGTCATCAGCGTTCTGTTCTCGACGATGGTGAAATTGAAAAGCTGCAGGAGGCCTTTGCTTATCGGCTTACCACCTGCTCTCCGAAGATTTGTGGTGATTGGATAAATTTGGTCGACTGTTGAGTCTATTATTTAAATTAAGGACAAACTAGGTCTTTATTCTTATGATTTTTAATAAGTTCTCTTTTTCTAAGTAGTTCTTAACCTGTTTCTGTAATGCAGGGAAACGCCAAACATGGCTCTCTCCATTGCACGCTGGGCGACCTTAAAGCTAAGCCTTCTTATGAGACCCATAGAGACCACGTTTCACTGCCGTAAGTTGTCATTGTCAACACACACTTATCATAGACTTTCATCTTGAAACACTTCGAATTTTTCGAATTTTCCCGAATGCTGGCCATCCAAGTTGGATTCGACGAGAGGGCTCTTTCTCGAAGTTTGACTTATCTAATTGAACTGTTCGTCCTAAGACCCACTTTTTGGGAAGCACTACGGAGATCTTCAACCATTGTGTTCGGGTCTTCCATGGTTTCAGATATAAATAAGAACTATTTAATCGGCAAAAAGTCATGATTGAACTGTATAAAAAGGTTTATTTCGACTAAGACGTAAATATCGGGTTTAGAATGTTGTTGTTATCACATAAGTTGATTGTTTACGATTGTTAAGTTGATTAACATATGATTTGTGTCCTTTGAGTCATCAAATTTGTCTCCTGGCAAACCAAGTTGTCCCCAATAATTATGTGACTGAAAGTCTTATTTTTTTGAGAATTTTCCGTTGAATTCTTATTTTATTTTATATTATTGTTTTCAAATAAATGGTAGTACCAGCCCAGTGTTTTTTTTTTGTTAATTTGAATATTTGGACAATGATTATAACAAATTTCACTGTAGTTTTTTCAATTGGTGACTCAATAGACACAATATATAGGAATATCTGAAAAAATACTTAGCTTTTAATTTATTTGAAGTTATTAAAATGACGTTGCTGTATTTTTACTGATATTACAGTGATTTAATTACTTATTGGTTTTTATTTACTGAAGAAAATATCAGTAACCCAGGGGATGCCTTTTAGGGCCAAGGTTCAGGTCGTCAATAGATGTTTTTTGTTTTAAATGCGTATTGGGGATTTTAATATTATTTCTTGCTTTTTAGAGCTATTTGATTTTGAAGCTGTTTTTTTTTATTTTAGGTTTTTGAAGGAGGGTTTTCTTTTTCAAAAAGCTTATTATTTTGATCTTTTTTGTGGTAAGTGTAAGCGTGTAATATTTTTTAACTTTATATATTTTCAAAATGCCCATAACGCAATTTCTAAATTCACGCGGTTTGTTTTTAAGGAGTTGTTGTGCCTTCGTAGTCCAAGTCTTAGTTCGTCAGAAGTATCTGTGGTAGTTTATTATTAGTGAACTGACGCTGAGATTCGCGTCAGTTTTCCAAAAAATAACTAAAA
This sequence comes from Agriphila tristella, assembly GCA_928269145.1. Classification (NCBI taxonomy): domain Eukaryota; kingdom Metazoa; phylum Arthropoda; class Insecta; order Lepidoptera; family Crambidae; genus Agriphila; species Agriphila tristella. The sequence goes on from OV743431.1 coordinate 38,272,566, forward strand.
CTTCTCTCTCTCTTTGCATTTTGCGCCGGAATGTACACCATATTCGAATTGTTAGACTTAGTACTTATACCGCGATTCGGAACAGGCCACCGCCATCTTTTGTATTCGATATGAACTTACAAGATGAAATTATTATTTTTTCCACTTTTTAACACGTTTTTATTAGTTAGCATTCTCGTTTATTTGTTTGCTTGTTCACACATTTTGCAAACGATTTTATATTAAAACTAGCTTTTGCCCGCGACTTCGTTCGCGTGATTAAGATAGTTGTACATTTATTTTGAAAGTAACGGATTACCATATACTAGGTATTTATCAGTAGACCTCATTTCACACATTTAAATTTTCCCATAAAAAATAATGTACAAACTGGAACACTCTGTTGCACCCTGTACAACGGGAATTTTCCAAAACCCGTCTTATTGCTCACATACACCATGAAAGGTATCTACCCTCCAAAAATGGTGTCTCTACCTTCAGCCCTATACAAATCCCCATACAAACTGGACTGGAACAGCATGTATAACGGAAATTATCCAAAACCCTTTCTTAGTGCTCATATTACATTATAAAAGGAATCTACCCTCCAAAATGGGGTATTTATCTTCACCCCTATACAAATTTCCATACAAACTGGAACACCCTGTAGCGGTTCCCTATGTATTTGCATAAAATTTTAAGGCATAATATGTCTTAGCATAATATGATTTCGCCGAATGATGTTTACGCATAATATTATGTAAGGTTATTCTTCTAAAGGACACTTATAATAAAATAAGAACACATAAATACCTTTAACATCCTTTACTTTCACAGGACTTAGACACTGTCGTACATTTTACACGGTAGTTTCACTTTTCAAGTTACTGCGTCAACGGTTGGAGCAAGAATGAATCCGATTCTACCGTAACTCTCCGCTTATATAGCTCTAGTGTTGCCAACAATCAAATATTGCCAGTAAAATGAATAACTCATATTTGGAAAATAGCGTTAACGTTATCGTTAGGAATAGCAAAAACGCTAAAAACTAGTGTTATAAACGGCAAAACCTAACAATCGACCATCCTGACCTCGTGCATGTCCCCATGCACGCACGCGACCAGGATTTCATACCTAACAATCGGCCTGCTTGCTCCAACCTCGAGGCAATTTTAGACATGACTTATATAATTTAATTGTATTTTTATTTTACGACAATTTTTATTACAAAATTATGTAGGTATTATAATTATAAATCCATTTGTTAGCTAATAACATCAAATTCAAAGTTACATTTTTTTTCATTTTTAACATATATTCAGTATCAAATAGAAATAGAAATAGAAAACATTTATTTGCCACAAACATGGTATACATTTGATGTTCGAACAGTAATTAAGTTTCTCATATTTGACCCATAACAAAGGCATGCAAATATTGGGTACAAGTTGTGATATGAAGCTACCTACACAAAAAAATAATAATAAGTGCGCACTAATCTTCTGCTAATTTATAATAAAATGTTCATACATGATGATTTAATTATAGTAATCGAAACAGTACACAATAATAATGGATCATGTCAAAATATTAATTACGTCACAAAAACAATTCGTAAAACAAAGCTGTACATTAATTCATTTATGAAACAACCTCGAGGCAAATGACAATTTTTATTACAAAATTATGTATTAAATGTATACTAAATCCATTTGATAGGTATAACATCAAGTTCAGAGTAAATTTTTTTTTCATTTTTAAGATATATTCTGTATCATAGCATTAGTTCATTTATAAAACAGATCTCTTTTTTTTTTTTTAATTACTACTCATGTACTACCAAGATCATTTGCTCATGAAGGTACATGAGCTATAATCTATGAATGTAGATCAACTCATATCACCGGAATGGAGCCACCTTGGCTCACATGAGGGTATATCAGTATTACATCTCATTCTATCAATCGTTCAATATCCTACTCATGTACCACCAAGATCATTAGCTCATGAAGGTACATGAGCTATAATCTATGAATGTAGATCAACTCATATCACCGGAATGGAGCCACCTTGGCTCACATGAGGGTATATCAGTATTACATCTCATTCTATCAATCGTTCAATATCCTACTCATGTACCACCAAGATCATTTGCTCATGAAGGTACATGAGCTATAATCTATGAATGTAGATCAACTCATATCACCGGAATGGAGCCACCTTGGCTCTCATGAGGGTATATCAGTATTAAATCTCATTCTTCAATCAATCATCTAAAATCCTACTCATGTACCACCAAGATCATTTGCTCATGAAGGTACATGAGCTATAATCTATGAATGTAGATCAACTCATATCACCGGAATGGAGCCACCTTGGCTCTCATGAGGGTATATCAGTATTAAATCTCATTCACACTCATTCCATATAAGCTAATAACTTCTATTTGCATATTCAAACAAAAATATAGGGCTTATTTGCACTAAAGTTTTCTCAAACCTAATACTCTTGTCATAATATTAAAGAAAAACATTGGCAATTATACAATCACCGATAAAATACATAATTATGATTCAACTCACCGATTCCAATGTATGAGACTTGTCATTATAATTTACATATTTTTTTTTATGAAATTGCTCGCTCGGAATCGGAACTTTATAAAATGCATTCAAGTCAATCAATTTATTTTACAGCTGCGTTGCTGATTTGATTTATGATTAATGAATTAAATTTCATTAAAGTTAACAAGAAAACAAAGTTTAGCTGCTGGATCCCTTAAAGCATGTTCCAGGTTCATGATCTCATCTTAGAAGTGTATACCATCATAATCATTCGAATTATAAAAATCATCATCTTTCTGAAATTAAACACAAAAGCGACAGCAACCCTTCCAAGTATTATCATAAGACTATACTATCAAAATACCTAGGAACATTTCCAATCAAAACTTTTAATACATTATCAAATGAAACCTTATATGTGCAAACCCCACTATTATAATTTAACCCTATAGCAAACCAAACTTTCCCTAATAAGATCGGCAATGCTAAAGTAAATAGAAATGTTGAAATACATTTATTTATATTCAGTGTCAAGATCCAGTTAATACCCGAAAGATCAGATAAATTCACCACGCGACTCTGTGATCCGTTATTCAAGGAACTTGATTTGCTACCATTTATTAACCATCTTTATTTGTATGTATAACACTAATATTGTACATTGAGCCACCGATTGAATCTAAGTACAAAATATGAGATCATTTAAAATAAAGTCATTTATCTGACTGTATCAGTATAATTACAATAGTGTGAAACATTTCTCGAACATGAAATACTAATAGAATGTGGAATATAAGATCAAGACTACTCTATAGTTGCAGACCATTATTTAAAAAGAACTGTCTGTATATCTGGGGTAGGATGTTTTGTAAATAAACATCATAATTTGTTTGCACAACAGTCTAAGGTTCCGGACTGTAGAACCAAGTTTGTCACAAAAACGCTGTCATCATTAGTTTATAATCATATACCGAAAGTTATACGAGAGTTACCATCAGTACTATATATTCTATGCCATCAGTTTTATTTATGAAAAGGTTAAAGTGGTTAACAGATAAGTGTTTCTATTCAATTAGGGAATATTTTGAGGGTAGAACGTAAAATGTATAATAATTTGACATCATGTACTTAATAAATTGTAACTTAAGAATTAGACTTTCAAAATGATTAATATGAATGTGCTTAAAGGATTGTATGATAATTATCTCCCTTCATTCTGCTTGCCTGAAACTGGTGTCGTGTAGCGGATATTAGTTATTTTAAGATTTTTATGTAATGTGTACCATGCTACTTGCAGAATAAATGTTTATTCTTCTTTTATTGTGAATGAAAGTGGCACTGGTATGTATTTTTAGCGATTTGAGCGAGCCAATAGCCAAACAGTTCGATTATCTCCGCCAGTCTAACAATTTGGAAAAAATATATGTCCAAACAGTTCGACTATCGAACTAATAGTAGGAATAAAAGATTCTTACAGGAATAATTTGGTAGACATACCAGTGGACAATAATTATTATTGTGCCTACCTAATTTACCTTGCTGTTGCGACCAGTGACCACGAACTGTTTTAGTCCTTTTATTTATAATGTTCTTATGTATGGTGACAATGTTAATGTCTTTATAATATTAAAGTTCCTTAAACTAACCTAACAGTTAGTGCATAAGCAGTAGATACGGCGCCAAATCCTGGCGGCCAGCGACTAGGAAATCCCGTCCTCCCACTATTAAACTTGCGATTTGTTATCAATCACTGATCATGATAACCACAATGTGACACAAACATGGTGTATTATCTACCACTGATTACTTCAAATTAGTTACCATGTACCTATGCGTTAACATGATTGAAACCATACATCGTACAGATTAGTTAAGAACTGCGTTAGGATCTTAACTTTGGACTAATTACAGCGATGGAGAAAATATAAAAACTCTCAACATAGGCACTATACTTCAGAGAAACTGATCTAGCGTTATCATTTAGCCCGAACTAGCTCACCGTGTGTGTGTGGCGCAATGGCGTGCGTGTCGAGTGCTACCAAGGGTAAGGAGTAGGTAAGCCTTGGTCACAGTCGTGGCTGTGCCCAAGACTCATCCAGCAGCTTGCGCACTACGCTACCAGAGAGTCATCCTGATCAAGCGCTATGCGCAAGCAACCAACCCTAGCATCTTCCTGTATACATACTTATGTTAACTTACGTAAAACATGGCATAATAGATAAATATTTATATATATGCACATACGCACTTTTATGTGGCAAAATTAAGATAGGCATCAGGAGTTATCAGAGAATAGTTACACGTTATCACCAGAGAGTTGCCCTGGTTTAAGGCTGTATATTCGCATCACGTTCCCTTTTTACATTTTCAATTCAAATGATCACAACTGCGCGAGACGTAATGAGGGCGAACTTCGAAAATTCCTATTAAATTATTAAATAGATAAATGGATATACTAAACACGCAATAGATATTAGACAAATACCACATTATTCAAAAAAATAAAAAAAATACTTTAGAATCTTTAAATACTTAAACCACTAGAAAAACCCTGTTCTCTGTGATTAAAATCTCTTTTTTTTTTAATTCTCTATATAGTGCACTCCTTGAAAAATAAACAACAAGTGAAAAATATGAGTCGTATTCTTATTTGTTACAGCTGAAACTTTTGTGAAAAATACCCGTGACCAACAAATTTGAAATTCCACTTGAACACATTGTTTTCGTTTTAAAATACCTGATAATTTATAATGTTTCTCTCTCTATACGGCACAAATTTAAGTAAGTATTTTGTTTCCAAAAACTAAAGTTAATATCAATAGTAATGCTTTCATTCTTAAGATAACTTCTCTGAAAAACGCAAATTTATTTGAAATGCGGATATACAGTCCTAACACAACACGCAAATTAAACTATGTCACCATAATATGATAAAATAATGATACTCAGTTTGCAGAGAAATTCAAATTCAATAACCATGAAGCACTTCAGGGAAGATAATGGTTTGATTAAGGCTTTTGGCGAAAAAGTTCTGTAAAATGTATTTTTACAGAAAATACAACTAATTCAAGATTAAGATGACAGTGGGAGTCTCTTCGCCAGAAAGTAAATAAAAAGGGAATCATTTGAAAAGTAGCTTTAGTTGAAGGAGATCGACCTAGCAAAACTTTATGACTAAGATGTCGACATTTTTATCGTTTAATCCATCAAATATTAAACAAGAAAAAAAAATTGCATAAGTCAAACTACATCGAGTGCAAATCTGTTACTCTTGGCGATCGACGTTAAAACTTCTCGCGATCGACCGGTCGACCCCGATCGACCGTTTGGGCACCTCTGGTATATAGAAATAGAAATTTATTCGTACGAAACACGGTACAAATTATTCATATAAAATATTTAAGGCACAAGTTCAGCGTGTTCCACCAATTACTGGTATACAAATAATTACAAAGTTATAATAAAATAAAATAATAAATATCAAAAATCTAATAACTATTGGATCTAATTGAAAATAATTATAGGAAACTTACAGATGAGAACTTATTCAAAACATGGCACAATACTAGTACATGCCCACTATCTGCCAAAGAGTATGTACCATAAAAATCACTTTTTATTATTATTATTCTGTAATACCTCAAAAATGTAAACAGTAAGTAATTTGAAAGTTAAGTAAGTTGAAAGTGTAATTTGTATCGGAAAAAGAGAAAACGTCAGAATTAACTTCTATTACTCATAAAAGTATATCATTTTTATTTTTATTTTGGGGCAACTTTATTATTTAATGTTCACGCAAAGCCCCCGTATAAACTGAACCATTCCCTTTAAATGAATTATCAAAATTAATAAACATTTGTAAATAAGTAGGGTTACTTTCAACCTCATAACTCATAAAATAATAAGATGAAATGTAACTTCTGACCTTTAACCGCTTTGAAGGGGATACCTCAGCATTCCATCCTCGATCTCGTTTCTTCAACTTCATCTTCTTTATTCTCGCATCTCGAACTAAGACTTTTCGACACGCTGCCGCAACTTGTGGGTAGTCAGTCTCGTTCCAATGAGTATTAAACAGAAAATAATGCAAATTTTAGAATAAATAAAGCCATGAGTACGTACCAATTTAGCTTTGTTTTTATCTCAAACACAAAATTTACTGGAATAGTTGGGAAAGACTTTGACCTTTAACTTCAGGAATGGAGAAAATTTCATATTAACTGATAATTAGTAGTTTTCCAATGGAAACCGAATACTACAAAATTATGTGATATCGGTTTCCATTAAAACCAAATAATTAAGAAAGGTTTCGAACCTCTCCTTTTCTTTATATAGTTGTGGTATTAAGTACAGTTCAAAAAAAAATATTTTAGCAAGAGTAGAGTGTAAGGTACATTTTTTTTTAACTAATAAAGGTAGAATAAAAACAAAATGATTAAGAAAACCCCCTTTTCTTTTATGCAGCGTACAGCGTATTGATAGTTAGTCATGAATTTCATGTAGATGTTGTAGGATCAAATCACTTATCGCACTACCCGCCAATTCTATCGGGGAGTAGCCCCGATCAAGGATTAGTGAGCAGTGCTTTCATTACCCTACCCACCAATGCTATCAGGGAGTGGCCCTGACCAAGCATTAACGAGCAGCGTTTGAGGGTGGTGTAGAACAGAGTGTGAAGTATGCACTGTCGAAGTGTAGCCTCGACCAAGTGCAATGAGTGTGAAGTGAGTAGGATCAAATCATTTATCGCACTAACCGCCAATTCTATCGGGGAGTAGCCCCGATCAAGGATTAGCGAGCAGAGCTTTCATTACCCTACCCACCAATGCTATCAGGGAGTGGCCCTGACCAAGCATTAACGAGCAGCGTTTGAGGCTGGTGTAGAACAGAGTGTGAAGTATACACTGTCGAAGTGTAGCCTCGACCAAGTGCAATGAGTGTGAAGTGAGTAGGATCAAATCATTTATCGCACTACCCGCCAATTCTATCGGGGAGTAGCCCCGATCAAGGATTAGCGTGCAGAGCTTTCATTACCCTACCCACCAATGCTATCAGGGAGTGGTCCTGACCAAGCATTAACGAGCAGCGCTTGAGGCTGGTGTAGAACAAAGTGTGAAGTAAAGTGACAATTTTGTTTTTACTGCGTTCAATATTGGTTACCACTTCTGAATTGTAAGGTTATTCTTCTAAAGGACTCTTATAATAAAATAAGAACACATAAATACCTTTAACATCCTTTACTTTCACAGGACTTAGACACTGTCGTACATTTTACACGGTAGTTTCACTTTTCAAGTTACTGCGTCAACGGTTGGAGCAAGAATGAATCCGATTCTCGTCGTGCTGTCTTCACGCGCGCCGCAGGCGCGCGGGGAGATGGCATGAGGCCGAAGCCTTTGGCCATTGTTTCGGGTTCGCGGGCCGTTTACGAACGGCCTGGTCATTGGGGTCACCCCTCCACGCTTCTTCACACACCGCCGCGCGGTCTGCCCTACCAGGTGAGACCCCGAAGGGAGGCCCAGCAGAGGCGACCAGCGAGCGGACGGCGGACTTTAGCGTGGGAGGGGAGTATCAATATGATGTGGGTAGATGAAATAAACTTTTGGAGTGGGGGATTAGGATTTCGATGGTGGAGGGGTATAAAAAGTGATGCGGGTATTTGGAGATTAAACGAATCATCATGGTGGGGGGCCCCTCCGCGGTGGCGGAGGGGGCCGGTGTCAGTCCGGTGGTGGGGCGGCTGCGATCGCCCGCAGTTGTTGCGAGCGAGAGCCTGGCGTCGCATCCGGTGTTGGGTCGGCGGCGGCGGGTTGGGGGGGCGGCAGTAGCTCCCTGGGAAGGGGCCGGCCGCGCTGTGGGCGCTCATATGAAGGAGCGATGTTTTGCAGGTGGGCACAGGAGGATGCGTCGCTGCGCGCGAACATTCCTGCCGACATGCGGGACACAAAAGAATCAATGGTTTCCATTTTGAAGTCTCTGTATATTGTAGCATTTCTCACGTAGCGGCCGGCGTTGGCTATAGTGCGCAGGGTGTTATTTTGTTGCGCGCGGAGGCGACGTTTGTTGCTCTCCGAGGTGAGTGCGAACCAGGCCGGCGCCGCGTACGTGAGAATAGGGCGGATGTAAGTTTTATAAATATTGATGCGTGTACGGAGTGGGAGGCGACTGGTGAGTATCGACCGCAACTTTGCTCGGGCGACGGATGTTTGAGCGATTACTTTGTTAGTATGGCTGTTCATTTTCAGTTGGCGGTCGATAGTGACGCCGAGATATTTGGCGGATGGCAGCCATGGGATGCGCTCGCCTAAGATGGAGAGCGGCGGCGGATGCGGCGATTGGCGGCCGATGAGTATAGCCTGCGTCTTGGTCACATTGAGGGCCATACGCCACTTACCCAGCCAGTCCGGGAGGGCGTCTAGTGTGGGCTGTAGTTTGTTGGCTGCGTGAGTGGCGTTCATGGACGAAGCGATGTATGCCGTGTCATCCGCATACAGCGCCAATCTCGCCCGGCCCACGACGGGAATGTCATCCGTGTAGGCCTGGTAGAGGACGGGCGAGAGGCAGCTGCCTTGCGGGACGCCGGCTTTGACAGGGCGTGGTGATGAGAGGTGATTTTCTACCACCACTTGTATGCTGCGGTCACTGAGGAACGAGGCAATGATTCGGATGAGGCGGAGGGGGGCGTTCGACTGTATAAGTTTGAATAATAGGCCCTCATGCCACACCCGGTCGAACGCCTTTTCCATGTCTAGCAGCACCATGGCGCTATATTCCCTTTTATTGGCACAGGTGGCGAGGTAGTGAAGTACCCGTGTCAATTGCAGCGTGGTCGAGTGTTCGGCCCGGAATCCAAATTGTTCGTCGCGCGGAGTGATATATTTGGTTAGATGCGGTAGTAAGAGTCTTTCGAACAATTTGGATAGACAGGAGAGCAAGGTGATGGGCCGGTGGCTCTCTGGGCGGGCGGGATTCTTACCCGGTTTTGGAATCATAACTACCTTGCCCTTCCTCCATTCGGTGGGGTAGTGTCCGGTCCGGGTGATTCCGTTACACAAGCGGGTGACGGCTGCGATGGTGTTGCGAGGGAGGCGGCGGAGGGCGGCGTTTGAGATACCGTCAAGTCCCGGGGCCTTCCTTGGCTTTACCCGGGCCAATTCTTTGCGCACCTGGTGGGGCGTGAACACGATGGGGTCATCAGTGGCAGCTGGTACGGCGGCCAGGCAGCTAGTCACTTGCGACTGGACTGCCGCATTGTGTTCGCTGTCGGCCACCGGGTTAGGCGTGAATTGCCACCCTAGGTGCTCAGCGAGGAGCTCGGCCCTGTCCTCGGCTTTATACCTGGGGTGCCCGTTTTGATCTATTAGTGGGCGCGGCGTCGCTGGAGTTTGCGAGAGTCTTTTGCATAGGCGATGGACGGACCGGGTATCGTCGCTCGCGTTGTCAATTAGGCGCTCCCACGTACTCGCGGCATTTACGTCCAGGGCGGCCTTTACCTGGGTGATCAGACTATTCAGCCGGGTTTTCGTGGTGGGGCAGCGGGTTTGTTGCCACAGTCTTTGTGTACGGCGCTTTTCCGCAATGAGTTCACTTACCCAACGGGGGAGGGCAGATTGCCGCTCGGTGCCGCTGGGGGGTGCGCGGGAGGATGTAATTAGCGCCGTCCGTATTACCGTGGCAATGTCCGTTGCTGCGGCTTCAACGTCGTCGGCGTTGTTGATAGGGCGGGTGGTGGTATTTCTCTCCAGCTCGCTCGCGAATACCTCCCAATTCACGCGCATCCGCGGGGTGGGGGGGGTGACTCGCGAGGGCAGGTCGCCGAAGATACATACCACTGGTCGATGGTCGGAGGGCAAGTCGTGTGAGACTTTCTGAGAGATGGTGGTAGGTATGTCTCTATGTATTATTATATCGAGCACCTCTCCGTTTCCATTTGCGTCGTATCTAGTGGGCTCATCCGGGGCTTCGATGCAATAGTTGTGGTTGGCAGAGTCCCTATGTAGAGCGAGACCTGCTTGGTTGTTGGTGGTAGAGTTCCATATTGTATGTTTGGAATTGAGGTCGCCCGCTATGATAGTAGGGAGCGGGCGGAGCAAACTTCTTACCTCCAAGACATCGATGGTAGTGCTGGGTGGTTTGTATGCGGCGTAGAGGCGGATATCCGTCCCGCCAAGTTGGATATCGACGCCCAGTGCATAGAACGAGGCGGCAGTGCTCGGTGGTGCCGGCTGGTGGATAATGCGTCGGTGGACGAGTATCAGTAGGCCCCTGTAGGGCCGGCCGTCGACTGGAGATACTTCGTCCTTCCGGTAATCTGTATAGTTAGGCGCTTTGAATGTAGCGCCGGGCCGTAGATGTGTTTCGCTCACGAGCGCGATGTCAATGTCGTGCTCCCTAAGGAAATGAAGGAGCATTCGTCGCTTGCCCGTGAGCGTCTGGGCATTCCAATGCGCAATCTTTAACGGCCGGAATGTGAGGCCATTAATTGAGCGCAGCAAGTGGTGAGTTGCTCTACCAGAGAATGAGTCATTCTGGCGAGCAACTGTTGCATATCAGGCGGCAGTTGTTGGGCCTGCGTTGTAGGTGGATGCGCCGCGGCTGCGGCGGTAGGCGGCGCCACATTCGCGCCTGTATTGCCGCCGGGTGGCGGGGGAGCGGGGCGGGTGCCTCGCTTTTTCATGCGGCGATGGTGTGCCGGTGCGGCGCCGCGGGCGGTCGGCGGGTTTGCCGGGGCCATCAGTGTCGCGGGCGCTGTTTCGCTCACCTGGGTGGTCGGAATTGATGCCCGGGTGGCGGGGCCGGGTTTGGCTGTTAGGTTGGTCTTAGCGAGCGGCCCGGCTCTTTTATTGCGGAGCTCGCTTTTGAAGTTAGGGCAGCCCAAATGGTTGGCCGGGTGCGGGCCGCCGCAGTTTGCGCAGGTGGCGGCTTCTGTGCGTGGCCGGGGGCAGTCGGCGGCGGCGTGCGGGCCTCCACAGCGGACGCAAGCAAGCGCGCGGTGGCAGCCCTTTGAGGAGTGGCGGAACCCCTGGCAGCGGTGGCATTGCGCAGGGCCCTTCCTGCCCCGCCAGGCCTCAATGCGTATGCCCGGTAGGTATAGGAGCTCAGTTACCTCGAATATAGTAGTGATCGCGGCGGCCGAGGTTTTGTTTATGGCCGCGTAGAATATGCAGCCGGGGCGGCCGGCGCGTGCTCGGATCTGCTTCACGTGATCCACCGTGAAGCCGAGCTCGCCCAGTGCTGCCTTGATATCATCTGCGTCTGTGTTGTAGGGGAGGCCGCGGATTGCAACCTTCATACTTCGCTCCTCTGGTAGTGCGTAGGAGTACCAGCTCAGACCCTCTTTGCTCTCTAAGTCAGAGAGGTAAGATTGAATGAGCCGGTACTCGTTGCCATCTGTTGGTGTGAAGCGCACGCCCTGCCCGTAGGGCCGAGCGTTAGGGGGGCGGCCGAGTTGGTCGTGAATCGCTCTTATGTGGGTGGGCCAATTTTGCAAGCTTTCCACGATAAGAGGAGGGTATTGCTTCTCTTTCGGCGCCGCCGTGGTGGAGGGGGCGGGCTGCGAAATTGAGGGGGTAGTTTGCGAAATGCCCGGGTGGGTAGTCGCAGAAAACGACGTGGAGGGGATGGCGGTCGATGGTTTCGCAGCCGCAGCACTTGCGAAAGTTGGAGGTGTTTGGGTTGTCTTACCCGCGTCCTGAATCACCCGGCGTGGCTGGCGCTGCTCTCGCTGCGGTAGCGCGGCCGGGGTTTGCAAGGGCTGCGACTGCGGTGAGGGAGTGGGTGTCACCTCTGGGCCGGTGGCCGCATCCGGGGTGGCTGGGAGGTCCCCGCTGCTACGGGAACGGTTGAGGCGGCGCGGGTCGCGTGGGTGGAGGGGGTGCGGCGTGGCGCACACGCGCTTTTCCCCTTCGGTCGGCGAGCGGCGCTTTCGTTTGCTGCTGGCGGGTGGCAAGGGCAGCGGCAAGTCGTCCATGGCCGATAGGGCCTGTAAGGCCAGCTCGTCGGACGGCGTCAGAGCTGGAACGTCCCCCAGCTCGTATTCGGCCAGCCTGATGTACGTTGCCAGCCAGCGGGTCATCCGGGCAGATAGGTACCCGGAGCTAATGAGCCGCGACACCATCACTGAGTCCGATTCATATCGGACTCGTGGCGATGTTGCCTTGGCTATCAGACGTAACCGGCTGGCTGGATCCGTCACAGGACTGGGAGTCGGCGTCACTGGGGTCGTTTTGGGGTTCGCGGCGGCTGCGGTCGGGGGCGCAGGTTGCGCGGTGGTTCGCGGCGCGGATCGCGGCGGTGGCGGGTCGTCTGCCATGGCTCGCGGGCGCGCGGGGCTCGGGTGTGGGCGCTACCCCAGGGCAGGTTTTGAGCCTGCCCTGCTGCCGAGAGAAAAGTGCGCGACGCTGGCCGGCGGGCCAGGTGGTGAAATTCCACGCTAATCACGCAAGGATTAGTTGGAATTCACCGAACGAAAACGAATGAGCGGGTACCGTACGCTGAAAAACATTAAACATAGAATCTGAGCATCCGAGAACAGTCCTTCCGATCCGATTCTACCGTAACTCTCTGCTTATATAGCTCTAGTGTTGCCAACAATCAAGTATTGCCAGTAAAATGAATAACTCATATTTGGAAAATAGCGTTAACGTTATCGTTAGGAATAGCAAAAACGCTAAAAACTAGTGTTATAAACGGCAAAACCTAACAATTACTTAGTCATAACAGCTTATGCATAATTTTTTAGGCATAACTAATTAAGCATAATCATGTTTAAGCATAAAATTCTTAAGCATAAATTTAAACACTCATAATGTTATTAACGCATATTTTAATAAACAAAAAAATGAATACACTTCGAAACTTACACATTTAAAAGCTATTGCTAAAAATTTACACTTGAAATAAATATAAATATTGTTTGTCACATACATGGCTAGGGGTATGTATTTACAATGCCGAAGTTGAAAACACCGAATTTTTCAAGACCTATGGACGAAACACCGAAAATCAAATGATCGAACGGTTGTTTGGCTGTACGTTTAAAATCACGAAAGGACATTTTAACTAAAATACTAAATCCCGAAGCTTTAAAAACTGAAGGTTAATTGAGGGTTACATGCCAGCAGGTCGGTTCTGGCACTTCGCCGACCGCTGCCGCGGCACGCTTGCTTCGCTCGCTCGGCTCGTGCGTTGTAGGTCGCAATGAAACTTAACCTCCTCCTAGCTCGCTACGCTCGCTCGTCGTCGCACCTAACAGACTTTTGGGATTTTGAACTATCGGCATTCTAACTTTCGGGATTTCAAACTATCGGTCATTTAATAATCGATCTTAAGTTACGGTCTATCGGATATCGATATTTAGGATTTTCGGCATTTTGAAAATAGGTGTTTTATACGTCGATATTTCGATCGTAAATAAATTAATATGAAATTTTCGGCATTTTAATACATGGGGTATGTATTAAAATGCCGAAAATTTGCAAGAAAATAAATAAGTACGTTACGTAAAATTGTTTACTCTTATTGTTTTTGATTTTTATGTCTAAATAATATTAGGCGAATAGACAATATGCCTAATAACGTTATGCGAAAACAAATTAGTCTAAATGATTATTATGCTTATATAAATAGTATGCCAAAAAACAATTATTCCAAAGTATTATTATGGTAAAAAAAAATATGCCAAATCCGTTATGCCAAATCAAATTAGGTATAAATCCATTATGCGAAAACAAGGGATCCCCCCTGTAGCACCTCAATAAAGGATATTTTACAAAACCCTTTCTTAATACTCACCTACACCATGAAAGGTATCTACTACCCTAAGAAAATGGTGTCTCTACCTTCAACCCTATACAAATTCTCATACAAACTTGAACAACCAGTAGGGTGAGTCGGACGTGCGCACGAACGGAACGGTACGGAACCCACCAAAAAACGACAAAAAATCACGCTTATTGTATGTGGGAGTCCCACTTAAATATTTATTTTATTCTGTTTTTAGTATTTGTTGATAGCAATAAATACTAAAAACTGAATAAAAAAACTGTTGCCGCTATAAAGCGACAACAGAAATACATCATGTGAAAATTCAACTGCCTAGCTATCACGGTTCATGAGATGCAGCCTGGTGACAGATAGACAGACAGACGGACAGTGGAGTCTTAGTAATAGGGTCCCGTTTTTATCCTTTGGGTACGGGACCATAAAAATTAAAGTCTAAATCCGGCCTCCGGCAAAGAAAATATATACTAACGTAAAAAGAAGCGACACTTGCGCATGGGTGCTGTAAAATTGCTCGCGGCTATGTGTGAGTGCGCCGGGCGCGCGCGGGGGTGCCGCGACGCCATCGGGGCGAGGAATCTCCTCCGCGGAGTCACGCTCTGTCAGGCTTGCCTAGTTCGCTCGTAAGTCGCACCGCGCAATAATAGTACAGACATTACCAGGCTAGGCCCACTCCGCGCTTTAGGTACGAAGCTACAAGTAGCCAGCGGGTCCGTCCGGACGGACTAATTTCAGAGGCCGCCGCGTGCCGGCTGGGTCGCACGTTAGCAGTTCGATTTCGATAGTCACTCAATAATAATTTTATTATAACCAAAATGAAGGCATATGACATTCGTAATGGGCTGCCTTAATACTAATAAAAAGGATCCGAACCTCACGTGTTTTTCACACTTCCAAAAGTTCCAAACGACATCGAAACGTATTAGTATTTAGTATCCATTTATTCTTAGGTAGGTACTTACTTGTCTTATTTGTTAAACAATATATTCACCCAACTATTTACTGAAATAATAATTTATAGATTAGGTAGGTACACTTACCTACTTTCCAAATAAAGTTAATTATGAATACAATTTCATTTCGTATGAAAGCAAATTGACTCAAAGTCAGCATGTCTGATGTGGCGTTGACTGTACTTATCCTAGGTTATTTTGAAACATATTTAAGTACCTACACATTATTTCACAACCTCATAACTTGTAATAAATTAACTTCCTGTTATTTAATTATTATATAAAAGAAGAAAGTGAAACCCTGAATTCGTTAGAGGAAATAAGAGCTACGCGATAGAAAGAGACGCAACTTCTAGGTGAATATAACTGTAGCCAAGGGAGCGGAGTGCAACCTGGATTGCACTTTATTGTGTATGGAATAGAGTCGCTATTTAATTAATTGACTTTGCGGAGTGGATCTTCTGTACTTGTACTATTATGTATTCTGTGACATTACAGGCAAGTACGACAAACTAAAGTGATAATTATGTGTCACGCCGCGAAATGAAATGTGAAGAAGTTAATAGTATATTGTACGTACATTGAGGGGTGATGTGGTGTTTGCACTTTCTTCCGAGTGACACATAGTGCTTTATACTACAGAAAAATAAAATAAATAAGTGTTATTGAAAATTAAATAGCTACAATCAGGCGCCTTGCCTTTCACCCCGGACACTCCATACAACCACCCCGAACTACATAATCTATTACACAGACACTACACAGAATGACGTTTTTGTACTTTTGTCATCATCTTCCTCCTGCCCTTATCCCAATTTATTTGTAGTGCTATGTCTACACAAAATAAAATTTTGCGCTCGTAGAATGACCACTATTGGGGTCGGCGCAGCATGTAATACATATACATACATAATTAGGTTTTGGCAAAGTTTTACGATCGGCCGCCTGCCTGACACCAACCCTCCTTGGGAATGCTGTTGTTGACAGTTTCCTCGCTGCCATTCGAGTGACCCTTTGTGCGATGGTCTGCACCGGGTCCCTAAAACTTCCCTCTATCGCCTTCTACGATACCCACGGGATGAGATGGGACAGTCCTATTCTTAACCGGAACTGTGCGGCACTGTGTACTTTTGTATAGAAAAATATTAAAAACTCGCACTTGACCGTTTTGTGTGATTTCATTTATTAGGTACCTCTCATTTACCTCCGGGGTTTATTAGGGGGTCGAAAAAAAACGTTATTTTTAGGCTCCGACGCACCATTTCCGAGATATTTGCATTTTTGTATTTTTTATTAAATTAAGTTAAATACTATATATGATAGACGGAGTATGGATTTTCATAAAACTTTTCTGTAAGCTTTTAAACTTTTAGATTTTTGCATTCACAATGCTATTTTTATATTAAGATGAATAAATAATGAAAAAATATTAGAAAAAATCGACTCACCCGTAGCAACTCAGACGGGATCCCGTCTGGTGAGTCGATTTTTTCTAATATTTTTTCATTATTTATTCATCTTTTCTTTAAGCTTTTTAGTATGAGAATAAAGAAGGAATAATAAAACTAATTAAACTAATAAACTCGGGCAAACGAAAAATAAACCTTGATATTGATACAAATCAAGAAATCATATTAACTATTGATCCATATTTTTAATTGTAATATACTAGCATTTATATTAATATAAAATCAATACAATTATACTTCATCAAAATTTCGTTTTATTATTTCCTTACGTTTGCTAATAGCCAACCCTATCACAAGTCGTGACGCACGTGACGTAGCCGCCGCCAGACTGGCGCCAAGCTCACACCTACAGGGAGTGACGCGCCTGTGCCTCCGGCGAGTTCCCGATAGATGATAGATGTGTCGGCGGCGCTCGACCTAAAAACCGAAATGTACCATGAGGTGAGAACAGTGCTCTGTAAAACGCTCGCCCATTGCCTTATTCTTGAGTAGAGAGTTTACTTGTGGGATTCAGATGATGAAAACGATAATGTTTTATCCAGGATAGCATATCACCCTTACATCGTAGATACTCTAAGGGCACAGAATACTTAATAGCACAAGTCCAAGGGTCCGTCCGTACCGAGCGCTTTGCCAATACATTTCTTATGCGAATTGAAAAAGAATGAAATGCGCCTGCTTATGTGTTCCCGATAGTTACAACATTGGTCTCTTCAAGGCACGAGTAAATAAGCATTTTCTGGGCAAGTATGCTACATCCTGTTTATTTTAAACAGTTAAGTACCCACATTTTTTTATTAAAAAAAATCGTAGGCACTCGTGTCAGTTAGCCCATCTGTTTCTTTCGGGGCAGGGTTGAACTGGTACTATGGTACTATACAGGCACTATGGGCAACAGCGTCGCTTAACCAGTTACCAACAAAAGGGCGCTGTATGCACATTCTCAAACATTTCCCCCCTCATCTACGAAGTTTGCAATAAAATAATCTGAAATTTTTCTAGAAAAAAAAAATCATTTTTTTTATAAATAAGGACCTAATAATTTACCTTCCTCAATTTCTGGTGCTACAACTATCCCTATGGAATGAAAATCCCGGTCGAGTAATCTCGTCCTGTGACTTGTGTCGTCAGAATAGGCGCATTACCTACCGCAAACCCATTTCATTTGTTCCCAGCGAACTGAACACGCTTTTTCCCTCTTGAGGGGCTGACAGCCCGATAGAGGACATTGTGCACAAGTCTAGCATACAGGAACACATTGTTTACATCTACAAACGCTTTTGTTAAGTTCGATATTATGCTGTGGTCAAGTAAGACGCAGGGGTCCCGGGTTCGATTCCTAGGTACATTTGTACTCGGTTTGGTTGGTGGTAGGGATTACTTATTTTAAGTCCGCCCGGCTAGCTACCACCATCTTTTCTAAGTCTGATGCCATAAATCAATTTAAAAATTGCTGTGTTTCGGTAGTTAGAGCTAAGATAGCCAGTTCCTCAGTGATGAAGATTCTAGGTGTAGTGCGCTGCCACCTTCGGCATTATCGTCACATAACATCGGGTGAAGTAAAGATCAAACATTATCCCGTTGTGCACTTGTGCATAAAAAAAATGGTATGTATGTATGTTCAGTAGAATCTTTTTAGTTTCACTTTTGCCACCTTCTGCCACCGCCTGTCATGTTGAAAAGGTAAGTACACCTACTCGTACTTGTTTCTACATTTCATCGGAATTTGGTCAATCATTTTTTGAGGAATAATGAAACCCTAAATGTATTGTACGGTTTCAATAATTTAACTTTTCACTGACGGAAAATTATATTACTTGTGCATTTCTTTAAGAAACGTTTATGTGTCTATATTATATGATTTACTTAGGTGTAGTATAACCCGGGTGACTGATCCGTTGAGGTTGCAAAACTATTGTTTTTTACTGTCCCTTAATTTGAATGCATCAATACTTCTTATAAAATAAAATACCTAAATAAAAGCCTCCTTCTCTCCAAATGTCCTATTTCGAGTAGACGCAACCGCACAACGTATCTAGGCACTATAGGCACCAAAGCAGTGCGCCCCTGACAATGTGGCGCGCTCCGCAGACAATACGCCAAGTAGGTACACCACTCAGCATATTGCTACCCCCGCAAAAGAACAAACAACCAGGGGGTCAAGTCTGCTAATGTTTTCGTCAAAATCGTAGTTCAATGGTGTTTGAACGGTAATGCTTTTTTACACAGTTCTTGTTTCTTATACCCAAAACCGAAATACATTGTGTTTCTTAAACTCAAAACGGAAACATATTGTGTCTTGATTTTGGGTTTAAGAAACAAGAACTGTGTCAAAAAGCATTACCATTAGAACACCATTGAACTACGATTTTGACGAAAAAATTAGCAGACTTGACTCGCAGTTTATACGTTAGCGTTATATGGTTTTATGTGAATAACATTGAAAAAAATATGTGAACCTAACCACAGACCTTAGATTAAGTTCTATATCCGAATAAGTGAACTTTTGCATTAGTCATCCTTCTATATCCTACTTCCTACTTTCCTACTTCCTACTATTATGTGAAAGTTTATGGGTTTGGATGTTTGTTCCTCAATCACGCAAAAACGGATGAACGGATTTAGATGAAATTTGGCACACAGATAGTTTATAGCCTGGATTAAAACATAGGATACTTTTTATCCCGGTCAAAGGTTCCCTAGGGATTTTCCGAATATCCAAGCGGATGAAGTCGCGGGCGGAATCTTCTAGTATTATAAATGAATGAATGAATGAATGAATACTTTATTGTTCACCATAATAAAAACAAATAAGGACAGTACAGAAGTGGAACAATATTGGCAATATTAAATGTGAACGTTTGTGGATTTAGATGTTTGGATGTTTGTTCCTCAATCACGCCAAAACTACAGAACGGATTTGGTTGGAATTTGGCACACAGATAGTAGATAACCTAGATTAAAACATAGAATATTTTTTATCCCGATATTCCCACGGAAACGGGAACCACGAGGATGAAACCACGGGCGGCCGCTAGTACTTTCATAAGTTGCAATCGGCCTCTTATACCTTACAGTCACTAACGTAGTTATATAAATATGTAAATGAAATAAAATACTAATGTTCAATTAAAACTAATAAACTGACTACACTTGAATAGAACTATTATTTTGACTGCAAATTAACTTCTTCCAACCTTGTTAGTGCCTGAGGATATTACCCCATTCACTTAACCTGCTCGCAAGTTGAAAACTAAGTTTCAAGAAACCGTTCCTTGTTCGTTCATTTCTGATGGTGCTAAGGCTGCCTTTCCACCTGAAATGTGCTACGTAACTAAGCTGTGAGCGAGGTCAAAGCTAAGCTACAAAACTTTATAACCGTTTCTCCATACATTACCTATAGGGGTTGCCAACTTTTTTTGCATCAAATATTAGTATTTTCAAGCTTATTACGTGTAAAAATATAGTAGATGGCGAAAAAGTCCAAAAAAATATAGTAGGTTGCCGTTTTGTATGGAGGATTTTATAGAAGTAGTATTTATCATACTTACTAAATATTTTCATAATTTATTCAACGGCCATAAACATAAGAGTTTACACAAATGTGCATATAACTAATATTTTTTGCTGCTTTTGTTTTATTTTTTCACTAAAAAAAATGTAGATTTGTCTACTATATATTTTTTCAAAAAATATAGTAGGCGAGCCCTCAATATAGTAGGATACTATATTATATAGTAGGGTTGGTAACCCTACTTATCTATTATTATAAGGGCTTATTTTTCAATGCCCAGTTTCTTTTTACTCATGTGCCCTGATAAAGATTTATTCGATTGATAACGTATTATGCCGCCAAATTTAAAATGATTGTCATATTTGTTTGTAAATTTTTTGGATGACTTTTATGTTATTCGGATTATAATTTAACTGACTGATATCAATCATCTGAGGATTGAAAAATCAGCCCTAAGTGCTGTAGCGGAGCGACTAAGATTAAGATGAACTCCCATCCGTAGCTCTAATAGCACGCGTCCTTTCATATAAAAAACAACTTTATTTTTTGTTAAACCCGTTACCACCAGCGCTAAGCTAAGCTACGCTATGGAAATAAACGATCCCTATTGTTGGATATCATAACACATCCTTAGCTACACAGCTTAGTTAATCTCTGGTGGAAAAGTTCCCTAACGACTAGCGACTTGCAAAAATATTATCTCGGTCCCATCGCACTAATTCTGAACGATAAACCCAAAACCGTAACGTTGTCATTTGGGTTAAATTTACCTAAAAATCTTTGGTTTAGCTTTAGAATTCTCATTTGAATTGTCCAAGATTGGCATCCTAGGCTCCCTAGGCATAGCTTTCAACAATTTTAACAAAGCTAAAGCGAGTAAGTATTTTTCTGTAATCGAAACTGAAAAGGTAACGATTTCGTTTAGGTATTTTCGTTGAAAATTAGCACGATTGAACCCAGCCCCCCTAATCAAATGGCCACATTCTATTCGTTTGAACGCAACGCTTACTATTAAAACTTTAAAATAAGCAGTAAACTGTAAAATTTCGTGCCGTAAACTTGACAATTCCATACAATACATCGAAGTCTGTGATTTACATAAGTTTGCGTATTTAAGCTTTAAAAGTAAGCGTAGCGTTCAAACGAATAGAAAAGTGGCCATTTGAGTAGGGGGGCAGGTATTTGCAAAAGTCCCTATCTTTAATCCTGAAGTTCAAACTTGCTCGATAAAGGCATACAATCAAAGCTATTCAAAAGCCTCCCCACACAAGTATAGGTGCACAGGCTTATATCGTAATATCGACCATCCAAAACTCAACCTGTGACCTTTACATCCGTTTTACAACCTCTTGAATGGCAGCTATAATAATCCAGTTAGATGTTCTAAAATACCACTTTAAGATTTTCATTTCAGGCTTTTTGCGATATATTTTTTATTGTGCCCTTCTTAAAAGCAATTGGAATGCGTACGAATGTTATTTGACTGAAAGGTATTGCATAGGTTTTGGTTTATTCAGAGTCGAAATATGCGACATTAAAAGGCCGTTTCTTTTTATGAAATTACTAGCGGCCGCCCGCGACTTCGTCTGCGTGGAAAGGTTTTTTTGTTATTCCTCGGGAACAATACTTTTTTCGGGATAAAAGGTAGCCTATGTCCTTCTCTGTCCCCTGACAACGTGTATGCAAAATTTCATGATGATCGGTTCAGTAGTTAAGACGTGAAGGCGTAACAAACAAACAAACGTACTTTCGCAAGGATAGAAGTTTGATATTTTTAAGCTCTTTGTCAACTGTTTGGTCTTGAAATATTGACTATGAATAATAAATTTAAATAACATCTGTGAATGCAAAAAATCTAAGATATAATAAACTATTATTAAGACTTTGACTATTATTTTGATGTTTTGGTAAATCCAGGGCAAAACTTGGTGCATATAAATATTGCAGCTGTCATGATGAACATTTTTGACCGAGCGAGCGCGAAGATTCCGTTTCAGCTTGGGCAAAAATGCATTCGTATGTCCGTCCGGCTGTCCGTTTGTTCTCTTTTACAGGTCGCATTTCTGAACCGATTCTCGTGAAATTTTGTGAGCAGGTTCTATAATTTTATGTAATTTTTTCGATTCAGTTTTTCAAAATTTTTCAATGTAGTGGAGGTGCTTATGGGTTAGTAGCTATGTAAGTTTTTTCATACAAACCGTCTCACTTCTACGTACAAATAACACAGGACAAACAAAATCGTTAACCGTTGCCAATTATCATCTGTTATCATCAATTTTATGTATATCATCAAGTTAATTAACTTATATCTATTTAATAATTCAATAGGAATTTTCAAAGTACGCCCTCATTACGGCTCGCGCAGAGTTGTTTTGATCATTTGTATTGAAAATTTAAAAATGAAACGTGATGCGCGTGTACACCCCTAAGTAAGTACACCTTTATAAGAGTACCCTCTCGGGTATTATAAAGAAATACCAAGCGCTGGCATTTCACAAGCCAGATGATAACACGCAATACATTAGATAAATACCTACCTCATTATTCTTATAAAATAAACAATGACTTTAAAATCAGTAAATACCAGTAAGAATCATGTCAAAGTGTACCAATTTGAGCATTTTCTAATATTTTATTTCTCTGTGATTAAACTTTTTTTTTTAATTTTCTCACTATAGGGCACTCCTTGACAATACAAACAATAAGTGAAATAATAAATATGAGTCGTATTCTAATTTGTTACAGCTGAAACGTTTGTGTAAAATACCTCTGACAAGCAAATTTGAAATTCCACTTGAAAATATTGTCTTCTTTTTAAAATACCTGATAGTTTGTGTTTTTCTCTCTATACGGCACTAATTTAAGAATTTTGCTTCCTAAAACTAAAGTTTACATCAATAATAATGCTTTAATTCTTTAGATAACTTCTTTGGAAAAACGATAATTTCTTTGAAATCAGATATACACTCTAAATATAATAGATTTTCTTAGGATTTAGTAACTTTATGATAGTAAATTTTAATACTGTAGCTCATTTCAAGCGCCCATAATTTAACCTTTTATTATAACTTGTGGCATTAGCAAACCAAGTCACATAAATCTTTGTCAGTCGCATTTTATATTAAAACAGTTTATTTTCTCAACTATCTTCCATTCTCGATTTCTACCACTTGCAATTTTACTTCCCGTTTGAATTTCGGTTACACTTTTTCAGGAGTTTCAGAAATTCTTTCTCTTGGGGAAATAAATTTCTAAATCAGATTAGTAGTTTCGAAGATTGCCTGCTACAGCCAAACATACAAACTTTACCTCTTTATAAAATAAGAGCTACGGTTTCCTAGGATAGCGGTGCCGTCATATTACGGCCGTAATATAGCGGCGTTGAATATTGTCTATGTCTATGTCTACTATACGGCGACACCGTAACGTCAGAAACAGCGCCGTATTTTTTACATAGACAACCTTCTACGCCGCTAAATTACGGCCGTAATATGACGACACCCTCATCCTAGGAAACCCTAAGCTATACCTCAACAATGAAATTGGTCCAAAGACGGGGTAGCTATAAGATCATAAGTCAGTCAAGTTACAGTTTATCTATATATATAAAATTCAAAGTCCTGACTGAGTGAGATATCAACGCACAGCCCAAACCGCTGAACCTAGAGACTTGAAATTTTGCACACAGATACCTTATACAGTGTAAGCATCCACTAAGGAAGGATTTTTGAAAATTCCATCCCTAAGGGGATGAAATAAGGGATGAAAGTTTGTATGAAAGTCCCTCAGTTTTGAAGCTACGATCTTCAAATTTTGTGTTTAGGCTGATGATTGAAAATAAATAAATACGTGTCTCAGCGTTTTTCAAAATTCTACCCCCGAAGGGGTGAAAAGGGGGATGAAGTTGTGTTTAGAAGATAATCCTTTATTTTTGAAGTAAAAATCGCTAAATTTGTAATTTGGGCTTATGGATGGAAATCTAACGCAACGCACATTGTATTGGTATAATTTCAACCCCCATGGTGATGAAATGGGGGTGCAATGGGGTAAATAAACCTAAAAATCGATATGGATGTCGTTATTGGGGTTTTCTGAGTTGACGATTGCGAAAATAACATTTATTTTGAATTCCAACACGGTGGACATGATTTAACCCCTAAAGGGGTGAAAATGGGGTTTAATTTTTTTATGGAAAAACAATGTGAAATAGACAGTATAACTTTAAACTTCGTAGGAGCACGTCTAAAAAGAAATATACAAATATATTTTGTTATTTTAAAAATCAACCCCGTAGGGGGTGAATGGGGTAAGTAAACATAAAAATCGATATGGATGTCGTTCTTGAGGTTTTATGGGATAGTGATTGCGAAAATGGCATTTATTTTGAAGTCCAACACGGTGGACATGATTTAACCCCTAAAGGGGTGAAATCGGGGTTCAAATTTTGTATGGAAAAATAATATTAAATAGACATTACAACTTTAAAATTCGTAGGAACACATCTAAAAATAAAAAGGCAATTTATATTTTGTTATTTTGAAAATCATCCCTTAGGGGTAAATGGGATAAGTAAACATGAAAATCGATGTGGAAGTCGTTTTTGAGGTTTTATGGGATGGTGATTGCGAAAATGACATTAATTTATAGTCCAACAAGGTGGACATGATTTTAACCCCTACAGGGGTTAAAATAGTGTTCAAATTTTGCATGGAAAAAGAATATGAAATAGACATTACAATTTTAAAATTCGTAGGAGCACGTCTAGAAATAAATAGACAATTACATACCTATTTTGTAATTTTGAAAATCATCCCTTAGGGGTACCTAAATGGGGTAAGTAAACATGAAAATCGATGTGGATGTCGTTTTTGAGCTTTTATGGGGACAGGGACGGGGACGAGATACCTACTAATATATCTGGACCAATTCTGATTATTGTAAAAAACTAGCTTCCGCCCGCGACTTCGTCCGCGTGGATATTAGAGAAAATCCTTAGGGAACCTTTAACCAGGATCCGACCAGCCGTTTTTACGCGATTAGGCGGGTCCCCACCAAGCGCGCTGCCTCGCGAGGCAAGACGTTTGCCTCGTGAGGCGGGCCTCGCACGAGGCAGCGCGCTTGGTGGGGACCCGCCTAATCGCGTAAAAACGGCTGGTCGGATCCTGGTTAAAGGTTCCCTAAGGATTTTCTCTAATATCCACGCGGACGAAGTCGCGGGCGGAAGCTAGTGTCTTATAATCCCTCTGGGCGCATAAAGACATGTTCGCATAAATGTCACGTCTGGTTACGTTGAACCAACCGTCTCGCATTAGTCGGTCCACGCCAAAAACTTTATGACCGTCTCCCACAATACATGACGTATGCGCTCAATATGGCCGCAAATTCAATGGCGGGAAACTCTACTGCGGGCGCCTGACCTTTTTGCACACCCGTAAAACATCAAATCTCGATCCGGCAAAGGTCGGCCACGCGCCGTGCGCTGCGCCCTGCAGACGCCCTCATGAAGAAGCGATACCATAACCAATGAACCAGTATGAGATCTAATAAATAGCCCTTTCGACTCTCAGCAACTGACTGACTAGTCTGCTCTTAGCAAACAATTAAAAATAAATTTATTTCTGCACACTTTTAGTGTGAAAATTTGAAAATGTTTACAGTCTGACGACTTACTTAAACCTATGAAACAGCTGTAGTACTTATCAGTGGCGAAGGGTCCATACAAGCCGTTTCCCATCGGCTTACCCTTTGGAAATCCTACCCCACTGATCCACTGTGCAGATCATATCATTTTTCATATTTTTTGTAGAGCGGCTTACCTTCGCCATAATTTCACCCCTCGCCACTGGTACTTATAGTTTAGAAACTTACTACAGCAGTTACATAGGTGTATGTATAAGTTGCCATAATATTAGACATAAATCAGCAATGCATCTTTCTTTATCCCAAATGATGTTCCGTCTGTTCCGTCTGTTACCATAAATGAGGTCTACTACGTGCAGCTTGTAACACGGAAGCTAAGTTTTAAAAACTCTTACATTAATTTGTTTTGAGAACGCAAAATCAACTTGCTATCTGTCGCTATCACGTTATTAATACTTTTTGTAAGAAGGTACAGCTTTTTGGTAAAAGTAAAAACATTTTGCAAATAGCTTCAAGCTTTTTTGGAAGAAACGAAGTAGGTAGGTACCTCATAGCACACTGTTTGCGTGTATTCACTGTGGTCAATACAGGTGGAAAGGCCACGGCGGCGTCTCGCCCTTTGACCTTTCCCGCCTCCCGGGGGATCGTGTAATCGTCGCATTAGGTACCGACGCATCTCTGACACGATACCAAACACCGCTCTACATTTAATAATTAGACCCCTATTATGACCCGGCAATTCATGTCCAAATTATAGAATAGTAATGAAGATGAGTTAAACCATTATGATACTGACTACTTGAACAGTAGATCAAAATGCTGTGAAGAATTGATAAAACAAGTAGATAAATCATTCCCATCACTCAAAGACGAACGGCGTCAATGCGTCTAGTTGGTGTGGTGATAAGAATCATCATACACAAGCCTACATGTTCGGCATTTTCACCTGTGGAGGCGATCGAGGCGAGGCGCGCACTGCTGTCGGCGGGCGGGCGGCGAGCGGCGGCGGCGGCGGGCGGCGCGCCGTCCAACGCGCACGCGCACTGAGCGCCACTAAAAAATGAATTCCTGGTTCGGGCACTGTGTGTAGCGCACCCGTCGCCGCCGCCGTGTCCCGCCGTTCTCGCGAGTACCGGCCCGCGCCGGGGTGTGGCCGTGCGTGCAGTGAGCGTGCTGCGGTTGTGTGCGGCCAGCGTGCGGCATGCGGCAGCCCTGCTAGCGGCCGCGGAATGGCGCGCCGCGCCGCCCGCGCCCGCGCCCCCTGCTCCACGCACGCACCATGACCGACCTGCAGGCCACCTTCGAGTTTTCCGTCGAGCTTTACAAGTTCTACAATGTCGACCTTTTTCAGAGAGGGTGAGGGTCACAGATGACATACCTCCTAATGTTCTATAGGGAATACAGTGATTTGTCGTTGGATGCGCAGTGATAAGCTGTCGATGCTCCCTCCCGTTGTGAGCACGCTGCAAATTCATTTACGACATGCTATAACAATTCGGTTTATACAAGCAACAAACAGGGCTTTGATAAGACTAACATTATAATCTAAAAGGTCATAAAGCTTGTATATCTTCAGGAATATTTAAATCGTATGTCTTCAACACGTGGCGTAGAATTCCAAAACTATCAAATTGCTTTATCAAGCTATTTGAACTACGTCGATATTTCTTTCTGAAAAAGATACAAGGAACCCCTGAAATTCCTGTCAGTGTCAGTGATATGATATACAATTAAGTGACATGATTAGAGGTTGGAACATATAACCCAATTTTGCCAATTATATAAGTTGTGTACAACATAAATGACAATGAGAAACCCTCAATGCGGTGTCGGGTTTCTTGCAAGGCCTGTGGCTTAGCGGAAAATATATACACTCCATCAACCTACTTTTAGTCGGACACGTGGGAATATAAATTAATACGATGAAGTCCATTATGCATTATCATTATTGATCTATCTGTATCCCAACACAGAATACAATCCTAATTAATAAAGTGAGTGACATAATGATTATAGAATTAATGTTCGTTAAAGCTTAATTTTACCATATTGGAAAACAATACCTGTTAATGGTTTGATTGAAAATCTGCTTGCTAAGTAGGTATGTATCAATCATTGCTTTCAAAAGTTATAATATATGATAAACATTGACAGTACCATATACACAAAT
Organism: Agriphila tristella; assembly: GCA_928269145.1. Classification (NCBI taxonomy): domain Eukaryota; kingdom Metazoa; phylum Arthropoda; class Insecta; order Lepidoptera; family Crambidae; genus Agriphila; species Agriphila tristella. Next base: position 38,300,636 of record OV743431.1, read on the forward strand.
TATAACATTGTCTGTACACAAGAAATTGTGCCAAAATAACAGAAACACAAAACAAACCAGCGTTTTTTAAATAACTCTAACGTGTGTCTTTTCACGAATGACTCAGATTTTACAAAAAAAAGTATAATGTAGTGTAAATATTCAACACACATGGACAGTCGTCAATCGACTCGACAGCATCACAAACCTAATATCGCTACAAACAACAGTGTTCAATGTAATTTTCGAAAATCTATTATAAAATTGTACTTTTCATTTATTTGAAAACTTTGGACGTGAAAAGTAGGTTGGTATTGGCTGACTTTATCTGACTGGACAATATAATTCAGTTTATTCAACAGTTAAAGGTAAAAATTAGATCCAAAACTTAAAACTGATTATTTCGTATTTTAATGAAATAGTCTTTACTCATACTCATAACCATAGTAAATTACTGAAAGCTCAGCAAACCATCAAATAGCCATTCTGGATAGGATATGTATTTAAAGTGCTTATAAGTCTTGTAAGTCTTGTAAGTGCTTGTAAGTCTTGTTTTTAACACGTTTTTATCACATATTTTCACACTTTTATACCTTAACTAGTATACTAAATCCCTCAGACTTATTTATTTTATTTATTTATCTTTTATTGGGAAACAAACAGCCTTATACATTACATAGTAATAGCTTAATTTATGCTAACTCATTTGCCAAAAAAGTTTCCACTTAGTGAGATACTTAGCACTTATTGGATGATACCAATACCAATGATGCTACAAACATTCGATTTCATTTATGTCTCTCTCTAACAAGAACCTGTCATCAAAATTGATTGTTTTTCAGAGTAAGCTTTTTGCCACTCTACAGTTAAAGGGATTACGTTATAGCCAATCAGCAATATTTTAATAGTCACGCAGTGGGCTTTCTCTATCGTATCTATTAATATCAACAATATTCATAGTGCGTAAGTTGCATCGGTGACGTCAACGGGGATCATTGTCCCATCGATCTTGCGATTACGTCCCGGATGAAGTTATATGACAAGTGTAAACTCTGACGTCATACTAGCTTTGGTTATATGGCTATCATAAAAAAGATAGGGACTTAGTGCGTTGGTAGAAGAAACTTAAAAAGTACGCTCAAAATGTTGAGAAAAATTGCAATAATTTCCTTCGCATTCAACTCAAATTCATATAAGATTTTACCATTGAAAATGGTTATCAGATGCAAATCGCCTGAGACGTGTTTTTGGCCATATCTCCGAGGATTTTGGGAGAATCGAAATAAAAGTAGTACCAAAAGTTGAGGAATTTACCGAGACACGTGTGAACGTTTGAGTTTTGAAAATCTACTTGTAACTTTTTTTGTAATTTTGCGAAATTCCAAAAATTCCGGGTTTTTTGGGGGATGTTTGTTTACTAAATTGTAAATATATCGGAAAAAAAACCGACTTAAGAAAAAATGAAAAAAGGGTCCTAGGGTATTAGTTAAGCTATCAAATAGTGAAATAATTTTGAAAATCGGTTTATAATTGTGACCTGTAGGTGGTCCCTTTAGATTCGGAATTGTAGAAAAACGGCTGTTTCCGTACATAAAAAGTGATGTAGCTTCTATGATTATTGACCGATCGTCATGGTAATAGTGTTAAAAGATGCAGAAGCGGATGAGAAGTGCATTCGTTGGAATTTTGAAAATTGGTTAATATTATTTCGGCCGCGTCGAGGCAGTCAACGGGCGCTTTTGTGACACGAGGCGGAGCCGAGTGTCACAATCGTAAAAATAAATAGGTACTACTTAACTTAAACTTAACGGTAGCTTTAAAAATATAATAGGACTTTGCATTTGATTTGATTTCGGTTTTTCGTAAATTATTGTGTTCATTTTCAATGCTCCGATTCTTGCGGGGACTGTAAAATCTGTGAGATAGCTTAGGCTTATCGAATAGTGTGTAGTTTTCTATTACGCAAATATTTTTATTAGATATCAGCCTGCAAATGTCTTGCCTGCAGCTAATATCAGCATGCAACCTATTGCAATAAATGAATTTTCAGCTTCCCATTGTCATGTTAGTCTCTTTATTTAGTCCATTTTTTTGGCTGACGTTGATGGTCATTGGTCAAGTGATTCTGGAAAAACAATGCCCTATTACGTCGAACTTCTCTATTCAGCTTACATAACGAGCATAGGCTGTTGTGTTGATTAATTCAAACACGCCCCCGCCAACACGCGAGTGTTGCCAACTTTCTTGATTAAAAAACATCGCCACATAATTTGAATGGAGTTCATGTCGACGATACATTATTCAAATTATAGTCGGTGGATTGTCTCTTTTATGAGTACGTGTCATGCGAATTCTGCTGTCTCCAGCAAATAAAAACGATATGACATTGAAAGTTTATGCGATACAAAAAAAGGATCTGCGGCCTGGGAAAGTTGTTGATGTTTTTGGTAAAGTTAACGTTAACAAAACACATATTGGTTGGCAAATTGTTCAATGTAATAAACTTACTACAAGGAAATTCTTATTCAGAATTGATTGGACCCTCAGTTGTCATGGCAGCAAGAAAAAGAATGTACCTAGTCCCGGGCTCATCATATCCGAACCACTTATAATCTTACTTACTTATAAAATCGTAAGCTTTCCTTCCTATGATTTTCATGAGATAGGCCATATAGGCACTATAAAATAAGTTATAAAAAAATACAGAGAATTTCATAAATGTACTCTACATAAAAGTAATAAAAAATATCACAGTTCACACACATATTTATAACTTTCTAGTTTTCTATCCAAAACATTTCTGAGAATGTTCTCAGAAATATTTCGTATAGATTTATTTTATATCTGACGCCCTTAACGATATTAGTAGCACAGATCACATAACACTACTAGTGTACTAATAAATCTATAAATAAATAAACAAGAAATCATGTAAAAACTAACTTAACAAAATATTGAGTTAAATTTATATCACTTGAATGTTTTTAATAGTTAAAAACAATTTAATTAGTTGTCAAACTAATTTATTAACCTACTTAATTATGAATCAATAATTTGATAAATTGATTCATATCATAATGAAACTACTTGATTATGACATGAATCAATTTTTGAAAAAAAAAAGAAAAAACTTCAACTGGTTTTTCTTCAAAAAATAAATTTATTTTGCGATTCAAGGGCTGTGGATTGGGCCCTTATTGTACGATTGAGTGGGGGTGGAGTGGGGACATTTTAATTAACAACCGACAAAGTCAACTAATGAGTCATTGTAAGGCATGTTGATCGATAGAGCAATTTGTTGGAAAATCCTATTTTTATTGACATGATAAGCAAGATTACCAATTTTGGAAATAGTAAAGAAACAATACGAGAAGTACGCTTCAATAACTTATTACAAACCTAAATGTATTAAATCAAACATGTGAGTTTATCAATGAGAAAGTTCTATGACAAAATACAAAACTGTTGTCTCGACCAGTATTTTAATTAATTCATTTTTCGTTTTCCTTTTGACAGCCTGAGAGGTGAGAGTCTTCCGAAAACCGAACTACGATAATCGGACATGATTACGATTACCACGATACGCTAGGCTAGAGATCAAAATGACGCGTCGACACGCGACTCTTTTTCGTAGTAGGCCCTCGCTCGTAGCAAGTTGCTACAGAGACGCTACGCCGTAGCGTAGAGCGTTAGATATTGACAAAAGCAAGTCTGCATAATGCAGCTCGCTGGAAAAATGCCAAATGTGTGGTGTGGTGTGCATTACTTTTATTTTATGACACTATTCAAAATTTTAATGGAAGTTGATAATCTGTCCCACAATATACTAATTGAGTATTTTAACAACTCGATCTCACTATACTTGTAATAATTTATTTTACTCATAAATACCAATAAAAGTAAAAAAATATAAATATATTCTTTATTATGAATTCAGTTTTATCCAGTCCGTGAATGAATAGACCGACAGTTCAGTGTATTAATATACTGTACAATTTTAAAGAAATCAAATATATAGTACTTTCCCAGTATTTTAAATGTTGACACATTAAAACACAGCTATTAAAATGAGAGACGTATTACAAAAATTTAAGGTTTATTTCAAATTTCAAGACTGATTTCACGTATGATTTACATCAATACGTTTCAACACGTTACAATGTGGAATTTGAGACGTAATTTGCCAACATTGTTGCAAGAAAATCGAGTACTACCACAAATCACAATCGATATAAAATTTCCATTTTTATTTCCACTTGCTCATAGTTACTTTTACTGTAATGTAAGCAAAGTATTTTATTTACCTTTAGTTTTTAACTCTGCGTTGCGTGTGAAGAAGTTCAAACTGAGGCAAAATCTGAATAAATTGAGACTAAAATAGACTACTTATGACCTTTTTAGAAAGGTTGAAAGTACTTGAAACTTGCCATTCGTTTCCTATTATAAAAAAGTACTTTGTGGCCATACGGTGGATTACAAAATTACATACAAAAAAAATTAGAATCCCTAGATAAAAAAAAAGAAGGATGCCCATTTCTGACCAGTCCAAATGGTTCTTTTATAAATTATCGTACCTAGGAAAGTAATTTAGCTCATCGTGTATCAATATCGTGTAAAGAGAAGTATACATATAGGCAATACAGAAATAGAAAAAAATCATATTAAAATTATAATTAGAACATATTGTTTTTACTATTACACATATTTCTGATTGCCAAATATACAAATTCAGTAAGTAAATACTGTTAGTGTTCTACGGTCATGGTAACTATTCAAATATAATTGTATTACTACAACTTAAAAAAAACCTATTTGATAGGTCAACGCTTGTTTGGGAAGTGGCCATATTGTTCTTGCTAAATAAAAAATAACTTTAATACCTAATAGGTAATTCTATTCTTAAACTTAGTGCGTAATTATTTCATTATTTCTGAAAAAGAAATATTTATTTACCAGAACTTTCATCTAGGGGTGTGAAATGTCAGCTTGCCTTAAACGTTGCTTTTATGAAACGGAATTAATTACAAAAATACACAATTTCTCACATTTCACATTTTATGGAAGGTCTATTTGTACTACCTATTTATAATCAACATCTCTCTGACGTGAACTTGACCAGTTTACCAAGCCGCAACATAAAAATAGCACTGTTTACAAACTATCAAACTACTATTCAATTTCAAGTCTTAAGTCGAAACAGTAAGAACGATTGCATGGTTAAAAGAAAAGTTATACGTGACGTATGAATATCGGTCGATAGTGCAAGTACTTTTCAACAAGGTTGTTAGACTGAAGTTCTAATTTTAATAAACCTAACTGAGTAGCGGTACCTACTACCTATTTATCAGTGAAGTAACTTTTTTAACGCTTGGTAGCATAGTTATAATATGAAAATTACGATTAAGTTTTCGAACGTATGTATGTACCTACACGAACAACGTGTAAGCTTAACTACTCATCAATTTGCCGTATTGAGGCCTTATAAATACGATAGAAACCTGACGTTTCCACTTAAAGTTAACGAGTAGAAGTTTGCCACTTGAATAGTGGCCTGAATATTGCCATGGTAAACGAATTAAGGCCAGTATATTCAAAATTATCGAATTTGGCCTAAGTTTGATTCAAAAATAAACAATCAATTATTCTTTATTTTGAGCAGATAAAAATATTATGTTGAAGTTTCATAAACGATCTTGATTGTTTTACGGTTAAAAATACGATATTCGTATCTTCACTCGACTAAAAAATATGCAAAGACAAAGAAAATTTTCATTAATTTTATATTTTTTGGATAATACTTTAAGTTTATCAATCTCTTATTCACGAAAAATATATAGAAAAATAGGTAGTAAAAAAAATAAAAAAAAAATAAAAATAAATAAATATTTGACAACATCACATACATTGCTCCAATCCCAAAGTAAGTAGCTATAGCACTTGTGTTATGGAAATCAGAAACAACGGTGGTATGACACACACCCAGACCTGAGACAATATTGAAAAGTTCATTTTCTACATTGACCCAGCCGGGGATCGAACCCGGGACCTCAAGAGATGGTGACGCCTTGAAGACCGGCGTGCGAACCACTCGACCACGGAGGTCGTCAAAATGATGATAATGACATAAAGAAGAATTTTCAACGGTTACTTTTTCATAAAGTGACTTTATGCTCAAAATAACAACAAAAACATTGAAAAAAGGAAAAAGTGAGGTTATTTTCATTACTCTTCACACGTAAAGAAAAAGACAGAGACAGAGTTTTTGGTATATATATGGCCTTAATAAATTGAGGAAATATTTTATTGCCACAGACAGCACGTGTCCTTTGCTTATGTCGTATGCTTTACAATAGACAGTGATCTGTGGCAATTTCTCAGCGCTTGCGGGACGTATTTTAATCTGTAAAATATTCTCTTGCCATACATTATCGAGTGAAATTGCAGCAGATCACTGTTTAATCGCATTGTATTTCGATGTCAGCTTATGTAAATGAGGCTGAATTCAGAAAGTGGCCATAGATCAACAACGACCTAATCACTTCGCAGATCCCTTGCTGATGCAACATCTTGTATACTGTGGTTTCCAAACATTCAACAAACAACTCAAAGTTGTTTACGCGCACTTTGGCCACTCGTTGTTGCTGACGTCATTACCGTCAGTACCTACCACAAAAAGAAAATGTTACACGCTCAATTAATTAATAACATGAGCACTTGAATATTTCGTTTCAAAACATTTCTTACATAAAAATAACGTTTTTTTTTCTTCTATGGAATGTGTGCAAATATTTTAAAATTTACTGAATATTTTTTATAGGTCCCTCCTTAAGCTTTTAAGCTCCCTTAATAATAAAAAAGTTTCCGAATTGTTGATGGCGTGAAAAATACAGAAAAAAATCATTTTCGCAATTTTTTTCCTAATCACCACATTAAAAAAAGCCAACTGACAAGCACTTGTCTGTCAGTTATCATTAAATTTTGTCTTTTTTTTGGTAAAAACGAATTAATTTTTGGTTTTACCATTGAAAATGGTTATCAGATGCAAATCGCCTGAGACGTATTTTTGGCCATATCTCCGAGTATTTTGGGAGAATCGAAATAAAAATAGTACCAAAAGTTGAGGAATTTATCGAGACACGTGTGAACTTTTGAAATTTGTAAATCTACTTGTAACTTTTTTTGTAATTATGCGAAATTCCAAAAATTCCGGGTTTTTTGGGGGATGTTTGCTTACTAAATTGTAAATATTTCGTAAAAAAAACCGACTTAAGAAAAAATGAAAAAAAGGTCCTAGGGTATTAGTTTAGCTATCAAATGGCGAAATAATTTTGAAAATCGGTTTATAATTGTGACCTGTAGGTGGTCCCTTTAGATTTGGAATTGTAGAAAAACGGCTGTTTCCGTGCATAAAAAATGATGTAGCTTCTATGATTATTGACCGATCGTCATGGTAATAGTGTTAAAAGATGCAGAAGCGGATGAGAAGTGCATTCGTTGGAATTTTGAAAATTGGTTAATATTATTTCGGCCGCGTCGAGGCAGTCAACGGGCGCTTTTGTACAATCGTAAAAATTTACGGTAACTTTAAAAATATAATAGGACTTTGCATTTGATTTGATTTTGGTTTTTCGTAAATTATTGTGTTCATTTTCAATGCTCCGATTCTTGCGGGGACTGTAAAATCTGTGAATTTTTTTATTTTTTAAGGGAGCTTATTCTTTTATAAAAAATATTTAGCCAATTCGATTTTTTTTTCTGCCATTCCCCATTATAGCAACGTTAACTTACACCTGTCTACCATCCAAATTAATCACACAATACATCCTATTAAAAGGACGGGACATTGCAATTTGCGACAGGATGTTGTCAAGACCCTTTTAATGACATCGGGCCTTTTTGCGCGGACATAATTACAGCTGTGTAACAGGATTCGATACAATTTCCTGAAATAGAATATTGTATTTCTTCATCATAACCATACTAATATCAGTTTTATATCGATAACTGTCTATCTAAATTATATTTTTACTCTTGAACAATGGAACCCATTTTGATTAATTTTAGTGTAGCTATAGATTGGACCATGGGGCAGGACATAACAAAATAGTGTACCTAACTTTTTAATAATAAATAAATAATAAATAAAAAATAAAATAGGCTACGGATAAGTTTGAGGAACCTGGAAGAAAGTCTAAAAATAAGTACAGTATTTTTTTCAATATCGTGATGCTTGGATTGTGATTGCGTGTTTTTTTAGATGTTACACGTGTATGATTGAAAAGTCAAGTCAAAAACGTTTATTCAATGTAAATGTTATCGGCAATGTGTATTCTCCGGCATTGTATACAATGCCTGAAACGATCAGGCAATGTATGAAATGATATTCATTTTATACATTGCCTAGGCATTGTATACAATGCCTGCTGGTCCACCGGCAATGTGTAAAATAAGTTTATTTCTGTTGTCTGTTATAAAAAAATAACCTCGAAATTTAAGGCTAAATTTCTAACCTAACCCGGGACCTATAGGAGTAAAGCAGGTTCGGTTCCAAACTCAATAAGCCGCCCTCGAGCCCCCCTCGAGCCCCCCTCGAGCCCCCCTCGAGCCCCCCTCGAGCCCCCCTCGAGCCCCCTCGAGCCCCCCTCGAGCCCCCCTCGAGCCCCCCTCGAGCCCCCCTCGAGCCCCCCTCGAGCCCCCCTCGAGCCCCCCTCGAGCCCCACTCGAACCCCCCTCGAGCCCCCCTCGAGCCCCCATTTTTTTATAGGTAGGAATAAGCTAGGAATAAATAGAAAAAAGCTTCAGAATTTTCGGTCGCGTGAAAAATTAAAAAAACATTAAGAAAATTAAAAAATCAACTTCAAAGTAACAGCAGAATGGAGATTATACCTTTGCCACCACCAGCCACAACCACAACAAGTATTAATAAAAACTTTTGTCATTTTGTATTGAACCTTTTTGTAAATAGGTACCATGTTGTGGTTGTGGCAGGTGGTGGCAAAAGTATAATCTCCATTCTACTGTTACTTTTGTATATTTGTGAAGTCGAAGAGACTTTAATTTTTTGAAATTTTCTTACGCAACAGAAAATTCTGAAACTTTTTTCTATTACTAAGGGCAAGGGAGCTTATTCCTACCTATAAAAAAATGTTCAGCCAATATTTTTTTCGGACATTCCCCATTGTAAACCTAGTTACAAACTAGCTCAGTTTTATAGTATTTAGATTATAGCCAGTGGGTGTAAGTCACTAGCATCGCACTGAGCAACAATTCTATTTCCACGCGGATTTATTTGCAATATAATACTTATAATCTGCAACGTTATAGTAGGCCCTCTTAAGTTTAATGGATTATAGTTATGCATTAATTAATCATAAACCAATTTGTTTAATTTGTTATTGAGATGTTTTTTGTTTTCTTAACGTTTTCGACTGTACCGTTCTTAAATTTTTCTGGTCTTGTGACCATGGCCCCAGAAAAAGATTCATTGTTGATTAGTAGTGCGCGCGAAAAAAGGTCTAGCTTGTCTTTCACTGGTATTTTTTTTTCTTTCATTTGTTTCATTCCTTTGTCACGTTTACTTCTTGAAATGACACAGTGAAGAAATATCTGCATATGCATATCTATGGACGGTACTATTATGTATATTCTGCGCCTATGAAACAACTTATATGAGCCTTAACTTAAGTTATTGTTTCAAAAGTTTGTAAGTATATAACGTGTTATTAGGGGTTATTTGGGCAACCAACACTTTAATATCTCAAGCTAGCTTCTGTGTATTTTGTATTTTTAATCGTATTTATATACGTGCTGAATGTATTTTCATACATTCGGCACATGAAGATGATGCCGGCTTCATTTGCAGTCGTTATAGGTCACTCATCCGCGAATCTTCTTTGTTAGGGGTTATGGCCCATCATCCTTATCCATAAGTGAAAGTGAAAGTGAAAGTGAAAGTGAAAGTGAAAGTGAAAGTGAAAGTGAAATATATTTTATTTAAATAAGCTCACATAATAAGCATTTTTAAATCGTCAATTCTTTTACCCTACCACCCATTATGACGTCTTTTAACTGACAAGAAAAATGGGCGCAAAAAACTTGTCAGCTTTATCAATCAGATGGAACGATATTTACAAATATGTATATCGTTTCCAGACTTCATATTAACAAAGATTAACAAATAAATAACATTATTGAATTAGCTCATTTCTTAATAAGTTTCAAATTTCTTAATCAATTTACAGATTTTAAGCTAAATTCAAAGTTTGAACTTGTCATTCAGTCTAGGCTGTTACAATAAATAAAAATAAAAGAAAAACATACAATTCAATATGCATTAAGATAGGTAGTCAGAAGCAGACCCATTCCCACTGGCAGCACCAGTTCACGAACATGACGCATGAACCAGCCATCTCTTCGCTCAACCATATTTGAGGGAACGTAACGACCCGCCTCATACGACACCACCGCAGAAATGATTAAAGAGAGCATGACATACTAAGACTACCTATGTTAAGGCATCGAATTGAAAATTTATATCCAAAAGCTTTTCATAGGTCTTTCACAAAACTACTGACTATAGAAAGTAAAAATATTGCAATTAAATAAATCAAAACAAGGTAAGCTATTAAGAATTATATGTTTTGAGTAAGAAGTGCCATACATACAGACAATATAAAACAGATCTTTTATATACGAGTTATACGACGCCCTTAATACAGGCAGACAGAAGCAGACCCATTCCCACTGGCAGCACCCGTTCACGAGCATGACGCATGAACCAGCCATCGCTTCGCTCAACCATATTTGAGGGAACGTAACGACCCGCCTCACACGACACCACCGCAGAAATGTTTGAAGTGAGCATGACATACTAAAGCTACCCATATTAAGTCGTCGAGTCAAGAAGCCAGAAGTACGTTTTTAAGTAGGTAGGATACTTCTCACAATTTTATACTTAGAAAAGAAAATCACGATTCGAGTTTAATTAAAGGACTTTTATCTAGACCTATGAAAGAACCCCGGACTTTTTCTAATCAATACTGAGGTATTAGAGTAATAATTAACAATACAAAAGCTATGCCCATGCCTTTTTATCCTTCAAATAATCGTCAACAGTGTAATAACCTTTACTCATTAAATTTGATTTAACAGTATTTTTAAATTTTTCCAAGGGCAGTTCTGTGACTTGTTCTGGTATCTTATTATAAAAGGTAATACATCTACACAAAAAAGAGCTTCCGGTTTTATGCAGTCTGCGCCTTGGAACAGCAAGTTTGTTCTTGTTTCTTGTATTGAGTTTATGAACATTACTATTTTTTACAAAGCTATCAAAATTTTTCTTTACATACATTATATTTTCATAGATGTATTGGGAAGCTACCGTTAATATTTTAATTTCTTTAAATAGGTCACGAAGAGTATCTCTAGACCGTAAGTTGTATATAGCGCGCACTGCCCTTTTTTGTAAGATGAATATGTTATTAATATTAGCAGCTGAGCCCCACAACAACAAACCGTAGGTCATAATACTATGAAAATAACTGAAGTAAACCAATCTTGCTGTTTCAATGTCGGTCAGAAGCCTTATTTTCTTAACTGCAAAGGCAGCAGAGCTAAGTCTGCTTGACAGGATATCGATATGAGGGTCCCATTGCAACCGCGAGTCTATAGTAATACCTAAAAATTTTGTTGAGTCAACAAATTCGACTGCTTCGCCATTTACATGTATAGTCATATGAACCTGCCTCACATTAGGAAGTGAAAATTTGACACATTTAGTTTTACTAGAGTTAGACCAGAAGTTAAGAAAGACCAGTGCCTTGTTTATCAAATCTTACAAGCTGCAAGTAAAATTTACTTGAAAAATTTTACAAGTTCATGTAAAATTGGTCTTTTTCCAAATAATTTATCAGAACACTTGTAAAAATTGTCAGACGGAATGGAGAGTCGCCGGACACCCTCAGAAATAAGCAGAATTTTCCATTGAGTTTTTTACAAGTTGTATTTTGTACAAGTTTTGATTTTTTTGATTAACGAAAAGAGTAATAAAAGGGTGAAAACATATTAGTTAAATAAACAAAAACATTTGTTGCGTTCAATTTATTAACGTATTTTGATAAACGGATTTGTGAAATAATTATTTTCATAAGGAAAATGCTTGTTTTTAAAAAGTACAAGACTTGTAAGTTTTGATAAACAGGGCACAGCTCTAAACTCTCTAAACATGTTAAAATGGCTCACGATGAAGCAATTAAAATGAAATCTCCTCCGATCATAGTTGACAGAGAAAAAAATCTCGCAAAACTTACGCAGGAAACTTTTCATCCGTACGATGATGTCCCAGAACAGCGAATACCGCACTCCTACGCACCCGTCCCAATTCTGACCCAGATCTAATTTGAAACGCGGTTTGTCACTCGCCGGTCGGCGCGATCAACGACACATTAACACCGCTCACGATTATTTCGTAACTATTTATTTTACGACACACTAATCGGGGGGATTAAACGCGTATTTTGGTAGTAAACGGGATATTTATTTTATATCGTAATACCAATGAAGTAATATAATAAGTCTATGCGTAATACCTATCAACGATTGACGTCAAGTTCATTCTTGTTATGTTAGCTATGCGCTAACTATTATCCTCGTCAGTTGGTAATGCGCTGGAACCTTGTCACATTAACATCCACGTTGACGTGATCCGCAACTAAAAAGGTCATGAAACAAGAAAATTCTAATAGGTAATCTAATACTTATATTAATTATTGAATTATTATCTTCAATAAGATAGGGTTTAGGTATATAAAAAATTTACAATTGTTTTTCGTTTTTGAGATTAAAATCATGGCCGCCAGGCACATTACCAATTGACGGAGATAGTAACCTATTTTATATTTTAATACAGTCCAAGAGCGTTCATGTACTTTCTTTCTGTATTGTAAAAGTGAACTCCTGAAAAAGATCCTGAAGTTCACAAAGACACAAGGACCTCTCTTTTTTAATAAATTCGTATTTTCTTATCCGAAATCCAAAATTACAGGTGAATAAGACATCAGGTACAAAACATTTTTCATTCAATGTAGCTACTAAAAGTACTGACGAAGCAAAAGCTGAAAAAGCTCGGTATACGGTTAATATTTCACAAACTTAACACTGAAATGACAAGTCACTCCTGCCTTCTGCATGAAATTCGTATTGGGTACGCATCGCCTCGCTTATTAAGGCGGGCTCATCAGCATATGCGATACTCGCAAGTCACTTGCCTACTCAGAATTCATATGCTAATAATCTGTAAGCTCACTCGTGGTGCGTTCCCGCTTGAAATACAATAGCGAAACGGAAGATGAATAATTAAATGTCAAAGCAAAGCTTTTGTTTTGAATGATGATACTTAAATCCCGTTCCCGAGTATCTCAACTCAACCACACTGAAATGTATTGAAAATGTATCCCATTTAGTGACTGCCACCACTTCTTAACTTTCTTTGATATTCACAACTGGGCAAAAGCCTACTCAAATCTGAGCGGAATCCGCTATGTGTGCCGGTAGCGATATCGCAATGGGTTCGCGGTACGTATCGCATACCGCAACAGCTGCGAAATTGCCATACCGAATACTCGGCGGTATATCGCTCGGGTTATTACCGATACCCACGGGGCGGTAGCGGATACCGCTCAGCCCCTCAATTCTCTAAAAACATTCGCAGTGTCGAGATGCACTTTTTTTATAGAAAAATAGTTCTGACCATCAGCGAACTCGTCGTCCGAGCGCTAGCGTCTATGTGACAGCCTTGCCGCATCGTAGATATATTTTTAGAGAATCGACACACAGGTTTTAATAAGCCTTAACTCTCGTTCTTTATTTCGTTCCAGGCTTTACCAAGTTCGCGTGGGACTACGCGTGTCCCCCAAAGTGCCGGTCCACATCGAGGCGTCCGTCTCCAGCGGCAACGGCGCCGCGCGGACCGGCCGGCCCGCCGCCAACGCGTCGCTCATCGGCGGCCTCGCGGCCTCCCGAGCCTTCCAGATCATGTATAGGAACGAGGAGGTCACGCTTAGGGACATCGTGCATTTTAGGGCTCATCTGCTAGGTAAGGCTTTGCTATTTTTTATTATAAATAAATCTTAATCAATGGCCGTACAGGTAAACCCGATGGGCAAATCCGTTGCCCCTTGGTAGTTTCGCGATAAGCCTCTCGAGAAGGAGCCACGCCGAAGATAGGTAGATCATGTATTTTGGTCCTAATTTTTTTTATGCAAGTGCTTGGCGTTTACCTTACCTGCGGGGCTACTCAAATGGCCACTTTTCTATTGGTTCGCTAACTTAAAAATTAAAAATAAGCTATATACACCAAAATAACGTGTCGTAGGCTTGTCAATTCCATACAATACGACAATGTCTGTGATTTACATAATCTTGCGACGTCTGACTTGATCATTAATTGCTTATTTTTAAGATGTAAGTTAGCGAACGAATAGAAAAGTGGCCGTTTGAGTAGCCCCCCTGATGTTAAATGACGATAAGGCCGAAGGTGGTAGCGCACTAGGTACACCCGGAATCCTCATCACTGATGACGACCTCCGTGGTCGAGTGGTTCGCACGCCGGTTTCAAGGCATCCCCATCTCTTGAGGTCCCGGGCTCGATCCCCGGCTGGGTCAATGTAGAAAATGAACTTTTCAATATTGTCTCAGGTCTGGGTGTGTGTCATACCACCGTTGTTTCTGATTTCCATAACACAAGTGCTATAGCTACTTACTTTGGGATTGGAGCAATGTATGTGATGTTGTCAAATATTTATTATTATTATTATTTATTTACTGAGGAACTGGCTATCTTACCTCTAACTGCCGGAACACAACAATTTTTAAATTGTGGTGTTGTCTGGTGTTAGTACAGCTGTATTTTATATAAAATTCAAGAAAAAAATACCCTCGCTGAGTTTCTCGCTCTTTATTTTAAAAACGAGGTATACGATTAGTGCACCTCAAGAATCTTATATTAATATTCTATAGATTCTTGGTGCACCTTCATCTTAATTAAAAGTGACCACTTTTTGCTCTTTTGCCTACTACCACTACAAGATTTGTAAATAAAAAATAAGTAGAACCATGGTAGAACCTTAGCTTAATTTCGATACATAATGTACTTAGCGAGCAATCAATTTAATTAAAATGAGGGCGCCATTGTGAGGTTACTACGATTAGTATCGCCTTAATTACGAACCGATATGATATCAGTAAAGTTGACTTACAAAACCTATCACCTGCTTCCAGTGGACAGTCGCAACTTAAAAGAATCGCTGGAGCGAGCAGAGTGGAGCGTCGGCGTGGAGCTCTGGTGCAGCGAGGGGGCGCAGTCCAACACCCTGGCGCCAGTCTCGTGCAGGGTGCTGAAGCTGCACTTCCAGCCGTCCCATGGCCTCCATTACCACCTGCCTGTGCTGTTCGACTACTTCCACCTGTCAGCAGTGTCCATCACCATACACGCGAGCCTGGTTGCTTTGCACCAACCTTATATCAAGTGAGTTGATACTATCATCTTCATCAGATTAATTGAGACTTTGAACGCCACACGAATCCAAGCCGTTAAGCTAGGGTTTCCTAGGATGACGGTGCCGTCATATTACGGTCGTAATTTAGCAGCGTAGAACGTTGTCTATGTGTAAACAATACGGCGCAGTTTTTGACGTTACGGTGTCGCCGTATTGTTTACATAGATAACATTCAACGCCGCTATATTACGGCCGTAATATGACGGCACCACTATCTTAGGAAACCCTAGCTTTAGCAGCCATGTGCTTCATTGGTATTTTTCGAATCAGCTTTCCCGAAAAAGCATTTGATAATGTTTTTCAATCATGTGCAACCATGAAATTATATGTGCAAAGCTCCGAAAATATTTAAAGTTGCATGCCATATTTACGTCAGTAAGTTATCATTTTCATTTTCATGTCTGTTTCCAAAGGAAAAGCATCATGCATTACGTGCAAAGCTGGTAAGTTACAACAATTTTACATTTTCAAACTTTGGCTTTAGTAATTTCGATGTCGTAGTCGGTTATGTGATTATCCACTCAAGTCTAATTGCTACACTTGCAATGTACCTTGACCGTTAGCTTCCTATTGATTAGATAATGTGATTCACTCACTTAGGTCCTATTGGTTGCTGCCAAGGAAACCTCTTGACTTGAATATTATACTTACTATTTCTGGTCATATCATAATCTTTTTATGTTACAAAGTTCACGGTAACTATAGGTACTCTGTTGGATTACTTTGAATTTTCAAACCGAGTCCATAAATATATCAGCAATATCATTTCAATAGTCTCGTAAATACATTGTTTAAGTTAAACAATAAATACGCCGTTGACGTTCTTCCTAATACAAAAAATGTTATTACGAGTTGTTATCCTTCATAACAAAGATGCACAATTCGACATCCCCTTATGAATCGAACATTTTGACCCTTCATCATCAGCCTATCATCGTCCACTGCTGAACATAGGCCTCTCCGAGTGCACGCCACTGAGCACGATCCGCGGCTATACTCATCCAGTTTATGCCAGCCACCTTGCGAAGATCGTCGCTCCACCTTGTCTGAGGGCGTCCTACACTACGTTTGCCCATTCGGGGTCTCCACTCAAGAACTCGTCTGCCCCAGCGGCCTTCGGTTCTACGGCTAATATGGCCGGCCCACTGCCACTTCAGCTTGCTAATCCGGTGAGCTACGCGATGACTTTAGTTCTCTGTCGGATCACTTCGTTCCGGACCCTATCTCTCAGAGAAACTCCGAGCATAGCCCTTTCCATAGCTCGCTGCGCGACTTTAAATTTGTGAACCAGCCCTACAGTGAGTGTCCACGTTTCGGCTCCGTATGTCATGACAGGCAGGACGCACTGGTTGAAGACTTTCATCTTTAGATTCTGTGGAATAGGCGACTCAAAGACTCGACGAAGTTTCCCATATGCTGCCCAGCCCAGCTGTATCCTTCTGTTGGCCTCTCCCTCGATGTTGTTTCTACCCAATTGCAATGTTTGCCCGAGGTAGACATATTTCGTAACAACTTCGAGAGGACTACCTTGTACTGCAATCGGTCCTGGAATTACTTGTTCGTTGAACATAATCTTGGTTTTGTCCAAGTTCATTCGAAGACCGATGCGTAGAGAGGAATCAGCTAGGCTGTTCAGCATGCATTGTAGATCCTGCAACGTTTCAGCCACAATGACGATGTCATCCGCAAATCGCAAGTGTGATAAGTATTCGCCGTTGATGTTAATACCGCGTCCTTTCCAGTCCAGCGTTTTAAACATATCCTCCAATGCGTTTGTGAACAATTTGGGGGATATCACATCCCCTTGTCTCACACCTCGATGCAAGGGGATATGCTTAGTCTGCTGGTTCTGCAGTTGGACGGCCATGGTTGCGGCATTGTAGAGACATCTCAGCACTTGAATGTATCGCCAATCGACTTGGCATCGTTGCAGGGATTCTAAAACAGCCCAGGTTTCGACAGTATCAAATGCCTTCTCATAGTCCACAAATGCTAAGCACAAAGGCTCGTTATACTCTTCGGACTTCTGTATAATCTGCCGCACTGTGAAGATGTGGTCTATGGTGCCATATCCTCCTCGAAACCCAGCCTGCTCCGGGGGTTGAAATTCGTCGAGTCTTTGCGCAAGGCGGTTTGTGATGACTCTTGAAAACAGCTTGTAGACGTGGCTTAGGAGCGAGATGGGTCGATAGTTCTTCAGTAAGGTCTTGTCTACTTTTTTGAAGAACAAGACGACGACACTCCGACTCCACGCCTCCGGAGTTCTCCCGTCAAAGAGAACGGCGTTAAAGATGTTTCGGAGCTCCTTTAATACAGGTTTTCCGCCTGCTTTGAGGAGTTCAGATGTAACGCCGTCCTCACCAGGGGCTTTTCCGTTTTTAAGCTACCTAAGAGCCATCTCAATTTCACACAGGCTGATTTCTGGCAAGTCTTCGGTAAAGTGGCGGGTCAATGTGGCTCGGGTATCCTCATTTTCGGGATCAGGTCGAGATGCATGCGAAGCGTACAGCTGGCTATAGAAGTTTTCAATTTCCGAAAGATCCTCCGGCTTCGAAGCTACGACGACTCCACTGGCCGTAGTCAACTTCGTCAAGTGACTTCTCCCAAGAGACTGGACAAACACTTTCGATCCCCGATTCCGCTCAATTGCTCGTTCAATCGAGCGTGTATTGGAGCATCGGAGATCGTAACGCACCAGTTTACCAATCTTCTTGTTGAGAGCCTTTTGTTCGGGCGAAGTGACAGGTGGGTCTTCTCGTCGCTTCTTCATGAGCCTAAGGGTTTCTTCCGAAAACATATTCTTCCTGCCCTTGCGCTGATTTTTGCAAAATTTCGTGCCCTCTTCCCTGAGTATTCCGACCACATTTTCGAGGGCCCGGTTGACGTCAACAGCATTTGTAGTTTCCACGGCAGCGAATCGGTTCTCCAGGTTCGACTGGTACGTTTCAGACCCTATGATGGTTTGGAGCAGGCTAGGACGGAGCCTGGACTTCATCAAGCGAGCGCGTTCAAGCTTAACCTCGATATTCAGAGAGCCTCGGACGAGTCGGTGATCGCTGCCAGTATTAAACCTGTTGATCACTGAGACGTCTCTGAATATATGCTTTTTATCTGCCATGATGAAGTCGATCTCATTTTTAGTCCGACCATTATCCTACCCTACCCTTAGCCAACTTTTTCAAAGCCTGATGCACTATACAATATTTCTTCGTCCATGACATTGCCAATGGCGGCTACGCATACAGCATTGCCAATGTTGAACTATTGGGTACCTAATGATGCATGGTCAATGCAGCTATAGCCCTCGTACTACGATGACAACTGAACATTGACTATTTATATTTCCAGCGCACCCCGCTCCAGCAAGCAGTGGGGCAAGCTGATGAAGAGCGCCGGCTCCAACTTCAACACATCGGGCAGCTTCGAGAATGTGCTGTTTGGGTCAGCGGGGAAATGCGCTGGAGGAAACTCCAGTAAAATCGCACACGCTAGGTGAACAACCCCTTCCTTTCTCTGAGTCTTTTTACCTATAAGTAAATTAGAATTTACTCTCTACTTATGTGACCTAACTAACGTAAAGCTGTGCTAACTCACAGAGATTTCAAACTAAGCGGTCAATCAATCAACGATTTCCGCTTTCGCGATGCCAGAATGCTATCATTTTTAATCCCAATCTGTAGTCAAAAGTCTCTCTAATATTGCAGCTAGTCATAATGAATGTAAAAAATTAAGAATTTTGTTTTAACTTTCATCATCAATCGCAGAGCTCGCAAAACGCCCAAGTAAAGATTTAGGGCTTGTTTCACAGGTAATAACTGCATCATATCCGGAAACTGGAAAATTATTCTTATATTATAAATACATGATATGCCCCGTTTCCTCGTGGTCATACTAGTTTGTCATACCGCGAAGATTTATACTTACATGTCCTCGATTCGATCATTGATCGGAGAAAAGAAATTAATACCTACAAATTGTATAAAATTATTGCAGGCAAGTTCACGCTGAGGTGTGTGGGATTCTGCTGGGATCTCTAGAAGGGCTACAAAGTGCTCTAGCGATATGCGGCTCAGCTGGAGTGTTGCTCACCCCGGAAGAGTCGGCCAACAACTCCGTAGTGGGCGAGGTGGCGCAGAGACTGAAAGACCTTAGCGACATCGGCAAGGTTGCTGGCAGTAGGGTATGCTGGTTTTTAATTTCCTGTTTATGAGTAGGTACAATTAAGACAATATTTGAAATTCTGAAATCGAAATGTGTAGGGTTGAGTGAAAATACGCTCAAATTAGAGCTCGAATCAGAGGGACATAAGATAAGCTCAAAAAATATACCTATTACATTTCGATAGTGGTTCTGTCAGTGAGCTGAGTTGTTATTGTTAGCTGAATTACTTTTAATATTCTGTGTTGGAGTCGGCGCTAACAAGTAGAAAATGGGCTTATGGTTATCATCTGAATGAATGATTTCCCTATTCTACGTCATCACAGTTCAACAATATAGTGATCCATATGATTTTTCTTAATTCCCAGAAGTCGGAAAATGGTGAAGAAGAAGAATGGGCGATGGGTCTCGCGCACGACATCGCGCGGCTCTGCGCGGAGGTGACGCTGCGGTGGCGTGCTTTCCTCCATCACACCTCCGACCGGCCGCACGTTCACCACGCTCTGGCTGCCCGGCACCACGCGCTACGGTAACTTTATGATCTTGTTATCTATCTTAAGCAAGAAATTATAGAGACTTTGCGCGGAGGTTATACCTACTTGGCGGTGGTGGCTGTGGCGTGATTTCCTCTACCACGCCTCCGACCGGCCGCACGTCCACCACGCTCTGTCTGCCCGGCACCACGTGCTACGGTAACTTTGTGATCTTCTTATCTATCTTAAACAAGAAATTATCAAGGCTCTGCGCGGAGGTGACGCTGCGGTGGCGAGCTTTCCTCCACCACACCTCCGACTGGCCACACGTCCACCACGCTCTGGCTGCCCGGCACCACGCGCTACGGTAACTTCACGATCTTCTAATTATCTTTAACAAGAAATTATCGAGGCTCTTTGCGGAGGTTACGTTGCAGTGGCATGTTTTCCTGTTGTCCACCACCTCTCGCTGTCAGGCACCATATGCTTCGGACTTTTCGGTATCTAGACCTATATACTATAACAACAAATTCACCCAGCTTTTATTCTAGCTAGGCAAATATTGAAGTTCATAAACTTCTAGTGAATTTTCAACGATAAACACTCGTTGCTTTACACGGATTTGGCTATTTGCTAATTATTATTGTCCTAAATACCTATGTATTGAGTCCTATTTCTAAAAACTATTCTTGAAACTGGCCGATAATCTGAATTCTACTTCCACAGCATCAAGCGATTCGCCGAATGCTTCTTCGTGCTGGACAACCCGCGGCACTCTCTGGCCGGCTGCTACGACAGCAACTACCAGTCATACCAGAGCGTGGGCGAGGTGGCGCGCCGCTCGCGCTACCTGGCGCTGCTGCCGCCGCTGCCCGTGCACTGCATCGCTCTGGACGGCGACCCGCATATCATGCCCATCATCTTTGAGGATAGGTAATTTCACCTAACATTTTAATAAATGAACGTGTTGGATGACACTACCTGGGTAAGCCCCTACCCCGGAGCATGACCACCGAAACGCGTTACGATATAGCAATTTGACGTTTAAATGTGAAAGACAGTGGATTTTGACAGCTAAGTGTCGATCACATAATTTAAGACACCAGTCGATTTTCATACCAACGAGGTAACTTTGAAGCCTTGGTTCTCCGCCAAGGATTGACCTGACTGTGATCTAATGGTAGCCATCCAGGCAGTGAATAGAGGTGATTCAGATTGCTATACATACACAACACACCCAACTGATCTGATCAGCATTCTAAGAAAATAAATATAAGCATATGTTTAAAAAAAACCGCGAAATCAGCATAAAAGTGTATGGAAATCCTGAATCTGAAAACTCTTATCCTTTATATCAGAACGCTGATCAGATCAGTTGTGTGTGTACAGCGATCTGAATCTCCTCTATTCACTCCCTGAATGACTATCATCAAATCACAGCTCGGTCAATTCTTGGCGGAGAACCAAGGCTTCAAAGTCACCCGTTTGTATGAAAATCGACAAGTGTTTAATCATGACAACGCCACTGTATATTATATTTTGGTGGTCATGATGGAGGGCTGATGCGAGAAGCCGCTGGAGAATGCTTGCAGCGCCGTTTGCCACGGAAATTCTTGGGGATGGCCTTTTCCAAGCAGTCGGAGTCGTGCGGCTGATTTGATCTTTATTATGATTTAATACACTAAAAAATCACGATGAGTGAGATTTGAGACATCATTTACACCTACAGTTAAGTAACTTTTATAGGCATTGATTGAAACTTGGCTTTTCTCAATATAAGTCTTAAAATAAATATTATTTAGTCAGACCCTTTTATATGTAATACTAAGGCAGTATTTTTTTCAGGTATCAAGATACGGCAGAATTTGCACGTCGTCGTTCATTTTTAAATTCCAATGCCACTAAATCTGGTAGTGGTACGTATATTTTTAATGTGGTATCAAAATGAATTATAGAAGAAGGTATTAATGTGTAGTTTTCTTTGCAGATCCATTTCTGTGTACGGAAGTTCTGGGAGAAGATTGCGCGTGTAGTATCAGTTCACTGATGGATTCAAGAAGACCATCGTCGGAAGCTTCTAGAGTGACATTAACGTTACCAAAAACTATTATTGATGTACTTGAACCGCAGTTCAGTACACCTAAAAGTAGTAATAGTGTGGTGCAAGCAACGCTGACACTTGCTCCACAGAAGTCGGCTCGAGGCTCCCCAAAAAGAACCTTAGTGAAGCAAAATGTAGTCGAAGTTAGCAAGGCTTACAACAAACAACTGGAATTAACAGGGAGAAATAGATATATTGTGCAAAACAATCAAATCAGTGAAATCCAGCTTCCGCCAAACAATGCGTTTGCTTCATGTCCAATACAACAAGGACAACAATTATCTAGGTACTCCACGCCTACACTACTAGATATGAATGCGACTAAAGGCAATTTAAATATTTCGCATTCAGGGAGAGATATTACGGACGCAAACGACTTTCGGCAAAAACACGAAATCCCCAGCGGTGTTAGTACTCTGCCAGCTAGGCACAGCAAATCTTTAGACCAATTAAGGGTTGCACAAATGACGCCTTTAAGTAACTCTCAAACTCTAACCAAGACTGTCAAAAATAGTTCCAATACTTCAGTTAATTATCCAAAACCTTATCACCATTCCCTACAGCAAGTGAAACCCACCACTCTACCTCGAAGTGTCACCACTACAGCATATCCAACGAGCACAACCACTAGGTGTGCTTCTAAAGGGGATGACTATAGAAGAAACATTAGTGAATTCAGAGAAAAATATAAAAACCCCTGTAATTTGGTTAACCCCCATGGAATGAACAATGAAGTGTTTCATAGCGTAGGTTATAAGTATGATGGAGGAATGAAACCAAATCCTAATCAAGTGTACGGCTATACTTTCGGTAATCAGGGTACTCTGCCAGCGAATAATGTGATTCGTAATCCGTTAGAATTTCAGCGAGGCTACAATGTAAATTTACCCCGTCCCATGTTGCCTCCACGTAACTCTTACCCACCAGTTAGTGGGAAAACTCAAGTGACTGATCAAAATAACTTAGTTTCTAATAAACACGTTCATAGATCGAACTCTACACACGTGTTTCACCAAAATGTAGAAAATCAACAAATTGATATAGAAGCAGCTCGTAATCAATTACGACACGAACTTAATTATTACCTTCAAAAAGGTGACTGGAGCTACGACTTCAACACCGGAAGTTTAATACAAAACTACCAGAAGAAATCAAGTAAAAGCAGTGACGATAGTGGATTTGTTATGACCTTAGATAGAAGCAGTGATTGTACTTCAAAATCAACATATTCAAAAACACCTCCTTCTACACCCCATTCCACTATGCCATCGGTGCGACATAAAAAGAGCCGATCAAAAGAATCCAAATTAAATAGCAGTGCAAAAGAATCTGCAAAAGTAAATTCAAGTCGAGATTCCCTGAGTAGTCATCATTCCATAAGATCAAGAGACAGTAAATCCGATCGTCAAACCTCAAAGTCCGAACGAAGCACTCCAAAGTCTGATAGAGGCACGCCGAGATCTGGAAAAGCTACTCCAAAATCAGGTGGTATAACACCGAGATCAGGATTGGCAACTCCAAAATCAGGAAGAGATACTCCAAAATCAGGCGTAGCGACACCGAAAAGTGGAAGATCTAGTGGAAGACCTGAAAAACGCACAAAACACAAACCTTCAGAAAAAATGACTCAGCTTATGTCTGAAGCTGCATCATCATCTAGTAATGAAAGTATACCTTTTGAACTACGTAGACTGGAGTCATCTGCGAGTGTCCCTTACAGTCTTGATCACGGTCCTGAATTATTGAGACACTGTCGAAGTGCTGCATCTGTGTTAGATGAAACAAATATAAATAATACTTTTGGTTCAGAATCATTACCAAACCTTGCTCCTCCTCCAGCCTTCGAATCACCACCTCTAGATATAGCAGACAAAGATTTTAAAATTTTGCCCCCAGAAAACTTCTCAAATAAAGATGTCAAACTAAGTCAAAGTAGTTCAACCTCCAGTCTAAGTGAACAAAGTGGTTGGGTGTCAAGTGGTAGAAGTTCGGGACCCTCGTCACCAGATAATGCCAGTAGTCAATTAAATCAAAACTTTACGCCACCTGGAAATCCTTCGACTTCCAAAGCTGTTACTCAAAAATATGACGAAAGACCCAAACCAAAAAAGGTTGATGGTGAAACTATCAGTGATTTTAAAAGAACTCTTTTAAATGGTGAACAATTACGAGAGAGACTCTTGAAACTAGCTGTTAAAGTAACCCAGAACAATTCAGACGAGAAAATAGAATGCTGTGATAAAGAAATTTGTGAAGAATGCACTATATGTAGCGATACCATTTGTACAGATAGCCAATGTGAATATAATAAATTAATGCATAGTAATGGAATAGACGCAGGGTGTAACTCAGATACTTGCACTGCAAGTTGCTTCCAGCAATTTTCTGATGTTCCTCCAGCAAAAGTAAATCAGCGACACAATTCATTTAGCGCTGGTCAAGGTAAATCGTACAAAAGTTCAAGCTCTAAAACCCGTAATGAAGGTACTGTGAAAAAATCACAAACAGTTGGAGACAACTTACATCCATATATTCGTAAAGAAATTCCGCCTAAATCTCAACCTGTACCCGCACCAGCGAAATCAAGTTCCACGGTAAAAACTAAGCTTATGGATAGAATAGAATACACTGAGAAATTAATTGCAGCTGAAATACTGAGCCTTACCGTCGACCGATCCTGTACATCTCATAATGGGAAGAAGGTTCTATCCGGATCTATTTCTGCTGTTCAAAAATACCAAAACAAAGCAAGATCTGAAGTGGACCTGGCTCATTTTATTGGGAATAATGACTATGAGCATTTACCTCCACCTCAACAATTTAGGGACGCCCCACCTCCTCCTGATGAATTTAAGGTACTTTTGCTATGAAATTTTTAATTTGAATAGCCGCTTCAAATATTTATATTGATCTGCGTCTTTATTATTAGGATCCACCTGCAAAATCACCGAAGCTAAGCAGGCAAAGCAGCAAATCGTCAACCCCCTCCAAAACGCCTAGAAAACAGTCGGCTCAGCCCTCACCACTGCAATTAGATAATCCGCTATACCACGTTTGTGAAGGTAATTAGACATATACTTATTGAGTTCATTAAGTAACAAACTGATTTTGTGAATGCTTTTGCAACTAACAAATAAATTCGCCTTGGCTTGGCACCAGGTATTATGGAGAGGCGAAAGCTGAGACCACACCAGTCAATGAATTCTTCTTCAAGCACGCCCGCTGGTACTTTGAACAAAAGTCAAAGCACTGGCGAACTAGCCAACAGAAATGAAAATGGACACGGTAAGATTATTCGTAGGTACTGGAATATGGAATAACAGACGGTAGACCGTTGTAATAGTTGTAAATTGCAATCTTGAAGTACCTACATCTACTTAGTATTTTTTGTTCCAGAACCGCGTGAAAGCAATTTTATCAGCATTTTCGGACTGGTTGAATCCGAGCGGCTGTTCGTGAAATGTAGAGAAGAATTCAGACAAAGCGTCAAGTATCCAGGCGCCATCTATTCAGATTTCCCTCCTGTAGAAAACTCCTTGCCTTACTTCCACATTAGCGACGAATACAGAATGTTTAACCCTGAAGGTTTGTATCAGAATTTTATTTTGCGGTAAATAAGTATCTATGCTTGCTGCACCCAGCAGTAGGTGTCGTGTGGCTGATAATAATGATGATCTATGATATAATGTAGGCTCGGTGTGGCTCACTTAGTGGGTAGCCATATGGGAAGATGGGGAGGAGGCTCCCTCCCCCTGCCCAGCCCCCTCTCGATCTTTCGAGATCGTTAGGGGACAGGGCAGGGGTGAGAACCGCCCGGCCCTGACACGAAGCCTATTAGGCTTGGTGGGAGGGTCGGGTGCGGCGAGGGACATGCTCGGGTTTCCCGAGTATGACCGAGTCCAACATGCCGTTTGGTATGCGTAAAGAATGCATTCTCCTCTTGATACAACAAAAAAAAAAAAGGCTCGGTGTGGCTGACTCTGACAAAAGGCCTCGAAGCATAATACTCGTATTTCGTTAGTTTTACGTTTTGTCTGCTTGACGATGATGATGCTCTTGCTGTTTTATATCTCTAATGTGTCTTGTTCTTGTTCCCACATATTTTTTCAAAAAGATACCTAATAAGATAAACTTTATGTTTTGCTATTACATAACTAATTTTAATGTTTCCAGGTTTACATTTGATAATATGCGTTCACGGCTTAGACGGTAACGCAGCAGATCTACGCTTAGTGAAGACCTATTTGGAGTTGGGTCTGCCTGGAGCCAGATTAGACTTCCTAATGTCCGAGAGGAATCAGGGTGACACGTTCTCCGATTTTGACACCATGACTGATAGGTTAGAGAGTTTACTTTATGTCACGGTCATAATATTACAAAACCACTTAAACTTAAACGACGTCCTTGCAATATTACCTGTGTAGATATATTTTCGGCTGTACGATCATATTTGTCCTTTCTTTCTAGGCTCGTCCAAGAGATATTAATCCACATCCAGAATTCAAACGATCCGGCTAGAATCAGTTTCGTAGGACATTCGTTGGGCACCATAATTATAAGATCAGCGTTAGCTCGGAAGGAGATGAAGCCCTTCTTAGGGAAACTGCACACGTTCCTGTCACTGAGCGGACCACACTTGGGTACTCTGTATAACTCAAGTGGCTTAGTGAACGCAGGTATGACTACTTATAAGAATAGTTTAACATTACGTGTCGGATTATATAAAAAAAACTATAGAAGATGTCTTTGGAGACAAAAAGAGGAAATTTTGTTCTCAACAATTGACTATTCTGCAATGACCCTAATTTATACCCACTTCTTTCAGGCATGTGGTTTATGCAGAAATGGAAAAAGTCTGGCTCCCTTCTCCAGCTGTCATTACGCGACGCGCCAGACCCTCGGCGCTCGTTTCTCTACCGGCTAAGTGAGAGGAGCCAGTTACATCAGTTCAAACATATCCTGCTGTGCGGGTCTGGCCAGGACAGATATGTGCCTCTGCACTCAGCACGCCTCGAGTTGTGCAAGGCTGCTGCCAAGGACACGTCGTTGTTAGGACAGGCGTATAGAGAAATGGTAAGTTGAAAATCTTGAAAGTGAACAAACAGTGTTCTTTTAGTTCACTATCCCTAGTCCTTAACTCGTGATGAAATGCGAACTATAGTCTGAACTCCGAATCAAACCGCACTCCAAAGTCTGAGGGCTTATCGGCTAGGCAAGGCCTATGCTTTTGCTTAATGAAAATGCGATTTCAACGAAGCGCTCACGGTGGAGCTTGACCGACTGATCGTACTTGATCACGTTTATTAAGCAACGCTCGGTCCGGCCAGGTGTCGGATGGGTGACTGTTGAGTGGCATTACAACTGAGTGCTTGCCTGCTTAGGAGGGCACGTTAAACCGTCGATACCGGCTGTCGTCTTCTGATAACAGTCGTTAAGCCAAGTTAGATGCCTTACGGGCGGCTTGATACACCAACACTCGAGGTGTTCACTAATCCTAATACGATAAGAAGAAGATTTCAACAATTATGTCGTCCAGGTACACAACATGGTGTCTCCGCTAGCAGCGCGTGCGTCCACCGTGTCAGTGGTGCGGTACGACGTGCAGCACGCGCTGCCGCACACGGCCAGCGCGCTGGTGGGCCGAGCAGCGCACATCGCTGCGCTTGATTCAGACTTATTCATAGAGAAGTTCTTATTAGTGTCTGCGCTCAAATATTTCCGGTAATCACTGATATCCACTTGACCTGAGTGTACTAACGTTAAAACCTAGTGATGTAGAAATACTTTATGGTTACTGTGAATGAGTGCATGCGTCTCCATCATCGCAATAGCGATACGGTATGTCGAAAATAAGTTCTTTCTGCACCTATTTATTCTGTGATTTGTGGCTGAAAGCACTAAAAAGTGAGATCTATCATTCATAAATAAGTTCTTATTACTTTTCTTTCACGTTCGAATATTTTTGGTGAACATCTAGTACCTACTTATCCTACGCTCTTTTTTCCAGCTTATTTCAAATTGTTTTTTTGTTCTTATTAGCTTATAAAAATATTCTGTCTAGTGCGCTTCTAAATCTGTCTCTAACTAAAAGATCCTTGAAGTACAATGGTAATTATAGCCTACTTAAGAAAATTAAGTAGGTAGGTAATCGGCCTCGCATTTTACAAAAATTACAGATAGGTACCATCATAAGAATAAATAAAATAAATTCTTATGGTACCTACTACCAACATGAAAAATAACGACATTTAAATGCATTTTTTTACTCAACAACGAAAGCATTTTTTGTTTATACTTATGTGTAAGTAAATAAGTATTAAGTACCTTATGCATTTTAATTCGACTTTTGGATTGATGCCAATTTTACTTTTTTGTTTCCTTATATTATAATTATTGTAAAATACAATACAGTACGTTACTTTATGCCAGTTAGAGCATTCAAACCGAAGTGTTTCGCAGACACGGTTACCAGAGGACAGGATTTTTTCAGATATGTCAGGAATTTAAGGCATCCGTCAGGAAAATAGAGAAAACTGTAGTTGTCAGGGATTTTTGAAATCACGAAAAGTGTAAGTAAGGCTGGCCCCAGACCTACCGGTTTCGTTTCTTTGCTTTGCTGTTCTACCATGGACCGCCGGCCAAGAGGCTCATTTTCAATCTATCGCATATTTTGACCTGACCACATTGGCAAGATAGCCATTAGTTTGGTGTTATCAAATATCGTCGTCTGGGTTGAGATGAGAAGTTTTAGTTTTCGTTTTAAAAAAAAAACTGCTGTTTTATACAAAAATTAATAACGAAATTATCAAAATGTATGAAACAGTTCATTTTTTTCTTGATTTCAGATTTGGTCCCATAGTAAAAGTTGTTCAGTTTTATTATGGTCCCTATCCACCATATTCAGTTTTATAAGGCTTTACCAAACATCTTGTATAAATCTGTACCTTCAGTGAAAACTGATCTAACTCGAGTTGTATCTATTTTGATTTTATTTCACTATTCAAATCGTTGAAAAATTAGCTTTTTTTGTGTCTAATTGGCGTATTTATATGACTTATATTAACAGAAATAAGTTTTGTGCATAGTGATATAAGTGCTGATTTTTTTGTGTTTTTTTAGGAAAAAATTGTGTAAATTAATATATCTCTACTTTAAACAAAGTGTACCGAGACTATTCTTAAAAAAAAATAGTGTCAATAAATATAACTCGATTTAATACTTTATACACAATTCAATAACAAGTGACTTGACTTGTGCGTAGTGATTTATCTAGAATTATATCAATACACACATATAATTTCACAGTATGCTAGTTTGTGCACATTGATTCAACTCGACTTATAGCACTGAAAATTAAAAAATAATGAATTTTTACTTCGTGTTTATCGATATAATTTCAATTATATCAATAATCACATAAACTTGGGAAAGGTGTTAAATGATATAATTGACTTATATCAAAAAATACAAGAATACAAGAAGTAAAACGTTTGATTATTATTTGTGTAAATTGATATAACTGCCTAAAATCCTCCCGCAACCTCTTAATGTCCCTCCTCTCTCTCGTACCCTTCCCCCGCCGCCTGCATGGACACGACATTGTGTTGTGTTGTTTGCCTCAGTGTTACACCGACGTTCCTGAGCTACGGTTACTACACTCGAGAGTTCGCGACACGAACAATATGAAGCGAAACGTAAATTGTATCACTTTACACAAAGCATAATGGATTGTGCCATTTAATTTATAATGATCTAAATTGTTATTGATTGGACAATATCTGACCTATATTGCTTAAAATAAGAGTGAGATTGCTTCGATGCATAAAATGAATTGTATCAATATGCACTAACTATTTATACTGTTGTACGTTGTATTTATACAAGAAATTAATTAGTATTCGATTTCAGTAGTTAGCATCTTCTTCATCGGCAGTGGGTGTCGTGCTGCTAATATCAATGGTACACAACTTCATGACACCCACTGCTGGGTTTAGGCCTCCTCAAGGATCTCCACAACG
This sequence comes from Agriphila tristella, assembly GCA_928269145.1. NCBI lineage: Eukaryota > Metazoa > Arthropoda > Insecta > Lepidoptera > Crambidae > Agriphila > Agriphila tristella. Next base: position 38,330,919 of record OV743431.1, read on the forward strand.
ATAGGTCATGCACTGCACTGCCCGCACACAGCAGCTTCCAGCGACTTTCACCAAATCATTAGTCGGAAGTAAAAGAAGCGTCATCCCGGTGCGTGGTAACTATTCTAGAACCTTTCCATCTCAATGGCCATCGGTTCTTCTCACAATGTTTCCCACCCACTGCCACTACAGCTGGGCTATCCTTTGAGCGATATCGATTACCTTAGTTTCCCTAAGGATCTCATCATTGCTGATTCGATCACGCAAAGAAACTAACCACGATTCATTGCCATAAGTCATGACTCTCACTGTCTACATACACTGGCCAAAGACGTCGGTCGTCCTAAGACTGAGGCAGGTTCAACGCAAAGATGTTCAAAAAACTTCCCGAATGCTAAATTTTGATGAGATTTGTGCTCCGGTTCTGTAATCAGTCCGATATGGTGGCATTTTTGTATAAATAGTTACCTCAGCACCTCGATATACATCTAGACCATTTGGCACCTCTGGAGAGAATGCTGCACCGCCCAGGTCTCGATCGAATTAAAAGCTTTCTAATTAAAAGCTTTGATTGGACCAGGAAAGCCAAGCAAAGTGGCAGTTTTTACTATTCGGCAAAAACTGTATTTTCCATCAGTACTCTGCGTCTTCAGGTAATGACAATGATTACAATAAAACTTAACAATTTACCAGTCTCTATCGGTACGAATGAGTGGCCATTGTCGTCAAGCTCTAATTTGAATCCATTGAATTATTATTTTTGGGCGAAATACAATAAAATAAATACAATGATGATATTTTCTTAAAAGTTGACTTTTAGTTCTACTCAAACCTGTGATTATACGAGGTACCTATGAACGCGATAGCGTACTTGTAAACAATTTGGCGTGACAAACGAAAAAAGAGTATTAAAAGTATCTAGTTTGAATTAAACTGAATACTAACACAATGCTCGTAGATCTTCGTAGTGCTTCCCAAAGATTAGGTCTTAGAATGAACATGGATAAGACGAAAAATTAGTCGATTGCCCATGTTGTACAATCTTTAGTTCAAATTGGGAATACTACACTCGATGTTGTAGTTCATTACGTATAACTAGGAAGAACAGGCAGTCCAGTTAAGTAAGTCGAACTTCAAGATAGAGATCTTTCGTCGAATCCAACTTGGATAGGCAGCATTTGGGTAGTTTTGAAAAACTCTTTCCGTCTAACTTACCTTAATGTCTCAAGACTAAAGTCTATGACCAATGTGTGATGCCAGTGATGACTTACGGCAGTGAAACGTGAAACAGTGAAACTATGGATTTCTTAAGAGAACCATGCTCGGCCTTTCCCTACGTAATCGAACCAAAACTTGAGTACATACGTAAGAGAACTAATGTAACCTACATCGCTTGAAGAATTGCTCAGCTGAAGTGGCAGTGGGCGGGACACATAGCGAGAAGAACCGATGGCTGATGGGATTGAAAGGTTCTGGAATGGCGACCGCGCACCGGACGACGACGCTTCATTGGTATAGGTTCCTGACAAGGTGGACCAACGATCTGGTGAAGGTCGCGTCAAGCTGCTAGTTGCAGGTAGAACAGGATCGATTATTGTGGAGATCCTTGAGGGAGGTTCGCATACACATCACTTATACTCAGCGGTGGGTGTCGTGCGGCTGATATGAAGATGATTAGTCTAATTTGCTGGTGTCTATTTAATATTTTATTTATTTTTTACGAATTATATCACTATTCACATAATAAATATAGTAGTTATATCGTTAGTGATAAGAGTTGAAACAATTTACACATCGTTTTTTTTCAAAATAGTTGTGTAAATTGATATAATTCGAATTTTTTAAACGATTCAACAAAACAAAACTCTAATTACTCATATTTAGAGATTGTTTAACAATGTTTCTTCGACAACTTGAAAAAAAACCTACAATTAAAAAAGTTGACACAAAAAGTAAAGGTAAGGTATCATTTGACACAAAAGCAGATGTGCCTGGTGTAAAATGATAGAAGTATTATTATATCAATATACACAAAATAAATAAATGTGCCAAGTGATATAACTGAACATTTTCTTGAATACTGAAAAATCTGTTAAACTTTTCTCTGTAAATTAAACAAGAAAACAAAGCTAGCATAACTATCTACAGTCTACAAGCACTAATTTTATTTTATCTATCTCAGACGAAGAGTAGGATTTTTTTAAACTTTAAAGTCAATTTCCCAAAAATCATGTTTTTAGAGTTATACCTCTTTTCACTGAAGGTACAGAAATAAGCGATCGAGTTAATTTTAACGATCGGAGTCCATGTTCAGGGTGGCATATCTCCTAAAAGCTTCCTACTTCGCAATCCAGGCGATGATATTTGATAAAACCAAGCTAATGGCTATCTTGCCAATTTGGTCTAGTCCCAAAATGCGATAGATTGAAAATTACCCTAGTTGGCCGGCGGTCTTTCAAGCAAGGTAGCACAGCAAAGCAAAGAAACGGAACCGGTAGGTCTGGGGCCAGCCTAAGTAAGTACTTAATGAAAACACATAATTTGTTAATCATTTTGGTGAGAAAAAAATATCAAACGTCAACTTAATTAAGAATGTAGATGCAGGTGTACAAAGTGTCAGGAAAACTGAAAAGTCAGGAAATCTAATTATTAAATCTGGTATTCCCAGACGTCGGATAATATTAAAAAGTTTGAGTAGCCTGAAAGCCGAGATGAGATAGAGAAATAAGTATTATTATTTCATGGTAAGTCAAATCAGTAGCACCCAGTTCAGTTATAAGGAAATCTTATGCCACAATCTCAGAGCATATTTTGCTCTAAGGCCACAATGGATAAGTGTGATGTGAATGAACGAAAATTCAAAATATGAAGTGAAATTTAATTAACAATTAAACCTATTAGGCCGGCCACACACACGACGGAATCCCGATTCGGAATTCCGAACGGAAAATTGATAAAGTATGAAAATCCCGTACGGAAAAATCACGCATGTGTGTGGTAGGTCCATAGATTTGTATGAATTTAGCTGCGTTCGGAATCACGTATGTACGGAATTCCGTACGGGATTCTGTCTGTGGCGGGTCCTAAGATATAATTGAATGTTACTTTGTCCGATTTCCAGAAATTCAATACTACTGTACCATTGTACTAAATCTCTAATTATTTGGAATTAAGACTTAAGTATAGTTTCTTTGTAAGTAGATTATTATTATGGCGATGACTATTGTGTAAACATGTGTAAGTACTACATTAACGATGTTTAAATAACCGATGGACCATTTTGGTTATTGTTCTTAAATATAATTTGAAATCGTATGATTTTGAACAGATACCTAGGCTACTTACTCGTTAGAAAATGTGTGATAAACGAATCATTTTAGTGTCCTAAACTGTAGAGTGCTAAATAACAGTGTCGAATATGTTAAGATTACCAATTTTAATTAAGTATTAGACCTAAGACGGATCTTTACACCAATTAATTAGGATTTAGCAACAATAGAAATACTTAAATAACATACTTAGTCGCTATTTTTGTTTCGAGTCCCTATTAATAGTTACGTGCGTCTGTACTAGCAGAACGTCTTTAACAAAATTCGTAATCAATGTCCCTAAGAGAGTATTGGTGCGGGCACATTTGTCTGACGCCACGTGTTAAGTTAACACGCCATATTTGATGGACGTGTTACAAGATAAGTGTGAACCTAGTGCATACATTTACTATGAAAACCGATGTGATCTGACGGCGTATTAACACGTGTTCACGCACGGCGTTAGACAAATGTGCCCGCACCTTAACTTGAACTGTCAAGAGCAGAGAATCTACAATGAGTTTAGTTAGACACGCAAGTTACAAGCGTCCGATTAAACCGTTATGGGCGCTGTACACATTCCCTAGTATTTTATATCTATTATGTGGTAATAACACAGAATACATAATAGTGGTATTAGCACAGAATACATAACAGTGTATTATTGTGGCTAGCGAGTTTTGAGTAAACTCCGACCGTGCCTGCCTAGCATGACCGATTTATATCGCGTGCATTTTATCGACACTCAACTGTCAAACTCCTTTGTCTTTTTGACAGTTAAACATGATAAAACTGTATATCACGCGATATAAATCGGTCATGCTAGGCAGGCTGATATACCTAGGTAGGAAGTCACACTTTGTAAAAATGACACGAACGAAAGATGGAGAGTTTGAGATACGTTTTCGCAAATCCACGCTATTATCAAACTTAGATAGAATGGACCATACAAAAGAATACATTAATATTTATTTTGCTTTTGTTTGCGAAGTTCTATTGATGTAACTTTGTCCAGCTGAGTGGGTTTGCGTAAATATGTATATGATAGTGTTTATGTTTGTTCTCTACCTTTACAATACCTATCCAAAATGTTACATAACGACTAAATTACTAATGTTATTTATAAAAATCTACTGCACAAAGGAATCTACTGTAAAGCATTTGAAATCTTGAACTAAGTAAATTAATAGTAATTTTCACATTATTGAAAATATTGCATTTGCCTAATTGCTTAATACTGTAAAATATGCATTACACCTACCCTACTATGCGAGCCAAATAAGAATAGTACTGTCAAACGGCAATCTTGATCTTTGTTCCTTTTTTTGCACATCCTACACCATGCCCCCCTAGCATGACTGGCATAACACGATATATATCGCGTGATATAGCGTTTTATCACGTTTAACTGTCAAAAAGACAAAGGATTTTGACAGTTGAGTGTCGATAAAATGCTATATCACGCGATATATATCGTGTGTCGTCGGTCATGCTAGGGGGGCTGAAGTGGAAGCGAAACGCAAACAAATATGGCCGTTTTGACAGTACTATCACAGTTTAACAATCCATATTTGGCTCGCATAGTACTACATGATTATGTTATCTTATACATATAATAATTATGATTAAACTACAAATTAAATAATTCGAGGGAATAAATGAAGGCCTGTATAATTATTTGGCCATAGCCTTACGATTATAAACAAAAAAAAATGTAAATTTTATCGAATGTTAGACTGATCTTTAAATTATACGATCAATAAGGTTAATAAGTTATAAGTTTATAAAGTTTTCTTTTCTTATGTGTAGGTAGTGAACTTATCTGTTAGTTAGACAGTCTTCAAATAAACCTGGTTTTATATTTACTCTCTTTTGTAGGACCTAATTAACTAATGAAATGGTAGGTAAAGTTTTATACAGGGGCTTATAATCTTATTTACAAAACGTAGGTAGGTAGCGATTATTTACTACTTCATTGTTATGCTATCCTATAAATAAAGGATAATATAACTTTTAGAACTGTCATGTTTAGTAGGTACTATCATTTTAATATTATAGTACGGTACGCAGATACTTAGTCTATCTGTTCTGGGATAAGATAAGCGACTATATTGAAAAATTAAAAGCAGAGTACGTATTCAAAGGAACATCACTATGACCACGTACGCACTAACAGGTGTTGCTTAGCTCCTAAAGCCTAGACTAGATAGTCACCTAGCGTGTAGCGAAGTGAAAGGAATATAATAATGTTTGCAGCCGGCGGGTGGGAGGCGGCCGTGCTATACGCGCTTGGCCGTTCGCTATGTCGATGCCGGTTGCGAATATAGAACATCACTTTCACTTCGCTACACGCTAGGCGACTCGCTAGTAAGGTTATCAGATGACAGGAATTTTCCTGACATGTCTGGAATTTTAGCAATCTGTCAGGAAAACGGGGAAAAACTGTAGTTTTCAGACATTTTTTAAATTACAAAAAATTGATAATACGCGTAATTTATTAATCATTTTGGTGAGAAAAATAATATAAACGATAACGAAATGAGGAATGTACACTTAGGTGAACGAAATGTCAGAAAAATTTCTGAAAAGTCAGGAAATCTAATTATTGGATCTGGTAACCCTACTCGCTAGGCTCTAAGCGCTGCGGCCGGTTGCGAACATTATAAAGCGTTCCGTTCACTTCGTTACACGGTGGCTACGCACGTTAGTACTATTATAATATTCTGTGGCTACACGCCAGGTGACCATTCTAGGCTCTAGCTAGACGCTAAGCAAACCGCGTTTCAGTGCATACGTGGCCTTAAAAGTTTAGTTAAACTCGCGAATCGTGATGTAGGTACTCGCTGGCGACAGAGTATTTTTTTAGTTACGTTACGATTTAGTTCGATACAGATAGTTTGCATCGAGTTCACAGTTTAGGGTCCCTAGTAAGGCATGAGATGAGGGAGGCCTAGCAAAGAGAAATGCTTATTATATTCTGCTAAATTTAGCATCCAATAAAAAATAAAAAGCACCTTTGACCGGTCATTAGGAAATATTAAACTCTATTACCATATTCACGCATTATTATTATTTTTATAATGGAATGCTAAATTTAACAATATAAGCTGCTCTCACTGCAGTCCACAGGCACATAATACCTGTACAGATTATTAATTATTTATTATGTACCTACGTAGATAATATAGTAATTGATGGGAATGAATTTTGTAAATACTAGAAATGGAATTTTATTTGTAAATCGTATGTTTAATGGCAATGTGTCGATGTTATACACTTAAAATAATAAATAAATAAAGCCTGAATTGCTTTTTGTACTAAGCCTGCGTCACAATACAAGAAAAATGTGTCCTTTGAGCAAGTACCTACTTTTCCTCTAGCATGGATCCCCGCAAATCGCTAATGCGTTGGAACCTTGTCACATTAACATCCATGTTGACGTCATCTGCAACTAAAAAACGAGAAGGTGTACGAGATATCAGATAGAGCTTGAGAAAGAACTTATGCTGTTTTTATTGCGAAATAAGGGTTGAAGTTAAAGGGGTTGAACAATAGTAGTACGGCTCATTTCAACCAAACACGGTCCCATCCGGCAGAAAGCATGAAACTTGGCATGCATGTAGCTTTTACGTATATAATAAATATAGAAGTAGCAGCAAGTCGTAAAGAGATAAAAAAACCAGTGACGATAAATTTCTAACGAATTCCGATATTGGCTTGAAAAAAATATGATAAGAAAGCCATATTCCAAAAATGTAAGTTTATTGGAATAGTTTCATAAAAAATATTATATACAGCGTGGCAGTGGCATAAATAAATCTATAAAAACTCCCCATTTCAGAAAGTTACCGTAAACGGTGAAAGCTACAACAAAACTGTCATAAAACAATATATTCTTCATTAAATTTTCTACAATAATTTTCTTGGAAGTATGTTGATAAGACTTATAGTTTTCAAAGTAAACTCACAATCATTGGGTAAGTAGCGGAATTTAGGCAATTAATAAAACTACCTACCTATTTCATGACTAATCACAAATTGTATATATTTTGTAAGTTAAATCACACGAGTCTGTACTAGGCTCTGTGCGGAGGAGACTCGTGTGATTTAAATTAAAATAATTAATTAAATATATAAAATATATATATATATACTTCGACCGAATCCAAGCAAGACACAATCATGCGTGTTTCACCTTCGCAACCACCAAGCTCAGAGAACCTTGAATACCATATGGGAGGGAGCCAAGGTCGAACATTGCACCCACCCACGATACTTGGGAATCACACTGGACAGGGCTCTCACCTTCAGGGAACATTGTGTCAACTCGCGAAATAACCTCCTGCGAAAACTGACATCGGCTAAATGGTGAGCTTCAGCGCATACTCTGCGCTCCACCGCATTGGCGCTGTGTTTTTCCGCTGTCGAATATGCTTGCCCTGTCTGTCTGGCACCGATCTGCACACGTGGTGTCTACGGCGCTCTGTGAAACTTGCCGTATTGTTACCGGTTGCTTTAAACCAACCCCGCTTAGTAAATTATACCCACTGGCGGGTATCGCCCCCCCGGAAATTCGGAGAGAAGTTGCATGCGCCGCTGAAAAGAAAAACCAAGAAGACGACCCGCGACTAGGGTTGCCAACCCTACTATATAATATAGTATCCTAATATATTGAAGGCTCGCCTACTATATTTTTTCAGAAAATATATAGTAGGCAAAACTACTATATTTTTTCAAGTGAAAGAATTACAAAAAAGCAACAACAAACATTACTTATATGGACATAAGTACCTAATTGCATAATATTTTTTTTGTGATTAAACACTTGCCTTTATGGTTGTTGAATAAATTATGAAAATGTTAGTAACTACTTAAACTTATGAAAATTGCAACTTCTTTAAAATCCTCCATACAAAACGGCAACCTACTATATTTTTTTAGACTTTTTCACCACCTACTATATTTTTACACAAAAAATCTTGAAACTACTATATTTGATCCAAAAAAAGTTGGCAACCCTACCCGTGACACCCATTATATGGCCACCAACTCCCACCCACTCGCCTCAAAAGCCGTAAAAGTTTTATGCGCAACACGAGACCTCTAGAATGCGATCCCTCTAGAGAGCGCTGCTCACTGTGGAAGAGTCAGTGCCCACCACCCGAGACATACGTGCAGCTCTCTGAGAGTCCGCCTCCGGACACAGTGAACCTTGGCACATATGGAAATCGCTGAACAGGCTCAGGTGTCAAGTCGGTGGCTGTAAACTTAACATGGCCACATGGGGATTACTGCGAGATGAATCGACAGTGTGCGTATGTAACACCGTGACGCAAAGTATGAGCCACCTACTAGCATGCCCTGCATGCCCATACTCCTGCACTGAGCTAGACCTGCGAGACGCGACGGCCTGAGCTGTCAACACCGCCGCCCACTGGGCAGCATCTGTGTGAATTGGAGCCTCGACACGAGAAGAAGAAGATAAGTGTGAATCTAGTGCATACATTTACTATGAAAACCGATGTCATCTGACGGCGTATTAACACGTGTTAACGCGTGGCGTTAGACAAATGTGTCCGCACTTTAACAACTACACCCAAAACGACGGAACGCAGCCACGTTACGACATACTGGCCGCGTTCCGATTCACGCCAACAGTGCTCACAGAGTGTGACGTCATTGTACACCGGTCCAAATCATTAGCACGCTGTCAGCACGCTCACGATACTATTGATTCGGACCGCTCGTGAGAGCGCTCACACCGCTAACGTTGGATTGTTTTTAACAACGTAACCTCCAAAAGGGGTTATCTCGATAAAATAAATATTAATTCTATGGGATAAGTAAATACAAAGGCAGTAATGAATATAAATCAAGTTCTTTCACTCTGACCAGTAATAACTGGTTGATGGTTTATAAATTGGTAAGTATATTTACTTACCAATTTATAAACCATCAAAGATTCAAAATACTTATTACCACTGCTAGCTCTCTCAACATCAATTTATTATAAGTATTTCGTTCGAAGCTTCGCAAAACACGTGCAGATCAATAAATTCAGCCATCTTTTCTAAAAATCACAAATAATAACCACAAATTTTAACAAGAATGAACTTTGACAAGGAAGTTGGACAGCTACAACTACAACGCTCACAGTGCTTTGCTAGAATACGCTGAGCGTCGTTAGCACATGCGATGACGTCATCTGTCACTTCAACTTACGTAAGCTTTGTTAAGTAGGACACACACGGTCCTTCCATCGCGCCAAATGAATGGACGTACGTCCAAAATTTTATCGTGTGTGTCGAATCTGTCATCCAAATTTCCAATCACGGATTCCGTAAAACCACGGCCCACATCCAAAAGTTTGACCGTGTGTGTGCATATCGTCAATCGTTTGGTTTAAATCAAATGGATTAAATCAAATGGACGGACGCCAAATTTTGATCACTCCATCAGTTCGAATAGGGATGTAGTGATTACACAAAAACATCGATGTCATTAAATAAAACGACGAATCACAGGATTTTTAATTAATAAACTGGATAAAAAGAGATTAAAATGAACAAATAAACTTTTCACGCAGACGAAGTCACGGGCGGTTGCTAGTCGACTATAATAGGTATACCTAAGCACATTTGTAGCAAATAATCAACATAACTTAAACTTTTTAACCGACTTCAAAAAAGGAGGTTCTCAGTTCGTCGGAATAGTTTTTTTTTATATATTTTTTATGTATGTTACTCGATTACTCGAAAACGGCTGGACCGATTTGAAAAATGGTTTTTTTTGTTTGAAAATATTTTAATTTATCTCTAGCGAACAAAACAATTTTTTTTTATTCCAGTTGGTTAAGCCAGTGAATGCCAGACTAACGAGTAACGAACACAGTAATGCATACAAAATCGTTTATTCTAACATAATGATAATTATTTTAAGCTCCTAACTATGAGTACCCATTTATTTATTAACAAAAAAATCCGAAAATATCGATGGTACCTATATCGATATTTTTTCAACAACCCTAGCATCGCTACAATATTGATGTGGGTTTTGACGTAAATCGTTTGGCGTGATGCCAAATGATTGATCGTAGTTTGGACGTACGCCAAACGATTTACGCCGTGTGTGGCCTCAAAAATTGGCGTCCGTCCATTTGATTGATGTACATCAAATGGAAGGACCGTGTGTGTCCACCTTTAGCATGAATCGTTCCGGGCGTTAGCACGCTCATAGGCTCGTATTATAGAATCGAACTCAAACTCAAATCTCTGCTTGAGTACAGTTAGAAAGGGATAGCGCTATATGCGATGAATAGCACCATCCCTTTCTAACTGTACTTAAGCAGCAAGCAGTGCTTGAGTCTCGTCCTATAATACGGACCATAGTGCTGTAAGCGTGATTCGGAACGCGGCCACTATATCTATGGTTACGTTAGGCGGCCCCTAGACGGCACAATAACATTGCGCAATATTTAACCCACTGTAGACTCGTGTGTCATTTTTTTAACTCATTTCTCTAAGGTTCGGAACGACCAAGAACTTTAAATGTCATTATTAGTACAAAGTCTTCGTTTTCCATTTGGAATACGAATAATCTAAACTTTCCTATAATCTAAATCAAATAAAAGCTGTTTTTTAAGAAGCTACCATGAACTTTAAAGTTCTTGGTCGTTCCGAACCTAAGAGTGAGTTAAAAAAAATATCACTCGAGTCTACAAAGGGTTAAAGTATTGTGCAATATAATTGATCGTCTAGGGGCCGCCTTACTTCGACAGACGATAGCCGCGTTCCGAATCATGCTTACAGCACTGTGAGTGCATCCGATTCATGCTTACAACGCTCACGTAAGTTGAAGTGACGTCACAGATGTCGTCATCGCATGTGCTAACGACGCTCGCAGCGTATTCCACTCCACCAAAGCACTGTGAGCGTAGTCGTTGTAGCTGTCAAATTTCATTGCCAAAGTTCATTCTTGTCAAAAAATACGTTAAATTTTGAAATTGTTGTGGACGTTGTGGTTATCATTTGTGATTTTTACAAAAGATGGCTGAATTTATTGATCTGCAGGTGTTTTGTAAAGATATGAACGAAATAATTATACTAAACTGATGTTGAAAGAGCTAGCAGCAGGGATTGAAATACCGTTAAAAAACAAAACGATAAAAAAAAAAGTTAAAAATACCGTTAAAACATTTATCGGTAAATTTACCGGTAAAAATAACGTTAAAAATATTTTACCGGTAAAATTAGCGTTAAATATTGCGTTAAACTTTACCGGTACAATATACCGGTAAAATTATCGCAAAAAATAACGTTATTAATAGGAATAACGTTAATTTTAAAGTTTAACGGTAAAAAAGTAAGAAATAACGTTAAAATTAACGTTATTTACTGAAATAACGTTAATTTCAATGTAACATACATACATACATACACTCACGCCTGTTTCCCATGGGAGTAGGCAGAGACTATGGATCGCCACCTGCTACGATCCTTGCACACTTCTTTCGCTTCATTCACATCCATCAATCTTTTCATACATGCCCAGCGGTTTTTGTCACTGCGTACACCAGCCTTTTTTATAATAACCCCTATTTGGTCCGCGTAAGTTTTTCTGGGACGCCCTTGTGCAATCGTTCCTTGCACATTCGCACAATATATCTCTTTCGTGATTCGCCTTTCATTCCTCCTAAGTGACCAAACCACTGGAGCATTCCTTTCTCAATTCTTGTCACTATATCATCTTTCAGACCACACCTTTTACGGATCACCTCATTGCTCACTCTATCACTCAGTTTTACTCCGCATATTTTCCTCAACGATCGCATCTCTACCGCATTTATTCTGCTTTCATTCTTCTTCTGCCATACCCAAGATTCACTTCCATACATCAGTGTCGGTACCAGCACTCCGTTATGAATAGCTATTCGCGCCTTTGCAGAAACGGTTTGGCTACTCATAACCGAGTGTATAGCACCACTCACCGAATTTCCTTTCTTCACTCGTCTTTCTATGTCTTCCTCACTTTTTCCGTCCCTTGTGAACAAACTCCCCAAGTATACAAACAATAACATACAATGTAACGTTATTTAAATTAACGTTATTTATTGATATAACGTTAATTTTAGAATTAACGCTAAAAAAAGTAAAAAATAACGTTACATTAATTAAATACCTCTAAAAAGCAAGAAATAATATTCGAATCATTCGTTACACATATCAATATTAATAAAACACGTCTAATGAAGTCGGGTGGGGCTTTAAGAAAAAAATGAAGTTGTCCTCCAGCCCCACCCGACTTCAATAGACGTGTTTTATTAATATTGATATGTGTAACGAATGATTCGAATATTATTTCTTGCTTTTTAGAGGTATTTAATTTTTAAGCTGTTTTTGTTTTCAGTTTTTTGAAGGTGGTTTTTCTTTTTTTTAAAAAGCTTTTTTATTTTCAACTTTTTAGTGGTAGGTATGTAAGCGCAGCGTGTAAATATTTTTTTATTTTATATTATAATATTTTCAATGGTAAAATGCCCAGAACTCAATTTCCAAATTTACGCTGTTTGTTTTTGAGGAGTTCCGTTGTGTCATCGTAGTCCAAGTCTAGTCCAGAACGTTGCATCGCAAACCATGGTTTGGTTTGTTTTGGATTGCCATAAACTTACCAAAACCTAAATCACTTTACTTATACTATTTGATTTTGAAGAGTTCCTTTATGTATCTTCGAAGTTCGAAGTCCAATAACAATGAAATTAAATTGTGACCACTCTTGAAGTATACCCTTTCAAATAAAAAAAGAATCATCTAAATCGGTTCATAAACAAAGAAGTTATGTCCGAAATTCCATAAAAACTCGTGCGATGGCGAGCTAAATAATTGATATTTTTCAGGATTATGAAAATCTGGCCAGATCTCTGTAAAAAAATTATGGGACCACACACAAACTATGTTCTTTGAGTTAAAAAAAGAATTGTACAAATCGGGTAACAACTGACGAAGCTATGTTAAAACATACATAAAAAAAAAAATAAAAAAAAAAATACCGTCGACTTGAGAACCTCCTCCTTTTTTTGAAGTCGGTTAAAAAATAGCGTTATCATTCCCTGGCTAGCAGTGGTAATAAGTTTTTTGAAGCTTTGATGGTTTATAAATTGGTAGGTAAATAATCGGTCTGTGTGAAGGAACTTGATTCATATTAATTAAAATACCAATCCCTTTATTATTTACTTTACTGAGATAACCCCTTTTTGGGGTAATGTTATTCCTATACAATCCAACGTTAGCGGCGTTAGCGCTCTCACAAGCGATCGGCACCCTGATTATCTAAAAAGAAACTATTTAGCGACCGGTTGTATTTGACATACATTGCCACTTTTCTTTGGTATGTTTTTTTTTAACCCAAAAAGAAGTAGCAATGGATCACGATCATCTGTGAACTGCAACCAGTCGCTAGGTGGTTTTTAATTAGATAATCAGCCCGCCGAATCAATAGTGATAGTATCGTGAGTGTGCTCATGATTCGGACCGGTATAGAATGACGTCACAAGCTGTGAGCACTGTTGGCGTGATTCGGAACGCGGCCGATGTACGTCTTTTTTGACAGTGAAGGTCCAAACAAATTATCGGACGCGGCTTACTGCCGCGGCTGATCTGAGGTCAGGCGCGGTCCGAAGGGGGGGTCACGGGGGACATGACCCCCCCCCAAATCGTACACGTCAAATAGAAAAATCTTCTATACAGTACCGACAGTAGGGCGGTGCAAGCGGTGCGACTGCACTGGGCGCCTTCGTGTGTGGGGCGCCGAAAACGCCCGACCACCGGTCGACTATCAATCGCATTTAATTGTTGCCTGGTGATGAGCGACGAAGCGACGAATGAAACTGACTAAAAACTGCGCTGCGCGGCCTTTTTTTAATATAAACAAGCAAGGTTACAAGATTAGTAGTTGAAACTGACTAAAAATCGCGCTGCGCGGCCGTTTTTCTTTACTATAGACAAGCAAGGTTACAAGATTAGTAGATGAAACTGACTAAAAATAGCGCTGCGCGGTGTTTTTTTACTGTAATAAGCAAAATTAGAAGATTAGCAGATGAAACTGCGCTGCGTGGCCATTTTTTTGCTATAAACAAGCAAGGTTATAAGATTAGTAGTTGAAACTGCCTAAAAATCGCGCTGCGCGGCCGTTTTTTTCTACTATAAACAAGCAAGATTAGTAGATGAAACTGACTAAAAATCGCGCTGCGTGGCGGTTTTTTACTGTAATAAGCAAAATTAGAAGATTAGCAGATGAAACTGACTAGAAACTGCGCTGCGCGGCCATTTTTTGCTATAAACAAGCAAGGTTATAAGATTAGTAGTTGAAACTGCATAAAAATTGCGCTGCGCGGCCGTTTTTTTTTACTATAAACAAGCAAGATTAGTAGATGAAACTGACTAAAAATCGCGCTACGTGGCGGTTAGAAGATTAGCAGATGAAACTGAATAGAAACTGCGCTGCGCGGCCATTTTTTTGCTATATACATGCAAGGTTACAAGTTTAAAAGTTGAAACTGACTAAAAATCGCGCTGCGCGGCCGTTTTTTTACTATAAACAAGCAAGATTACAAGATTAGTAGGTGACTCTGACTAAAAAAAGGCAAACTAACAACCAAAATTGAAAAACTTGGAATCGCATATAGGGGGCGCCCCGTAGAAATATCGCCCAGGGCGATGGTAGTGCTAAAACCGGCCAAAAAAAAAAAAAGCAATTGTATTATTATTTTTAGTGACCCCCCCCCCCCCCCCCTACAAAACTGCACCAGTTTTAAGACACAATATCCACTATGAGTCTATTTGCAAATAATTAAAATAGACACCAAACTGAAGGTCGAAACAAATTATCGGACGCGGCTTACTGCCGCGGCTGATCTGAGGGCCTAGTACGAGTTGTGTTTCTCACCTCACTTTGCGAATAGTATCGAGTGAAAGAGAGGAAATCATGCGAGTGAGTGCAAGAGTGAAAGAGAGAAAGCGATAGTTAACTATTCGCAAAGTGAAGTGAGAGCAAAAAACCAACTCGTACTAGGCCCTCTGAGGTGTGCAAACTATCGGATGTAGTAGGTCACGGACGTAACCATAGACTAATATGACGTCATCGGACGTCCGATAGCTATCTGGCACGCAGGATGTTATGAGAGTGTGCACACTTATCAGCCGCGGCAGTAAGCCGCGTCCATAAGCCGCGTCCGATAATTCGTTTGGACCTTCACATGGGAGTTTTTGGCGCCATTTTGTCTGGTTCAAGGTCGAAACAAATTATCGGACGCGGCTTATGGACGCGGCTTACTGCCGCGGCTGATAAGTGTTATAACATCCTACGTGCCATATAGCTGTCGGACGTCCGATGACGTCATATTAGTCTATGGTTACGTCCGCGACCTACTACATCCGATAGTTTGCACACCTCAGAGGGCCTAGTACGAGTTGGTTTTTTGCTCTCACTTCACTTTGCGAATAGTTAACTATCGCTTTCTCTCTTTCACTCGTGCACTCACTCGCATGATTTCCTCTCTTTCACACGATACTATTCGCAAAGTGAGGTGAGAAACACAACTCGTACTAGGCCCTCAGATCAGCCGCGGCAGTAAGCCGCGTCCGATAATTTGTTTTGACCTTCAGTTTGGTGACTATTTTAATTATTTGCAAATAGACTCATAGTGGATATTGTGTCTTAAAACTGGTGCAGTTTTGTGGTACAAGTGTCTACGCAACTGAACAATATGTGGGATAATTGAAATAGGCGCGATCTTGGTTGTGTGAAGCTGAGACTTTTATTGTAGTGGTGGCTACCTCGGCAGAACTTACCATGAACAACTGTCTTGATATACTTGGTGCCAAATGCTCCAAGAAGCATTGGAATGCGATGCACCCGCATTCTAATGTACCTAAACTGAAACAAAACAGCTACCACTGAAATATTCAATACTTGACACTGGCAAAAATTACTTCCAAGAAGAGAGTAGATTGCCAAACTAAAATAAGAAGAAGAAGACAGTGACATTGACAGCTTTGGTGACAGACAGCTTCAGTGCTGCCAACTTATGGTAATTTACCCTATATTCAGGGTAATCAATATCCGGCAGGGTAAATATTAGGGTATAGATTTTTTTAGGGTATTTCTTAGGGTAATAGATTTTCTTAGGGTATTTCTTAGGGTTAATCGTGTGTTAAATTTAGTCATATAAAAACAATGTTAGACAGAATGTGTGCGTACTAAGGGGCGGGTGGGGGCCAGTGGGAAAAAATTCGGCTCTAGAGGAAATAGGATTTTAAAAAAATCAACTTTGTTTCTGGTAAAAACTATTAGTGTACTTCGATTGAAATCATAATTATAAGACTTTTTTATTATGACCACTTTTTCTAATAATGCATAGTTTAGGAGAAAACGGTCACATTCGATTCTTATTGTATGGAACCAGAACTTTGATATGATCATGTTGCTTTACCTTAAGTTTCCTAAAGCTGAAACTTATGCGTGTCTATAGGCCCAATGGTTGAGTATTTTACCTATATACCACTTTTCCCCCCTGCGGCCCCTCCCCTTACTCGAGTTTTAGATCTAAGATTACGTCTTTTCGTGTAAAATCAAGTACATTTAATTCTATTTAAAATAGGTTCCTTTTATACTGGAATGGTTGTTATCGGCTTGTTTATACATAAAACACAACAAACAGATACAATAATATAAAAATAAATAATTAGGGTGACCACCCGTACATAAAAAACAAAGACAAAAATGTATGACTCAAACAATGAACCATAATAAACGAATCGTAAAAAGTAACGCATTTGTTTTGGTAAACATCTCATCAGGGTGATCAGGGTCACCGCGCAGTTAAAAATCAATGGGGCCACAACACGCAGTTAAAAAAAAACAAAGGCAAAATATTCAATAACTGAGTCATGAAGAGTTGTTTTGACCTAATATTGTGACCACATACATAAAGGATTCACCGGATGACATTGCGTGCAATATAATTGAAAATCGTCTTATAAGAGTTGCATCAATTTGTGTGATTTGAGAAGTTTTTATGGGATTTGCGAAAAACCTCCTAGCTGTATTTCCGCCATTAGTTGTGCCTGAGCCCTGTTTTACAATATCTACAAGTAATACGTTCATTTCATTCTTAAATTTATCCTGAAGTTCCCTTTTTAGCATTAAGTAAGTCTTTGTTATGTTTCGAAGCTATGAGTTTTTTTTAAATCTAACCTATATGCAATATGTAGGAGGTATTCCATGCAACGCATCCATGCATGAAGTGACGAAATACCGTATTTGTAAATTTCGGTAGATGGAGGTTTAGTTAAGGGGCCATAATAGGCAAACATGGTTTGCGCGGGCCATACTTTTATATAGAAAACGTAAAGTTGTAGCCACAAAAAAGAGATTATCTAGTAGCTACAAGTATTAAATTGCGTATAAACCTCACAGATGATTGTAAAAAATCAGAATATCATCAAAAGTGCTTATCGCGGGTCATATTTTTGGCGTAAATAATAGCGGAAACGTATTGAATTCTATATCAAAATACACTTTAACGTATGTGCAGTTGCTCCAAAAAATTTTTTTCAAGAAAGATAATTATTGTGCTAAAGATTATGATGAAAAAGCAACGAAAAACAGAGGTGAGGTATACTACTCATTACTCATACCATTACCATACTCTTTACACGTAAAGAAAAAGACAGAGACAAATAATTTCGCAAAACGGAGCCTTCAGAATAAAGTGCTTTGCAAATATCACATTTTTAAGTTAACGTGGTTGACAAATAAGAAGTAATTTTGCCATCATTGTCAAAAGTAACTTGAGTTTAATTTCAATATCTTTTATTTTAGTTATAAGGAGATTGCATATTTCAGCATTTATTGAACGTAGTACTTCATCAACATTTTCTGAATTTTCTTTTATAAAATCAAAACGGATAGGTCGACTATACCGATAAGAATTAGGTGTTGAATTTTCCCATATTATTACCCCACTGCTATAACTAGTTAAATCGATACTAATCTTGCCATAAAAATTCTAGAATCGTCCCTAATCTATCTCAAAAAGGTTTTTGTTTATAATTTACTTTGGTTAGAAGCACAATCTACCCACCATTTCGTAAATATTTTAAATTTGTTTCTTATTTTCGCTTATAGTCATTAACAATCTTTCTGAAGTTTTATTTAATGAAGCCTGAAGATTGCTAACGCATGTTTACTAAAATCCGCACATATTTGGTCTGTTCGATTACGTTTCTATTTGTTTGTGAGGCTACCAAAAGGTTTTCTACGTTTTGGGCAAGGAGAAGAGGTTTGTGTGAAATTTTCTGAATTAGAAGTGACTATATCTATTATATCTGAACTCTGGACCGAGGTATAAGAGATAAAGAGTCACTTACTTCATTAACATTAGACGAGGTGGACCGAATTTCAGACGATATAGAAGGAAATAGAATAGATTTTACGTTTTGGGCCTATGTTATGTTAGAATAAAGCCAATCAGAGTTTTTATTAACGAACTTTGTATCATCGTTATTGCATTTTATCCACTTAGCCCATAAATTAGAACAGTATTTTGAGACAAATCTAACAAAATTTTTTGATCACTATCATTTAATTAGGATGGAATTTTAGATTTCAAATATTCATATAATAGTTTATGATCTATAAAATCACTACAGCTCTTAAACATCACTTAAATATCTGAATTTGTCGCAACACTGTCCATATTGGATATAGCTTCACAAAAACACAAAGTTAAAAAGTAGCGAGACGTTTGCACTGAATGAAGATTCAATACAAACTAAAGCACTATTTGATATTTTAACACGAATAAGTAATATTATTATGTCAAAACAACTCTTGATGACTCAGTTATTGGATATTTTGCCTTTGTTTTTTTACCTGCGCGTGGTGACCCCATTGATTTTTAACTGCGCGGTGACCCTGATCACCCTGATGAGATGTTTACCAAAACAAATGCGTTACTTTTTACGATTCGTTTATTATGGTTCATTGTTTGAGTCATACATTTTTGTCTTTGTTTTTTATGTACGGGTGGTCACCCTAATTATTTATTTTTATATTATTGTATCTGTTTGTTGTGTTTTATGCATAAACAAGCCGATAACAACCATTCCAGTATAAAAGGAACCTATTTTAAATAGAATTAAATGTACTTGATTTTACACGAAAAGACGTAATCTTAGATCTAAAACTCGAGTAAGGGGAGGGGCCGCAGGGGGGAAAAGTGGTATATAGGTAAAATACTCAACCATTGGGCCTATAGACACGCATAAGTTTCAGCTTTAGGAAACTTAAGGTAAAGCAACATGATCATATCAAAGTTCTGGTTCCATACAATAAGAATCGAATGTGACCGTTTTCTCCTAAACTATGCATTATTAGAAAAAGTGGTCATAATAAAAAAGTCTTATAATTATGATTTCAATCGAAGTACACTAATAGTTTTTACCAGAAACAAAGTTGATTTTTTTTAAATCCTATTTCCTCTAGAGCCAAATTTTTTCCCACCGGCGCGGCGCGCGGCGGCAGGGTTTTTATATGGAAAGCCAAGGCGTAGTTTCGTTACATGTGTACGTGCGTGAATTGTGTATGTACACAGCTAAGGCGTAGTTTTACTTGGCTCACCGCTTTGTCGGAAGACATATTTACTTTTTTATTTGGTCTGAGGTTGAAAGACGAAAAAAAAAATTTCATACTCCCGCACAAAATGTATTGTTCAGCTGACCGACTTACTATGGAAAGGCGAACAAAAATTCGTTTTTCGACCTATGTTTCTTGAAGAATGTTGTTCAGTTTTAGCAACAATACCACCTGTTTCAGTATATATCCGCGGGCTGATTAATTAAAAACCACCTAGCGACTGGTTGCAGTTCACAGATGATCGTGATCCATTGCTACTTCTTTTTGGGTTAAAAAAAACATACCAAAGAAAAGTGGCAATGTATGTCAAATGCAACCGGTCGCTAAATAGTTTCTTTTTAGATAATCAGGGTGCAGGGTTTTTGTGATATAATTTACATCAGCTTGAAAAAAACTACGAGTATTTGACAAATCATCGTTTATATGGAATGTGGTAATTGTTCTTATTTATAATGTGTAAATTTTATTGTTGTTTTATTGGAGGAAAAAAGCTTTATTTGATATTTTTATTTAGGGTATTTTTTCAAAATTATATGGAGAATCTAGGGTAAATTAAGACCAAGTCTAGGGTAATGTGAAAATCTGACCTGGCAACACTGACAGCCTATTTTGTTTTTTTTTGTCTGTCACAGGCTGCATTCCGAATCACACTAAAATCGATCACAGCGCACTAAAATGCGTACCGAGTCGGTGATTTTGTATGGGTTTGACAGATAACGTGAGCGCTGACATCGATTTTATCGTGATTCGGAATATAGCCACAGTCTGACCTGACAGTCGGAGACGCAGGGTGTGTTGCATAGAGTAAGATAAAAAAAAATAGGGGTAGAGAGCCCTCTGGCGATTTTAAAACTTACTCATTTTGAAGCGCCATCTCTGATCGGCGATTTTCTTGATAGTTTGTTTTTTTTTTTTTTTTTAGTACCTAATCTAGCAATCCTACCTACGGCTTTGTTCTAATTATCTTTTATAACATTATAAACGCCGTGTTCACTAGTTTTAGTATTTTTTCCGAAGAAAATAACTAACACATGAGAACAAACGTTTCAAATGTTATAAGAGATAACTAGAACAAAACAGTTAAAAACATAATTACAAAAGGGAGAAAAGAAAAGGACACAAAATTAAACAATTAAGTGAAAGAGTCATTATGTTTTTATTTATTCCTCTCAGTTTATGCCTAGGGACATAGCCTTCTATATTTCCAAGCCATGAAGTTGAGCAGAACGGCAACATCGCATGTGGTCAAGCACATAATATTATATTATTTTAATAATTATTTATTATTTGTTTTTCCTATATTATCCATGTTTAAACTAGTTGTAAATTGTGATGTAAGGTTATTTCAATAAAGTTTTATATTTATTATTATTATTTATTTATTACAACATAAGGTTTGGGTCAAATTATTTGAACTTTTCGGGGGTTCTTTAGTACGATGAGCATTTTGATCTAAGCCTCTCCTAGCAATAAATCTTACATCATTGGAAAGGTATTTAAATTTGAAACACTTTATTGTATCACAATAAACGTCAACTTTTAGTACTTTGAGAGTTATAACGCTCTGAACTTGACCAATTTTTTTATCATTTATGACCTAAAACTCCGAAAATACTAACAATTAATAGAAAGTATGTTTGCAGCAAATATTTATCATATGAAAACCTTTCTAATGATATTTCATTTATTGCTAGAGGTGGGGTAAATCAACTCCCATAGACAATAAACCACTTTTATACTTTAATAACCTTTAACTCCAAAAGTATAAACAATTGATATAAAGTATATTAACAGCAAATATTTGTCTTCAAAAGACCTTTCTAATGATATATAATTTATTGCTAGAGGGCGTGTTAATCAACTCCCTGCTGAAGAAAATCAACAAAAAAGATGACATCTTTGACAGCCATTTTTTCCTGGTTAACATTGATATTTTTCTTATTGTTTAATATACAAAGCATTTCAATAAAGGAACTAAATTATTTTCATATTTTAAACCTCACACGATTACTAGGAAAAAAAATATCGACCTCTTAAAATTGAAATATTCCCATACATTTAGTATGGAGACTGGCCGACGACATGACCACGAACTGACAGTAACAGACGTTGCCAAACTTATGTTCACGGCTTGCAATTATAGAAGGCTATGCTAGGGATAATTTTATTCAAAATTGTTCATATTCTTATTTCTTAATATTTATTCATTCACAAACACGGTCAGGGTGCCTACTAGCGTAGTAGGTACCCTGACCGTGTTTGTGTAGTACATTAGTATACCTACCTAGTAGTATTAGGTATACTAATGTACCTACAGCCAGTGGCGAAGGGTCCATACAAGACGATTCCCATTGGCTTACCTTTTAGAAATCCCACCCTACCGATCCACTATGCAGATCATAACCCTTTTGTTGAACGGCTTACCTTCGCCATAATTTCACCCCTCGCCACAGCCATTAATTTTTCCCAGGTAAGTATAACATAATCTTGTTAAATGTAACCTATTAAAGAACACATCACTAACACTTAATAAGTATAGATAGCAGTTTTTATGAAAATACATTTTCATCAAAACATGTTGCGCAGCCAGTAATTGATAACTGAATATTAAAACCATTCCAGTAAAATTATTCGTAAATAAGCAATTAATGCTTGCGCATAGAAAAACAGGAAGGATGGTGCACGGTCGAACCAAAATAATTTAACTGACACCTATACGAAGTCCTATACACCGTCATTTTGTAGTCGTTTTAAATACTTAAGGGAGTGTTCTACTGATGGAACTAAACATTTTTGCCCAAGAAACATGGGTCAAAAAACGACAAAAAATTTTGACTTTCCCATACTAATAAAATGTTTTAGCTGTCTAGTTAGTATGGGAGACCCAAATTTTTTTGTCGTTTTTCGACCCATGTTTCTTGGGCAAAAATGTTTAGTTTCATTGGTACAACACACCCTTAAGTTAATTAAAACGCATACAAAATGACGGTGTATATTATTACGAGATATAATACAATTATTTTACTTACACCCTTACTTTAAGTCTATAAAACGATTATGGAGCCAAAGAGTCCCGGAATTGAAACAAGTAATGATACTTGTTTTTTATAAAAAAAATATTAATTTTCATCATTTGCGGTTGCCACAACTAAACTGATCGATAGCTCGTACTGCACCTGTATCAGGATGACAACAGAGTGGGATGGGGGTGGGCTGTGATCTGAAAAAAAAATGTTTGTAATTTTATTATTAAAAATATTGTAGCTTATGAAATTGATGCATAATGAGGGCATTATGCATGATGTTTGCAGTTACGTCTTTGTAATTCTAGAGGAGCGATGTTCATAACAAAACGTGTGCGTAAAGTAACTGCGTTTTACCTGCACGTAACGGTACAATTATTTTGAGAAATATCTACCCTTAATATGCGTAAACAAAACTTACATGATATTTCTGGTATATGAAGACGAAGTGAGATGGGTTGGAATTGAAATGGGTCTGGAACTGAGATGGGTCTGGTTGCCTGAAAAAAATATAACATAAAAAAATATATTTTCATAAACACTAAAATAATAATACAAATTTCCGCGCCGGGGTTATAGTATCATTTGAAAGGCCTTACGAAACTACAAAGTTATATATATTTCAATTTCAAAATCAAGCGCCCCATTTTTAAAGCCAACCCCAAAAAAATTTACGTGATGTTGCTTCAGTGGAAACGCACCCTAAATCAAGGAGGTAGTAATTTGATTCTACTATGGTACCTACCTAGTACCTACATAAAAAACTTACACGATGAATTGCCGGTAAGTGAAGGGAAGGTACTACGCCTACAGGCCTTATCCTGCTGGCGAAGGTGCTGGTTGCAGACCCCATTCTTTTAACTTGTCAACACATTTTCACCAACAATCTCTACCCAATCTGTAAAACTATCCGGGCCCTTATTCTTTTGTTGGGAAACGGTGGAAAGGAGCAACTGAAATAAGTAAACGTGCGAAATAAACACAGAAAAAGATTTTTGTGATATTGCTAAAGGAAAATTCTGACAATTAAATTTTGTTTTTGATAAAAAGAGTATACCTACCTTTATGAATGTATTCTCGCTAATGACTATTAGAAAATCATTGTCTATTCCCAAACCATAAACTGCTTGACAAGCATTTACGTGCTTGTCAAGCATTGCTTGATCGTTGAGGGAGTTCTTATAAAAAAAAAATTGTATGAAGTAATGATCCTCGCCGATGAGAGATGAAGGCACTTCCTTTACAATAATGTCACAGTGTCAAGAGTGTCCCCCCCCTGGTGTGTTGCTGTTGTCCTCCAGTGTTCGGATTTTGGGCGTTTATTATTTTGTAAATTAATTTATTACTGCTGAAATTATATAATTCAGCCGTGGTTTTATTTTCTTATTTGTAAAATCGACTGTGAATCTGTGGTTTCATTCATTTAACGCAATTCGTGGGCAATGCAGTGGGTGGTATCGTCAAAGTTGTAATAAATTGTGATTTTTTTAAATAAAAATGGGAAAATTGCTGAGTCTCCTGTCCCGCGACGACTCCAACTGTTGTTCTTCGCCGCGATACGATATATTCTTGGATTTCGAGAATGCAGCACCAACCGATACAGAACGCGACGTTTACGAAGAAGTTCAGAGAGTCTTACTCGACTCGGAGAAAATATTAGAAGAAATACAATGTTACAAAGGAGCAGGGAAAGAAATAAGAGAAGCTATAGCAGATCCATCAAGAATATCCCAAGAACGAGCTTCGCGTGCAGTCAAACCCTTGGTTGACAAACTTTTGCGATGCTACAACCATTCCTTGGAGTTACAGAGGGTACGTATTTTTGTTTTATTTAAAGATTTAACACGAAGACTACCCTCTGACCACATTTTTTGTATTATAAAAAGAAAAGCAAATAGTTAAAAGACCAACTTCAAATTAATGCTACCTACTAGGAAAATGCTCCATAAATTGTAGGGTAAACAGGAAATTTAATTATTTTATATCAAATAACTAGGCATAATTATTATAAGTTGACTGATATTTCTGAATACAAAACAATGCAGATAAGATGTGAGTACAGTACTTACGTTTTACAGCTTGCAACTGATATCTGAAGTACTTTAAGATCAATATATCATTAACTGCTATTTGTTGTCCATTTGCTAGTTTGTACCATGGATATTATACTTTATTTATTATTTGGTGGGAGGACACCAGCAAAGCTTGACAGGAGATCAGTCTCCTTTACTGGAACCATTCCCTAAATCCCCTAAAAGCTGAGAGCATGGGGAGGCAGGTTATCGTTGACCCACTGGCATCAGGCCCTCGAACCTACCTGTATGCTTACAGTACCTGCTGAGTTGACTTATCATTAACTCTTTTGATCCTCTTCCTCATAGATAATATTTTCTTTATTTATTCCTTATATTTACTCAATAATTAATCTCATTTTACAAGTAAATAAGATACTTGAATACAAACAAAAGATTTGATTGAATCAGGTGTCACGAACAAAACATCCACATAATACACCTCAACCGATATCATATCGATATCAACCAATATCTTACCAATGCTGATCAATTATTATTTGCTTCAAAACAGCGAACTAAAATCTATGGAACAAGCATTGAGCTCAAAAAATGGCACCACACGAAAAGTATAACTAAGTGGATGGAGCTCAAAATGCTGGCATTTAATTATGCAGCACAAAGCGTCTGAGCACTGGTTGCTTATTAGCGACCATAATTTGTATACTCATAGATATTTTCTATACTTAAACGAAAAAATATGATACGTTATTTCGGCATATTTTTACTGCCTACTTTGTGTCTTTTACACCATTTGACTACACAGGACGCCAATTTTCTAATAAACTTTATGTTTCTCTCTTTTGTCTATAATACAAACTGCAATTATTGTAAAGAATGTTAATGTCAGTCACCGGGTGTGTGGCTAGCCGGGCTAAAGCTGAGCAGGTTGTACATTACCTGTGCTGCCATTTTTTAAGGAATATTTGTTTGCAATTACACTTCCATAGATTTTAGTTTGCTGCTTCAAAAGTAAAAAAAATGTTTAATATTTTTCTGAAGATCTATCGATTGTGGCTCTAAATAAAACTAGGTATATCTTACTTATACTTAGGCAGTTAAATAACAAAATCAAAACAAATTAGAATTTTCACCAAAAAGATGAAGTAAAAAACCTTAAGTTTTAAAAGTTAGATATAAGTATATGGCATGCTTGCTCTATCACTTTTTATCACTCACTAGTGATTACATGATGTCACTGATAACATATTGCTGATAACTGACACAAAATATTTCATGTGTTGTGTTCATATTGACGCATTAAGACAAGTGTTTACACACTGTTCCAAATTCCTAGATGACACAACTAGGTAAAATGTACTATTTATTCTGCTCGCTCAGCTCATAACATTATATTTAATTTTATTCTGCTCTTGTAACAGATTTCCAAATACCTAATAGGGCCATAATAATTACTTCAAGCACTTATTATTTGATACATTATTTCCTGCATTAGCTAATATACACTGGCCTGCAAAACTAAGTACTACAGAGGTCTATTTTCATACAAACGAGGTAACTTTGAAGCTTTGGTTCTCCGCCCAGGATTAAGCGGAATGTGATCTGATGATGGCCATCCAGGGAGTGAATGGAGAAGATTCAGATCTCCATACACACCCAATTGATTTGATCAGCATTCTAAGAGCTGTAAGGATTAGAGTTATCAGTTACAGCATTTCGATACATTTTAATGCTATTTTTGTGGTTTTTTAAACATATCCAAACAGCTCTTAGAATGCTGATCAGATCAATTGGGTGTGTATGGGGATCTGAATCTTCTCCATTCACTCCTTGGATGGCTATCATCAAATCACACCACGTTTAATCCTGGGCGGAGAACCAATGCTTCAAAGTTACCTCGTTTGTATGAAAATATACCTCTGTCTGTAGTACTTAGTTTTGCAGACCAGTGTAATAGATTTTTCAGGGTTTTGAAAAAAAAAACACCATTTTTTTTTGATAAATAAATAAACTATTAAATGTTACTTTTAATATTATTATTTCCTTGTTATTAGATAGTGAGTAAATAAGATAATCATACTATTCCTGTTTTTTTCCTAATTAACTGTACTGTAACAATTTTTACTCGAACCCTGTGTGTTTTAAAAATAAAACAAAAGATAGTGTTATTTTTAAGAAGGATAAAATATTTAAAAATATTCCACAAAAAAAATATAATAGGTACAGATTAGTATTTAGGGTGCAATAACATTAAATATAAGTCATCGAGGACAGTATGTCCACAATAATAGAAAAAAAATAGTGTTACCTGCCCATGGTCCCCCAGTCTAAGTTCCCCTTGAGGTAGGTACCTACCCCATCTCAAACATTTCAATCTGGCATAAAAAAGATTAGGGGTACCACGGGCCATATAATTTTCCCATGGTACCCCTTTGTCCACCTTGGGTGTTCCATGGGCTAAAAAATATATTTGACTGTGGTACCCCAAAGGGAACTTAGACTAGGGGACCACGGGCAAGTACAGTGAGGTAGGTATCACGAAAGACAAATGGCGCCCATCTTTGCACCATACATAACTCATGAAGAAAAAACTTAAGACTAAATAATATTTCATTATGTATAATATCTATATAATCTATATGTATATGAAATATTAATATATGAAAGGTTGTGAAATATATTGTTAAATTATTAATAACAATTTAATTAATTCCAATTAATATTTTTTTAAATAATGATTGAACTTAAAAAAATGTATGACAACTGTCAGAAACTGTTTAATTAATAAATATGACAAGTAAGCATAAACAAACAAATTAAAACTTAAAATATATTTCAATGCTGCATTGTGACTTGTCTTCAGTCACCCATCCCATCTGTCAACGGGGAGAGTCATGGGTGGTGTGTTGACTATTATTCACCCACACATTGCCGATGCTTCCGGTGCGAAACCGAACAATAACATTGCTACTATTTTGTCTGCAAGTGGCAACGATAGACCACCGGGGAGACAACGATCTACGACTACTTTACGATTATTTTATCATCTCAATATTCAGCACGTTGGCAAATTTAACTAGATGTAGACTTAGGGTTGCCAGATCGGAACTCCAAAATATCTGGAGAATATTTGAAAATGTCGGGATTTTACGGTTGTTGTCGGGAGAAATAAATATTAAAAATTAAAAATGTAACAAATGCCCGTATACATATAGTACAAAAATGGCCGCGCAGCGCGATTTTTAGTCGGTCTAATACACTAATCTTGTAAGTTGTGATCTTGCCTGATTTTTAGTTAGTTTCACTCGTTTCATTCACTAATCTTGTACTCTTAGTCCGGTCGTGGGACATTAAATTTCATAAAGAAGTTTTGATAATACTAAAAGTTTTAGTTTTTGCTGAGTGTATAGATTATGTGCACTGTGAGCTATTGTTGAAAAGTTAGAAGTTTTATGCCGGTGCTTTAGGTATAGTTTAGGTATTTCGTAATATTTCGTTTAACGTAATATATATAGAATTAAAGTTTGAAATGTTGATTGTTTCATAATAAGAACTATGTTATCTTCATGTTGTAAAATATTTAGAAAGTTATTATGTGTGGAAGTGCGTAAATCACAAAATCACTCTTTTGTGTTCGAATAAAATTTTAAAATTTCTGAAATCTTATTTTAAGACTTTCAGTGGTTAGATATACCAGTTCAACAAAGTTTAGAAAGTTAAGTGGTGTGCTTCTTTGATATTTTCATTTTTCCTTTATAACATACGGAATAATGAATTAAAAATTGATAAGATCGCTCTTACAATACCTTTTCAATGCACTTATATACTACACAAAAAATTAGAAAAATACATACAGTGGCTTTTGTTTAATTACGGATAAAATATGTAGTATTGTCGCTACAGGCCGCCCGCGCCGGTCCGGTGCCGCTGGCGGCGCGCGGCGGCGCGGCGCGGTGGCCGGCCGCCAGTCCAGCCCCCCTAGCCAAAGTAACATTTGCAAATTTTCGCTATCGCTTCGCTCCGAAAAATGTATGGATTTGACGTTTTAAAATTCGATTGTTAGCGAAACCTTATGTCAATTCCATACATGTTTCGAAAGCGAAGCGATAACGAAGATTAGCGAATGTTACTTTGGCTAGGCCCTCAGGAGCCCTATTTTTGAATCGCTCGACTGGTGTCGAGCGCTCGTTTCTACTGATTTTCGTTCGACATCCCATACATTTGAGTCAAATGTCGAACGAAAATCAATAGAAAAGAGTGCTCGGCGCCAGTCGAGTGATTAAAAAAAAATAGGGCCCCAGGCATATGTATTCTGTGCCCAGGCCCACTCGCGCCATAAATAAGAATAAATTATTATTAAGGTGGCGACTGATCTGTAACATTTCGTCGTAACGTAACGTTACGTTATGATGAAATGTTACAGGTCAGTCGCCACCTTTATGCTCGCGCGCGAAGTGTATGAAGGTACCTACACTACCCACAGCTACCTACTTACTTACAAGTTGTACGCTCGGCTACTTACAAGACGTGTCGACTCCTATCTGACCTATCTCTTATCCCGAAATGATATTATTATGATTCCACTAGTGGCCGCCCGCGACTTCGTCTGCGTGGAGTTTTTTTGCTATCCCTCGGGAACCATACTTTTTTCGGGATAAAACCCTATCTCCTTTTCTATACCCCTGGCAACGTGTATGTAAAATTTCATGATGATCGGTTCAGTATTCATGACGCGAAGGCGTAACAAACAAACAAACAGACTTTGGCATTTATAATATTAGTATGGATAGTGCAACTCTAATCTACCTAGCTCTCTAACTTATGTACCTACCTACCTAATTTATACAATTGCCACAAAATAGAAGGCCCTAAAAGACGACAGTAATTTTATGAAATTAGCCACAGATGTAGGCAGCTACATAGATAAATAAGACAAGTTAGTTGGTTTAAACACTTTGATCAATACCGTAAACTGCTGCATCTTTGCACGAAATTTAAGGTTTTTTTTAAATATCTCTTCAAGTATTTATTATGTGTGCATTTTTACATTAAGGCGCGAATTGGAGATGTATGCCATATATCTTAAGGTTCATAAAGCCGAAACGGCTGTTAGATTGATTTCCAGAAACCGTCAAAGTCGTAGGCAAAGTTGTGATAAAATATCCCAACTTTGCCTAGAAGATTATAAGCAAAAATACGAGCCGCATTTAAAAACTGGTCTTAATTATAGAGCCATACAAATTGCGTTACCATCGAGATGTGCATGGATTACCACATATAAGCATCAATATTTTTTTCTGGCAAGCAGGCGAAGTTGGGCACTTTGAGCAGTATCAGTAAATATTTCCATAGTAAATTTGTAGCATACTACGGGTTGCCAACTTGCCACAAATAGAAAAACACAAAATTTAAAAGACTTACTATAATTTCAATAAAAATGGGTAAATCCGGACGTAAACCAACTAAATTCACAGGACTAAACTAATTTCATTTGATTTGTTTTAATCTCTTTATTTTGAATTTATTAATTTCTTTTGAATTTATTTTTATACAACTATTAAACCTTTAAACATTTGTAATTACTTTTGTAAGATTGTTTTCTATTTTTATAGCTGTAGGTATATCTTTTTATTTAATAACTAAACAAAGTAAACATAGACTGCCCTCCAAACCGCTTTACTGTCGTTGAGTAAGTAGTGACAACCCTAGGGCTAGGCAAACTTGAGTCACTAATGCCCTTACAACATAGCCTAGCGTGGTTCTAGCCGTAAATGATTGACATTAACAAGAAAAACCCTTATAAATAGGAGAAACAGCATATTTGCATACCCCGTAAATACTAAGACAGCTGAAATTCTCGATTTTTCCAAGGAAAAACTAAAAGTTTAACACTCACCTAAAAAACGTGCACTCCGTCACAGAATACATAATAGTACAAGTACAGAAGCCGCATTCTGCAACATCATTTAATTAAATAGCGACTCTTGCTACGACTCAATAAGGCGCAATTCAGATCGCACACCGCTACAGCGCCTACAGTTATATTCACCTAGAAGTTTTCTCTCTTTCTATCGCGTAGCGCTCATCTCTTCTGACGCCGTTAGGGTTGTCTCCTTTTTATCTGTTTGTCTGTTTAGCTGTATGTTTGTGCGCTAATAACTTTAAAAGCGCTAACTCAATCGTAATGATGTTTACATAGAAATATATATTGTATTTTGCGAAGTAATTAAGTCTTTATTTCATCGCAATCGGTTCACTCAATCAAAAGATATAAGATTTTTAAGATTTTAAGAAGAGTTTACGATGAATTCGTTGTAACAATATCTTTTGGGAGCTATACTGTTAGAACGACGACTACCTGGACCTGGTGTTCCCACATCTGGCACGGTAAAATGGTCAATGACTTAAAAGTAAACAATAAAGTGTCGAGTTTTGGGGTCTGTCTTTTGTAATTTCTCAGAAAAAAAAATGCACGTGAATGCAGTAAAATCTAAGCCCGCTTTCTAAGTATTATATTATTTTATACTACTAGCTTCCGCCCGCGACTTCGTTCGCGTGGACATTCGAGAAAATCCTTAGGGAACCTTTAACCTGGATAAAAAGTTTAATATCCTGCCTTGCTAGGTAGCCCGCTTGGTGTGAACGTGCCTTGCGCGCAGCAGGCCTCTGGCTGGTAAGCGCGTACTATAGCGACCGAGTGCGATGTCGGGCCGCATCCTCACGCGCAAGTGGCAAACGTCCTGCCTGCAAGCGAGGTACGTCCACACCAAGCGTACTGCCTAGCGAGGCAGGCAGGATGTTAGAACATAGAATACTTCGTATCCTGGTTAAATAATAATAATAATAAAGGTTAAAGGTACCCTTAGGATTTTCTCGAATGTCCACGCGGACGAACTCGCGGGCGGAAGCTAGTATTCTCTAATTATTTTCTTTTCTCTGGAGTTACTTTATTCTCTAGTGTTACCCTGGTGTCTCCTAATTTTTGATTACTTTTATCTTTGATCAAGAATACCCTAGATGTCCGGTCAGAGTCTCAAAAATGGCACCTCAAATAGCGTCCCACTACAAACTGGGTGCTTATTTTGCACAAAGTAAGTGATAAAAAATGTATTTTTATAAAAAATAAGCTTATTTTGTGCAAAATATAAAGTGATATAAAATGTGAGTTTTTACAAATTAAGAGGTGATCATGTTATAAGGATGGGATCGGGCCAATGAAAGATGTCATCTGTAGTAAATACAGTTTATTACTGCCACAAATAATAAGTGTAAAATGATTATATACTTATGACTACATACTACGTCACACGCCCAACCAAAAAAATAATAAAAAAATACACTGAAGTGCTATTTTTTTTATTCAGTTATAAAAGATATAAAAAATTAAAAGATTAAAAAAAGTCATAGTAAACAATTACAAAATGTGTTTTCTACAATTAACACGTTGATACCATATTTAGGTACTTGTATATTTAAGTACTTGAGAAAAAAAAAAGTAATAAAAAGAAAATACTAACACTCAACTTTACATAAAAAATCTTTATCTTATACTAACATGTCAGTTTATTATAGTAGTGGTACCACTTTTTAATAATCTAAGTTTATGTATCTAGAGTATAAAAATGGTTACTTATTTAATAAGGAAATACCTATATGGTATAAAGTCTAGTTCGGTTTTTATGCACAGTCGAAAAGACTGTGCATGTTGCCGTTAACATTATTAGCATATTATTACCTTCCGCGCTAAGTGAGGAACTGTAAAGTTCGATGAGAGTCAATGAGGTCCTTAGTGACATCCTCCCTACCATCCATTTTTGGCAACAAGGAAGTTGCGATCTTAAAATCAAACGAAGCCATGGTTACGTCACACACTTCGACTGTATCAACAGTATATGTTTTAGAACAAAAAAGTTCTATTTGCAAATACAAAGCTTTAATTGAGTCACAATAACTTTGTATATTTGTTAATGCCTTACTTTCGATTTGTTTATCTTTTATTAAACATTCAACAATTTTTGTACACTCATTAAAACGAATAATTAACTGAGTAGCTTCGTCTAACTTAGATTTTAATAAAGATTCAGTTCTTTTAACATAACTTAACTTTGTCAAGTTTTCTTTGATTAGTTTAAGACGATCATGAATAATTTTAATTTCATCTGCCATTACCTATCTTTGTAAGGCTGAATTTAATAAACTTATTTTTTTAGTACATAATTAAAATATAAAAAAGAACAAGGAAAAATAATTATAATTAAAGTTCTTACTCAAAGTTCATCTTCTTGACACTTCTGCACTGTTACCTATTGTAAGATTGTTACACACAAAAAAATAATAAAAAAAAATCACTCCACTTTAACCACTTTTTCCAACGCATACCGCTGCTGTCGGCGATGGTTCCAAAGGCTGCTGTCGGCAACTATAGCACACCCGAGGCTCCTCGTTTGGCCTTCGTCGAAAGGATCGCATCAGACTATGCGACATAAATTCGTTTCTGATCCATCCGTGGTAACATTTCTTGTATAATATATAAAATCCGTAAATTCCAGCAATAGCCAGCATGGTGCAGATAAGAAACATCACGATGCTAATATTGGACAGATGATACTCTGCAGAATTCGCTCCGCCTGACTGGGTTACAAAAACCTCATCTTTTTCAACTGTAGAACGACACATTTTTTGTTTGCATTACACTCGTACAATAATTACTTTCACTATGAATGTTACTATCGCGGCGCGACCGAACAAACCGAGCCCGTCTCAAATGGCAGGGTCGCCATATAAGGATGGGATCGGGCCAATGAAAGATGTCATCTGTAGTAAATACAGTTTATTACTGCCACAAATAATAAGTGTAAAATGATTATATACTTATGACTACATACTACGTCACAATGTACAAAATAAGCGCCAAGTTTGTAAGTGGGACGCTATTGAGGTGTCATGTTTGCATACTGTTTTAGTTCGTAAGCGTTATCTAGGATATACTTGATCGAAGGTTTTTATGTATAAATAATTTATACAATTCAATTATACTTGTAAACAATACAGTGAACGTAATATGTATAAAGAAAAGAAAGGTACTGCCTGACATAGACGTAAGTTTCAAGTGGCTGTTTAATATCAAATTATTTTAAAGTTTAACATACATTTATGTCAAAGTAACGCAGTGGAGTTAAAATCACGTAAATCTTAGAAACTATTACTATAAACATAGATACATTATTTTGATAGGATACTTTCGTGTTGTATTAAATACTAAATGTAAGTACCGTAAACTGCTGCAAGATTACCCCTAAGCTTCAATTTTGCGTAATCTAGTAAAACTAACATTACTTCATAACCGCCATCTATTTTTTTCTTTTGATAATGAGAGAAATACCTTCGTTTTATTGGCAACCCATTTCATTATTATTCAAAGTGTCAACACCGTTACTTTTTTGTCTGTCAGCTGTCAACGGTCGCAAACTTTTAGTTTTTCCTTGGAAAAATCGAGAATTTCAGCTCTCTTAGTATTTATAGGGTAAGCAAATATGCTCTTTCTCCTGTTTATAAGGGTTTTTCTTGTTAATGTCAATCATTTACGGCTAGAACCACGGTAGGCAATGTTGTAAAAGGCTTCTCGAGCATTAGTGACTCAAGTTTGCCTAGCCCTAGGGTTGCCACTACTTACTCAACGACAGTAAAGCGGTTTGGAGGGCAGTCTATGTTTACTTTGTTTAGTTATTTAATAAAAAGATATACAGATATAAAAATAGAAAACAATCTTACAAAAGTAATTATAAATGTTTAAAGGTTTAATAGTTATATAAAAATAAATTCAAAATAAAATAATAAATTCAAAATAAAGAAATTAAAACAAATGAAATGAAATTAGTTTAGTCCTGTGAATTTAGTTGGTTTACGTCCGGATTTACCCATTTTTATTGAAATTATAGTAAGTCTTTTAAATTTTGTGTTTTTCTATTTGTGGCAAGTTGGCAACCCGTAGTATGCTCCAAATTTACTTTGGAAATATTTACTGATACTGCTCAAAGTTTGCCTGCTTGTGCCCAACTTCGCCTGCTTGCCAGAAAAAAATATTGATGCTTATTGTGGTAATCCATGCACATCTCGATGGTAACGCAATTCGTATGGCTCTATAATTAAGACCAGTTTTTAAATGCGGCTCGTATTTTTGCTTATAATCTTCTAGGCAAAGTTGGGATATTTTATCACAACTTTGCCTACGACTTTGACGGTTTCTGGAGGTAAATCTAACAGCCGTTTCGGCGTTATGAACCTTAAGATATATGACATACATCTCCAATTCGCGCGCTAATGTAAAAATGGACACAGATAATAAATACTTGAAGAGATATTTAAAAAAAAACTTAAATTTCGTGCAAAGTTGCAGCAGTTTACGGTATCTGATTTTCTTAGAAGTAAATAAATAATAATAAAAAATAAAAAATAAATATTTGACAACATCACATACATTGCTCCAATCCCAAAGTAAGTAGCTATAGCACTTGTGTTATGGAAATCAGAAACAACGGTGGTATGACACACACCCAGACCTGAGACAATATTGAAAAGTTCATTTTCTACATTGACCCAGCCGGGGATCGAACCCGGGACCTCAAGAGATGGTGACGCCTTGAAAACCGGCGTGCGAACCACTCGACCACGGAGGTCGTCAAAATCATTTTATCATTTTATCTATATTTATATGAAGTATCATTTTCATTCACAAAAAAAACACAAAATAGGTAATAGAGGGGAAATTTTTAAGACGATCTTTTGTTATTCTCAAAAAGCTCAAAAACTAAACGTCAAACATCGTGGCCATTCGTGGCCACCATTAAAATCTAAAAATTAGATAAATGATATAAATTCGAATATAAATTCTTGTAAATTCAATTAAATTTATTTTTGTTTTCTGTTTCAAAATGCTCTGAAAGGAGTGCCTTAAAAGTTGATTCGCCAAACTACCTTAGAAAAACAATTATGATCAGCTTATTTAGTAGGTAGGTAGCTTTATTTTGTTTTATAAGTATTCTGTGTAATTTCATCGATTACGCGACAAAAAGAGTGTCGCTTCGTAGGTGCTTGTAATATCAGGCACGCAGCGCTGTGAAATTTGAAATTGTACTTTATTGCCATGAAACGAGAGTAGCTTATTGTTTGTGGCCCCGCGCCCGCCCGCGCGCCGCGTGGCTGTCAGCGGCCCCTGCATGCACCATGCACCCGCTCGCGCGTCCCGTATAATTCGTATTTTAGCGCAATAATTTATCCGTAATTTAAACAAAACCCACATTATGTATGTTTCTAATTTTTTGTGTAGTATATAAGTGCATTGAAAAGGTATTGTAAGAGCGATCTTATCAATTTTTAATTCATTATTCCGTATGTTATAAAGGAAAAATGAAAATATCAAAGAAGCACACCACTTAACTTTCTAAACTTTGTTGAACTGGTATATCTAACCACTGAAAGTCTTAAAATAAGATTTCAGAAATTTTAAAATTTTATTCGAACACAAAAGAGTGATTTTGTGATTTACGCACTTCCACACATAATAACTTTCTAAATATTTTACAACATGAAGATAACATAGTTCTTATTATGAAACAATCAACATTTCAAACTTTAATTCTATATATATTACGTTAAACGAAATATTACGAAATACCTAAACTATACCTAAAGCACCGGCATAAAACTTCTAACTTTTCAACAATAGCTCACAGTGCACATAATCTATACACTCAGCAAAAACTAAAACTTTTAGTATTATCAAAACTTCTTTATGAAATTTAATGTCCCACGACCGGACTATCTTGCCTGCCTATAGTAAAACAAAACGGCCGCGCAGCGCGATTTATAGTTAGTTTCACTCGTTTCATCCACTAATCTTTTACTCTTGCCTGTCTATAGTAAAACAAAACGGCCGCGCAGCGCGATTTTTAGTTTGTTTTATCCACTAATATTGTGATCTGTGGTTTCTTACGCGAAAATTATTGTTTTCTAGAGAACTTTCGGAACAGCAGTTTTTCCGGGAGATTTTTAGATTTTTCGGTAGTCGGGAGACAACTTGAAATTGCGAGAGAATCCAGGCGAATCCCGACCATCTGGCAACCCTATGTAGACTAGAGGCAAGCTTTTTTATTTTATTTTTAAATCCGACCGTTGAATAGTATTCGTATTTTTATTTAAATAATAATTTCTGCACACGTGCATTTATCAGACTAATCACTGAATGATCTTTAGACAATATTTTCAAACACTTCATTATTGGATGCGTGTTTCTTCACATTTTCAATTCATTGTAACTACCTAACTAGGTAATCCAAAATCTAATAAGTTGCCAAAACAAATTATTTTTAATGTCGTCACACGTTATTTATTACATTATTTACGATTTATTTGTGTTTTGTAACTTCGATGATGTAGAAAAGGCCACAATTCCAATTAACGACAACAGTAACGAACGAGAGACCATTAAAGTTGCAGTACAGTAACTACTTCGCTTTCCCGCTGCGCTTTATCAATAGAACGATGACCAGTTGACCTGTATTAACGAAACGAACCAGTTACCTACCACGTTGAAAGCGAAAATCTGATTGTTAAACTAGAAGTAAAATTGACAAACCTTACAATATCTTGTAGGTATATATATAGATATCTGAGGCTAGCAAAATTACCTTTAAAAGACAAATATTCAAGAAAGTTTGTGAATCCTCCATAACGTTACCTAGACTAAATGCATTTTGTGTGGGTGGATGTTTTCTTCCTGATATGATAACTATTATTCAGATCCTCTTTGTATACCTTACTGAGTTGCTGGCTGAACTTTTATTTTAGATATAACCTTGAACTTCATTAAAATTATATTCATTGACTATCCTTATCAATCCCATTAGTCACCTACTTGAATATTTGTATGAGTCTTTCGATGTCCCACCTCACTCACAGTCACAGTATTTACTGTCTCGTAGGAATCCTTCGTCGTGCACTGAACGCATTTATTACTTGCATCGCACCCAATTTCCTGATGACGTATGCTCTCCACTCTTATATTCTTTATTTTAGAACGAGCATCCCACGTTTATCGCGAGCCATGTGACAATCATCCAATCAAACTAACGTCCAGGCTCATAGAGGCATGAGAATTTGAATATGCATCCTCTATTGTCAACAATATTGAAGTCAATTGGTTTATGTGACATAACATCAATCGTATTAATTTTAAACTAGTTACTTTTCTGTTCATTTGTTTCAACAAGATTGGTTTTATTTCATTTGTCGCTAGAAAATAACTTGTTTAATTATTATTTAATCAATGTCTTAACGATATTGTGTATCTGTAGAACTGGAGAACACTAGCTAGAGATCTAATTGGCGATGAGACTTTAATATAAAGTAATTGTTCTCATATCCTCATTATTGATAGAGAAAAGAAATTCCACTCCTGCTATAAATATGAAATGTTAGCCCCAGATTAACGAATGAGGAATCAAATAAAGTAGTTTGGTGTTTTATTAAATAACGGATCGTCTAACTTCTAAGTGGTGCGTGTTAGTTAATAAGAAACTTGGCGTGATTTGCTCAAACTGAAACAGTCACGCGATTACTGTCACGGAAGATTTTTTCATATTAGGTTTCATTAAGAATGTCACAATTAGCTTCGTTTCATAGATTGAGCCGGAAGAAAGCTAGTCCTTCCTTAGCTAGTCGAAGCAGTGCAACCTGAAATATTTATTACCCTGAAGCTGATAGAAGGGGTTCAAAAATAACACCTCAATTCAGTATATTGGCTTCACTACCCTTTCACCTTTTACTAATAAATACGACGAATAAAAGTCCTTTATCTATTTGACAAGCTCTTGAAACTTATAAGCCTGATGATTGGTAAACCATTGCGAACGGATTGTAGACGTTCCTACAGCAGGCTACCTACTAGCAATTAATTATGGAAAACTACTTAATTCTTACCACCTACATTTTCCTGTTACGTACATTATTCGATAGTTAGGTATACTCGATTGCTCTATTTTACGTGGTAGCTAGCATAAATTACAGGCTGACTGACGATAATTTCTCACATTCGTTCCAAATAGTTATTTCGATTTGTGTAGGCCAAATACAAGCTGACATCCCGGTTTTTGGACAACGTCAAGGAAACAGTCCACGGACACGATAAAATTTTACAATGCGGAATGAAGTTGTCTCTCCCACACCGGGAATATCAGAAAGAGACGTCTATATGACGCAGGCCATCTGTATTCGTATATTCAGATACAATGCGTGGAAGTATTGTTCATTACAGTGCCTTATTAGGCGGTGTGGTACGATCGAACGGAGTCATGCTTGTGTTTCGCAAGCTGATAGATAGTTATACACCTAAGATTGTAACTCCGAGCTAGACTGTGGGCGCCTCCAGCATACAAATAGCCGACAGACGGGTTGACTAAGGAAGGAACGTGATCTCATTTATTACTAACGAAAACAGGAATTTCGGAGCAACATTTACCGACGCGTGCCTAAGCTAAGTATTTAGAACCTGCGGTCTGAATTTTCTAAAATTGGCCAGCTTGTTATAAATAGCAATGAAGTGTTTAGAATTCCAGACGTCCATGATGATTAATTACTTTAAATAACAAAGACATGTTTCAAAGTAGTCTCTGCCTACCCCCATGGGAAACAGGCGTGAGTGTATGTATGTATGTATGTATGTATGTTTCAAAGCAATCAAAATGTAATGATTGTATAAAACATGAGTTAGTCGACTTGTTTTATAAATAAAGAAAACTTCCAAAAACACAGGCTAGAAGTAAAATGACAAGGAAGGAGGTAGCAACGAAGGCACGCGACAGTAGGTCAGTGGTCCCAATACGCTTTATTCAGGGACTCGCCGCACTCATGCCGCTGAAGTTTTAAAATAAAGTAACCCAAATGGTTAAATAAATACAGGTATATACTTCAACTGAAAGATATTTAAGTTGTTTTCAATGTTCGGTTAAGATAAACTGTTCGATACATTTAACACGTTTCTGGAAGAAATTAGATATCAATACTTATTTTAAGCGAACTTTTTAGGAAGTTTTCTTAGAAACAATTTTGTTTTGTTTGTATGTTATATTACAAGGCAATGCCTTTGATGCAATGATATTGATATCATTGCTTTGGTGTCTAATTTTTGTTCCCAATTTTGACAATTAACGAAAGCCTTCAACGAAATGTAGTCATTCTGGTTTCCCACACGAAATTCCATGAGTTATGTTAATCAATTCAAAGGGATGAATGTCAATTGTCAAGTATCATTAAAACGACTTGGCCTTATAAAATAAACATCGCTCTTTCTGGGAAAATAGCTACTTCCTCACATTACAATGTAGTTAATTCCGATGAAATCACAACAAAAAAGTCTTAATAGCATTCTTAATTAAAAGGCTTGCCTTGAAAGAGTATTGTAAATTGCCATACCTGTGACAGTTATACTAACTGAAGTATACTTATAACTTGTTCCGAGAGCAGCTGCCCACATCCACCTTCATCGTGTCGAAACAGCAGGTGTGATGTGATACACAAATAAAAGCTTCTTTACCAGTCACAACAAAGAAGCTGTGAATGACCGCATACGCCATTACTGTGCCCTTAGCACACCTGGCTTCCATTCCATCTGCCACTGGGCTAAAACATGATATCGTGAATCTTAATTTAAAACTTTACCTCTCCTATTTTAGTCCTCTTTGTAATTCTGAGAATTAGAATTTTGTGGAATATTAAATATTCAAGTTTCTCCGAATCGAGATGACAGTGTAGGTAATTGTATCTTTCGCGCTGAATTCGTTTTATTTCCAAGCAAATTTTTTTGAAACTTTAGTATTACGAACTGCCCTTTGTAAAAGGAGTGTTTCTGACTTTAATTTAAGGAACGTTATCTGAATTAAATAGTCTCTCAATCAAAACCAATGGTTTCTATTAAAACTTTAGTCTTATGAACTCACTCTTCATTCAACGTTTATCTATTTGTGCAATAAAACGAACGAACTATGACACACACATTAGAGGTATATTGATTAAGGTCCGAATTTTATTAACTAGCATTTTCTTATTCATTGTGTATTTTCTTATTCTTTCAGCTCTGATTTCAGCTTAAGTTGTAAAAGTTCTAACGAAAACTCGTAAAACAGGCATGACTCCGCATAAATTATTACGAAGTATGGCCTTCTTCATGTGATTCGGGCTCGGGCTTTATTAATTCAATGATGTTGAGAATTAAATATTCTATCATAATAAACAAAACCAAATTCAGCTCCGAAACTTACAGTACAATTTACAGTTCTCGTTGGATAATCGAATGAAATTAAATCAGTTTCTTTAACAATAGGTAACATTTTAATAATAGCAGACACCATAGTAGGAAACCAAGTAGATACGTACGTAGTACGATCCGTGTATGTGCCGGCCTAGAATAGCACTACCCCCTATCATCCCGTGGGTGTCGTAAAAGGCGACTAAGGGAGCATAGCCTTCAAGAGACGGGCAGCAGCGTCTCCAAAAAACCTTGGCCTACTGCGATCGCCAACCCGCCTGCCAAGCGTGGCGATTATGGCAAACCCCCCCCCCCCCCTCATGAACAATGGATCAAAAAATTGGCCCCCAGTCCCCGGCAGCCCCGCTATTCCTAGCTACGGTAGCGGCTACGGTAACGGCAGGGCAGGGGGTGCTAAGAATCCCCGGGTGCGGCTCGGCTACCAAAAACGACGACAACTGCACCTGGCAACCTATAACACGCGCACACTAAGGACCGACGCGAAGTTAACCGAGTTGGAAGAAGTTATCAGCAAGGTACACTGGGACATTATCGGGTTATCTGAAGTCCGAAGAGCAGGAGAGGACTCGATAATCCTCAACTCCGGTAACTTGCTTTACTACCGGGAGGGCGACCAACAGTCCCAAGGTGGTGTCGGGTTCATCGTCCAAAAGTCCCTTGTCAACAACGTGATTACCATCGGAAGTGTGTCGACCAGGGTGGCGTACCTTATACTCAGAATATCCAAACGGTGTTCGCTGAATGTTATACAGGTTTACGCACCGACCTCGAC
The DNA here is from genome assembly GCA_928269145.1 of Agriphila tristella. NCBI lineage: Eukaryota > Metazoa > Arthropoda > Insecta > Lepidoptera > Crambidae > Agriphila > Agriphila tristella. The sequence goes on from OV743431.1 coordinate 38,373,044, forward strand.
ACACCAAGATGACGAAGTGGAGGCTATGTATGAGGAGATCTCTAAAGCCATGCATAGCTACAAAACCCACTACACTGTTGTGATGGGGGACTTCAATGCAAAGTTGGGGAAACGATGCGGTGATGAGCTGAGAGTGGGGCAATTTGGAGTTGGGCAACGGAATGACAGAGGCCAGTTGCTGGCTGACTTTATGGAGAAGGAGAACCTCTTTATGATGAACTCCTTCTTCAGAAAGCCGGAAAGCCGGAAGTGGACCTGGGTCAGTCCGGACGGTAAAGTCAGAAATGAGATAGATTTTATCATGTCGACGAAAAAGCAAATATTCAATGATGTCACTGTGATCAACGCTGTTAAGACGGGGAGCGATCACCGATTGGTACGTGGCACATTGAATATCAACCCAAAGCTGGAAAGATCTCGACTGATAAAATCAACAATTCGACCATTGCCGGCCCATATTCAAAACCCCGAGAGCTTTCAACTCGAACTCCAAAACCGCTTCGAAGTCCTTGAGAACAGCATAGATGTGGACGATCTAAACAACATGGTGGTGGATACTGTCCGTACGGTAGGGTCCAAGCTCTTTAAGACCCGCCGTCCCAAGATAAAGAAACTCTCTGACCACACACTCCTACTCATGGATCAGAGACGTGAAATGAGGCTCCAGAGTTCAGTAGATGCTAATCGTTATCGGCAGCTTAATAGACAGATATCTAAGTCTTTGACGAGCGACCTTCGCCAATTAATACGAATCGTATTAAAGAGGCTATCGAGCGGAATAAAGGCTCCAAAGTGTTCGCGAGAGATCTGTCTATTGGGCAAAGCCAGATGACGAAGCTGAAAACTGACGACGGACGCATCATTTCATCAAAGCCTGAAATCCTGAGGGAGATCGAGAGCTTCTATGGGCAGTTATATTCCACGCAGACACCTGTTGAAAGCAAGGCTAAAGACCCCAGAGCCAAGCTTACCCGACACTATACCCAAGATATCCCGGACGTCAGCCTGTACGAGATTAGTATGGCTCTCAAACAGCTGAAAAACAACAAGGCGGCGGGTGACGATGGAATTACTACAGAACTTCTGAGAGCGGGCGGTAAGCCGATACTCAAAGTCCTCCAGAAGCTCTTTAATTCCGTCATCGTCCAGGGCAGAACGCCAAAGACATGGAACATAAGTGAGGTGATCTTGTTCTTTAAAAAGGGTGACAAGTCCCTCTTAAAGAACTATAGACCCATCTCGCTTCTGAGTCATGTCTATAAGTTGTTTTCGAGAGTCCTTACGAATCGTCTCGCTCGCAAGTTCGACGACTTCCAACCTCCCGAACAAGCCGGGTTCCGAAAAGGCTTTAGCACCATAGACCACATCCATACGCTGCGGCAGGTTATACAGAAGACCGAGGAGTATAATGAGCCACTTTGCTTGGCGTTCGTGGACTATGAGAAAGCCTTTGATTCGATTGAAACCTGGGCGGTGCTGCAGTCTCTCCAAAGGTGCCAAGTGGACTATAGGTATATCGAGGTGTTGAGGTACTTATACCAAAATGCCACCATGACGATCCGAGTACAGAACCAGAACACAAATCCTATCCAACTGCAGCGTGGTGTGAGACAGGGAGACGTTATTTCTCCGAAACTGTTCACAGCTGCGTTGGAGGACATCTTTAAGCTCTTGGACTGGAAAGGACTCGGCATCAACATTAATGGCGAGTACCTAACACACCTTCGTTTTGCCGATGATATAGTCCTTATGGCTGAGACCATGGAAGACCTGAACACAATGCTCGAAGATCTCCGTAGTGCTTCCCAAAGAGTGGGTCTTAGGATGAACATGGAAAAGACGAAAATTATGTCAAATGCACATGTTGTACCCTCTCCAGTTCATGTTGGGAACACTACACTTGAAGTTGTTGACCATTACGTATACCTAGGACAGGCAGTCCAGTTAGGTAGGTCCAACTTCGAGAAAGAGATCTCTCGCCGAATCCAACTCGGGTGGGCAGCATTCGGGAAGCTTCGAAAAATCTTCGCGTCCGACTTACCTCAGTGTCTCAAGACGAAAGTCTATGAACAGTGTGTGTTGCCAGTGATGACTTACGGCAGTGAAACGTGGCCGCTAACTATGGGTCTCATAAGGAGGCTCAAGGTCGCTCAGCGTGCAATGGAGAGAGCCATGCTCGGCGTTTCCCTACGTGATCAAATCAGAAACGAGGAGATCCGCAGGAGAACTAAAGTAACCGACATCGCTCGAAGGATTGCTCAGCTGAAGTGGCAATGGGCGGGACACATAGCGAGAAGAACCGATGGCCGTTGGGGCAGAAAGGTTCTGGAATGGCGACCGCGCACCGGACGACGCTCCGTGGGTAGGCCCCCGACAAGGTGGACCGACGATCTGGTGAAGGTCGCGGAAAGCCAGTGGATGCAGGCAGCGCAGGACCGATCGTCGTGGAGATCCTTAGGGGAGGCCTATACCCAGCAGTGGGTGTCGTGTGGCTGATATGATGATGATGACGTACGTAGTTATTTCCGATTATACTAAAAACGTAACTCCGGTCGGAAAATGACCAAAAATCGCGAAGGTGAGTCAGATTTTATTATAATGAGTAGGTACTTACTACTAATATTATGACATTATGTTTCAATGATTAATTCATTAATTAATTTATTATAATTAGTATTACTAGCGATAGCGACCCGCCCTCGCTTCACTTCGGTGCCTTCCTTTTTTATACATTTCTAAACCTTCCTCTTGAATCTCTCTATTATAAAAAAACCGCATCAAAATCTGTTGAGTAGTTTTAAAGATCTAAGCATCATAGGAACAGACAGCGGGAAGTGACGTTGTTTTATACTATGTAGTGATTTGTTTTTTTTTTCAGTAAAAGACATTATAAATAAGTCGCGTTGTTAGTTACCTTACCATTCGTTACCAGCTACTCATTTTCTTTTATCATCTACATTCTAAATGGTACAAATTACGAATGGTCTTGTGCAACCAAAATACTGTATTTTTGTATAAATGATATAGATAAAAAAATACCATAATAGAAAAAGGTTTGATAATATCCTGGAAAATTCACCAGCAACTTTGCGTTTCCTAAATAAATTACGTAGGAGGATAAGTATGCGATAGATTCCTACCCCGACACTGTATTTGAATAAAGCACCGTTCAAAGGCATTGCATACATTTGAATGCATTTTATGTTCCGATGCATTTCATCTCTATACCCATGCACATCAGGCTGAATGTATTCCACATGATACTCATATACAAAATCAACATATAGGCTAGACAGCCATTGGACAAAAAGACCTATTGCGATGTAACACAAAGATGAAACTTTGAATTGCAGACATCTATATGCGTTGTGAGTCGTGAACACCAGTTGCATCTTCCGAAGTTACTGGTGCATGGAGTACATTGCACCAAGAAAGTTATAGCTACCTATCTTAACTGATCTGCATTGTTTAACGTGCACATATCAGAGCATCAATCAATGTTGTTCTATTAGTAGACTAGAGTGCCACTTATATATGTATCCCTGTCCCTTTATTTTTACAACCGAATTAGAAAGGAGCTTTTTTAATATTTATGCGTTATCCTGAATGTCACTTATTTGTTACAATTTTCAACCCCAATTTCTGCAGAATGTTATTTTGTTTATTACTGCTTCTATTTTGTTAATGAAATCTTCACTGAATTCTCTCAATTAAAGTTCTGTTTTCATAAATACCAAAGTAAATAATGTGGAAGTTTTAATGAACGTCCATTGCAATTTAGACATCCTTTATCCTTTCTCCAGGTTTCTTGTTTTCATTATCTCTTGTCAGTGTTGAAGCTTTACTTGAAATAAGCCTACTATCTCAGACCAAGGATCGGGCATTAGAATGGAGCTATTGTTGAGGCCATTGTGGATTACGACTGGGCAGCAGTGGCCGTGTTCCAGACAAGCTTCCTTTATCGATAAGGCACCTTCCCCTTTTATTTTTGCGGCTTCTTGTCTTAAAATATACTGCGAAATATCTAGCAAAATGTCTATTCAATTTATATAGCGCGATAATTGAAATTGTTGTAAATTCGGATCCTTACTTGATTGACATTCGTAATAGCTGTGTACTTGTGTCTTAATGACAGTTTAACACGAAACAGTACTGTGCACGAACAATATCAACTGTTTTGTTTTCTGACATAAAATCTCACTAAGGGTTCCAATCCCATACCATCAGAATTCAAAACTAACTTTTGCTGATTTTAACTTTCAAACTTCTAAATAAGAAACCTTAGAAAAGCTGACTACAAATACTGTTTCTTATTCACGTTCCTTTTCACCCTCAGAATATCAATAACGCTATGCTAATAAAGCTACAACTATGGTAAATTGCATATCGATTATTTGTAGACTCCTCCCTGTTATTCAAGCTGAAGGAACTATTAGGTCAAATCCTACTCCAACATCTTGACGTTTCAATTTGAACTTTAATTCAAGTTAGCAAGATTACAAACTTATTCAAGCGCTACAATCTACCCTGTGAATCTGAGATCAAGATCAGATTGCATTGCTGCTATGAAGTAAATTACAATTGCTTCTCTCGTAGTGGGATCCTTTGTGTGTTGTGTTATCATTTTTAGGGACATAGTTTACCACAAATGCATAGCTCTTGCCAACGAACTAAGATTTAGTTCGTTGGATCTTGCTTATAAGCAGGATATGTCCAAATAATGTTACATTGCCCACTTTATGACACTATTTTTTGAAATTTCAATTCCTCAAGGTGTATTTTTTCCGTTTTGATTCTTCACCAGCTGATTATTAATTCTCATCTTTCTGATCTCTTCGTATAATCTTTCTCATCAACAGTATCTATTTTATAGTAAACGGGATGAAGTAGCTATAATTAAGGCATATGTCACCCGCACGCCTGAGTGGCCGACATCTGTTTAAAACTGCTCAAATCTCGCAATTGGCCTGTAACCGGCGTTAATTAAATTAGTACTAGAGTCATAGTAGAAGCATCAACCCGTATGGTTGTTTTATCATCGCCTTTGGACCGTCCAAAGGTTCTTTTTCTTCTCTTATTTTTATTAAGTGCTATTAATGCACCTCAATCTGCATGCCTGCATGCCCTTATATGTTCTAACAAATTTGCACCGCGCCACTGGCTTCTAACAAAAAGTAGACTTTACACGTCTGACTGAACATTATTTACTTGTACACAGTACACACCACACACGAAGGAATTTTAGAATGATGTCGATTGCGTTCTTGAAACGGGCTTCATAACACTTTTCTTTTTTTACGTCACATAATAAATAATATCCTTAGCCTTACTAATATTATAAATGCGAAAGTCCGTTTGTTTGTTTGTTACGCCTTCACGTCTTAACTACTGAACCGATCATCATGAAATTTATATACATGTTGTCAAGGGTCCAGAGACGGACATAGGGTACCTTTCATCCCGAAAACAAGTATTGTTCCCGAGGGATAGCAAAAAACTTTCCACGCGGACGAAGTCGCGGGCGGCCGCTAGTGTATATATAATCATCTTAACAATTTCCTTTCTTGCCTGTCAAGAGTCATTATAAATTTAATAATATATATAACTATCTTAACAATTTCCTTTCTTGCCTGTCAAGAGGACACCACAAATTCAAGCATTCACTTATTTCTCAAGTTAATGTCGTTTGGACGTTCATACAATCGTATAGCAATGGCGGCACTAGTAATAAACTTCCTGTTAAGCGAAACTACAACAGTCATAATAACGCCCAACTCATATCGTAGATGACAACCCTCAAAATAAACTTTATTATTGCTTTTTTCATAGCTCTCCTCTCTCTGCAGTGACCTACTTACAACCGACGATGTCATACCGACTATTATTTCATCTACTGTGTCCGGCCGCTGATCAAGCTTCTAATTTGTGCATCGCTATGTTTTATTGCCCTCTTAATACAGTTAATCAACTGTTAATGTAAACGATTGCATGTTTCTTAAGCAGTAAAGTAAGAACACGTAAAGTATCGCCCCAGCTTCATCTGTATGCTTCAATAGTTAACTCTTTATCATGTGCATATTGAAAACATTTACGGAATCGTGCTTTTTGAAATCGGTCAAGCGAACTTCATCTCATTAATAACGTACCGGTAGATTTTAACCGTCTTTATTATTTTTAACTGTTACGTAAGTATTACAAGATTACTCTCAATCTCAACTATTTACTCGATCTTCTTGCCTGATTCTTGTTATTATTATGTTTATTATTTTAATCCCATCGGCATTTCATTTTCTATCTCCGACTCCCGCATAGTACCGACTTAATTGCAAATTCATCCATAATTAAACAATCGCATTCTAAAAAAGTCTGACAAAGAAAGAAAATATTCATAACGTCGCAAAAATGATGACACATCATCATCACTACCATTTCATCCAAAAATAACTCTAAATACTAAAATAAAAACCGTTCACACCCGTTTAAACAATGATGGTTAACCTTTCGCATAATTTTAAATTTAAAACAGACCATTTTAGGCATTTTATCATCGTTAGCTCCCAGAATCAACCACTCACGAGCGGCGGGATGAGAGAACGAAGCAAAAAATAATCCGGGGCCATCCGCATCCATGATTCACGTGGTCTGATTCACCGCAATTAATACGTTAACACATCCACCCGAGTTCTTACATCTTTGCATATATCTCTTTATAATGGAGTAAAAACGATCTACTTCGCTATGTTCCAGCACTTCCAGCGAAGAAAATGAGGTCAATAGAGTTTTTAACACAATATTTACGAGCATCTATTACAGTATCAACAAAACTCTTCAATCATCTTTTTCAGTTTCTATCATAAGTTTTGCTTGTTTACCCTCAATATTAACTTTTAAACATCGTTTTGCTTTATAAAAATATTTATTGAGCAAAAACTTTCCTCGTTACAGATAGTAAAACAACTATTTACAGTCTAATTAAAGTGTATCAATGGTATCATGAGTCATAACATGAGTCTCCCAAAATAGTCGTCAATATAGAAGTATAAATCTAAATTACGCTACCCTCGCGTGACTTGAGACTCTTTGAAGCACATTGATCTCTATAAGCTGGCGTGCTGTTGTCAGACATCGATTGCGGTAGCGGCTAACATATTTTTTCAGTCAATATCCAATTTGTTCTTCAGAAGTTTTGTAGTCATAGTACTGAAATATATTTCTAACTTAATCATGCTCAGTGTGTTTACTTGTGGTTATTGTATTGTCCGTGAAATATCATAAATTAATAAGTAATAATAGCCCTTCTGAGTTGTTGACAAAGCAGCCAGTTTATAACCTTGGCCAATCTTCTTCACCCATGTATCGTACCACTAAGTATACTATGTCACGAAATATTGAATTGATTTCAACTCAAACAACCAACCCATCCAAACCCAATTTTGAAATTGAATGTCCACTCTCGTTAGTATAAGAAAACATTTGGGAACGTCCACGTCCCGACGTTAATACCAGATCGGTATACGTACCTACATTGTCATACTATTAACTGACACCTATGGATTATACAAATCTCAATTCAAATCCAATCTAAACCATTACAAATCTTACTTAAACCGTTCATTAAACTTGGAGATGGATTAAATAGTACGCTTAATTTATTCTCACTCAGGCGCTCGGCGCAAGCTAATAGGTTAAATTACGTTTGCTTCCTGGTATTGTTTGAGAACTTAGTGGCCTCCATTTTCACTAACAAACCGTCTACAGTGTGACAAGCCTGGCCGATGTTATAATAGGTCATGCTTATGTGGATCTAACTTCCCGTTGGGATATTTACGACTGTTATTTTAGTTGTAGTTGAGTGTTTATTTGTTTATTTTGATGTCATGTTGATTTCATTCATGATTACTATCATTACGCTGTTTAGTACTGTAAACAGTACCTAGGTAATAAATAGGTGTCATAATCAAATGAATTAAATTTAAAGGTGTTCTAATAATTTGACTTTTTTACTAATTATTGATAGTGAAAGTACTTAATAGAATAACTAACATAATATTATGTTTCATTCTCATCTGCTCACCATTACAGAAGATAACAATATACGTAATGATATCCTGTAATGTAATTAAAGGTGATAGTAAACTGTCCGATATCAACAAGGAATGTCCCTACGGTGTTACAGACCTTATAGACCTAAATACAAAGACAATAGAGGCAACAATGGAATATCGTCGTTTAATTTGCACCAAAAGCTTTGCGTTCCGAAGTTTTGAATTATATTTCTTACTTCATCATACTCACAGTTATACTTGTGGTTATTGTAATAGTCCGTGAACATATTTTCTCAGTCAATATCCAATTTATTCTTCAGAAGTTTTGTAGTCATAGTACTGGAATATATTTCTAACTTAATCATGCTCAGCGTGTTTACTTGTGGTTATTGTATTAGTCCGTGAAATATCATAAATAAGTAATAATAGCCCATTCTCAATTGTTGACAAAGTAATAGCCAGTTTATAATCTTGGCCAATATTCTCATGTATCGAATTCGTCCGATATCAACAAGGCATGTCCCTCCCTGGGGTATTACGGACCTCATACACCTAAATACGAAGACAATAGAGGCAACAATGGAATATCGACGTTTATTTGCACCAGAAGCTGTGCGTTCCAACTTGATTGCTCACGGTTGAACGAATCCATTCCTTCACAATGAATATCGGAAAAAATCCACTTTAACGTCGTCCTCAGCTTATTTACTGTTGTCGCTTGCTCGTCGGACAATATGGATACTTCTACAGGTTTTAATAAATGTCCACCTGCAACATTTTCATGTAGGTATAAATATTTAATCGTGGACCAATTTCAATAAATAAACAAAGGACATTTGAAACAATTGTTTGTGTTTCAGGCGTCTGATTAAAGTATTCCAAAAATGTATCACTAGATCCTTTTCCTGAACAGAGTTGTCCATCCATCCATATTCCATATTATCCAAAGCTAAGATTGTTTTTGTGTAAAGTGCTAAATGTCTATCTATCTTGATTAACTATAAAACATACTAATTTAACCCTATGTTTTGTATCCTTTTTAACAAGTTAACCTAAAATGATAAAAGTTTCCTCTAGATGAAGATGTCTTTAAATTGTTTCATGTAATTAGTGTTTTGTTTTCTTGTGAAGTCCCGTAAAAATCCCCGTTTCCTTGTGGCCAAATGCCAAACTAATTTGGCCCCGAGAAAAGTAGCCAAACTGTAGTATAAACGAATTCCCATTATTAACTAGCAAGGAAAATCGCTACCTAGCCTGTTAACGTGCATTAAACGTCAGACTTGAACGTAGTAATAAAATACTGCCGCCTCAGCCTTGAACCTCCACGGTACATATTTATATACTGCCCTTCATCGACCCTCCATCCCCCACCGATAGAATATTCCATTTTACTGGAAACAGGAGATAAAACAATATAGGCATTGTATAGCAAAATGTTTACACGTTTACTCTTTTAAAACAACATGTTTATGAGACGATCGTAGCATACTATTATTCTATATTATTGTGAGATTATCTTTGATTCTTACTTCGTCAACAATGTTTGAATTATGTAAAAGAAAATTTTCTGTAAAAAGTGTATCGCGTCCGTCGAAATACTTTTCGATGATCGCCTCTTATTGTACTTGGTCAGGAAAACGGCGAAAAATTAACAAATTACAAACGGTAATTTAATAGTTAGGAAAACAGATTGCCCCAGTATTAATCCAATCAGCATGACTGTTTTTGCCACGATTCACAATAATATACGCATTAAATGTTTTATAATAGTTGCCTATCAGTGGATTATGATGTAATTATTATTGAAGCGGATTTAATTATCTGATGCTAGAATCCTTTATCTGATAAAAGGATCCACCACGTGTTATGTATCCTGTATAGACGATATCGAATGTTTTGTTGCAGGTAGTACCCCGACTGCTGGGATCCTTGGTGGGCGGTGCGATGAGCCCCACTCAACACTTAGAACAGCAGCAGGCCCTCGTTAAACAGTTCGCAGAGATTCTCGAATTTGTGCTCAAATTCGACGAACACAAAGTAAGTTTACTTGTACTCACTATTTTTTGTATCATACCAATTATCTTTTCCACCAATATATCGGGTCATTTTGAACTTACCATCCAAATTTCAAGGATGTGTCCAGTCCATGAAACTAAGCAACATTCTCTAAGAAACATGTGTCGAATTTCGTCACAGAATTTTGGTCATCCCATACTAAATTGATCACGTGATCTCTTTGATTTGTATGGATAGTAGATTTTTTTACATATTTGGCCATGTGTTCCTTAGAGAATGTTGCTCAGTTTCATGGACTGAACACATCCTCAAAATTTGGATGGTAAGTTCAAAATGATCCGATATTACCGATTCTAATGGTTAGGTTATTATGATTAAGGGCTGATTTTTCAATCCTCAGATAACAGATATCAGTCAGTTAAATTATAATCCGAATAACATAAAAGTCATTCAAAAAATTTGACAAACAAACATATATGACAATTATTTTCAATGTGGCGGCATACATAATACGTTCTTAGAATAATAAAGCCAAGAATGATAGTATCCTAAAAGGCGGTCTGTCAAAAGTGAGGCAAAAATGAAATTTATGTGTGCGTAAGGTGCTTGTGTTTACGCTCGACGAAACGCACACAGCAAAAAACTAATGTTACCAGTACATGAAATTTTCCCTTAAAAGTAGGGAAATTGAAACCATCGTCGTACTTAGAGTTGCGATTGTGTAGATTTCACCATTTACATGTAACTAGAGTTTGCTTGTCAAAACTAGAGATGGGCTAGGGTTTAAACCGAAAGTCTATGTATTATATATTTTTTTTAAATAAGATGTCGACTGTGCAATGCTAAAAATGAAAAAATTAAAGATGGTGCGAACTTTTTTGTTTATGAACCGATTTTGATGAAACTCGATTTGGGGCACAATTTTGACAAGAAAACAGCAACGCAATGTTAAAAATATAAAAATCCAAAATGGCGGACAACTTTTTTGTTTGAGAGCCGATTTCGATGAAACTCGGTTCGGGGTATTATTTTAATTAGATAACAGCAACGCAATGTGAAAAATATAAAAATCCAAGGTGGCGGCCAACTTTTTTGTCGTGGGCCGATTTCGATGAAACTTGGTTCGAGGTACTATTTTAATAAGATAACAGCAACGCAATGTTAAAAATATAAAACATCCAAGATGGTGGCCAACTTTTTTGTTTGTGGGCTGATTTTGATGAAACTTGGTTCGGGGTACTATTTTAACAAAAAAACAGCAACGCAATATTAAATATATAAAAAATCCAAGATTGCGGCCAACTTTATTGTTTGTGGGCCGATTTCGATGAAACTCGGTTCAGGGCACTATTTTCACAAAAAAACAGCAACGCAATGTTAAATATATAAAAAATTCAAGATGGCGGCCAACTTTTTTGTTTGTGGGCCGATTTCCATGAAACTCGCTTCGAGGTACTATTTTAGCAAGATAACAGCAACGCGATGTTAAAAATAAAAAAAAAACAAAGATGGCGGCCAACTTTTTTGTTTGTGGGCCGATTTTGATGAAACTCGATTTGGGGCACTATTTTAACAAAAAAACAGCTATGCAATGTTAAAAATATAAAAAATCCAAGATGGCGGCCAACTTTTTTGTTTTTGGGCCGATTTCTATGAAACTCGATTTGGGGCAATGTTTTAACAAAAAACAGCTATGCAATGTTAAAAATATATAAAAATCCAAGATGGTGTTCAACTTTTTTGTTTGTGGGCCGATTTTGATGAAACTCGGTTCGAGGTTCTATTTTAATAAGATAACAGCAACGCAATGTTAAAAATATAAAACATCAAATATTGCGGCCAACTATTTTGTTTGTTAGCTGATTTTGATGAAACTTGGTTCGGGGTACTATTTTAACAAAAAAACAGCAACGCGATGTTCCAAATATAAAAAGTTCAAGATGGCGGCAAACTTTTTTGTTTTACGGGCCGATTTTAGTGAAACTTGATTTAGGGCACTATTTTTCCAAGAAAACAGCAACGCATATTAAAAATATAAAAATTCCAAGATGACGGCTAACTTTTTTGTTTGTGGGCTGATTTTGAAGAAACTCGGTTAAGAGTACTATTTTAACAAGAAAATAGCAACGAAATGTTAAAAAAAAATCCACGATGGCATCTAAATTTTTGTTTGTGCCTGATATCGATGAAACCCGGTTTCGGGTATTATTTTTAAAAGAAAACAGCAACGCAAAGTAAAATACCGGCCAAGTGCGAGTCGGACTCGCGCACGAAGGGTTCCGTACCAAATCAGCAAATAATCACTTTTGTGGTATGGGAGCCTTCAATCACGTTTGTTGTATGAGAACCCTCTTTAATATTTTTTTCTGTTTTTAGTATTTGTTGTTATAGCGGCAACAGAAATACAACATTTGTGAAAATTTCTCCTGTCTTTCTATCACGGTTCATGAGATACTGATCCTGATGACAGATAGATAGACAGATGGACAGCGGAGTGTTAGTAATAGGGTTCCGTTTTTACCCTTTGGGTACAGAACCTGGTGGCTAACTTTCTTATTTGTTTTTCTTTTTTTTGAACCGAGTTACATCGAAATAAACCCAAAAACATAGTTCACCGCTATCAACCCTTTGTCATTTTTAGGGTTCCGTACCCAAAGGGTAAAAACGGAACCCTATTAGTAAGACTCCGCTGTCCATCTGTCTGTCTGTCACAAGGCTGTATCTCATGATCTGTGATAGCTAGACAGTTGAATTTTTTACAGATAATGTATTTCTGTTGCTGCTACAAGAAAAAATACTAAAAAAAGAATAAAATATATGTTTAAGGGCTGCTCCCATACAGCAAACAGTATTTTTTGCTGTTTTTGGTACAAAACCCTTCATGCGCGAGTCCGACTCGTACTTGGCCGATATTTAACATTTTTATTTATTGATATTGCTGTTTTCTTATCAAAATAGTACCCTGAACCAAGTTTAATCAAAATCGGCCCACAAACAAAAAATAAGATGTTATCTTGGATTTTTTTATGTTTTTACATTGGGTTGCTGTTTTCTTATCAAAATAGTACCCCGAACCGAGTTTCAGCGAAAGCGACCCACAAACAAAAAAGTTGGCCGCCATCTTGGATTTTTTTTATTTTTAGCATTGCGTTGCTTTTTTTTTGTTAAAATAGTACTCCGAACCGAGTTTCATCGAAATCGGCCCACAACCAAAAAAGTTGGCTGCCATCTTGGATTTTTTTCTATTTTTAACATTGCGTTGCTATTTTCTTATCAAAATAGTACCCCGAACCGAGTTTCATCGAAATCAACCGACAAACAACAAAGTAGGCCACCATCTTGGAATTTTTGTATTTTTAATATTGCGTTGCTGTTTTGTTGTCAAAATAGTACGCCGAACCAAGTTTCATCGAAATCGGCCCTCAAACAACAAAGTTGGCCGCCATCTTGGATATTTTATAATTTTAACATTGCGTTGCTGTTTCCTTGTTAAAATAATATTCCGAACCGAGTTTCACCGAAATCGGCCCACAAACAAAAAAGTTGGACGCCATCTTGGATTTTTTTATATTTTTAACATTGCGTTGCTGTTTTCTTGTCAAAATAGTACCCCGAACCGAGTTTCATCGAAATCGGCCCACAAACAACAAAGTTGGCCGCCATCTTGGATTTTTTAAATTTTTAATATTGCGTTGCTGTTTTGTTGTCAAAATAGTACCCCGAACCAAGTTTCATCGAAATCGGCCCTCAAACAAAAAAGTTGGCCGCTATCTTGGATTTTTTTATATTTTTAACATTGCGTTGCTGTTTTTTTGTCAAAATAGTACCCCGAACCCAGTTTCATTGAAATCGGCCCTCAAACAACTAAGTTGGCCGCCATCTTAGATTTTTATATTTTTAACATTGCGTTGCTGTTTCCTTGTTAAAATACTACTCCGAACCGAGTTTCATCGAAATCGGCCCACAAACAAAAAAGTTGGCCGCCATCTTGGATTTTTATATTTTTAACATTGCGTTGCTGTTTTCTTGTCAAAATAGTACCCCGAACCGAGTTTCATCGAAATCGGCCCACAAACAAAAAATTTGGCCACCATCTTATATTTTTATCATATATTTTTTTTTCAAATGAGAACATTGCGTTTTTTCAATGCTAGCAACCATTTTAGTAAATAAGTAGTTGTGGAATTGCGTGGAATCTTAATTATGTAATTCAAATGTGTTTAACTTTTAACTGATCAACTAAGTAAATGCGGGGGAAATTTTTTCCCCGTACTGGCAACATTTTCATAAAATATGAAGCGACAAATATAGTTATTTTTGATGAATGATTTACGTAAAAATGTAAGTGAAAACACGTTAATTAGACGTGAAATGTTATCTACAATCTTTCTAGTGTTTTTTCGATGTAATGTGACCTGATTGTGACATCCGTTAATTGCGCAAACCCTCATTTTTATTGAAATTTTCGGGAGTTGTGTTCGACACGAATATCACTTGAGAAATGGCGAGCCGAATAGTCATACTTAGCCATTCTGGCTCAGTTTGAGTTGCCTCACCATACGGACGCGGACTAGGTATCTGGGTCTTATTAATCTAAGAATACGTTATCAAACGAATAAAACTTTATCTGGGCATTGAAAAATCAGCCCTAAGTTAATTAAAATAAAATTTGGACCATTTTTCAATTTCCCTTCTGTTATTTAAATAGAAGAAATTTCAATTCGTCAAGTGACAAAATGATTTATTGTTTAATTATATCAACATCGTCCATTTGATTACCTACATCAAGAATGGAATGCACATGTAGGTAATGCATCATAAAATAACAATATTAGCATAGCACTTGAGTGCCAAAAGCTGATCAGCAATTTAGCGGTAGAAACGTAGACAGGATTGTGATGAAGGCTGCAGACTTATATTTCGATGATAATCCCATTTGTCATTCATTTCCATTCGTAGTGTCTGTTTAATGATCGATTTCATCCTAGTAGATTTCAGGGTTCGAGGATATATATCAATGGATATATATCATGATATATATCCGATATATATCCAACGAATTTTTGTGATATATATCAATATAAAAATAGTTTAAAAAATTTACAATATTATGTAGATTTTTGCTATTGTATTACTACTTATAATTACTTAGATGGCGTTGATGTAGAGTTAAAACATGCTATTGTTTTGTTTTGCTGTATATAGTAATTGTAACATGAATTTCGCGCGTGAAAATAGAAAAAAAAAATATATGTGTGACAATGTGTGCTGACTATGTATAGCACTATCCTAATTTTGGTGAGGTAAATGAAAAAAAATAATCAAAAATGTGGTGTATAATTTTTTTTTTATCAAATAATTTACCACTCGTAGGGTGAGACTAATGATTTTTTTCCTGATTTTTAACTAATTTGTCAAATAAGTACCTAAATAAAACAAAAATATTCTAGTTTTCTTAAATTAATTGATTATGTTTATAAAACACATATGCAAACAGTATACATCAATAATACAATAAAATAATAATGTGGCTGTCATACATAATGTATAAATATCTGATATATATCACATTTTTGATATATATCGGATATTTTCGAACCCTGGTAGATTTTGAATGAAGGAGCGAGTAAAAAAGAATTATCGAGATCCTCTTACTGGCTCCTTTTTATCATCACTGATAAAAACGTATTTACTGTGACTATTATGGTAGTGAAATAGTTTAATTTGGATGTATATGCATTTTTTTATAATTTTGCTAAAATATCATGACGTGTTATCATTGGACATGTTATAGTAATTGTTAATCATGATTAATCTCGTAGTGATAGGATAGAATGTAGTGATATTAATCCATTCGGCGATTCTGGGTTTTTGCCAAAAATGCCATGCAGAGAGTTTTACTACTTATCAAGTATGTGGTGCTTATTTTTCCCACTTAATTTTATTTAAACAAACAGGGGCCCTATTTTTGAATCGCTCGGCTGGCGTCGAGCGCTCGTTTCTACTGATTTTCGTTCGACAGCTCATACATTTGAGTTGAAAGAAGGTGTGCAGATTTGATTTGTAATATATTTTTGATTATTTATAGTACATTACATCCGAGAACGGGAAGCTAGGGATTGCATTGTCGAGGATGGTTTGAAGCCCGAGCCGCAGGCGAGGGCTTTAATCATTCGAGGCAATGCAAGTAGCTTCCAGTACAAGGTTTGTATAATACTTTACTCACTTATGCTCTGAAATGTTATCATTCCATTTGAAAAAGGAATGCGGGGCGTTCAACATTTCCACGGGGGTCTGGTTCATCACATTCTAAATTTGAAATTCAGTGCGGAAATGAAATTCAATACTTACTTCCCGCACTGGGTGCGGGAAGTAAATGTTCCAAATTCAAATCGGTAGAACGTATCAGCTAGCTTTCTTTTTATGAAACTTTATGGTTGCATGACCGGTCAGTAAACATGGCCACGCGAACCAATTTAAATATCACATTTTTACAAAGAAAATTGTATTTCCTCGCATTTCGTGAGTAAAGTATTATACAAACCTTGTACTGGAAGCTACTTGCATTGCCTCGAATCATTAAAGCCCTCGCCTGCGGCTCGGGCTTCAAACCATCCTCGACAATGCAATCCCTAGCTTCCCGTTCTCGGATGTAATGTACTATTACTCACGAAATGCGAGGAAATACAATTTTCTTTGTAAAAATGTGATATTTAAATTGGTTCGCGTGGCCATGTTTACTGACCGGTCATGCAACCATAAAGTTTCATAAAAAGAAAGCTAGCTGATAAGTTCTACTGATTTGAATTTGGAACATTTACTTCCCGCACTCAGTGCGAAAAGTAAGTATTGAATTTCAATTCCGCACTGAATTTCAAATTTAGAATGTGATGAACCAGACCCCCGTGGAAATGTTGAACGCCCCGCATTCTTTTTTCAAATGGAATGATAACATTTCAGAGCATAAGTGAGTAAAATTATTTGTATGTCGCACACCATTATATCAGTATTTTGGTCTTCTGCGATTTCATTACATTTACCATATCATATTCGTACCGTCTCGAATTGTGTACGTTAACTCATTACGCGCTGGGTTCGTTCTGTTCGGAAACGCTACAGGCGTGCCTCTCATATCCTCTGCGACTCCGGAACTGATCGCTTTTATCGTATCAACTTGTCATTATGTTGTTAACTTTGGATATCCTTTTGGGGGTGTTTATTCAATATTCCTATAAGCCTGCTGTTGAACTGATCTACGAAATAAATTTAATGACATTCCCATGTTTTATACTCCCGTTGCCCACTTTTAAAACGCAATTTATTTTTAAGTTGATATCAAACAACTGACTTTAGAATTGGTTAGACTACATAATTGGTTAGGTTTCATTATTTTCTGTTTACTGACTAATATTAAAACCACCTAACATAAATAGACACGAAATAACCTTTTGCAAAACCTGACTCATCCTCTTAATTTTGTCTGGTTCATTCATTTTTAATATTAATTATATAGGTACTACCACAGATAGGCAGGCCTTTTATTTAGGTAACAATAATAAAAGCAATCAATATTAATTTACGCTTAATTATACAATCGGCTATTACTACTGTGCCTACGCGATGACGTAGCATTGTTTACAACCATTGTCAAGTAAAGTACTTCTCTAAAAATAATAAACAAACGTCCACAATCAACTATTGAATGGCGCTGAATTATAATCCAATTTATTTCAACTATCTACCGCCCGCGACTTCGACCGCTTGAAATTTTACTTACCTCCCGTCCCGTATGAATTTTTGAAATAAAAAATAAAGCCTACGCATACTCAGAGACAGTAAAATTTGTAATGTTGAATAAATGGAAATTGGATGGTAGTTTTAGTGATTGCCTACTCCTACACCTTAAATTAAAAGTTTAACTTTTTTTTAAAACATATGCAACGCATGCAATTACCATACCAATCATCTCATAAAGTTCGAAATGATCATCTTTTTGATTGTATTTTGGAATCTCTCTCTTTTTTCACGCTTTGTTCTATGTAGCATGTTGTCAATCCCTCCTTTTTGTGGTGTTAGATTTGCGGAATATTTAACACTTGCATAGTTTTTACATAGATATTTCTGAAGCATCACTTGCATTCTTCAATAATAGCCGTGAGTAGTCCAATGAGCAATCGCTTCAAGACCCTTTTGACCTCAACCTTGGCGTGTCGTTGCACTGTATCAGTGTCTCTGATAATGCTTGTACTTACGATTATGCATATCTCTTTCAAACAATTTCTATATTTCCTTGGTAATTTTTCTTAGTACAAATTTTGATTTTTAAAACAACGTGATCTTTGAAATAGGCCTATGGTCTTTATGCAATACATATAGTTAATATTCTTTGGCAACACTATACATGCATATAACCAGCAGTCGACGTCGTTCGGATTTCAATGATATTATGATAATAATTATGGTTAAAGTATAAAGTTTATCGACTATCAGGTGTGGATTAGGGACAATATGCATACAATACCTTTTCACTAAATACCAGTAAATTGTTAAGATAAAAAACATCTTGTCCCTTATTAATGTATTATGTTTGCTTGTCATATTCAGGATGATAAGCCTAACCTTTATCTTTAGTACCCCGCGCCGTATTTCATGAAGTGCATAGATTTTCGCCATTATAAACTTTAATTACCACGGTAAACCATTCATGTCTGTATCTTCATTGATACAGTACTAAGAATTTACGTTCCACTCCCCCTTTTTATTTGGAATTTACTGAATGTTTGCCTTCCTCTTCCAAGAATATTAGAAGGCACTTTCCGTGCCAATAAATATTTCAAACCTTCCGCGTAGCTTGCTTCGATCCTGGAATAGCAACATCACAAACACTTAGGTGCTATAAATATTTTGCAAGCATCCGTCGCTTAGGATTTGAACTTCCTTCTTAACAATTTCTTCAATCAATGTTCAAAAGAAAAGTTCATGTTTTAACGCATCAAATTGTTATATTTCTGCCTTTGCCTCCTCTTTTCCTCCCATAATGCCCATATAGGTACTGAATTAGGTAATCGACTGTTGTTATCTGATACCCTAGTGATTGTTCAAGACTATTCAAGAGTATCAGTTCCGCTTGTAGTTTGTAACATAATATCTTTGTATAATAAGGTGTTACTGCTGGCTAGCTTAGTGCCTTTATTTTGTGCTAGTTACTACTGTCCATGTTATAACTTAGAATGATAAAAGACACAATAAAAAAAGGTATTTTAAGTTAATTTATTAGGATTAGAATTCCACTATTTACTGGCTGTGGCTTGTATTGTAACGCGGGCGTGTTACTAAAAGTTATGTTCCAAATTATGGGCTTATTCCAGATATAGTATCCTCGGGTTTTAATTAAAATGGAACAGAATACCTATGAAATCACCTGTCAATGAAATTCATCGAATTTTAACCAGAATTTGTGGTTCAAGACCTACCTATATGATTTATTATAACTGATGACGACAGCAAAGTTACATTTCCTATTCCTACTCGTAGTGTTGATGTGACGTATACACACACCACAACAGTATAATATTAGTCATCGTATCAGATAAGCGAAGCGCTACTAATAAGGCGTCGAAGTAGCAAATTAATTGCTATTGTAGTAGAAAGTGAGGCTTGGCGACCTCTGACTCATGGCTCCTGCCGATTCGGCTATCGAATCTAACTGAGTTATCTATGCTAAGGCCGGAACATTGCTGACTGAAAACCTTGACACTGGATAGAACGTAATGAAAAAAATTGTGACGATAAGTTTGAAGAAACGACTCATTGCAGCTAGCGTTCAAATACTTATCAAAGTGGTTAATAACAACGATATGTCAAAAAACATATCGTTGGTTAATAAATATTTATTAAGTAATGTCAACTCTGCAGGTATGAAATATCTCTCTCTATGAATGAAGGCGAATGATCATTGAACAATAATAAACTGAACCGGAAAACTCACATTAAACTTTCCCGTAAAACTCGAAAAGCCTACGTAATTGAAGAACTATTGTTGTATTTATACTAAGTTCCATATTTTTAAACCCTTTGGCCTACAGCACCACCATGGCGACCTTTAAGACGAAGTTTGGATGGGACATGACATGATATTACAGAGTAAAGTTTGATTTTAGGATTTCTAAGCTGCAAAAGTTAAAATACTAATGGGGGCTTGCTAGTTTTGATTATATCACAAACTATTATTTCAATATACACATCTACACTTTTCCTCTTTAGCAAGACGTCAATCGTGGCCCATTTATAAATGCACAATTATGATATGACTCCATGATGGTCTCCAATTATCATCCAAAGAATGTGTCATAATCATTTGGCTGACTTTTTCGTCTCTCTATCGATTTCTACGTCGTTGTCCTATATCGTTTTTAGGGTTCCGTACCCAAAGGGTAAAAACGGGAACCCTATTACTAAGACTCCGCTGTCCGTCTGTCTCTCTGTCTGTCTGTCACCAGGCTGTATCTCATAAAACGTGATAGCTAGAAAGGTGAAATTTTCACAGATGATGTATTTCTGTTGCCACTATAACAACAAATACTAAAAACAGAATAATATAAATATTTAAGGGGGGCTCCCGTACAACAAACGTGTTTTTTTGTGTTTTTTTACTCGCTATTAATAACGACTGCAGGTAGACAGTTGAAATTTTCACAGATGATGTATTTCTAATGTTGCTATAACAACAAATAAAAAAAGCAAAAAAATAAATATTTAAGGGGGGCTCCCATACAACAAACGTGATTTTTTTTTTGCTGTTTTTTGGTACGGAACCCTTCGTGCGTGATTACCGACTCGCACTTTGCCGGTTTTTTATATTATTATTTAATCCTATATCATATTCAAAGTCGACTATTTTAGGAAGACCTGTTTTATGCACGAAAGCGTTATACTAAAGTATAATCACACAAAAATTGATACCCTCTACGGATCAAAATATAATGTATGTCCTATCTCTATTTATATTTTTTTCCACCAGATGAAAACGCCAGCCATCCAGAACGACTTCAGCTATTACCGACGCAGCGTCTCCCGCGGTGGGCTGATCAACGCGGACACTCCCGGAGACGAACCCCACATCAGTGCCGAGGTCGCGAACAGAATGTCCCTCTTCTATGCGCAAGCGACGCCGATGCTGAAGGTCCTGTCCGAAGCCACCAGCCAGTTCGTCAACGACAACCAGCAGGACTTGGAGAATACGACGGAGACGTTGAGCACGATGGCCAAAGTCTGCTTAAGGATGTTGGAGAATCCGTAAGTAGCTTTTCCTTTTCAATATTCCTCACATCAAACTGAATAGCTGCAAAGAAAGTTGGTTTTCCTGTACGGAAATCTTGGAAAGTCTTTCAAGTAAAAATTATAACACTTGCACATTTTTTTACTCCATCCCTTCGACTCCACCCACTCCATTTGAATGAAGTCCTTTAGGTGTGTTTTTGTTGTAGTCGATATAGAAATTAACTAACACAAAGTTAGTTTTGTTTTATTCTAAGAAATCTTAGAAAGTATTTCAAGTAAAAATTATAACACTTGCACATTTTTTTACTCCATCCCTTCGACTCCACCCACTCCATTTGAATGAAGTCCTTTAGGTGTGTTTTTGTTGTAGTCGATATAGAAATTAACTAACACAAAGTTAGTTTTGTTTTATTCTAAGAAATCTTAGAAAGTCTTTCAAGTAAAAATTGTAACACTTGCACATTTTTTTACTCCACCCCTTCGACTCCACCCAATCCATTTGAAAGAAGCCCTTTAGGTTTGTTTTTGTTGTAGTCGACACAGAAATTAATTAACACAAAGTTAGTTTTGTTTTATTCTTGTTAAGACAAACTAGTTTTTTGTATTTTTTTTATTTTATTTATTTAACCATTTATTTCAGGCATCAATGGCCTAAAGTGCAGTGCAGTAGTGCAGTAGTGTGATAATCTAAATAATCACACTACTGCACTGCAAGTGTCATAAAGCGGACATAACATATTTATATCGTGCAACATGTTCTTTAACACAAAAAGCATTCTTTTGACATTCTTCGTCATTATTTTCCGCGAAAAAACATTTATGTGGCCCCATAGTATCATAAAATCACTTCGCGAGAATCACATGACCCTCTTGGGGACAGCGTGGTGCTATTAGTTCTTTTCATAAAAGGATATTACGCAATGTATAACAACGAAACTATCTGGTAATAACATAGTTTTGAAAATAGCTTGACCGTCCAAAAATACGGTGTTAGGAGTTTTATACATGCTAGCGTCATTTATTTTGTTACAGAAGATTCTTGCTATTTCATTCAATTCAATCAGCTGAGATCACCCCCAGGAACACCTGTTCCAAGCGGCTTGCTTTGTCTCAAAATGCAAGGTCCCCTTAGAAATCTGAACCTAAGATCTCCCACAAATTATTTTATTCAATTAAAATATCATTGCCCTCAGTTTTAACTACTATTTGTAACAATTTCTTTTTTTTACTCTCGTACGTATATACGTAAACATTGAAACAGTGTCGTATGCGCTATCCTTACATGTCATAAAAACGGTTTTGATAACAAGTGACTACAATCAACACTGGGATAATGTAAACATAACCGTCGTTTCAGTTTTATGTCTAGCGCGATAAACATGATAAGCGAATGAATTCCGAATTCTACTTTCCAGTCGCCATGTAGGCACCTAGATACCTAAAATATCTCCAGCGTAAAACGGAGCAACTATTGTACAAACAGCCGTAAACAATTGTTTAGAAACCGGCCATTCGAGAATCTAGCACAAAGGTTTAGACTGGTATAAATCTCGGATTTCTCGTGCAAACCAGATTTTCAAAGCTATAACGATATGCACATGCACAAACGCAAGAGTGCAGAACGCTCTCCTAGACTGCACAGTGCACATGCGATTCTTCTAAAGAAATAATACTTACCTTTAGCACAGAATACATAATAGTACTAAACGTCCTAAAGTAAAGATAGTCGCGCTATAATATGACGTAACAGTGCCGTCAACATGACTAAAACGGTAATCAAGCCCAAATCCCATGACGGTTCTCTTTCTACACAGACTACCATGCCATTGCTTGAAGGATTTTCTGAACATCTCATAACTCGGACATCCTTATAAATTATGAAAAATGACGTTCATAGTTTGTCATATTTTCCTCTGACGTCTTGCGGTCACTACACACGACTTCGTCAGTAAACGTAAAATCCTAAGATGACTTAAGTTAGGTAGGAATTTATTGAATCTGACAGGTTCTAGAATACTTCAATGCCTCCGCTGACAACCAAATCACATATTAGTTTCCACACGAAACTATTTGGTTGTCAGCGGAGGAGATAATTTGGCATTTTGTTGATAATTGCAATCCCAAAGTTCTGGAATCTTAAAACGAAATCCCTGCCCTAGATTTCACTTAGTACAAAGTGACATTATTCTCCCAGCCAACACGCATTTTAAAATAATTCATTGGTAAATCGAGTAGGCTTGTGCTCATGCCGGTATCCTTGCAACAAGGGCGTATTTATTACCGCGAGAGATCGAATATCCGTTAGCCCACTCAGTACTGGCATTACTGGCAACCAGCACTAAGTACTAGCCAGATATCGTACCCCAGCCGATATCGGGAACGTAAATAGCCAGATAAATCAGATGTCGCTCATATACATGGCCACTTTATGGATACAAGGGCAAAGTTTAGATAGGTTGACGACTTACTTGGGTATACACCTAGGACATTTGCAGTTTCAACGGTTCTGTTTGTTGGTGTGTTATCTTGCTTCCAATAAACTTCAGAATAATAGTTGTTGCACTTATGTCTATTACTTAAATGTATTTGAATCCAGATACCCTGTTTATGAATATGATACGATGATATTATAATAACGCTGAAAACGCTTTCGAAATTTCAAATCGGCCTGCTAACATCATTATGATGTGAGTCATATTAGACGGCATATCCTGTAACGTAACTTCGAATTTGATAAATAGGTAGGTAATCGACACGAAAGTGAATCAATCTAGGTTTGTGATTAAATTACATAAATGTGGAAAAAAATGTTTTAGATCTATGGAGTTATTGATGTTTACTGACTTTTTCAAGTCAAAAGTTATGAGCCGTATTATTTAAAATAAAAGAGCCAGTTAAAATTTGCGTTACTAATCTAAAATTATAAGCATAGTGGTGTTCTTGACAATTAAAGTTAAAAAACCTGCCACAAAATGAACATCAAATAATTCGAAAGACTTACAAATTTGTTATTCTTTGCTTTGTTTCTTTGTCAGGAACGTAGACAGGTAAAAAGTTTGAAACGGGCCTTGACGAAGATTTTCCCAAAAAGTCAAAATTGTTTAAAAAATGTAAGTAGGTACTTGTCCATCAGCCATTTTTGATGTCCCCACTGCTGGGGCACAGGCCTTCCTTATGGGTGGTAAGGAGGATGGGCCATAACCCACCACGCGGGCCCAATGCGGATTGGTGGGTGTTAACGACTGCAAATGCAGCCGGGACCAACGGCTTAACGTGCCTTCCGAAGCACGGAGGAGCTCGAGATTATAAACTTTTGGTCACCCATCCCATGACCGACCCTTGCGAACGTTGCTTAACTTCCGCAATCGCTGGGCCAGGCGCTAAACCACTACGCCACCGAGCTCCTCAGGTACTTACTATAAATAAAATTCCTGCCTACCACCAAAATGAAAAGATACAAAGATTTTGATAAAAAAAAAACCACATTTTCGTGGTGTCATTCATACCTTAATCGTTTCCGATTTCCATAACACTGTCAAGCTATTTAGGACCAACAATCAAAGTGACGTTCGGTCAAGGCTACCGAATTGGAAGGCATACACCAGTGAATCATGATTCATGATCGAAATCAAGCCCGCATTGCGCCAGGCGCAACATATACAACAACAGATGTTTAAAACTCTTTAGAATCTTGTCACAAACTTGTCCCCAAAATTGTGCCTACCGCCTTGTTTGCTAAATTAGGAACTTTAGTCATTTGACCCGATTCACTCCTTATTAATTTTTAAGGTACCTAGGTAAACTTGTTTTTACTTTTAAAATTTAAAACTATCGTAATGGGCTTCTATACTGACTCTTTTATCTATTACTAGCGGCCGCCCGCGGTTTCACCCGCGTGGTTCCCGTTCCCGTGGGAATATCGGGATAAAAAGTATCCTATCTAGGCTATCTACTATCTGTGTGTCAAATTTCAACCAAATCCGTTCAGTAATTTTTGCGTGATAGAGGAACAAACATCTAAACATTCAAACCCACAAACTTTCACATTTATAATATTAGTAGGATTGGAATAGAAATTGAGATAGTATAGAGAAGTTTGGCCTTCAAGATTCTGAAATTGTGTAGGTACTATAGTTGAAGAAATTTAATGTCCTGACTAATGTTTAGCTTGTAAGTGTTTATCTGCGTTTGACGTACTATGTATTTAAGTTGATAGATAGTGATAACACGGTAATTGGTTGACTGTACTAAAACTTTTGCCAAATAACGTTAATTCTCTCAAATCACAAGAGGAAAATAGTAAATACGTTGATCTTTCACACATAAACCAAGAGGAACAGATAAGTTATCTAAGCATACTCCCAAAGTTCAATAACCTTTGTTGGAAGCCGAAACATGTTTTTTTTATTTAAAAAATGCTGCCATTTTTACCGACTTCAAAAGGAGGGAGGTACTCAATTCGACCCGTTTTTTTTTTGTTTTTTGTATGTACACCGATTACTCGAAGACGGCTGAACCGATTGAAATGATTCAAACGTTATTAGATCAGGTTCATTCCCAAGTTGGTCCCATTTTTTAAAATTTTGAAATCGGTTCAGTACTTTTCAGTGAAACGTGAAGTCAGTCAGGAAAACGTGAAAATACTGTCGTTTTTTGTTACCATTTTGTGAACTTATACGGATGATCGACCATATCTTCTTTGTTTATGTACCGATTTAGATGATTCTTTTTCTGTTTGAAAGAAGATACTTTAGAGATGACACCATTTTGATTTCATTGTAATTGGACCTTAGATTTCAAAGATACACAAGGGAACTCCTCAAAATCAAATAGGAACCGTATAGTGATTACACTAAAAAGAATGAAATAAAAAATTGTTTAAAAACAAAAAAACCGACTTCAAACAACCTGAAAATAAAACAGCGTCAAAATTAAATACCTCTAGAAAGCAAGAAATAATTTTCAAATCACTAGATACCTACGCATATCACTGTAATAAAACACGTCTATTGAAGTCGGGTGGGGCTCTTAGAATAAAAAAAGGAGTTGTCCTCTATAGCCCCACCCGACTTCAATAGACGTGTTTTATTACAGTGATATGCGTAGGTATCTAGTGATTTGAAAATTATTTCTTGCTTTTTAGAGGTATTTAATTTTGAAGCTGTTTTATTTTCAGGTTTTTTGAAGTCGGTTTCTTTGTTTTTAAACAATTTTTAGCATCCCATCTCGATGCATTCTCTTTACTCGGGCAGTGCAGTTTTCTTTGTTGTCGTGTTACTTATGTGCATCTAGTGCAGTTTCAGTAGTGAACATCGGACCTTTATGTATTTTATTGTTGTCTTCTTTACTTTCCATTACTTTGCATTGTACTGATTAGTTTTCATGGTATTTTATTAGCTCCTCAATTCTTAAATTTGAACAATCTTTACCGACTTCGATAAAATCAATTAATAATTATGTATACTTAGTTGTAATTCTTGTTTACTATTCGTATCAATTAAATCCATAAGCGTAAATAATGATAGTTAAATATAAACAGTGAAATGTTTAGTAAACTTAGAATACCTTTATAGGTGTAGTAACAAATTATTCATTCATAGGTAATAAGGAAAGAGTTCCTTGAGCTTGTACTGAAGATTAATTAATCGATACTGTTTATGTCAATGACCAAGGGTTTGCTGGTAAGAATTTTTACAACTGCTTCAACAGTTTATGAATAACCTGATTTTGTACAATATTTCATGAATAGTATTTCTTACACTTCCGTTTACATCATTCAGTCAACATGCATTTACGTATCCTTTTCAGAAAGTTATAAAAACAGGAAGCCTGCTAAGATTGTATTGATTTGATATAACAAAGCCATACTTCTTATCTCGTTATCTATTGGTTTATTTCTAGTAGGTACTTGCAATCGCACCTTTTTTATTTGGTCTGAGATGGCACCAATCATGCATATCATCGTATTCATCGTTCGTCCATTGTTTGGAGCCCACGTCACGTGGTTGATTTCCTTGTTTGTGAACATTCGTCATCAATCAAGTGACCACAGCAGGACGTTTTTTTTATGAATTAGTGAATTAATTGATAAGGATTTGGCCAACAACTCTCCGGATTCTAAGCAAAAGAGATGAAGACATTTAATTCAAAAAGTGCTAAAAATGTTTCTATCATTATCATTTAATCTGGTCAGTGAAGTCATTTTCACTTTTCTCTTCATTGCCACCTCCTCGAGCTTCTGATAGGTACAACGCGACATTTATCCTTTCATTTATAATTTTATCGCGTCGTATTAGGTCAGTAGGGTAAGAACTTAAATCGGATTTAATTCCTACAAAAGGTTTTATTGTTTTAATAACTTCATTTGTGCTATATCTCTAAAACTGCTAACTATATCTCGTTCAAACTAATTTTCGTTTAAAACGTTATTAAGATTTACAGCATATATATTTTTTTGATTTTTCATTCTCTTATTTCAATAGTTAGGATATACACACAGGAGAAATTTTGGTAGAAAACGTGTAACTTAAAAAAATTGTCTAATTTCGAAAAGCTGTGTCTCCAAATCTATCGCTCGTATCAAAACCGTTCTACCCTCAAATTGTTTCATATTTAACCAACTTTAAAACCTTCTTACACAATTTGATGAACAACCAGCCCTTCCAGGTCAAATCCCCTTTTGGGGTAGACTTTTACCCCCCACTACTTAAGCACAACTCCGCCGGGGGGGGGGGGGGGACCTAGGATAGTCATATTGGGCAACAAAAGATGCCATTAAAACAATAAAACCTTTTGTAGGAATTAAATCCGATTTGAAGTGTTTCTTGGTCTAATTCTACTGAACTATATGTTTCGTTCAACTTTTTTACAACATAGGTTGTCAACATATTAAAAGTCGATAGCATTGAAAAAAAAACATTCGGTAAGTCCTATGCCAATTGCCACGGTAGTAATATAATAGAGTAGGTATCTAACAGTTACAGTCGGTTACGAAAAGCCCCAGATTCTAGCACGTAGCTTTTATCAAAATAAACCATTTTTTCGATAATTCAGGTAAAGAGCACGTTTCTCCTGGCTAGTAAGCAATTCGCCTCCATACAGTAGCTCGTACTTTACGCACTGGAACAGTTTATTGGACGTGCGGGCCCCGACAACCCGATTCCAACGCACATAGTTTTATTGTGCCGTAAAACCCGCGGATGTTCAGTAAACACGGAACACATGCGACCCACAAAAAATACAAACTTTCTGTTTCTTTTTTATCTTGTAGTACGTGTATGAAGAAGACTTTTGACGTGCGTCTTGAAGCGCGTGTTTTGTTCTTAGTAACTTTGTTAGCGACCAGAACCTTTGGATAAACAACGACAGCTGCTATAGCTACATCTTCAGAATTGCGAGCAATTGCGCTACATACAACCTTTGACATTACCACAAACAACCTCAGCTGCAATAAAGTTCGGTTAACACTTGCCCGTCAACTTCTCTACAAGACGTTCCGTCTTTTTCTATTGTAAGGACTTCAAATCTCAATTCTATCACATGCGTGCGATCTAATTCTTTAATTCATCAATGCCCAAGCGGCTGCATGCGGCCGGACATTCATTTTACGGGCCTTGACGTTGACGGGTTAAAAGTTCTCTTATTAAGTAAGTATAAGTTTTCAGGTAACAATGTATTTTGTAAAATTCAGTAAATAAGAGATGGGAAAGTGCTGAGCAAATCATGTCACATCTGTCGACCGTCCCTTGCGGCGTGCCCGGCCCTTATTCAGGCCGCAGATAACGCAAGCATTGGCAGGACGTAATGTAATATTCATATCACCGTCGACGACGACAATATTGAAATCTATACTAAGGCTTATCTTGTTTTATTTAAAAAGGTCTTGGGATATTTCACTATTAAGTGTATTATCTGTACCTAGTGAAAAACTAATATTAATTAGATGTTAGGGGTCGTCCATTAATCACATGAGCCTCGAAATGGGCGGGGGGGGGGGGGAGTAGTTGAAAAAATCACGAAGTATCACAAGGGGGGGGTAGTGAGATATCACGTGTATTAATTTTTTTCGTTGAACGCGTGACTTAACCGAAAACTGCGTGTGATTGTTGACTCACCGTTACCAGGACGATTTCCCCGCCCACCGCGACGTATTCGTACTGAAAATTGGAGGGGGGGGGGGGGGGTTTAACGTAAAACCTCACCAGGGGGGGGCTAAAAATTTGCCAAAATTCATCACGTGATTAATGGACGCCCTCTTACGCGTTACGCTCCATTCATAATGACTTTGTTTTAATTTACTTACATAATACATAATTTGACAATAACACATCCCAAAGATAGGTGTTTATTTATAACAAACCACTAGCTACTCGTAAATTTATAATAATATATTTACGAGTCAATATTGCCATAATTATTACGGTAACTGTTCACATAAATCAACACAGATTGATTGTTTACCACATTTGGAATTGATTTATCCATTCTTATACTGTTCTATGACGAATAACCAAATTCAATCGAAACAAAGGAAGGATGATCTATTGACCGAATTGGTCATATCATATTATACTAAGAGCTAGCCCCGGAAATAGGAGGACAATTTACAGAGTGACGAAACCCGTCTTGTTAGTGTGATATACTATCATTGTCAACAGATCCGAGCATCTGGTAGATTTTCAGTGGTGGGGGTGGTAGTGGGAGTGGTTGAGCAACAAAGGGGCTGAAAACCCGATTGAAGGTATACAATTACAGAGCCCTGGATTTGGTGTGGTATAATAGCAAGCCAATCATGTATCTAAATCGAATATAACATTTCCAGGCCTTCAATCGGTTTATCAGCTCCTTTGTTGCCCAACCACTCCCACCCACCCCCACCACTGAAAAGCTGTCAAGCGCCCGGATCTATTAATAATGATAGTATGGTACACTAACAAGAGGGGTTTCGTCGCTCTGTAACTTGTCCACCTACTTCCGGGGCTAGCTCTTAGTCCTTACGTAAATATGATAAATGATTGATGAATACGCTGATCGCAGAGATACGCGAGATGTGGGACGTTCAATCGAAGCTAAACGACCTGAAAAATTGTATTGATTTAGTGGCATGAATATGCTTTATATCTTCTGTAAATGTTTATTTTGTCATATTGATATGCATGGCTTTCGAGAAAATGGGTAATAGCAATGATATTCATTGGGTAACAGTTAAAGCCGAATCCGCCTTGGAATTGGCAGCAACATAATACCCCGTTCCCGTAAAAGAGACTGTCTAAACATGTGTAAACAATATTTCTACATACAATCCCAAGGCTATAGCAACAAAATTCTATTCCAGGAAACTCGTAGCCCAGTTTAGCCGTGAAGAAACCTCCTTACTGGTCCTCCGAGTGATGGTGGGCCTGATCATCCTGTACGACTGGGTGCACCCCTCGGGCGCGTTCTGTCGTTCCTCCTCTGTGGACGTCAAGGGCTGCGTCAAGTTCCTACAGCAACAGACGCCGGCGAAGGCCGAGCCTTTACTCAACGCACTCAGGTGGGTCACTTGACTGTGTTAAGTCCTAAAAATTTAGAAATCTCTGTAATCCTCCGAGTGATAGTGGGCTTGATCATTCTGTACGATGCTCCATCGACGTCAAGAGCGGCGTCAAGTTCCTACAGCAACAAACGTCGGCGAAGGCCAAGCCTTTACTCAACGCACTCAGGTGGGTTATTTTACTATGTTAAGTCCCAAACATTTAGAAACCTCCCTTCTAGTTCTCCGAGTGATAATGGGCCTGATCATCCTGTATGACTGGGTGCACCCCTCGGGCGCGTTTTTCCGTTCCTCCTCAGTGGACGTCAAGGGCTGCGTCAAGTTCCTACAGCAACAGACGCCGGCGAAGGCCGAGCCTTCACTCAACGCACTCAGGTGGGTTATTTTACTATGTTAAGTCCCAAACATTTAGAAACTTCCCTTCTAGTTCTCCGAGTGATAATGGGCCTGATCATCCTTTATGACTGGGTGCACCCCTCGGGCGCGTTTTGTCGTTCCTCTGTGGACGTCAAGGGCTGCGCCAAGTTCCTATAGCAACAGACGCCGGCAAAGGCCGAGCCTTTACTCAACGCACTCAGGTATGTCTTAGGTAATAGCTGCTGTAATCTTAAATTCAAGTTCTTTATTTTATGCACAACGGCCTTCACCTCACCTGATATTAAGTGACGATAAGGCCGAAGGTGGAAGCGCACTACACCCGGAATCCTCTTCACTGAGGAACTGGATATTTTACCTCTAACTGCCGGAACACAACAGTTTTTAAATTGTTGTTGTTATGGCGTCAGACTTAAGTAAGATGGTGGTAGCTAGCCAGGTGGACTGGAAATAAGCCCTACCACTAACCAAACCAAGTACAAATTGTGCCCCCCTGGGAATCGAACCCGGGACCCTTCTTCTTACACGGGTTGGCGAGCCACTAGACCACAGAGGCGGTTCTAAGACTATAGATTCCCCGTCTCTACAATAGTAGGTAGGTTTCTGTGCTATGGATGGATAATTTTGGTGGCCTCAAATATGCTCAAGAGAATGTGACTTCTACTCATTGGATTTCTGAAATCTCTCTTGTTTTTGGTCTACTCTAAGCATTTTACATCCAATTCTTGAATGATTGCCGAAGTTCAAATAGAAATAAAGGTTTTAAGTCTTCCCATCATCATACAGCGAAATCCAGGGACTACCATGATCACTTTGCTATCAGGCTATCAGCCTGAGCCTATTATACAGGGTGTTAATCAATGTACGCACAACGGCACCTCAGACTATACATGTTGACCTTGAGACCGCCTTTATGCCCTCCCAAAATAGAAAAACCGTTTCTTCGAACCATCAAACTGAACAACTTTTACTATGGGACCAACTCTGAAATTGGGAAAAAATCAGTCGTTTCGTACATTTTGATATTTTCGTTATTAATTTTTGTATGAAACAGCAGATGATTTTTAAATTTTAACATAGTAAAAGTTATTCCGTTTGACGGTCCGAAAAAACGATTTTTCTATTTTCGTTTTTTTTACCATTTCCCACGTAGTATATTCTATGCTATTAAGGTAGTTTAAAAAATAATGTAATGTTGGTAATATTTAGGTACACAACAAAACACCTAAACCATCAGACCACACCAAAGAACATCCGGAGCCTGCTAGCGGCGTGAGGGCAGCACTCGAGCCTTGCATGCTGCTGCGGGGAGTGACCGGTGACCGACAATAAGCCGCGGGGAACTCTCAGACGCACACTACTTTATTTGCTCATAGTATTTGACCGGTCTTGGGGCCCAAGTCTGCTATTGTTAACGTCATAATCGTGTTTCAATTGTAATGTTTTTTGACTGGGGGTCAAGTCTGTTAATGTTTTCGTCAAAATCGTAGTTCAATGGTGTTTGAATGCTTTGAATGGGACTCAAATCAAGTGCCTCCTCTACGCTGACGACCAAGTTGCAAGAAATGATGTCTGTTATGAATGATGATTTTGTGAGAAAAGGGATGAAAGTGAATGTAACTAAGACGAAAATGATGGTGTTTGAGAGAGATGAAGAAATGACTGACTGTACGGTTATGTTAGGTGGCGAAAAAGTGGAACAAGTTCGTGAGTTTGTATACTTGGGGAGTTTGTTTACAAGGGACGGAAAAAGTGAGGAAGACATAGAAAGACCAGTGAAGAAAGGAAATTCGGTGAGTGGTGCTATACACTCGGTTATGAGTAGCCAAACCGTTTCTGCAAAGGCGCGAATGGCTATTCATAACGGAGTGCTGGTACCGACACTGATGTATGGAAGTGAATCTTGGGTATGGCAGAAGAAGAATGAAAGCAGAATAAATGCGGTAGAGATGCGATCTTTGAGGAAAATATGCGGAGTAAAACTGAGTGATAGAGTGAGCAATGAGGTGATTCGTAAAAGGTGTGGTCTGAAAGATGATATAGTGACAAGAATTGAGAAAGGAATGCTCCGGTGGTTTGTTCACTTAGAGAGGATGAATGAAAGGCGAATCACGAAAGAGATATATTGTGCGAATGTGGAAGGAACGATTGCACAAGGGCGTCCCAGAAAAACCTACGCGGACCAAATAGGGGTTATTATAAAAAAGGCTGGTGTACGCAGTGACAAAAACCGCAGGGCATGTATGAAAAGATTGATGGATCTGAATGAAGCGAAAGAAGTGTGCAAGGATCGTAGCAGGTGGCGATCCATAGTCTCTGCCTACCCCCATGGGAAACAGGCGTGAGTGTATGTATGTATATGTATGTATGAATGGTAATGCTTTTTGACACAGTTCTTGTTTTTTAAACCCAAAACCGAAACACATTGAGTTTCTTAAACCCAAAACGAAAACATATTGTGTCGATTTTGGCTTTAAAAAACAAGAACTGTGTCAAAAAGCATTACCATTCAAACACCATTGAACCTCAGAATAGATAATAGTACTAGCGTACAGAAGTTTAAATTTACACTTTGCAAAATGGTTTAAATAAATTGCAATTCTTGTTCCGACACAATAAAGTGCAATTCAGGTCGCACAGCGCTCCCTTCGCTCCAAAACATTCACCTAGTAATTGTCTCTCTTTCTACCGCGTAGGTCTTATCTTTTCTGATGTATGAAATTTGTCCTCTCAGAGGACGCCGAGGGCTTTAAACTCGCGCGTGGAGTGACATGACAGAGCCCTTATTGAACTACGATTTTGACGAAAACATTAGCAGACTTGACCCCCAGTTCTTGTTTCTTAAAACTGAAACAACTGAAACACGTTAACAATAGCATACTTGGGCCCCTGTGCTCCATACAGGGTTTATATATAACTTGCTCATTAAATAAGGGTTAGATCAGTCCATGAACGTTAGCAACATCCTTTAAGAAATATGGGTCGAGAAAAAATGTTTGAGCATGTTTAATATGGGAGATCTATTCCTAAGTTTTCGACCCATGTTTCTAAGATAAAATTGTTCAATTCCATGAACTGAACCTTATTTAAGGAACTAAGGAAGAACCCTGTATAGACTTCAGCGGTTCTGTTAACGCTCGTAACTGTTGGCCGGTTTTGTTATGAACAGTTCAGTTGTTGGCCATTTCTGTTATGCTCATAGTTTTTGGCCCATTTTTTTGTCTAGTATACTGGCCATCTGTTATGTTGTTAACAAGAGCCGGTTTTGTTGCACCAATATTTACAGTAGTTGGTAAAAATAACACTTTTAATCGAAGCAATCGTCAGCATTCTTTAAATCGAAATCTATAGATGGACCTACCAGATCAACTTATTCTTAATGAAATAGATATAATGTTACCTAGGTATTTTAATTAAATATTGGGATTTAACGATTGAAGAAAAGAAAATCTGGCCCTTGTGTGCAATATTTTGATCGTCCATCTATGAGACCTTCGTTTTTAATAACGTATAACCTATTTGTGTCTTTTTCTGCTCGTATTGATACACTTCACAATCAGCCGAAATGAAATCATGTATATCAAATGTTACTTTAATTAAATTAAAATTACGACGAACATGACTGTTGGCAAGTAAACATATTTTATCGAATTAAAAACATATTATTCATCATTTAAAATAACCACAATTACTTACGTCATTATTTTGTATAAAAAAATTAAAAAGCTCTATGTTACTTGATTAGGATTCTAGATTGTTTTTAAGATTAGGTACAAAATGTTTATGAAGAAAAATTGCGTTGTTCATACAAAAATAAGAATAAGCTGAAAGTATATTTTCAAAGATTGATGAAACTGTAATCATTGAGGTGTCACTTTTTTATTTTGAGCTTTATATATAGGTGTAAGTAGAGTCTTTATAGCGGAACAAGTCCCTCAACACTTATGTCATATTTGGCATTGGAAAATAAGCTTTATTGTAAAGTCATTTAGCGTTCAATTTCACTAGGACTTGTTTCGCAGAATACACTCTAAGTAGGGGTGCAGCCTTATTGTGTATGCATGCTTTAAAAGCGGTTATGTTAGGTTAGGAAATGTTGAGCAAGTCCCCTTACAACGTTCCCCAGAAATGCAAGGTGTGTGTAAGTCATATAGGCAGTCACTTGCAACTCGCAAGTTAGATTTTAAAAACACTTATGTAAGTTTATAATAGACAACCTTAGGGCTAAATACACCTCTAGATACTTAAGAAAATATGACATTTGAATCGCGAGTTGTGTATTCGGCCCTTTTGTAACTAAGAGAAAAGTATTACTAAAATAGTAATGTAATAATTCCCACATTGCCTTGAATGTATTCGTTTACCAAAATTATAATTTCGATCGAGGTATGATGACTAGCTCCTGGCTCTATAGCAGATAAGGTTTTGTATGAAATACCTTAGATATTCATTAGTTCCTAGGTAGATAAAGCTAGAGGCCCTACTCAAATGGCCAACATTCTATTCGTTTGAACGCTACGCTTAATAATAAAGCTTTAAAATAAGCAGTAAACTATAAAATTACGTGCCGTAAGCTTGTCAATTCGATACAATACATCAAAGTCTGTGATTCATATAAGTTTTCGACATGTGATTTAATAGTCTATTGCCACTAGCGGATCCAGGGGGGGGGGGGGGGCCTTAGGGGCTCAAGCCCGCCCCAAAATCATTTGGGTCCACCCCAACAAATCTGTTGATTACCTTGGTAAAGCCTGCCCTCACCTACGTTAAGCCCCTCCCAAACCAAAATCCTGGATCCGCCACATTTAAGCTATTATTATTATTGCTCATATTTAAGCTTTAAAAGTAAGCGTAGCGTTCAAACGAATAGAAAGTTGGCCATTTGAGTAGGGGGCTGGTCTTTTTAACTCGCTTTATTTTGAACATTACACTTAATTAACTATTGTTTCTCACTAAAAGGTGAACTCAGAACGCAATAATGTTGTTATTGTTCGTATTGTTTTGCGAAATATACGAACGGCAGATACAGACGTAGTTCCATAAAATAAAACTTTTGAAATTAGTTTTTTTTGTGCAACAAACAATGTAATGTACAATATTAACGACTAAGCTATAAGATGCTACTGGCTATGGTTAACTCACTAAATTTTTAATTAGTGAGTAACGCTAGAAACATACTGTTGTGTCGTGTCGCGACAGAAGCGTATCGGTTTCATACATTTAGTATGACTAGAAACACACTACCTATTGTGTTGTGTCGTGTCGGGATCTGTTGTGTCGCGGACCGCTCGGCTGCGATTGCAACAGAACCCCCACCACCGATCTGTCGCGACACAACACAACACAATAGTATGTTTCTAGCATAAGCCTCATTTTATAACAATAATAGAACAAAGATATTTACAATCTTTTGAATTTTAAATGTTTGTTTATATTAAGCTTAACTAATGAGTAAGAAGCAGTCTTTGATACTTTAATAAGATCAAAATCTTAAATAATTAATTACTTCATTACACAACACTCGAGAAGACTGAAAATCATGAAAATAAATCTAACAGAAGGCTGTCAAATATTTGATTTAAAAAGGATTTGATTGAGCTTTATTGATGTTTGATTGATCATATTGAAAGTATTAGAGTCCAAAGCATAAAGTTATTTGCGTTAACCATTAGAAATAAATAATACGATGTCCTACTGTAAAAATATTTATCATTAAATTTTAAAATAACGCATATACTGCCTTGATGTTATCTAGGTATCTGTGTTACATTTAAAATTAATTTTTATATGTTTCTATTAAACAATGATGTATAAATCGGAATGTAAGTTGAAGCATTGTGCGAGTTGAGATTAAAATAAGGGTATCATTTATTAACAAACTAATAAAATAAAATTATGATTCCAATATTGTATTTCAGTCATAGAATGAACTAAATAAAGAATAAAGCCGCCGTTTTATGTATAACGCTTAAAGTCTCGTTAATCTATTTCTACAAGGTGTTTGGTAAAAGCCTAATATGGTAGATAGGTACCATACAAACCAACTCTGAAATCGCGAAAAAAAATCAGCTGTTTCTTACAAAAATTTAATAACGAAAATATCAAAATGTATGAAACAGCTGATTTTTTTTCGCGATTTGAGAGTTGGTCCCATAGTAAAAGTTGTTCAGTTTGATGGTCCCTATCTACCATATTCGGCTTTATAAGGCTTTTACCAAACACCTTGTATATAGATAGCAACTTATGATATTTGTTGTCTTTTGAATCGATAAAAAATGTGTCTGTTTCACTATGTATGTATAGCTTCTATTATTAGATTTAAAATTTTATTAGGCGTAAACTGGCAACAGCTGCCGAGTAAATAACTACAGCGACATTTTCGCTAGAAAAAAAATATCAAAAATTTAAAATTACCTTTTGTTTTTTAAAGAAAAAAATATATGTTCCCAAGTGGTTCATTTTGATTTTTGTATTTTTTTTCTTTAAAGAATATCGCTTTTATTATTCACCCCGCATTGCTAATTACCCCAGTTTACCTACATTGTTTAAATTATATAATATTTAAACTCCTATACATGTTTCATAGTATAGATATTTTCACATAGGATGATTAGATAAATTTTAAGTATAATATTTCATATTATAGTTTACATGAGTTTAATTGTTGTTATCTGCTGTCACTTACAAGCACAACTCTTTCATGAATAGTATAATAAGTAATACTGTAATAATGATATTTATATATTTCGCACAACCAGCACATTATGATTAATGGCATGTTTTCGCGCAAGTTAAATAGAGGTATCATAAATAAATTCAATGGTAAATATATTTGTTAATGTATAAAAAAAATGGCAACTCACTTTGCTTGCCAATGAGGATCAGTAACGATTTTTGTTTAGTGGCTTATCAGAAAGCTTATGCCACCACATGATTAACTGTGAAGAAATTTTTGCGATATCTTTTAAACCTGAGAAGTTATACGAGCTAAAACATGCTAAAACACTGTTATTTTGGG
Organism: Agriphila tristella; assembly: GCA_928269145.1. Taxonomy (NCBI): domain Eukaryota; kingdom Metazoa; phylum Arthropoda; class Insecta; order Lepidoptera; family Crambidae; genus Agriphila; species Agriphila tristella. The sequence goes on from OV743431.1 coordinate 38,411,310, forward strand.
GGGTCCTTATGACGTCATCGCGGCCTACGCGAACCTTATGTTGTACGTGATAAAGCACATATTGCATTGAGTTTGGCATTTCCTTTAAACCCTTAATAACTCAACCATTTCTAAAAAGATTTCAAAAAATCCTTCACCTAGTTTCATAGCTATTAATATGATTTTATATTATATCAATAAAACTATAGGATTCAAACCTGTTACTGATCCTCATTTTTAAGACCAGTCAGTTTAGAAGAACCTCAGGCTATCATAAGTACGTAACATAATAGAACATAATAGTTGGGCGCAATAAAGTATGAATCTATGGACGGAGGTAAGGAATTGATTATAATTGTTTCCAAAACGCTACACTGCCTGACGTGTAATTATTATAATGTATTATATTTTTTTACATATGAATAAAACATTAAAGTATTCCAGTAAATATTCCAAAATAAGTGAACTCCTTGTCGAGTCTAAACTGCATGTTACTGTATAGTTAGAAGCGTAAAATATTGATGCTTAGAGCTAATAATTAAGATGTGTAAACTTTATATTGCCACAAAAATAATTGAACTCCAAACAAATTATAATTCACTAAAGAATTGTGAGAGCATAATATTTCTTTAAAATGATTAATTTGTTCATAAGTGTAGCTAAATGTTTAGCAAATTTTTCTAGAGGAAACCTAAAACAATATGAATTTATCTAAATGTTGCTCTATCTCTAATTTAAAATATGTTTCTGTTAAATGTTTAAGATGGTTTGTATAATAGACATACTTTTAGTTATCTCTTATTTATTGTATATAATAAACACACCAAAGTTATGATTAATAAACTTTAATAGACTTATAACTTCTATTTTCATTCAGTCAGCCTAGTTATCTTACACCCCTGCGAAAAGCAAAACATTTTTATTTAAACTAAAGCAGTATTTACAAAGTCTTAATGAAAGTATTGACTATTAATTACTCAATTATTAGCTGGTCTTGGTTTTAAGATGAGTTTTCCGGTCTCATCGCATGACATGTTGAAGTCGTTGAGCACTGAGCGAGTCCTTGCTGTGATAATGCTTGGAGCAATCACTTTTCTGTGCACACCCATCATAAATAGTAAAACTGAAAATACAAAACATTGTTAATCTAATCACACTGGGTCAGATTAATGCAAAAATTGGACATTGACAGTTTTGGATACTGCTATGGCTCGGTTATGTGGAAACATTTGTCTTTGCCTTTTTCTTTACATGTGAAGAGTATGGGAGATAACCTCACTTCTACACTTTTTCGATGTTTTTCGTTGTTTTTTCATCATTATCTTTAGCACAATTATCTTTCTTGAAAAAAGTTATTGGAGCTACTTCACAGTACATTAAAATGTATTATGATGTAGAATTCAATATGTTTCCACTATTATTTATGCCAAAAATATGACCCTATGCAAGCGCTTTTGATATTCTGTTTTTTTACAATAATTTGTGAGGTTACACAATTTAATACTTGTAGCGACTAGAGAATCTCTTTAGCTTGTCAAATGATTTTTTTTGTGGCTACAAGTTTACGTTTTCTACATGAAAATATGACCCCCTCAAACCATGTTTTCCTATCATGGACAAGGGTCCATGATAGGTATTGTTATGGAAAGAGAAATTACTCTTAAAAGTATTATTTTATCCAAGGGACTACTATTGTTATTGTGATATATTGCTTTTTATAGTGCTACTTCTAGCTCTTACCCAATAAAGTAGATGTGAAAGCAAAGAAGGGATGATTCCACAGTGACTGAGTCAATGACACTACAGGAGTTAGGGGATCGGTGAGCCAGTGCCATGCAGCCATTGCAGTACATACAGACACCACAGCTAGTAAAACTGAAACAATAGAAAAAGTTTAAACCAAACTATATTCTGTATAATCAAATAGATCATTCATTACACTCCACTCAAATATAGTCTTTTTTATTATTCTTCAATTTTGACTAAAGTCTAATTCACTGGAGTAATCTGATGTTTAGGTTGTAACCAAAAAGAACTTGTTTAAAATATTATACCAACATTTGAGGCTTGTTTAAAAAATGTCCCAGGTGTAACCATGAATGCTACTAATGTCCCCACTGCTAGGGCACAGGCCCTTCTTATGGGTGGTAAGGAGGATGGGCCATAACCCACCACACGGGCCCAATGCAGATTGGTGGGTGTTAACAACTGCAAAAGCAGCCGGGACCAATGGCTTAACGTGCCTTCCAAAGCACGGAGGAGCTTGAGATAATACATTTTTGGTCACCCATCCCATGACAGACCCTTGCGAACGTTGCTTAACCTCCACAATCGCCTGGGCCAGGCGCTAAACCACTGCACCACCGAGCTCCTCAAGTAACTCTTTGAGTGTAGACAAGACAACATTAGAATAATAAATAAGACAACATTATTTACAATTTGACATTAGAGTCTGTCAGTTTACTCCAGTGAATTAATAACTAGACTTTACTTACTGCGCCAACGCATTGTAGCTGGTTGTAGACATCCAATAACTTCTGTCAGTCGACGCTCAAATGCCTTCAAATCTGAAAAGAAAGGAAGGGTTTTTTGTACTACTTTATAGCCTTAAAACCTGACTAGCTGCATACTTAATAAGATACCTACTTAAAGTAAAACTAGACTTTCCACAGTAAAGTTAAAATAATTAAGCATGGTTTATCTGTAGGCCAAACTGTGTCAGAACATGATGTTTGAAAAAGGATGAAACTACCCCCTTTAGACAATAGATTTTTATTGAGTATAATATCGTAAACTAATCTGTTACTTGTCTGTTGTATTTGAGTCAGAACTAACATTAGTTTACTACCACCTACTGAACATAACTTACCATCACAAGCAGTTTGTTCCAAAGACATTTTAGACAAAGGTAATTACTACAAATTTTATCTCAGATACACAAAAAGAAGCGCCGAGTTTTTAATATTTAAAAGACGCCACCACCACTGTTTTAAAGTACATTTTTGTGAGAAAATATGGGAATGAAATAATTCCTCTCCCTTTAAAATTAACCACACAAAAAAACATCCGTCTGTCTGACAGCTGTCACAGTCACAGCTGATACCACAGAGTACTTGTAGGGCGTTCCGATTCAGGCTAAAATCACTTTCAGCGTTGATCACGATAACCCCGGTCACTCACATGTGCGCAAAGGTTCGCGAATACGTAAAACTCACATGTGTAGGACGACCTTCGCGAATGACTTCGCAAATGATTTTCCATACAAAATTGAAAACATTCGTACAATGTACGAACCTTTGCGCGCATGTGAGTGACCGGCCTACTTATTGTCTAATTTTCAAAATCTATCACAATCGCTTTCATTTGACAGAAGGATGTGACACATTGCTGCATTTCTTTGGTAAGTTTTTATTTGTACCAAAAAGAAACATCAATGTGTCACATCCTGAAAGCGATTGCGATAGATTTTGAAATTAGACAATTAGCCCCCGGGGTAATAAGCGTACCTACCGATTCTGGGGGGTAATTACGTAACTTTGTTGCAATCAACTCTGACAGAAATCGCAGTTACATCGCTGCTTTAGTAAGAACCAGTGTGACAACTATCTTAACTAAAGCAGCAATGCAACCGCGCTTTCAATCGATTTCAATCGAGAATTGTTAAGGTCCAAACAAATTATCGGACGCGGCTTACTGCCGCGGCTGATCTGAGGTGTGCAAACGATCAGCCCGCCGATTATCTAAAAAGAAAACTATTTAGCGACCGGTTGCATTTGACATCCATTACTACTTTTCTTTGGTATGTTTTTTTTTACCCCAAAGAAAAGTAGCAATGTATTACGTTCATCTGTGAACTGCGACCGGTCGCTAGGCGATTTCTAATTAGATAATCAGCCCGCGGATGTAGTAAGTCGCGGACGTAACCATAGAATAATATGACGACGTCATCGGACGTCCGATAGCTCTCTGGCACGCAGGATGTTATGAGAGTGTGCACACTTATCAGCCGCGGCAGTAAGCCGCGTCCATAAGCCGCGTCCGATAATTTGTTTGGACCTTTATCAGCCGCGGCAGTAAGCCGCGTCCGATAATTTGTATAAACCTTTAGCAACAGCTTTACGTAATCAAGGTACAGAATAATCGCGCTTATGAAGGTCGAAACAAATTATCGGACGCGGCTTATGGACGCGGCTTACTGCCGCGGCTGATAGGTATGGCATCTGGGACTATGAAAATACACTGAGGTGTGCAAACTATCGGACGTAAGTCGCGGACGTAACCATAGACTAACTAATATGACGTCATCGGACGTCCGATAGCTATCTGGCACGCAGGATGTTATTAGAGTGAGCACACTTATCAGCCGCGGCAGTAAGCCGCGTCCATCAGTCGCGTCCGATAATTTGTTTCCACCTTGACAGTTGGGACTATCAATGATTCGGCGGGCTGATTATCTAATTAAAAACCACCTAGCGACTGGTTGCAGTTCACAGATGATCGTGATCCATTGCTACATCTTTTTGGGTTAAAAAAAAACATACCAAAGAAAAGTGGCAATGTATATCAAATGCAACCGGTCGCTAAATAGTTTATTTTTAGATAATCAGGGTGCGGAACGCTTGTGAGCGCGCTCACCGAATGTCTTGACCTACATAACCTCAATATAAATTTAAAAGTTTGGAATTTTGACCTTTTTGCTTTATATATGATCATAATTATATCTTCGACTATTACTTCCATGGTATGCGGAAAGAATTTTCAACAAATTTTGAACTTTAATTTAAATGCACCTGAGGTAAACATAACAAACAAGTGTCACTTTTGACAGAACGCTCACAGTGATTATGCCTCGGAGCATGGGCGGCGTAATCGTAAGATGGCGGATGTTATGACGCAATCAATGACGTCACAAGGGCTCTCGTTATTGCGCTCACGGTGATTCGGTACGCAAATCAGCGCGATTGCGCTGTTGGCGTGACTCGGAATGCACTATTTGTATAAACGGAAAACGGATTCACAGGCCACGATCCGATTCACACTCACAGCGCTGTTATGCTAAGTTTACATTAGTCGAGTAGACGACCGAGTCGAGTAGCGAGTGATAAAAAGCAAGCTAACTCGACCAATGTAAATGAAAGGGCGAGTAAACTGGGCCGAGTACTGGGCGAGTCGAGTAGTCTAGTGCGGAGCGTAGTCACTCGGCCGAGTTGTTCCCCCATCACCTAATTTACTCGACTCGCCTGCCCACTCACCCAATGGAAATCGTCGGCGGGCTGATTATCTAATTAAAAACCACCTAGCGACTGGTTGCAGTTCATAGATGATCGTGATCCATTGCTACTTCTTTTTTGGTTTAAAAAAAACATACCAAAGAAAAGTGGCAATGTATGTCAAATGCAACCGGTCGCTAAATAGTTTCTTTTTAGATAATCAGGGTGCGGGTCAGACAGAAAGCGAGTCAAGTGGGGTTTGGTTTGGAGGTTATGTTGTGTTGTGATGTGACTGGTTTGTTCGTTTCTAGTTTTAACGTTTATATTAATATTATTTACAATAAGCTCTGATATGATAATAAACACATGAAGTGGTCCGAGGAGGAAACTTATAATGTAGAGCACTACCGCAAACACGCTTGTTTGTTGAACATGAGCAGTAATTTATACAAAATAAAACTCTTTGGACAAAAGCAATCAAGGCTATTGTTGAAGCAATTATTTTTTTTTTGTTTCATTTTTCTACAATTTCACCCAACACATTTTTTCAGCTTACCAGCGGCCCAATGTATACGTAATTTTGGAGGTTATGCCTCAAAATTGCTTTTAAATTGCTAAAGTTTACGTCCGTCACTGCACTGTCCGTCCTTGTTAATGTGTTATGATGTGACATGCCCCCTACTCAAATGGCCACTTTTCTATTCGTTTGCTAACTTAAAGCTTAAAAATAAACAATTACACGATCAAGTCACACGTCGCAAGTTCATGTAAATCACAGACATTGTTGTATTGTATGGAATTGCCAAGCCTCCGACTAGACATGGGCGCCACGCCGGCGTGGCGCCGCCTTGAGACACAGGCGCGCCGCCGCCGCCGCCGCCTCTGCTGCGTGGCGTGGATTTCGTGGCCAAAACATATTTTTGCCGATAATTTTACTATTTAAGTCTGATTTTGGCGAATCGTTATTTCTGTAGCTTACCAAATGCTGCCAATACAAGCTGTACCATGATCGTCATCTCGTATGTGCCTTACTCCTTCTGGCTTGTGAGCTATAAAAACCTTCAGTGACGGATAAACAATTGCTTATTTTGGTATTCAGAACAAACGTGACGCAAGCGTTTATGAATGATTGACGTTTGAACATGGCACAGACGAGATGACGCTGAAGATTATGTATGCTGGAAATAACAAAAACTAGCAAACGAAAGTCCAGTTTTACTCCATAGATGCTCAGTGACGCAAAAATAAATAAGATTTAACACTCGAACATCATACAAAACAGAACAGGTCTCATAAAATCGTTGTTTAAACATGGCACATACGGAACCCTCTGTGCCAGTTTTCATTTGACAAAATATCGTCAACTAAACCGTTTGGAGCCAAATAAAGCAGTCTAGCAGCGTCACGTTTGATAAGTGACAGCATATAATACATGAAATTCGTTCGTAAAACGACACATCAATAGAAAAAGCGAAAACAATATTTCGACCCGTCACACTGTCTGGCCCATACTTAAAACTGTCACGTTACGTGAATTTTGCCTCACGCATGTTGTAAAGCAATTAATATTAAAAAGAATTTCCGTCACTGAGGATCTAGCTTTATCTGAAACCAATCATTGCAGTACTTACGAAGTAATTCGAGGTTAAAATTAGTATGTAAATAAGCTAGGGTGACCATGAAGTATTATTTTTGCGGACATTGTATTGAAGTTTACTGAGACTGAGAGAGAAGTAATGTGCTACGATACGCTATCCTTACACCATTCCGAGTGACACTGGCTATATTTTTTTAAAAGTCAATATGACGACTGTACGACGCCACTTTTAAATGTGAAAAAAAAATATTTTTCTTCAATTATTACAATATGGGCATCAAATGAAAGGCGCACATTCTAAAACTATATCATTTGCCTGTGTGAAATTAAATTAAATAAAATTGAAAAACTTTAAAAACACGACTGCCCTGCCAAAAACGAACTAAAAAGTTAATTAAATACCAAGTGCCATTGCAGTCGGGGGACCTCTTTGATTAAAAATTGTTCAAAAAAACGGTCCCCTGACTGCATGACACTTGTTATTTAATTATCTTTTTAGTTCGTTTTTGGCAGGGCAGTCGTGTTTTAATTTTATTAAGGAAATAAAACTTCAGGAAATCAATTCAACAATTTGTGATTTATTAACGCCAAAGGTGTGACACTAACAAGTTATTTTGATAACAATAATAATGTCAAATATATCACAATTCACAGTTCAATCACAATAATGTACAATAATTATTATTAATGACTAAGAGAATTAATATAAATTGAAAAAATACTAGAAAAATCGACTCACCCGTAGCAGCTCAGACAGGATTCGAACCCGCACCCTTGGGATTCTAGCCCAATGCACTAACTAATTATGCTACCGAGTCTCTAGTGGGAGCGGCGAAATTTTCTAGTACTTTATACGTTTCCGCTGTAAGCCAGCGTTATCTCATCAATGTGAACCACTAGCGACTCGGTATTATAATTGGTTAATGCATTGGGCTGGAATCCCAAGGGTACGGGTTCGAATCTTGTCTGGGCTGCTACTATATGTATATAGCTGTTAAGCCTGGGCATAGTTTAGGGCAGCGGTTCCCGAATGTTGTTCGGCGGAAGCCTGGGGTTCCATAAGCGGCTCTCAGGGGTTCCGCGAAAATTCAAGTAAATATCTTTTTGTTCTAACTTTAAAGTCAAATTATACTTGCAAGATGCGAACACCAAGCCAAAAAGCCTCAGTTCGGTGTGATTTCACGTAAAAAAAACTACAGTTAGTTTACTTCTTACTTGAGCTATGGTTCCGCCCTATAAACAGTGAACCAAAAAGGGTTCCGTAGCAAAAAGAATTCGGGAATCGCTGGTTTTGGGAATAACTGATTTTGGAAAATTTAACACTAGCCTAAGTATCATTTGCAAATTTTCGTTATCGCTTCGCTTTCGAAACATGTATGGATTTGACATTTTAAAATTCAATTGTTAACGAAACCTTATGTCAATCCCATACATGTTTCGAAAGCGAAGCGATAACGAAGTTATGCCAATGATTCTTTGGCTAGGCCCTCTGATGCAGAACCATAATGGTCCAGCTAAACTATACAAAATATAATAATGACATCTTTGCAAAAGTTGTTCAGCCTGATGAGCATTTTTTGTTGAGGTATAAAAATCGAAGATCTGGAACACCCGATGCAGAACCATAATAGTTAATAGTCATTTATTTGCTATTCTTGTGGTAGTACAAAAAGATCTTATGAGCTAGCAAGTTCACACAAGAACCCTGTAAGGGCACTGCAAAAAGGAAAAATTTTAAAATAATAAATTTATACATACATTGTCGTTAATAAAAAATAAAAAATTTAACGTCACAAAAATTAAGTTAATATCAGATGTCACATCAAATTTATTAAATTATATAAAATAAATCATTAAATGAACTCTGAAATAAAATCCATCCATTACATTCATTAAAAGCAGGTAAATTTATACTCATTAATATTCGTCATTAAATAATAAAGTATCCTACTTTATCAATATACAAAAGTCACATAGATGAATCGTCGAAAAATTATTTTAAGGAATAGTAACATTTTTTAGCTAGGTGCTTATAAAGATTAATTTTAAATGAATTTATTTTGTCAATATTTTGAATCGACACTGGAATTTTATTAAATATTTTTACGGACATGGAATATGGACCGGTGTTCTCCATTTCCAATTTTGATGGGACTGTAGCTAATTTTTTTATAGGTCTTAAATGCAGGACGGGAATACTGATGAAACCAATGCATATTGTTTTTTACAAGAAGGCATATTTCCAGGATATATAAACATGTTAACGTTAATATTTTAAATTTAATGAAATATTCTCTACAGCTCGTCATTGAGTCTATATTTGCAAGTACTCGGATGCATTTCTTTTGCAAAATGAATGCTTTGTTGGCGTCCGTGCTATTACCCCACATTACTATGCCATAGCGGAGCCGTGAGTCAGCGTACGCAAAATAGGCGCTCATTGCTGCCTTCAGATCAGTAGTTTTTTTAAGTTCTGTGAGGGCATATGTAAAACTTGATAGTTTGCCTACTAATTTTGAGATGTGGTCCTTCCAATTCAAATGTGCATCAATATTTAAACCGAGCAAACAATGAGATTTAACGGATTCTAATGGAATTTTATTATAGTGATAGTTTATTTCTAAAGGACGTCTTTGGTGGGGCCCAAATTGAAGAAGTATTGTTTTTTTTAAATTAATTTCAAGGTTATTGTCTTCAAGCCAACTCGTAATTTCGTTCAGTTTGGAAGTTAGAATTTGATGTAGTTGAGAGGTACTTGGACATGGAAGAACCAGTGAGATATCGTCTGCGAAGAGGATACATGGAATGCTCGATACATCTGGTAAGTCATTCACGTAAATCAAAAACATTAAACAACCCAGCACGCTGCCTTGGGGGATTGATTGATTTAAATAAACTTTTTCGGACCTTACATTTTTTATGACCCCGGTATGAAAATCATTGTAAATCACATCAACATACTGTTCACGCTGACAGAGATAGGATTCAAGCCATTTATGAGCCTGGCCTCTCACTCCGATATCATACAGTTTCTTTAGGAGGATATAGTGGGAAACACGATCATACGCCTTGCTCATGTCTAGCAATATACCAATAGCGTGTTGTTTACTGTCTATTACTTTCAACACTTCCTTTATGTATTGGTATACTGCGAGTGCCGTAGAGCGGCCCTTCCTAAAACCATATTGGCTTTCGTTAAATATTTTATATTTCTCACAAAAATAATAGATTCTTTTGTACATTACTGTTTCGAATATCTTAGAAAATATTGTCAATAACGCTATTGGTCGATAGTTGTTGCAATTACTCGTCTCGTCTTGTTTGTGTAAAGGTTTAACTAACGTTATCTTCAGTAGATCCGGTAAGATCTCTTCCGCCAGCGATTGGTTTACAAGTATTGAAAGAGGAAGAGCGAATTCTTCTGCACATTCTTTTACAAGAGTTGGTGGTATTTCATCAAATCCGTGACTCTTTTTGTTTTTAAGTTTTTTAATGATTATCAGTATTTCAGTCGGATTGGTAGGACTAATAAAAATAGAATTTTCTCTAGGTGTGGTTATAGCTCGGTCAACCGGCTTTTTCCCATGTGCACCTACTGATGCAAAGAAGGTATTGAATTTATTTGCTATTTCAAGAGGATCATCTCTAAGTTTATCGTTAATTTTTATCTTTATATTTTCTTTATTTTTTGTTTTAATTTTGTTTGTTCGTTCCTTAACTATTTGCCACATAGTTTTAATGAGGTTGACGGATTTTTTAACTCTTTTTTTTTATATTGTATTCGTTTTGAAGTAGCTACCGCTTTTTTTAATAGTTTTTCATAAAGTTTATAATGTCTGTTTAGAGTGTTATCGTCTGTTTGAGATACGAAAATTTTAAGAAGACGCTTGTTTTTGCAAGCCAATTTCAGACCTTTAGTCAACCATGTTTTCCGTTTTTTGTTTTTTAGTGTTATAACTTGTTTTGGTATGTTATTATTGAGAATTGATTGAACTTTGTTGTGAAATGATTTAAAATTTGAATTTATATTTTTTGATTTATCTATCAGACTATTCCAATTTATTTTTTTAAGCTCTAGTTTAAATTTTTGGACGTTACGCTCACTAAAAACGCGTCTTTCTACCCTCCATGGTTTCGAGTTTTCTTTCTTTGAAATGGGTATTTTTAAAATTACACCTTTGTTGTGGTCCGAAAAACCGTACTCTTTAGTCACTATAGAGAGATTATTGTTAGTATAACTAATATTACTAAATATTAGGTCTAAACAGGTTGCAGATGTTGGAGTTACTCTAGTTGCTTCCTTTACAAATTGGGTAAAGTTAAAGCTTTTCATTAAATTTAAAAGAGTTGATGCTAACGTACTTGACTCTAACATATCGACATTGAAATCACCTCCAATAATGATATTTTTACATTTATCTTTTCTTGTGATAAGCTTCAATAGCTTTGTTAAACATTCTTGTACTTTTTCAGGCATTCTATTTTTATCTGGCCAATATAGAACTATCAAAAGCAAATTTAACTCAGGTATTTCTATTGCACACATTTCTAATATAAATTCTATTGAGATATCCGATATGTCTTTTCTTTCTTGAAATATAACATCGTCTTTCAAAAAAATACAAACTCCTCCTCCCCTTAAATTAGATCTACAAAAACAAGATGCGAGATTATAACCTTCCAAGTGCAAGAAGTCTTGATTTGAAGCCTTGATCCACGTCTCCGATACGCAAATTGCTTGTAAATTTTTGTCTTCTTCTGTAGCAGCTTCTAGTAAGTGTAATTTGTTGTTTAGACTTCTCATATTTTGAAAAAGAATATTAAAACTATCGTCGAAAATTATTTTTACCCAGTCCATAGTGAAAGTGAAAGTGAAAGTGAAAGTGAAATATATTTTATTTAAATAAGCTCACATAATAAGCATTTTTAAATCGTCAATTCTTTTACCCTACCACCCATTATGACGTCTTTTAACTGACAAGAAAAATGGGCGCAAAAAACTTGTCAGCTTTATCAATCAGATGGAACGATATTTACAAATATGTATATCGTTTCCAGACTTTATATTAACAAAGATTAACAAATAAATAACATTATTGAATAAGCTCATTTCTTAATGAGTTTCAAATTTCTTAATCAATTTACAGATTTTAAGCTAAATTCAAAGTTTGAACTTGTTATTCAGTCTAGGATAAAAATAAAAGAAAAACATACAATTCAATATGCATTAAGATAGGTAGTCAGAAGCAGACCCATTCCCACTGGCAGCACCAGTTCCCGAACATGACGCATGAACCAGCCATCTCTTCGCTCAACCATATTTGAGGGAACGTAACGACCCGCCTCATACGACACCACCGCAGAAATGATTAAAGAGAGCATGACATACTAAGACTACCTATGTTAAGGCATCGAATTGAAAATTTATATCCAAAAGCTTTTCATAGGTCTTTCACTAAACTACTGACTATAGAAAGTAAAAATATTGCAATTAAATAAATCAAAACAAGGTAAGCTATTAAGAATTATATTTTTTGAGTAAGAAGTGCCATACATACAGACAATATAAAACAGATCTTTTATATACGAGTTATACGACGCCCTTAATACAAGCAGACAGAAGCAGACCCATTCCCACTGGCAGCACCCGTTCACGAGCATGACGCATGAACCAGCCATCGCTTCGCTCAACCATATTTGAGGGAACGTAACGACCCGCCTCACACGACACCACCGCAGAAATGTTTGAAGTGAGCATGACATACTAAAGCTACCCATATTAAGTCGTCGAGTCAGGAAGCCAGAAGTACGTTTTTAAGTAGGTAGGATACTTCTCACAATTTTATACTTAGAAAAGAAAATCACGATTCGAGTTTAATTAAAGGACTTTTATCTAGACCTATGAAAGAATTCCGGACTTGTTCTAATCAATACTGAGGTATTAGAGTAATAATTAACAATACAAAAGTTATGCCCATGCCTTTTTATCCTTCAAATAATCGTCAACAGTGTAATAACCTTTACTCATTAAATTGGATTTAACAGTATTTTTAAATTTTTCCAAGGGCAGTTCTGTGACTTGTTCTGGTATCTTATTATAAAAGGTAATACATCTACACAAAAAAGAGCTTCCGGTTTTATGCAGTCTGCGCCTTGGAACAGCAAGTTTGTTCTTGTTTCTTGTATTGAGTTTATGAACATTACTATTTTTTACAAAGCTATCTAAATTTTTCTTTACATACATTATATTTTCATAGATGTATTGGGAAGCTACCGTTAATATTTTAATTTCTTTAAATAGATCACGAAGAGTATCTCTAGACCGTAAGTTGTATATAGCGCGCACTGCCCTTTTTTGTAAGATGAATATGTTATTAATATTAGCAGCTGAGCCCCACAACAACAAACCGTAGGTCATAATACTATGAAAATAACTGAAGTAAACCAATCTTGCTGTTTCAATGTCGGTCAGAAGCCTTATTTTCTTAACTGCAAAGGCAGCAGAGCTAAGTCTGCTTGACAGGATATCGATATGAGGGTCCCATTGCAACCGCGAGTCTATAGTAATACCTAAAAATTTTGTTGAGTCAACAAATTCGACTGCTTCGCCATTTACATGTATAGTCATATGAACCTGCCTCACATTAGGAAGTGAAAATTTGACACATTTCGTTTTACTAGAGTTAAGCTTCAGATTATTAATAGTAAACCAATGCATCACCTTGGAAAGAGTGCTGTTTACATCGTCACTGCAGTTACATCCTCTATCAACTTTAAAAATTAAAGAAGTATCATCAGCAAACAGTACTATTTCACATAAGTTTTTAGTATAGTAAGGAAGGTCATTAATATAAATAAGAAAAAGCAATGGACCCAATATCGATCCCTGCGGCACGCCCATAGTAATAGGTGCTTCATAGGATTCTGTTTTATTTACAACAACTTTTTGGGTTCTCGCCGACAGATACGATTGCATAAGGCTTACTGCATTTTTTGATACACCATAATGTTCCAATTTATCTAATAAAGTACTGTGACTGACACAATCAAATGCTTTAGAGAGATCACAAAATATACCAATTGCATCTTGTTTACTCTCCCATGCTTCAAAGACGTGTTTGAGAAGTGCAATTCCAGCATCAGTTGTGCATCTACCACGAGTAAAACCAAATTGTTTCTCGTGAAGTAGTTTGTTGATAAGAAAATGTGCTAATAATTGATCATAAATGATCTTTTCAAAAATTTTGCTTAGTGCTGGCAAAATGGAAATGGGTCTAAAGTTAGCGGGATCGCTTTTGTCCCCAGATTTAAAAAGAGGGATGATTTTACTATATTTCATTAAGTCTGGAAATATCCCTTCATCAACACACTTATTGAAAATAAAAGCAAGATGGGGAGCAATAGTAGTTATTATAGACTTAATTATGTGAGTTGAAATGCCCCAGAGATCTTCAGTCTTTTTTATATTTATTAAATTAAATGTTTTAAGAATGGTATCACTATTGATATGTCTAAATTTAAATACATTATTGCACTTATCAACACATGATTCCAAGAGGGAGACAGCAATTTTTGGAGATGAATTTAAATTATTGGTAGTTGCAATAGGTATATTAGAAAAGAAATCTTGAAAAATTGTTGCCACTCCTTCATCTGACTCAATAATTTTATTGTCTGATACTAATGAGTATTCACGGTCATTATTTTTAGTTTTCCCAGTCTCTTTATTTATAATATTCCAAGTGGCTCTTATTTTATTATCTGACTGATGAATTATTGAAGATATACATTTTGCTTTTGCTAAAGTACATACTTTATTAAACATTTTTGAATAGTTTCTTACGTATTCATGAAATTCGGGATCATTTGAAATTGTTTTCTGACCATATAATTCAAACAACTTATTTCTGCTAACATATATGCCTGGTGTTGCCCAATCACTAAATTTCTTTTTAAAGTCTTTGGATTTAATAGATCTTTGCTTAAATGTTTTATCAAATTCTACTTTAATTAAATTAAATAAATCATCATAATGAGTATTGGGATTATCATTACTAGGTAAGCAAAGAGTTTTGGCAGTGACATTATTATGAAAATTTTCCAATTTATTTTTAGTTAGAGGTCTGCAAATTATATTACACTGATGAGGAACATGATGGTGCTCAAGGGAAGCTATTTGTCCGCTATGGTCAGAACGAATACAATTTATTATTTCTTTATCAAGTACATTACAATTGCTAAAAATATTGTCTAGGCAAGTTTTAGATGTAGCAGTGATTCTTGTAGGTTCACAAAAGGTGTTTGCTAAATTGAAGGATTTAAACAAATTCAGAAACCTACTTGCAATTGAGGACGGCTTTAAGATGTCTACGTTAAAATCACCGCACACCACAATATACACCACACACCACATAATGATCCAGCTTAAATATACAAAATATAAAAATGACACCTTAGCAAAAATTGTGCAGCCTGATGAGCATTTTTTATTGAGGTACAAAAATCGAAGATCTGGAACAAAACAACACCTGATGCAGAACCATAATGGTTCAGCTAACTAAACTATACAAAATATGAAAATGACATCTTTGCAAAAGGTGTAAAGCCTGATGAGCCTTTTTTATGAGGTATGAAAATCGAAGATCTGGAACTCTGATACAGAACCATAATGGTCCAGCTAAACTATACAAAATATAAAAATGACATTTTTGCAAAAGTTGTTCAGCCTGATGAGCATTTTTTGTTGAGGTATAAAAATCGAAGATCTGGAACACTCGATGCAGAACCATAATGATCCAGCTAAACTATACAAAATATAATAATGACATCTTTGCAAAAGTTGTTCAGCCTGATGAGCATTTTTTGTTGAGGTATAAAAATCGAAGATCCGGAACACCTGATGCAGAACCATAATGGTCCAGCTAAACTTTACAAAATATAAAAATGACATCTTTGCAAAAGTTGTTCAGTCTGAAGATCTGGAACACCTGATGCAGAACCATAACACTTCTGCAAGTATTTTCTTACGTAACTACATTAGTTCATTTATATGCATTTGCCGAAGTCATAAAGTCCACGCGTACGAAGTCGCGGGCATCAGCTAGTAGAATAATAAACATGCTTTTTTTTTGTCTGGTAACTGTGTTAAAAAAATCTTTTGTGTCAGATGACGGATTTTTTTTTTAAAATCCTCTACAAAGTCAAATCTATGAAAATTGGTCTCAGAAAAAAAAATACAAGTAAATAGCCCAGTTATATCACTAGAATAATAATCTTGTTTAACATTTTTGTTTGGTAACTGTGTTAAAAAAATAGTGTCGCGTGGTGGAATTTTCTCTCCTCCGACCACATCTCATACTTCCGGTACCTGGACGGACTTCCGGTTGTCAAAATTGAGTTCAGCGACACCCACAACCGTTGTATGCCAGGACACCGAATTCAGCAGGCTTTTTACTTCGGAAAAGTCATTTTTCCAAAATAGCTCGCAAAATGCCGTTGAACTTGAAAATTTTAAGATGAACTACTAGTCTATAAGCCTTAATTTCATGAGTATCGATTGAGAAATGCGACCTGTAGTGTAGAGGTTTACATCTAATTACCCTAAAATACATACAATAATTCTAAGCATACTGTTTATTTGTTGAATTTTATTTATAATTTATTTTATTTACTTAAAATATTTTTTTTATAATTTATTTAATTTTTATTTATAAATTATTCTTATCTTGGTAAATGGGAGCGAATGCTTGAGCACTGTCGTAGCATTGTTCCGTTCTGTACATTTATAATCTATGATAGACTTTTTTAGAATAATATTTACTGACATTTTGTATTTCTAATTTACAAATATGAACGAAAATCAACTTAAATATAAAACACGCGCATGAAATGTGATCCTTAGATTTTTTGTAAGTTTACTTGTGTAATTGCTATCGGGAGCAACTCAAAATGTCATAGCTTTCGCAAGACTGCGCTCAGGTTTGCTATTTAGCTCAGTTTTCAGCTGCCACTGTGACGGCGCAAGTAACCCATCTACCTCTTTTTAAAAATTCTAATATCTTTGGATATCACAGTTTAATCACAATATGTAGGTACAATAATTATTAATTTGTTAAAAACTGACTAGTACCACAACCTAAAAAGTATTTATTTTATACATTCAGCCATCACCTGTTGTGTTGGCGAAAAAGCCGCCGTTCATTAGCCGTTCATCTAGACAGTTGGAGCAACGACTAAAAGTGTAAGGGCTGTCACTGTAGGGATGCTGACCTCTTTTGCCAATTTAATAACAAAAATGACAAAGATTGACAGAGATTGCCCTAGACGACACAATCATATTGCGTAATATTTAATTGCACATTATGATTGAAATGGCCTAAACGATCAATTATATTGCACAATAATATATACTAGTGGCTCCGTGAGCTGTAGACCTCGCGAAAAAAAATAATGTCGCCATGAAGTTTTCAAAGCACACAGTAGGTACCTACGTGAGTATTGTAGCTAGATGGTGCTTCTAATTTTGATCATTTTTCAAAATGGGTGAGTATTTTTTTATAAATTTAGAAAAATTGGCTTGACTGAACAGTTATATATATATCTCCGTCATTTTCACAAATTTCGAAAAACTGTCTCGACAATTTTTTTTAAATATTTATCAAACCTGCTCACAAAATTTCACCGAGATTGGTTGAGAAATGCGACCTGTAGAGGAGAACATCCAGCGTCAGAAAGCCGGACTGAAATACATTTTTCTTACATATCTCCGCCGTTGATGAAAAAATCTATATGATTTTCAAACCTGCCTACAAAATTTCACGAAGTTCGGTTAAGAGATGCGACCTGTAGAGGAGAAAAGACAGAGCCGGAAAGCTGGACTGCAATAGGTTTTTTTTCATATCTCCGCCATTCCGAAAAAAATCGAAAAAGTGGCGTGACAAAAAAAATTCTATATCATTTTCAAACCTGCTCACAAAATTTCACGAGAATCACTTGAGAAATGCGACCTGTAGAGGAGAACAGACAGCACTGGAAAGCCAAAAAACCTGTTTTTTTTAACATATCTCCGCCATTTTGAAAAATTAAAAAAATCTGGCTCGACAAAAAAATTCCATATAATTTTCGAACCTGCTCACAAATTTTCACGAGAATCGGTTGAGAAATGCGACCTGTAGAAGAGAACATACAGACATAAGAAAGAATTTTTGCCCAAGCTGAAGCAGAGACGCTTCGCTCGCACTTCGTGCTCGCTCGGTCAATAATAAATATATAAACTTGAACATAATAAATATGGAAAAACTAAAGTAAGTCACCGAGCGGGATTCGAATCCGTAACACTCGTTGATTGCCGTCCGCGTCTTATTAACCCGCTGGACTAGATGGACAGTGGCCGGCCGGACGAAATTAGCGACCATATTCTGCATCGAAAGAAAAACGCATGAAAACTCAAAAACACGCCTTTACCCAAACATAAGACTAATCTAGTTCGATTGTTTACCCCCGAAAACCCCCATTTACTAAATTTCAGCAAAATCGTTAGAGCCGTTTCCGAAATCGCAGAAATAAATAAATATACAAGAATTGCTCGTTTAAAGGTATAAGATAATATCTAGCTAACTAAAGTCGCTAGAATGCAAAGTCCGTGGTAAAACTAACTAACAGCATAGATTACATAATAGATAATAGTGCTAGCAGGACGATTATAGCATTTCTGTCCATCAACGTACGTACATTGTTGTCACCATATCTTAAAAATCTCATACAAATTTTATCATGGATTTTATTGTAACTACTGCAGTGATTGGTTCTAGATGCAGCTAGATCCTCAGTGACGGACATTCTTTTTAATATTAATTGGTTTACAACATGCGTGATGCAAAATTCACGTAACGTGACAGTTTTAAGTATGGGCCAGACAGTGTGACGGGTCGAAATATTGTTTTCGCTTTTTCTCTTGATGTGTCGTTACGCGAACGAATTTCAAGTATTATATGCTGTCACTTATCAAACGTGACGCTGCTAGAATGCTTTATTTGGCTCCAAACGGTTTAGTTGTCGATATTTTGACAAATGAAAACTGGCACAGACGGTTCCGTATGTACCATGTTTAAACAACGATTTTATGAGATCTGTTCTGTTTTATAAGATGTTCGAGTGTTAAATCTTATTTATTTTTGCGTCACTGAGCATCTATGGAGTAAAACTGGACTTTCGTTTGCTAGTTTTTGTTATTTCCAGCATACATAATCTTCAGCGTCATCTCGTCCGTGCCATGTTCAAACGTCAATCATTCATAAATGCTTGCGTCACGTTTGTTCTGAATACCAAAATAAGAAATTGTTTATCCGTCACTGAAGGTTTTTATAGCTCACAAGCCAGAAGGAGTAAGGCACATACGAGATGACGATCATGCTGTACCTACTTATTCAACAAAGATCTTTTTCTCGAAGTTGTGTGTCCCACTTAGAACATTTATCAACTTCGAATGTTTTGTTCCCCATTTTATCTGCTAAAGAGAGGTTTCATGGAAAGCACAACTGACATAGGTATTTGAGCGTTGTATTCCGGTCTTCCAAGATCTCAACCACAAGGACTAAATCATTGGCAAACCGAAGAAGGTCACTATTGGTTACTTCACTGTATGTTTGTTCCTTTCCAGTCAGTCAAATTTAAAATAGCGGAGTGGGTGAACAGTTTCGGAGAAATAACCTCTCCTTGTCTCACTCTTCCCTGCGATAGCATGGGATTTGAACGCTGGTTTTAAAAACTGAGGGGTTTTTTATTTTAAGTATTCATCAACACAGAGCGTTTCGTAGTTGGCATTAGCATCTTTAGAGAAGCTGCAGTAGCCGGCTTCGATCTTCAGTCTTCTGTAGGTAGGTAGTCTAGTTAGGTATAACCTTTTTTACGACTGAGAAATGCGTTATGCATGTCCCGATTCCTGATGACCACAGGAGATGGCCGGGAGTCAGTGGGACTCACCATAGTGTGGGCAATACCCTCATTGCCAACTGGTGGAGTGGGGACTATTTCATTGCCGCAGTCGTCGGTCTGCGGGTCATTCCTGTGCCTGTATTATGAGTTTGCATAGTTACGTTTACCTACCGTAATAAGCAATTTTGTATGCAATTTGGCATGGCACCTCTGGCGATAACTACCCTAAATTAAAAGTTGTCATATAGCGAGAATAGTAAGCGTAAACTCTTATTACCTACGCCTACTGGTCGTCTTCACCAAGTCTTCAGATCCAGTTCTGTCCTTACCGTTTGTCGATCATCATCTGTCCGTTCCTCCGGTACGTCATTCCTGTTATAATCTATCATAGATCTGTCAGTCTGTCAGGCGTTAGTCAGTCAAAGGATGCTGAGCGTCGCGATAGAGACAATTGTGTACACTACCGTGATTATCCACCCACGGCAGATAAGTCCGCCAAGTACGTTCGTGCGACCGTCCGGGAAGGCAAGGAAGGAATAGTGTGCCTGGGACACGTGGAAGACCCTAAGTCAGCGGAAACCTGTGCAGGCAGGTACAGGTCTTCCCAGGTCTCAGCTACAAAAACCACATCATTGGCAAACTGTTGTACTCAATTATCTCATACGCATTGCCTGCTGCCTTTCGGGAGCGCGAGGGTAGTACCAATCTTTCCGATCAATGCCTAAGTACAACCTGCCGCAGCGTATTGGTAGTATGGATGTGGTCAATCAATAGGCAATAGCCAAAGCTTTTTCAGGACTCGGCTTTTTCGCGAAGTTGCTTGGAATTTGGAAGTCGCCAAACTCGCGAGTGAGACGATTTGTAATAAAAACGTTCGTAATCAACTTGTTAATTTGGCTCGGGCGCAATTGAGTAAGACCAAGTTCTTCATGAGTGTCTCATTTATTGCCCTTTATGAGCAACAGAGTCGACTGTCTTAGGCCTTCTACCCTCATGATTTCTTCCCGAATAATGGAATTGGCTGGAGAGCTATAAGAATCGGTATACCGCTCGTGCAAACTAACATCCGAGATATTTTAAATCGGGGAAGCTTGGTTCTGGTCCGAAGTCTTGAGCCTTATTGCATCTTACAAAGTTCTAATAAACATAAAGTGTTAAATTGTATCATACGGCGTCATTTGAAGTCATTTTACCTATACTGTTGATTTGAGTAGGGGGGGATGGATAGACACAAACGATTTTTTTCAACGTACAGGCACGTATCCAAGGGGGGGGATAGTTGGGATTTATCCCCCCCGAAATCCGGAACACACAGAACAGGAGTAAATTCACATTTAGCGGGCAAGGCACTCTCCGGTTTGTGGGATGCAGTTATCCCCCCCCCCCCTCCCCCGAATTAAAAGTCTGGATACGTGCCTGTCAACGTAGTAAGCGGAAAAAGAGAAAGTTTGATTGCAGACATAAAAATGGATAGGAGACGGAATGTAGCTTAATAATGCTCTAAAACAATGCTCTTTTAGGCAACGGCTAGACGCGTTGTATTTACCGTGATCCATCGCCATAGAGTAAATTTTAACCATGGAAAGTAATTTCTACGGTATGTTCAATATTTTACTTTCCATGGTTAAATTTTACTATTTGGCGATGGATCACGGTAAATACCACGCGTGTAGCTGTCGCCTTACTCCCGTAAAAAAAATCAATAACCCGTATATTTGTATAGGTAATGGTAGGTGGCAACCCTACTGGGTTCAGTTACTTTACCAATGTAAACGGAGTAAGGCGAGTCGAGTAATGCCCGAGTTACTGGGCCCAGTATGCTGGGCCAAGCTGCTGGCGTAATGTAAACATAAGCCATAAACTTGATCATAAACTTGCGACGTGTGATTTGATCGTCTAATTGATTATTTTTAAGCTTTAAGTTAGCGAACGAATAGAAAAGTGGCCATTTCAGTAGGGGGGCATGTCACATCATAACAAATGACAAGGACGGACAGTGCAGTGACGGACGTAAACTTTATCAATTTGAAAGCAATGGACATGTCCCATCGCGCCTATGTCATTTGCCCCACCATTCGCAAAAAATGAAAGTCTATTGCATCTTAATCAAAGTAGTATGTCAGAGTAGGTATTTTACTCTAGAATCAGATTGATAATTATTTTCTGCATTAAAAAGTGCCGTGCATTAAAAAGTATAATTTGAAAACTCATTTTAAAAGAGTGTTTAATGATCAAAATATTTATTTATTTAAACAGGGGGCTTACCATCAGCAAATAAGAAACCATTCTTAAGCCGTTCAGTTCAGAAGCAGGCCCTAAACAAAATTGCTTAAATCGGTACCATGACCGTCTTTTAGGTAAACGGCTTAAAGATTGTTTTGACTCAAGGTGAACGGTTAGTTTGTCTCTGGTATGCTTTGTCACAGAGCACTAATGCTTTGTAGACGATGCGAAACCGAGCTAGCCTATACAAATCGATGGGTGCATTCTGTAAGACAAATCTCTAAGTCATCGATCGCCATAAATTTGTTAACCATGGAAAGTAATTTGTTTAGAATATTCATTTACTTTTCATGGTTAAAATGTACTTTATGGCGTTCGATGACTCAGATATTTGTCTGGCAGAATGCACCCAATTTATCGCTTATTATCCCCGCCAATTGGTAATGCGCCTGGCGGCCATGTTTTTAACCTCAAAAACGAAAAACAATTTGTAAATTTTTGATATACCTAGACCCTTTCTTATTGAAAATAAGAATTCAATAATTAATATATTATATTACCTATTAGAATTTTACTGTTTTTTGTCATTTTTAGTTGCGGATGACGATGATGTGTATGTTAATTTGACAAGGTTCCAGCGCATTACCAATGAGGGCTTTTCCAAAGGACTAAAAACTGTAGGATCGATAGATGGCGTTGATAAATTAAGCACTGTCAATTGAGGCGCGTGCAGAACCTACGCTCTGAGTACAACCAAAGTTGTGTCCACCGAACGTCACGCTCTAATGTTTGATACGCCGTTAGAGCAAATGGTTCCACTCGGAGCGTAGGTTAACGCGCCTCAGTTGACAGTGCTTAATTTATCAACGCCATCTATCGATCCTACAGTTTTAGTCCTTTGGAAAAGCCCTCATTGACGGGGATAGTAATAAAATGTCGCAAGTTAATAAAACAAATTAAAGTTATATTATTTCGGTTTTTTTTATTTTCAATATCATTTCACACCATTAGTTTGTTAATTACTTACATCGATATAAAATAAATCATTTTCTTCTTTATTTGATTATTATTATTCATAATAACAAAATGTAATGCAATTTACTATCCGCGTCAATTGGTAATGCGCTGGAACCTTGTCAAATTAACATACACTTCAACGTCATCCGCAGCTAAAAAAATAGTGTATTAATTATTTAATTCTTATTTTCAATAAGAAAGGGTCTAGGTATTAAAAAAAATGCAATTGTTTTTCGTTTTTGAGGTTAAAATCATGGCCGCCAGGCGCATTACCAATTGAAGGGGATAGTAGGTACTTATTTATGGGGTCTCATCTCTCATCATTTCTTTTTATTTTAGTGATATTCAACAATAAGGAAGTCGTCGCGTTGCCTTTATCAAGTTACATAATTCACTGTTAAATAATAAACATTATAAGAAATTCACAACTCTTAAAATTCTCACGCCAAACTTATCTAAATACACTAAACAATTTTGAAAAAGCTGATCACGTAGGAACTTTTTATGAATTGCTTTATTTGACATTACAGACGCTATAAAACAGCTCCCAAACTGTCAAACGGAGCGTCGTGGTACGCTTCGTCCATACATAAAAAATGGTGAACGGTTTAAGAGCGTGTATTAAAGCAGGCCCTCCGCAGGCCTGCTAAATCGAGGTCATGGTACGAAAAAGTAATGCCATTCAGTATAAGTCCTGCTATAAGAGCTCATAGTAAGGCCCCAGGTGTGTTTACATTTCAAGTTGAATAATCACCCTTGACTAACCACTGTTGCGATTATTTTAAATAGTTGTTAAAAGTTTAAACCTGTCTCAGAAAAAGCTCATTTTAAGTATCAAACTTGTTACCGTGTTTTTCACAATAATATAAATTATATTTTGAGGGCAAAAACAGAAAAAAAATTAGGTACAATTTTTTGGAGAATTGCTCTGTTAGATGAATGTGACATTGCTACTTTTCTTTGGTATGTTTTTTTTACCCAAACAGAAGTAGCAATGTATCACATTCGTCTGTCAAATAAGACCGGTCGACAGGTGGTTTTTAGCTCCGTGTCTAACTTAAAAGTGACGTTTTTTTTCTAGAGCTAACATAAAATGCTATATTGGCAACACTGACTGGTAGAGAAAGGAAGTGTCTATTCATCGGGGCGCCTCGACGAATAGTATTTTTCTCTATCTAGCGGTGCGCACCACTGAATAGCGCTTTCTCTAGGGATTGGCTATATGCCGGTGCCTCATTTTTAGTTGTCTTAATCGTAAGTTAAAAAATTCAATTTAAATTCAAATAGGTAGTAATAATTGTGTAAATGCCTCTTAGGCTGGTGGTTAGAGTGTTGTTCTCTCGATCCAGAGGTCGTGGATTCGATCCCCGCCGCGGGAAGCAACATCTTTGAGTTGTTGTTTCTCGTTATATTCAATTTAACCGTTAGTGTTATTTTATTGCTGTGATGCCGCTTTTTATAATACAAAGTGTTTGGTAAAAGCCTTATAAAGCCGAATATGGTAGATAGGGATCATCAAACTGAACAACTTTTACTATGGGACCAACTCTGAAATCGCGAAAAAAAATCAGTTGTTTCATTTCATACAGTTTGATATTTTCGTTATTAATTTTTGTATGAAACACCTGTTTTCTTTTTTGCGATTTCGAAAACACCTTGTAATACTATTCCCGCAAATTGCTAATGAACCTGGCAGCCATTTTTAAACCACTAAATCGAAAAAAAATTGTAGATTTTTTATACCTTAAAATTAATGATTCAATAACTAATATTAATAAAAAAATACCTATTAGAATTTTATAAATACATGTAGGTACCTAGTTTTTTGTTGCGGATGACGTAAACGTAGATGTTAATATGACAAGGTTCCATAGTGCGCATTTGCGGGTATAGTAGGTAATCATCTTTGGCCACAAACCACAGTTTTAGCAGATTTGTTAGTGCAGTGCGTAGTTTTGGTTTCTGTTTAGAGATTTAGATGCAGTTTAATTGAGATTTGAGAGAAAAGTGTTTGCACTGTCTTTTTCTTCACTCTCTATTTCCGATAGGACGGCAGGACGACCGACAAGACAGGAGAGGTCAGGCGCAGGATCTACAGCCGAAGCACGGATCATTTCTCTTATCGCATAATCAGGTGATCAGCCTGCAATGTCAAAACCAAACTAGAAACAACAACTCAAAGATGTTACCTACTTCCCGCGGGGATCATCGAACCCGAGGCACCGGCCTATAGCCAATCCCTAGAGAAAGTGCTATTCAATGGTGCGCACCGCTAGATAGAGAAAAATACTATTCGTCGAGGCGCCCCGATGAATAGACACTTCCGTAGAGAAACATGTTTCAGAGACAAGTTTTGTGTGTGTATGTGTATTTGTTGAATGTTTTCTAAAAAACTTCGCTATGGACCCGCCATACGAAGTACATATTATTATATTCCTCGAGTAAAAGTGACAAACTGTAGCAAGTGCAGGCGTGAAGCGATAAGTTAACAATGTAAGTGTTAAATGTTAAGTAATCGTTCAGACAGTGTTTAGTGATTCTTGCAAGTCCAAAGTATCTGTCCGTATCGTTACAAAATGGACGACGAACAGCGAGTCGAATTGCAAAACGTGTAAAAAGAAAACGTCACAGGGGCCTTACTATGAGCTCTTATAGCAGGACTTATACTGAATGGCATTACTTTTTCGTACCATGACCTCGATTTCGCAGGCCTGCGGAGGGCCTGCTTTAATACACGCTCTTAAACCGTTCACCATTTTTTATGTATGGACGAAGCGTACCACGACGCACGGTTTGACAGTTTGGGAGCTGTTTTATGGCGTCTGTAATGTCAAATAAAGCAATTCATAAGAAGTTCCTACATGATCAGCTTTTTCAAAATAGTTTAGTGTATTTAGATAAGTTTGGTGTGAGAATTTTAAGATTTGTGAATTTCTTTTACTGTCTTATTCAGAGATGTTTTACAAAACTGGGGTGCAAGACTGTTCTAACAAAACTGGGTTTAATGCTTGTAAACCAATCACAATGCACCTTTTAATCCTTAAACGGTGGGACTAAACGTTAAACTGTCACTCTGAATACGATTTGCACTAAAATAGCGTTAGTCCGCAGTCTTACGCCATGTTAACTTTGGCCCTAGTTTAACGAACGCACTCTGAATAAGACAGTTAATGTTTATTATTTAACAGTAAATTATGTAACTTGATAAAGGCAACGCGACGACTTCCTTGTTGTTGAATATCACTAAAATAAAAAGAAATGATGAGAGATGAGACCCCATAAATAAGTACCTTAATTGCATTACATTTTATGTTATTATGAATAATAATAATCAAATAAAGAAGAAAATGATTTATTTTATATCGATGTAATTAACAAACTAATGGTGTGAAATGATATTGAAAATAAAAAAAACTGAAATAATATAACTTTAATTTGTTTTATTGACTTGCGACATTTTATTAGAGCACGCACCTAGTAAATCGCACTTAAAAATAAATATGAAGTTGTGATAGGTACTTTATTTGCAATGTTCTCATTCAAAAAAACTAGTAAGTGACCGTTATTTTATTTTTTCTCAATTTAGAAAGTCGCGGCAGACAGAGATATACTATCCCCGCCAATTGGTAATTCTCAAGAACCTTGTCACATTAACATCCACATCGACGTGATCCGCAACTAAAAATACCATGTAATAAGAAAATTCTTAATAGGTAATCTAATATTATTATTATTTATTGAATTATTATTTGCAGTAAGATAGGGTCTAGTCTAGGTATATCAAAAATTTACAAATTGTTTTTCGTTTTTGAGGTTAAAAACATGGCCGCCAGGTGCATTACCAATTGGCGGGGATAATAAGCGATAAATTGGGTGCATTCTGCCAAACAAATCTCTGAGTCATCGAACGCCATAAAGTACATTTTAACCATGAAGAGTAAATAAATATTCTAAACATAGACTTAGAAAATTTTTCGCTTTTCAGTGAATATTAAGTTTATGATTCTAAACAAATTACTTTCCAAGGTTAACAAATTTATGGCGATCGATGACTCAGAGATTTGTCTTACAGAATGCACCCATCGATTTGTATAGGCTAGCTCGCTCGTTTTCGCATCGTCTACAAAGCATTAGTGATCTGTGACAAAGCATACCAGAGACCAACTAACCGTTCACCTTGAGTCAAAACAATCTTTAAGCCGTTCACCTAAAAGACGGTCATGGTACCGATTTAAGCAATTTTGTTTAGGGCCTGCTACTGAACTGAACGGCTTAAGGATGGTTTCTTATTTGCTGATGGTAAGCCCCCAGGTGTCGCATCAGAAAATGCCTTTGGTATCTTTGCAGGTCGATTTCGCATTTTTGAAAAACCCATCCCATTCCATCCCTATAAAATCGACAAAATGTTCACGTTTACTTTGCACTTGTCAAAGCAAAACTGTTTACACGGTGTTTAGGACGGGCGACGCTGCGAGTGCGGGGAATTCGCGGGTGTGAGGGGGAAGCTACTTAACAGTAAAAATAGAGCAGCATTCTAATCACTTTACTTCACACTTGCACTTCGCACTCGCACTTATCACTTAACAGCGCGACCGTTTACACGTTGATTTTACTAATCACATAACACTTGCACTTTACACCTGCACTTATTACTTAACAACGTGTAAATTAGGCATTAACGACAGGCACTGACAGTGACAGACAGCATATTTTTTTACTCTTTGGTTTAATTTGATATGCGGCGAATAATGAATATTATTTTACTTACTTATTACTCTTTGAGCGAGAGAGAGGGTCCAAGGTTCAATGTGTTTTTTGTTTTAATTAAAGTTTGAAACAAAACTTTTAAATTATCTTTTATCATACAAATCAACCTTATTTGGAAAATTATCACGACTTTTAAAAGTAAGTACACGAACATAACTAACTCTAAGAGTCTAAGAACTAAGTGTTACATTTAAGACAGACGCTAAAGTACCTTGGTCTGAGTGTTCAGCAGCTCAGCAGCCGTAGTTCAACTTAATTTGGATTCATCAGTATCTTTTTACATTAAATGTTATTACTGGATGTGGAGTAATAATCTATCAAAATTATTTTATTAGAGCCTGTTTTACAGGCTACAGAAAACACCTAGTATCTTCTGGCACAGCTTCTGAATCTGATTTAATTTAAAAAACAGTACTTGTATGTAAAAAAATAAATAATAAAATTTAAACCTGACTCTGGCTGAAACTGCAATAAATAAAACATAGTGATTATTATATGCTCAGTGACTATCTTAGAGTTGTTATTTTTATGTTCCAGTGTTTTCTTTACGCACTTTACTAATTAACAATGGCAAGAAAGTATTGCGGAGTGCCAGACTAATGTCGGCAAAATCTGGTCCCTTGGTGGATCTAGCAGTTGACAATGACGGTGTAGCAATAGTGACAATGCAGCGACTCCCAGTGAACAGCCTTAATCTTGAACTCCTGCAAGAGTTGGACAAAGCCCTTGTTGATGTTGGCAAAGAAAAGGCTAAGGGCATGATCTTGGCATCTGTAAGTATTTCTTATTATTAATAATACTAACTTGTTAAGCAGTGGTACCCCAGAGATGGACATACACTGGTCAACTGAAAAATCGGCCCACCTACATTTTACACGAAAACTCATGTTTAAATATTTTGAATGAAGATTGATAATTCAGTGACTAATTTGTAAAAAATAATGTTGTTTAGTAAACAATACAATTATAATACAATTTATTTCATTCAAAATATTAAAACATGAGTTTTCCTGTAAAATGTACCTAGGTGGGCCGATTTTTGTGATGACCAGTGTGGAAGGAAAGGTCGACCACAAAAAAGACGATACGACGATATAAGAGAAGTCGCAGGAGTGATTTAGAATAGAGTGGCGGAAAACCGGGTTAAACGGATAAGGTTGTAGGAGGCTTTTGCCGACTGGCAATCAGACTTGCAAAAAATAAGCAAAGCCCAAATACTTAACCAAATAAAAAGAAAAATACTGATGCTAAGGCTACTGGTATTGGTGATGGGCTCTTTTCTTCACATTTTGACTCCAATTCAGTCCGTTATGCGTGAACATAGCATAATTTACTAACAATTTTTTATGAAATTACTCCAATATTGTTTTTTAATCTAATTAATACTAATTCTATTCTGCATCCAATTTTGAAGAGTAAGTACTTACTTAAGTCCATTTAAGTAGGTAGGTACTTATTTTTTCAAACTTCTAGGTATATGAATATCAATATTATTTGCAGGCATCACCAACTGTATTCTCTGCTGGGTTAGACATCAAAGAGATGTATAAACCTGATCCTAAGAGAGTAGAGTTATTCTGGACTACTCTACAAGGTGTCTGGTTGAAGTTATTTGGTTCTAAGTATATTACAGCTGCAGCTATAAATGTAAGTACTATGTAACTACTAAAGGAATATTACATTGCAGCAAGCCACACAAAAAATATAAACATTAAACAATGCACTTGGGACCTACCGGCTAACTTACATGTCTATCATATAATCACTTTCATCTGAGAGATGGATGTGACATTATTGTTACTTTTTTTGTATACTATATCTATGTTTTTTTGGCACAAATAAAACCTTATCAAAGACAAGTAGCAATGTATCATATCCATCTGTCAAATGAAAGCGTTAAGTTAACCGGTAGGGCCCCTGTCCTCTACAAACAATAACCTCCGTAAAATATAGTTTGTTGTAGTAGTAGTAGACAAAAATGCTTAAGTGGCCACTTTTTGTTCTCCATACCTTATGTACTAAATGAGCAATTTTAATCAAGATGAGGGATTGAGGGTATAGGGGTCTTAAATCTATAATGGTCTTATTGTAATAATACCTTGATTTTACAATAATATACTGTGCTCATATATTATTGTTTATTGTCCTTAGATTATTTATTAGCTGATCAGACAGTTGAATGAATTACTTAATGATTTTTACTTTTTTTATTTTGAGATTTATGATGCTAATTCTGAATGGTAATATGTTCCAGGGCCATGCCCCAGCAGGTGGTTGCCTTTTATCAATCTCCTGTGAGTATAGAGTGATGGCCTCAGGCAAGTACACGATTGGTCTGAACGAGACGGCTTTAGGCATTGTTGCTCCGATGTGGTTCATGGACTCTTTGACCAACACCATCCCACAAAGGCAGGCTGAAATTGCCCTCACTACAGGCAAGATGTTTTCAGTGGATGAAGCTTTAAAGGTATACAAAATTAAGTATTTCTATGAACTTAAACTATTATACTATTACTCTTGTGCAGCGTCGTAGCTAGGGGCAGGCAAGGGAGACAGCTGCCAGGGGCGCACTTTGCTGACCCATAGCTAGAAATTAAATCTTATGGTGAAAAATTCATATCTTGTCGGCGCTCATGATCCTTAAAATAAGTCTCGGGCGCAAAATTCAAATCTTGCCAGGGGTGCTCATGGCCCTAGCTCCGACGCTGCTTTTGTGGATTTTATTCCCATCTGAAACATATTTATTTGGTGCACACAAGTATGTATTTACAGTACAGCGAAAAAAATTTGAGCATTTAAACCTACTAAAATACCTAAACATTTGACAAAAACCGACCTTATTACACGATATTAAGGTGCACTTTCGTTTGTTCTCAGACAACAAATGAAAGTTTACCTTAATGTCTTGAGATATGGTTGATTTTTGCCAATTTTCAGATATTTTTGGTAGGTTTGAATGCTCTGCATTTGACGCTGACTATGTACAGGCATGAGTCAGTTACACTGGTTATACATGGTGTTAATGAATGAACCAAAAATGGGAAAATTGCTTCTTCGAACCATCAAACTGAACTATTTTTACATGGGACCAACTCTGAAATCACGAAAAAATTCAGCTGTTTCATACAAAGATTAATAAAATATCAAAAGTATAAAACAGCTGATTTTTTTCGTGATTTCGGTTTTCCCCTTTTTAGTTCAGTCATTAACACGTTGTTAAATTAATAAAGTAGGCCTATTTTACCGAGACTGATGTGAAAAAAAGGTAAATAATTTTTCACTATGTTGTATACTTATTCTAGGTGGGCCTTATAGATGAAACAGCATCCGGCAAGGAAGACGCCATAGCGAAGTGCAAACAGTTCATAGGTAGATTCGACAAAATCCCGCCGCTAGCCCGCGCTTTCACCAAACAGAAGATCCGTTCCCGTGCCCTCGACTGGCTCAATAAGAACCGCCAGGCGGACTTACAGGAGTTCCTACAGTTCGTTAACAGTCCGATTGTGCAGCAATCCTTAGAAATGTACATGATTATGCTCAAGCAAAAGGCTGCTAAGTAACTTGACCAAGTATTTTAGTTAATACGCCTATAGACAGCGTCGTAGCTAGGGGCTGGCAAGGGGGCGGTTGCCAGGGTGCAATCCTCGGGCGCACTTTGCTGACCCATAGCTAGAAAAAAATCGAAAAGTCTTGGGTCGCAAAATTAAAATATTGCCAGGGGCGCTCATTATCCTAAAAATATGTGTTGGGGCGCAAAATTCATATCTTACCAGAGGCGTTCATGACCCTAGCTCCGACGCTGCCTGTAGACAAGTCAAGACCACAGAGGAAAAAATCACTACTACGCAAGACGGTCGCTGTCTGATACCATCTCTTCTGATTCCATTTGATTTTTTTAACTCAATAGAGTTGATGTCTCTTTTTTTAATAATTCTGACAAAAAAAGGGCTGATGAAGACATTGTATAAATTGAATTCATGTCCTAAATTTTTTCTACTTAAAATTTACTACCTATCTATCAGTGGCGAGGGGTGAAATTATGGCGAAGGTAAGCCGTACTACAAAAATGTTGTGATCTGCATAGTGGATAGGTGGGGTGGGATTTCTAAAAGGTAAGCCGATGGGAATCGGCTTGTTTGGACCCTTCGCCACTGCTATCTATAAGTCTGTTTATCCTCACTTGTCCTAATTTAATAAACAGCTAATGACAGTTGTCATACGTCTTTTAAATATTAATCATTACAATAATTAGCAATTACTTTTGTAATGTGTGTGAGGAAAACCTTATTATTGTAAAGAATTTTATAATTATTTTTTCATTGAAGGGTTGGGTGATGATTGTTTACCAAATAAGACAAGTAAGGATAAACAGACAAATGAATCTTTTTACAATAAAGTAGGTGAAATAATCGGAGGATGATGGTGAAAGAACTTATATAGTCAATCCAAAAGTATTTGTGGTCCCAGTTGTGTTGTTTTTAGATTTTTATACTGTTTCAATACCTACAATGGCTACAAATATGTAAAATGCACGGCAAAATGTAATTATAAGACTATTTTTATAATAAAACCCTATTTAATTATGTACATACTACCTATAGAAAATCAATTATGTATCCCATAGTATGTTTTTTTAGGATACAAAGATCTAATATTTATTGAATTTTAATAAATAGATTATTTGTAAATTATTGAGCCGTTTTTTCTCATACCGCTACAGAAACTATAGTAAATATATCAAACTCGACTTTGAACAACTTTATATACTTATCTAGATTTTATGGCACGAGTTTATCAGTCATACTATAATATCTTGCCGCAATCATAAAAATAAAGCAAAGATAACTGAACCGCAAACGGTCATATCATACAGTAATTGCAAACCAAAACATTTTTAAAGATGTTTTCCTTAAGATCACTATTAAAGGGGGCTAAAAGCATTATATTTAGGCGACATATTTCTGGTGCATCAAAGCCCTTGGTAGATCTGAAGGTAGATAATGAGGGAATAGCAGTATTGGCAATGCACCGTCCTCCGGTCAACAGCTTGAACGTGGAGTTGTTGACTGATATAGCTAATGCTTTAGAAGAAGCAAATAAGAGCAAGTACAAAGGAATAGTATTAACTTCAGTAAGTACGTATATTCTTTGTAAAAAAGCAGGGAGTTTATTTTATCACTTATTTAATAAGCATTTCTTGTTTCGTTTACTGATAGCAATTTCATTATTTTATCTATGATGGCTATTGGGGTAGATTTGTTTCTAGTTCAAAACTTCGATAATTTTATCATAAATCTATAGTTAGCTTTCATATTGCTGTTTCAGAATTTGGCTTCCATTTTCACTGCTGGTATAGATATAAATGAAATGTATCGACCCGATGTCAATAGACTGACACAGCTATGGAAAGCTTCACGACGAGTCTCATCTCAACTTTTAACTTCCGGCTATGTTTCAACAACTGCTATTACAGTATGTATAGCCACACATCTTAATTTTTCTTTTTTGATTGGCTCAATCTCAACAAATACGATCGTTTTCTCTTCAGTGATCAGCGACCCAGGATTTGTTGCTTTTCGGAAGCTGGATGTAGTTAAGTCTAAAAAGCGGCGCAGTAGGATAGGAGTCGCTAAATTGCACGTTCTATGTACTAAGTGCAATAAAACGCAGAGTCATCAATGAAATCGTTTTGTTAAAGGGTCACACATCAGCCGCTGGATGCATCTTTGCTATTTTGTCTGAATATAGAGTGATGATAGATGGACCGGCCACCATTAGCCTTAACGAAACAGACCTGGGCATATTCGCTCCCACATGGATATTCGAAGCATTGATCCATGTGATGGGCAGACGACAAGCTGAGCTAGCGTTAACTGCTTCAACTAAATTTACTCCTAAAGAAGCCTTAAAGGTAAATAATATGTATTACATAAGTAATAGTATAATATAACACTTCAGTGACTTTCAATAGGCGTTAGACTGCAATGAACATAGTCTTGCAACATATGTAACATTGTTACAATAATATAGCCTATTGAAAATATATTATTTAGCGAAAACATTGGTACCTAGTAAACATTATCTCATCTAACAATCTTTTTTTTTTTAGTTGAGCTTTGGAAGAATTTGTAAAATAGTAACCATACCCCAAGGATTGTTATTAGGACCTCTACTTTATAAACATAACATAATTTTACAGTTTTTGAAATTCTTACGTTTAATGTAGTTAACTATATTTTTACTAATAAAATAGGTTATAGTAGAATTAAGTAACAATACCACAAGTTTTCTTTAACAGACAGGCCTAATCGATGATACCGCAACAAACAAAGAAGACGCTATCGAAAAATGTAAAGAATATGTAAGGAAATCTGATAAGATAGTTCCTTTCGCTCGGAAAAGGACCAAGGAAAACATTAGGAAAAGTGTTATCGACTTGTGGATGGAAGAAAATCATCCAGACTATTTGCCAAAGTATTTAAAAGAACTAACAAGCCCAGAACGGCAGAAATCATTGGAATTGTATTTACAAGAAATGAAAAATAAAAAGAAGAGGAAGACGTAGTAGGTACCTATACCAAAATTTCATGTTCAGAGAAGTATTTATGTTTCTGATGTTTTATTTCTAATTTCTGTAAGCTGATTCCTCGATTTAGGTTCTTCTATCTGCGTTTTCGTCGTTTATAATTTGCCGTTTTTTGGGGCCCAACGAAAGTGTTAGGTAAGAGGTAAAAAAAGTTTTGTCTTTTTTAAAATACCATGTTCTAGTTGTGGCAAGTGGTGGCAAAGGTAATAATCTCCATTCTGCTGTTACTTTCGTACATTTGTGAAGTCAAAGTGACTTTAATTTTTTAATATTTATTCACGCAAATGAAAATGCTGTAACTTTTTTCTGTTACTAAAGGAGCTTATTCTACCCCTAAAAATAATCAGGCAATTCGATTTTTTTCAGACATTCCCCATTCTAGCTTAGTAGTGAATGATCTTCATAGGGTGTTTTTTTTTAAATAATGTATTTCCTGTTCAATTCAAATAGGTACTATACTTATAATGCTTATTAAAACCAGATGAAAGAAATGAGTATCTATCTTTTTA
The DNA here is from genome assembly GCA_928269145.1 of Agriphila tristella. Taxonomy (NCBI): domain Eukaryota; kingdom Metazoa; phylum Arthropoda; class Insecta; order Lepidoptera; family Crambidae; genus Agriphila; species Agriphila tristella. The sequence goes on from OV743431.1 coordinate 38,446,131, forward strand.
TTGATTACAAAACTAAGGATAGTGCTTTAAACATAAAAAAATAGGTATATCTTGCACCTGTTAGAAGTCGTCACCAAACAAGGCTGCAGTTTCGGGATCTACCGTTTCTGTGAGCCCCATCTGCATATCCGTCCACTCCTCGCGCTGATTGTCTATGAAGTAATTGATCTCCAATACTCTGTCTCTGTTGCGCTTTATCTCGTTGCTAGAAAGAAAAAAATAGAAATATACATTTTTGAAGACTTATGAATCGACGGTGGAGGTAAAAATATATTTATATTGGCAGACTAAGGATTCTTAACTCCTAATGTACCTACAGAATAAAGCTTCAGATTTGGTCCTCATTCGTATTTTTGGCTTGCGCAATAGAACTACAAATAACTGCCACCAGTATCATCATCATGTCAGTTATCATGACTTCTCTAGTAACTAACTTACTCATTGACTCCTTGTACGAAATCGTGGCTCGCGTCATAATTAAACCCGCCCTGGAATCTATGAAGCGCATGTCATGTTGTCCGATGACTGCGCGACTAAGTTTATCATCAAGTCATGAGCAAATATTACCTTTCTAGTTACTGCTACAAACTTACTCATTAGCTCCTTGTACGAGATCGTCGCGCCACTTGGTGGCTCGCGTCGTGATCAAGTCCTCCCTGGCATCTATGAAGCGCATGTGGTTGTCCGAAGACTGCGCCACTAGGTTCATCATCGCGTCGCGATCCATCATTATCTGCCAGAATACAAATAATTTTAAAGTTGTAACAAAACAGAAAAAAACTGTACATACTTTAACCGATTATTGAACGATCGTAAATTATAAAATTACCAACTTCCTTAAGATTTTAGTAGAGCAAATCGAGCGCTTTTTGCATAATGGGATGCGATCTGTAAAATAGATGTTATCACTAGAAGTACCCACTGTTTTAGCTATCGTTGCGCACATACGTATGAATCATACATAGTAGGTTATATTAACTATTAAAGTTGAACATGGGATGATTATCTTTAACTCCCAAAAAAACCCATTGACGCTGATGCCAGACAGAATTTTTTTCATGAAAACGAACCTCAAACAGCTCGGGCGGTGCATCTGCCAGCATACTCTTGTTCCCTAGCAGTTTGGACAATGTCTCGAACTGGCGCATCGACCATACGCCCTCGTTCTCGCGCCAAGCACCGAATGCATTACGAGATACTTCCAGAAGCTTCGTTAGCATTTCCGTTATGTTAACTGCGAATTGGACGCGGGACTCCTGCAAAATTGTGGTCATTATTTTAGTTGTTTGTTAGCCTATCCTTCTTGCAAATCACAAAATGCCCTTTTGAAAGGCACAAGTCACAATATTTGTGTCAACCACCAAAACAGTTGGGTAGATTAAATCAGAATGAAACCCGCATTGGGCTTATGTGGAGGCTATGACTTTTCCCCTTATCCACATTTAAATGGCTAATGACAATGAAGCACAAACCGAAATTTTAAAAAGAAAATAGAAAGGAATTTCCCTCTGATCCCACGTCTTACGCTAGAATTAACAGCGAGTGCTACCGATCAGAATATAATAATTACCTCGCATTGCTCATACAGTTGCATTTCGATGGTCATCAGACTCTTCCATAGTTCATACAGTATGTCATTAAAGGTGTCCCCCAGGTCTATTACTTGGGGCTCTAATTGTTCTATCGTTGTTTTTTTTTCGGCGAACTTCTGGATCATCTCGTTCATCTTTGTCACCAAAGGTTTTTTCTTTTCTTCAAACACCTCCACCACTCTGTTGAAAATTAAGCTTGCTTTGAAAAATTTGCCGTGACAACCAGTCAATATCGTGATTAGGTGCCATGCCAGCTAATCCTATAGGTTTGGTTCATTGAATGGAACTTACGTTTTGCTCTTTTTAACGCTATCTTCTAGGGCATTAAGCACGAGGTCTTTGAATAGTTTAATTTCGTTTTGGCGTACATTGTAAGCTTCTTGAGCAAACTCCACCAAGCCAGCCATTGTTTCTACGTATTGTTCTTTGTATCTAAAAATATCAACAAAAAGCTGTTTAAATGTAAATAAATGTAAAAAAAACCTTTAATCAACAATCTTTAGGTTGTGCAAGCCGTATAGCATGGAACTTGTAGCTATTTTTTGATAAAGCAAGCTGTTTGATTCTTTGCCTCATCAAATAAAAAAAACTATTTACTGTTCGTAAAAGCCTATGAGCTCGCCTCCGATTTTAAGCAGCAGGGTGCCATCAGGATCCTTTTCGAACATGGACTCCAGCAATTCCGGCCCACTTAGGTATTCCACAAAGGACAACGCGTAGAATTCTACTCGAGCTTCGTATTCTTCTTTGGCGAGTCTCTCCTTCTCTGCCTTCTCGTCTGATTCATCCAACTTTCGAAGTAGACCTCTAACAATATAGAGATTATTATTAGCATGACCTCTGGATTTCTCTATGGTCTATCTACCTTCATAATCCTAAATAGCAGTGGCATTTTTTAATAAACGTTGACAATACACATCACCATCTGGGAGTTTTTGTTTAAGGCGATTAGTGCCCTCACAGCTGTATGCCTCGAAAGACATCAGAGAAGTACAGAGTTGTATACAAAGTGACTTTGAAAATATAACAAAATGGGCTTACAATAATGGCATAATTTTTAACCTTTCTAAAACAAAATGTATGCACATACACTCGCCCTATAATGCGATAGCTAAGCATGTGAACCACTCAGAAGTAGCCATAATAGGTCACAGTTACGAATGCCTACATAAAAATAAATTAAATTGTAAATGTTCTAATATAGAATTGGTGGAAACCTATAAGTACCTAGGAATAAGTATAGATAAAAAAATAATTGGAAATCGCATGTAAATAATGTCTGTGCAAGGTTGAGATCCATATTGTGCAAATTTTACCAGTTAAGGTATGTGTTAGATAAGAAGACTATGAAAACAGTATATATTGCGCTGGCAGATTGATTAATAAGTTATGAATTAAATATATATGGTCGTACTTTTGCTTCCTACTTAAAAGATATAAAGCATTTACAATTCAGATTACTTAAATATTTGGTCACTAAAAAAGGTAAAAGAGAAATGTAATTGGGATTATGATAAATTATTTTCTATCTGTCAAATACTTCCATTAGAAAACAAAGTAAAATATATGATAGAAATTACTATAGCGAAGAATATAAATAGCGGTAGCTAGAGCCGCGTTGGAGTTTTGAAGGGCAATAGAAAAATATATCTGGTTTTTTCCTGGGGGTGGGCATCATACTGTTCTGGGGAGGGCACGGCCCACCCGGCTCACCCCCTTCCTACGCCAATGACCATAAGTTTGAACAGTCGAGCTTAATAATATGTGGATACATTTGTATATTACAGCGCCTAATACTCTTCGTTTTCATTTATGACTAGCGGCCGCCCGCGACTTCGTCTCCGTGGCAAGGTTTTTTGCAATCCCTCGGGAAAAATATCTACTTTTTTTCGGGATGAAAGGTACCCTATGTCCTTCTTTGTACCCCGACAACGTGTAAGCAAATTTTATGATGATCGGTTCAGTAGTTAGTTAAGACATGAAGGCGTAACAAACAAACAGACTTTCGCATTTATGATATTAGTAAGGATAGCCAACATCTGATTCTGATTGACCTCGACCTCGACGACAACAAGTCAAATAACACTTTAACTAATTTTCGGACAGCTGAGGAGGCGTATTTTATCAGGGAGTAGGTAGGGGTGCTGGCTGGTGCACTTAGGGAGGATAGAGTCAGACGGAATTATAATAGGTACCTACCTCCGTAAGAAAATGTATGGAGTATAGTATAAGAAACATGTACAAATAACAGCCTAGCTAGACCATGGATTGCCAAACTTTTTAGCCTAAGGGCCAGACTAACTCCTCCACGAAGTCCTAAGGGCTAGGACCTAGCTAGCTCATCGTACCATCATACTGTAAATTACAGTATGTTGGTACACCGGTCCGCTTTCGTGGGCCGCCGGGCCGGAGCTGGCCAGCGAGCCCTAGTTTGGAGACCCCTGGCCTAGAAAAGGCTTAACAATTCTTGAAGATCGGTACCTTGATTACGTAAAGCTGTTGCTAACAATTGTCGATTGAAATCGATTGAAAGCGCAGTTGTATTGCTGCTTTAGTTAAGATAGTTGTCACATTGGTTCTAACTAAAGCAGCAATGTAACTGCGATTTCTGTCAGAGTTGATTGCAACAAAATTACAAAATCACCCCCCCAGGGGCCGTATTATGACCTCTTATTTCCAGGCAGTTTTCTGACTGGCTATCAATCTATCTCTTTTATTTGCTATACGACGAGAAAGAGATGTCACTACAGCAATTTATAAATCTGGCAGGATTTAAGAGCTTGTAATACGGCCTCTGGTCAGGATTATTGTAATTTATAGTTCACCTGAACAAGGCCACTCCATTCTCCCTTTCCTCTTCAGTGATGATCTTATAGTCCAGGTATGTGACTCGGACGAGGGCCGACTTTATAAACTGATACGACATAGGATCGTCGCAGCACGGATTCCCTTTGAAACTCACTGACCGAAGCTTACGGAACCTTCGAAGATACGCCATCTACGCACATTAAAATGGTTTGTATAAATTAAAATCAGTGATTTTGTATCCATCATCTATCTATCCAGCATATAGTTTAGGTGATTACTGGCTTTTAACAATCGTTAAGGACAGGTGAAAATGGCTATGGCTGAAAAGCTGTTTACGATACTAATTTCTTTTTCAAGAACATTACTCCTTAGGGATCATCAAACTCACCTCTTTGAAGTCTTCAATCAAGTTATCTCCAATGCTGAAAACAAGTAACTTTTCCAACGCTTCCAAGTTTTCCAACTTCCTTATTTTATTGTGGAACAACGTGAGAACTTCGACGTTCACCAAAGCATCTAGATTTTCAATCTTTTCTATCTTGTTGAAAGACAAGTCAAGTTCATTCAAGCCGGTAAGCTGTTCTAAATTTTCTATTCTTTCAATTAGATTGTGCGCTAGGGTCAATTTAGTGAGCGACTTGAGCATCCAGAGGTGGTCTATTCTTAAAATGTTCTGAAACTCTAGCCTCACAGTAGCTGCCTCATCTAAATGGACTCCTTCTTCAGCAAATAGTCGACCAGCTTCTTCAGTTGGACCTTTAATAATTATGCAAGTATACATTTAATACACTAGTTAAAAGACTTTCAACTATACGCTACGTATGTATGTATATGAGTGCCCCCAGCAAGATTTGAATTTGGCGCCCCAAGACATTTTTTTAGGTTTAATAAACGTCCCAGACAAGATTGAATTTTGCGCCCCAAGTCTATGGGTCAGCAAAGTTGCGCCCCTTGCCAAACTAGCTACGGCGCTGGGTATGTACAGAAACTGCTAAAAAGAGGATAGTATATTTAGAAAATACTAAATTGGTAGCCGGTATCTAATTTTGAAATTGGGCATAGGAAAATTTGTTGACTGTAATAGTAGTTAAGTACTTAATAAAAATAAAGTTTACCATATTCCAAGATGCAACGTGTAAGCATAGCATTATCAATAACGCCTGGTTCAATAGCTGGATGTATAATAAGACTGTTTAGCGATATCTTTTCCTTTGCTTCGGAAGACATTATGCCTTATTTGTTAAATGAAAGTTTTTTAGTAGTATTTAATTAAGAAACAATAAAGGTATTGATTGGCGACAGATGACAAAATATTACTTTCCTCTGGACGACAACGATGACAACTTGGTAGGCACATAGACTTAGAAATTTTTTCGCTATATTAAGTTTATGGTAGGCAATGGTATATTTTATTTACTAACAAATTATGTGTTGCTATGATACACCAACCCAAAGTGTAGGTAAATCAACCAAACGCACGACTCGCTTTCACATAATTTAAAAGGTCTATTAATGCCTCTAGATTTTTTTTCAAGTGCTTCTTGTGAACTATCTCACAATCAGTAGGCAACTTATGAGCGGAGTTACTGTTAATCAAGCTCTGCCCGTCCGCCATTCGTATTTTCGCTAAATATTTTAAACTTCGCGCTGAAAACGATTAGGTTAGGATACATCACATCACATCCGGTTTGCTAAGTTTCGCCCGTTATGAGCCGTTTACACGGGTCAACTTGTTAAGTAATTTAGTTAAAATTAAGTTGTCGGTCAACTAAATCTTCGCGTGTAAACAGCCAATCAAGTAGTAAGTTGCCCATTAAGTGGGAAAATGATTAAGTAAATAGAATCTAGTCTATTTTTAGGCAAGTAACTGCGCCGACTGCACCACATGCCACAGAACATAGAAGTAGATAGAAGTAGTATAGTATGAAAACCAGTGTAACCAAACAAACACATTAAAAATCGAAGCCAAGCCCCCCACTCAATAGTTACATGCTACGCACACACACTTTGTGAACACATAATTGGATAAAAAGTAAAAATTTATAATATTTCAGAAAGCCATAAATCACAAAGTTTGTTTATTTAGATTCAGTCGTATTACCATAGCAACTTGGTACGAAATTAAATAATACGTACATTTATAATGCTGCTACTCAGCCGCTAGATGGCGTAAGCTAATTTTAATAGTGCGATTTACCACCTTATTTATTAACACAAAGTACTTTAAGAAAATTTTAGGAGATAAGGGAAACCGGGTTGGTTAACATTCTTCACTTAGCTTATCCTAAATAGTTTCATATTAATAATTCGTGTAAACCCTATTTCATAATTCGGCGGAATCCTGACATTTCTTAATTACTAGGCAAGAAATATTTGAATTTCAAAATTCAGAAACCCAAATAAAATAAATATATCGGATATCGGATGTTTCGAAAAGCAACACTTACAGATAGATAACGCAATGGTGAATTCCACCACCATCCTTTACAGTTAGCTACCTACCATAGGGAAATCTTTGTTTCGGAGAGTACGCGGGAATTATAAGTAGGTATTAGGTAATCACCCTATTTACAGCAAATAAAGTTATTTGTATTTGGGATCTGTGACCAACAAGACCTGACAGCTGAGCTTCAGCACGTCAAGCACGTTCTGCGAAGTAACAAATTGCCAGTACCACGCCTCCCCTCCAACCCAGAAACCGTGTCAAGCCAGCCATAGTAGAACGACCATTCTACCTTACATGAAAGGTGTCATTGACAAGATTGTAGGTATTCTGAAGAGTGTGTCTATCAAGACCTCAAGCCGACGAGGAAGATAAACCAACTCTTACGACCTGTCAAGTGCAACATCCCTTTTCAAGGTGCAGGCGCTAGGCGTCTACAAACTAGATTGCGACTGGGCTCTCTTACATCGGGCAAACAAAGAAAAGTATAGGCGTAGAAGTATATGCGCGTTAAAGAACTTGCCAAGTTATGTGCCGGCACCTATACCTATCGAGTTCATTTCAATAGTTACTTTCCGCCCCGCACAAGTTCAGGGGGTCAAGTCTGCTAATGTTAACGTCAAAAACGTGAATCAATGGTGTTGGAATGGTAGTGCTTTATTTGACACAGTTCTTGTTTCTTAAACCCAAAATCAAGATACAATGTGTTTCCGTTTTGGGTTTAAGAATCACAATGTGTTTCGGTTTTGGGTTTAAAAAACAAGAACTGTGTCAAAAAGCATTACCATTCAAACACCACTGAACCACGATTTCGACGTTAACATTAGCAGAATTGACCCCCAGGAGTGTAGTATTTTAAATCTAAAAATAACTTTAAAACGTTATTTTTATAAAACTTTATGGCTACATGACCAATTTCAAAATTACATTTAAACTAAGGATTTTTCCCTCTCATTTCTTGAGACTTTGCAGCCTTGTAGGGGAAGCAATTTTCATTAAATTGCCTCGAATGATTAAAATCCTTGATAATAAAATGCTAGCTTCCCGGACTCGCCTATAACGTACTATTTAAGTTGACTAAAATTCCGTGCTGTTTTTGCGTGTTTTCAGTGGTGAGTGTATCAAATCAACTGTTATTTAGACGTTTATCATTTACTTATAATTTTTTTTGCTATGGTGATAATACTTTTCTTTCAACTCTTCACAGTCACATCTTTTCTCGGTCTCCCCTATTGAGTGACATTTCCGCCATTCTATATTTTAGTGTTTATGAAAGTTCAAGAATATGTCCAATTGTGCGTTGGAATATGGATCATAAGTGTATACCGCATAAAGGTGGATATTTATTGTTATGAATTTTAAAAGGAAAATATCAGTTGAATTTTTAATTAAAATCAAAATTAATTAAATAAAGCTCGCCTCCGATATTTTATGCACCCGTTTGCTAAATGATATATGTGGATATCGATTTTGTTGAGGGAGGCTTACGACCTCGTTTATATTATGACAATCTGTGCACATGATGCTGTCATGTCATTATTTGACTTGACACACTACAATGTGAGACTTCGAGAATTAAACACGCATAATGGAGAGCTTATATAAAGTGATTGTATTTTGATAGTAGCAGTTATAGTTCAATAAAGGATATGTGAACCTGAACCCTCCTAGTTTCCCTGACCACAAATTACAGGTTATGGGCCTTATACAGGGAACTAGGAAGGAAATAGAAAAAAACGTTTTGTGAGTTTGAAAACTCATCATAGCAACGCTGCCTGTTTACAAAATAACGTTAGCAACGCCGCTAACAGAAAAAAGTATGTTTGCTCCTGGTCTACACAGTTGTCTATTTCGAAACAAACGAAACGACTTATGTAAGGCGATAGCAAAAACTTGCATCTTTCATTTGAACCTAGTCATTTGCAGGCGCTCCTTCAAAACAAATAGTTTTAGCGATTTGAAGTGAGCAGGTAATTATAACGAACCGAATGTTTACTCCTGGCCTACACAGTTGTCTATTTCGAAACAAACAAAATGACTTATGTAAGGCGATAGCTAAGACTTGCATCTTTCATTTGAACTTAGTCATTTGCGGGCGCTCCTTCAAAACAAATACTTTTAGCAGTTTAAATTGAGTAGGTAATTATAAAGTTTCGTATGTTTGCTCCTGGTCTACACAGTTGTCTATTTCGAAACAAACGAAAAGTTTTATGTAGGGCCGTAGCTAAGACTTGCATCTTTAATTTGAACCTAGTCATTTGCGGGCGCTCCTTCAAAACAAATAGTTTTAGCGATTTGAAGTGAGCAGGTAATTATAACGAACCGAATGTTTACTCCTGGCCTACACAGTTGTCTTTTTCGAAACAAACGAAATGACTTATGTAAGGCGATAGCTAAGACTTGCATCTTTCATATAAACCTATTCATTTGCGGGCGCTCCTTCAAAACAAATAGTTTTAGCGGTTCGAAGTGAGCATGTTATTTTAACGAACCGAATGTTTTCTCCTTGTCTACACAGTTGTCTATTTCGAAACAAACGAAAAGACTTATGTAGGGCCATAGCTTAGACTTGCATCTTTCATTTGAACCCAGTAATTTGCGGGCGCTCCTTCAAAACAAATACTTTTAGCGGTTTGAAGTGAGCAGGTTATTATAACGAACCGAATGTTTACTTCTGGTCTACACAGTTGTCTATTTCGCAACAAACGAAAAGACTTATGTAGGGCCATAGCTAAGACTTGCATCTTTCATTTGAACCTAGTCATTTGCGGGCGCTCTTTCAAAACAAATAGTTTTAGCGGTTTGAAGTGAGCATGTTATTTTAACGAACCGTATGTTTGCTCCTGGTCTACACAGTTGTCTATTTCGAAACAAACGAAAAGACTTATGTAAGGCCATAGCTTAGACTTGCATCTTTCATTTGAACCTAGTCATTTGCGGGCGCTCCTTTAAAACAAATAGTTTTAGCGATTTGAAGTGAGCAGGTAATTATAATTTATAACGAACCGAATGTTTACTCCTGGTCTACACAGTTGTCTATTTCGAAACAAACGAAAAGACTTATGTAGGGCCATAGCTTAGACTTGCATCTTTCATTCGAACCTAGTAATTTGCGGGCGCTCCTTCAAAACAAATACTTTGAGCGGTTTGAAGTGAGCAGGTTATTTTAACGAACCGTATGTTTGCTCCTGGTCTACACAGTTGTCTATTTCGAAACAAACGAAAAGACTTATGTAAGGCCATAGCTTAGACTTGCATCTTTCATTTGAACCTAGTCATTTGCGGGCGCTCCTTCAAAACAAATACTTTTAGCGGTTTGAATTGAGTAGGTAATTATAAAGTTCCGTATGTTTGCTTCTGGTCTACAAAGTTGTCTTTTTCGAAACAAACAAAAAGTTTTATGTAGGGTCATAGCTAAGACTTGCATCTTTCATTTGAACCTAGTCATTTGCGGGCGCTCCTTCAAAACAAATACTTTTAGCGGTTTGAATTGAGTAGGTAATTATAAAGTTCCGTATGTTTGCTTCTGGTCTACACAGTTGTCTATTTCGAAACAAACAAAACGACTTATGTAAGGCGATAGCTAAGACTTGCATCTTTCATTTGAGCCTTGTTATTTGCGGGCGCTCCTTCAAAACAAATACTTTTAGCGGTTTGAAGTGAGCAGGTAATTATAACGAACCGAATGTTTACTCCTGGTCTACACAGTTGTCTATTTCGAAACAAACGAAACGACTTATGTAGGGCCATAGCTAAGACTTGCATCTTTCATTTGATTCTAGTCATTTGCGGGCGCTCCTTCAAAACAAATAGTTTTAGCGATTTGAAGTGAGCAGGTAATTATAACGAACCGAATGTTTACTCCTGGTCTACACAGTTGTCTATTTCGAAACAAACGAAACGACTTATGTTAGGCCGTAGCTAAGACTTGCATCTTTCATTTGAACCTAATCATTTGCGGGCGCTTCTTTAGCCTATTATTATAATAGCGTTTCTACGCGTACTAACGGAATTCTACGATTTGAGTATTTTGCCTATGTGTATCTACCTATTTATAGCCCAATTTTTTCAATGAGTAACGGTACATTTTGATGTGCTTACATAGATTTAGCATTTTTCAATGATTCCTCACATAAATTAATCCATATAACGAGTTGTTAAGGTTGTTATTGCGTGCAGGCAAGATTTCCCTAAAAAAAATTTAAAAAACCTATAACTTTTTTTGGTTTGTCAAAACAAACAAAATTTTATCAAAACAAATCAAAACTAACGGAAAGCAATCATAATGCGTAATTTTTTTTGCCATATGGGGTGGCTATCTTCCTGTGAAGATAGCCACCCCACTTTGCATTTTTTTCTAGAGAATACGGAGTCTAAACAAACGAAAATTTCAATCAAAACAAACGAAACTACTAAATATCTATCGAATAAAATTTAAATAAAACCATTTGGTGGAATGGGGTGGCTAGCGTGAAGATAGCCACCCCACTTTTGTTTTAAAAAAAAAGTATGAAGGAAATCGAAACAAACGATTTTTTTTCCAAAACAAATCAAAACTAACGCTAAACTAACGTCCTGCACCCTCAAAACCTGGGCACTCGAATTGGGGTGGCTATCTTCACGGAGGTTACTTCATCATACTCACAGTTATACTTGTGGTTATTGTAATAGTCCGTGAACATATTTTCTCAGTCAATATCCAATTTATTCTCCAGAAGTTTTGTAGTCATAGTACTGGAATATATTTCTAACTTAATCATGCTCAGCGTGTTTACTTGTGGTTATTGTATTGTAATAGTCCGTGAAATATCATAAATAAGTAATAATAGCCCATTCTCAATTGTTGACAAAGTAATAGCCAGTTTATAATCTTGGCCAATATTCTCATGTATCGAATTCGTCCGATATTAACAAGGCATGTCCCTCCCTGGGGTATTACGGACCTTCCCTGGGGTATTACGGACCTCATACACCTAAATACGAAGACAATAGAGGCAACAATGGAATATCGACGTTTATTTGCACCAGAAGCTGTGCGTTCCAACTTGATTGCTCACGGTTGAACGAATCCATTCCTTCACAATGAATATCGGAAAAAATCCACTTTAACGTCGTCCCCAGCTTATTTACTGTTGTCGTTTGCTCGTCGGACAATATGGATACTTCTACAGGTTTTAATAAATGTCCACCTGCAACATTTTCATGTAGGTATAAATATTTAATCGTGGACCAATAAATAAACAAAGGACATCTGGAACAATTGTTTGTGTTTCAGGCGTCTGATTAAAGTATTCCAAAAATGTATCACTAGATCCTTTTCCTGAACAGAGTTGTCCATCCATCCATATTCCATATTATCCAAAGCTAAGATTGTTTTTGTGTAAAGTACTAAATGGCTATCTATCTTGATTAACTTTAAAACATAATAATTTAACCCTATGTTTTGTATCCTTTTTAACAAGTTAACCTAAAATGATAGAAGTTTCCTCTAGAAGAAGATGTTATCGGTAACCCAATAGATAAAATGCAGTTGACTGTCTTTATTGTTTCATGTAATTAGTGTTTTGTTTTCTTGTGAAGTCCCGTAAAAATCCCCGTTTCCTTGTGGCCAAACTAAAATGGCAAACTAATTTGGCCACGAGAAAAGTAGCCAAACCGTAGTATACCTAAGTCACTGTTAAAACGAATCCCCATTAGAGGAAAGGAGGGTAATTTGGAATACCGTTTTGTTTCAGACCTGCAACTTTTTTCCGTGAGGTATTAATAAAATGAAACCTTGATTAAATTGAAGCTATATTATCTTACTATCGATGTGCAAGCTATCAAAAACAAATACACATCTCTACAGGTTAAAATTTTAGTTTGAATGCAAAATGGCTCAATTCAGATTTGGAGATAGGGTGCAGGTATTTTGGAATAGGAGTATTCCAAATTATATTCACCATGCTTAACTTAGTTATGTAAGCTATTACTAAGTAAGTGTTTGAGAAGAAAGTGGAAGGTTTGTGATTATAATATTAATCCCAGAGAGCAACTCTGTAAAATCGGTTCCTAAACCAACTGAAGGTAATTTGGCATACCATTTTGGTATTCCAAATTACCTTCAGTCAAGATTAAATATCGTGATGGTAGGTAAATGATTTAAATGTGAAAGGATAATTTTTCTCTAAGTAAATAAAAAGAAATATGATTTATATTATAAAATTTAATCAGCCTTTAAGTACCTTCAATTAAATCTTGGAATATTCCAAATTAACATCACATTGGGTATTCCAAATTAGCAACAAGACGTAGTGGGACATAACCTCAATTTATTTATTTATAAATGTACAAACTGTTGAAATCAATGCTAATATGCAAAATTAATAACCTATTTTACAGTACACATAAAGCCAAACAACATAATCATAAGGAAATTTAGCGATGGGAATGGGTTAAACACGTACCTTATAATTTTTCTCACACGCTGTTCACCTTTTCAATCTCTAATCGCCATCTTAGAAAAATGACAGACTATCCATGAAAACACATCGATAGATGGCACTACTTGTGATAAGTTTACGGTCCATAAAACGAGATGGCGCCATTAGTTTTGGTGATACCCTGCTATCCCAAATTAACAACAGTATTCCAAATTACCCTCCTTTCCTCTATTAACTAGCAAGAAAAATCGCTACCTAGCCTGTTAAGGTCAAACCGCACTACAGCGGAGCGGCGCGGAGCGGCGCGGCGCGGCCAAATATTATTTCTATTGATTGCAATGATGCAAACCGCACTATAGCGGAGAGGCGCGGCGCGGCGCGGCGCGTACCGGCGCGGCACTGCAGATTTGGGTGCAAAAGAATATTTTGCCGCGCCGCGCCGCGCCGCGCCGCTCCGCGCCGCTCCGCTGCCGCTAGTGCGGTATAGCTGGCGGCGCGGCGCGGCCGAATATTCTTCATAATCGAGCTTCAGTCTATAGAGGGTATTTGGAAATATATATTTCTACTGATATTTCAGTGTACAAATTTTGATTAAATTACAAAGTGGTATTTTACGTGATCATTTCATAAATCATCATAATCATAACTCATCACAAATAAATAAATTAAAAATATGAGGATGTGTTGCTAAATCGTTGCTTGGAAATTCGTTCTAGGGAACGCGTGACCGAGCGTTCCATTTTCGTTCGTGCGTCCAACTTCAATGAAATCTTGCTACGTCTGGCAATTTGAGCCGCGCCGCGCCGCTCCGCTGCCGCGATAGTGCGTTTAGGAGAGGCCGCGCCGCTCCGCTGCAGTGCTGCGCCGCGCAGTGCCGCTCCGCTGTAGTGCGGTTTGACCTTAAGTACCTATGTGGTTGAAATGAAATCATAAGAAAAGAAACAAAAAAAAGAAAGTGAAGGAAAAAATGAAGAAATTAAATAGGAAAAACGATTAAAATATTTTTTGAAGAAAACTGTTTCTGAATGGAAAAGTAAACATTGGCGTAACAAAAGACAGAATTGGCATATCATGATTGGAGAAGAATCATCAGCAAATAGGATCAGGTTTGAGTAAGAAGGGGAAAACTGTAGAAAACTCTAGAAAGAAACTAATGTCAGTAAAACAAATAAAGAACGAAGTCGAGAAAGAAAAATGAAGGTGAAATGAAAGTAAATGAAGTGAAGAATATGTTTTGAGAGGAATCTGTTGTGAAGCAATATTTATCTTTTTGGAATAAGTTTATTTTTGAAGATGTTATTTTTGACAATTATTGTATGATGAGTTCGAGCAGGAGGTTTATAATAGTGAAAAAGATAAGGAGGAAGAAGTTTTATAAAGATGATGAAGTTGAGAAGAAGAAGGTTTTATAATGCAATGATGATGAATAAGTAGGAAGTTTTTTTATGATGATGAGATCGAGTGGGAGAAAAATAGAAGATGTTTTTTATGATGATGAGTCGAGTGGGAGAAATGTAGAAGAAGTTTTATAATGATGACGAGTCGAGTGGGAGTAAAGTAAAAGAAGTTTTATAATGAAGATGATGTTGAGTGGGAGTAAAGGTTTATAAAGATGTCGAGTAGGAGAGGTTTTATAAAGAAGATGTCGAGTAGGAGAATTTAATGAAGATGTTGAGAAGCAGAGGTTTTATACAGAAGATGTCGAGAAGGAGAGGTTTTATAGAAGATGTCGAGAAGGAGATTTTATATGGAAGAGGTAGAGAAGGAGTAATTTTATAATATTGAAGAAAATGAGTTGGAGCGAGAGTTTTGAGAAGAATAATTTTATGAGAAGAAGATATAATATTTATGAAGAATATTAGTAGAAGTTAGAATATAGAATTAAGGGGGTTAGGTTCCTTAGTTGTGTTAATGTAACTTGGAAGGATTTAAGAAGTTTATGAGTTTGGCAGGTGATTCGAAATTTGTCATGTTGTACTGGTAGGTAGAAAAATGCTTTAGTCAGGGTGGTCAGCATGTGCAGCAGATTGAGGGGGTGTGTTGAGGGAGGCTTACGACCTCGTTTATATTATGACAATCTGTGCACATGATGCTGTCATGTCATTATTTGACACACTACAATGTGAGACTTCGAGAATTAAACACGCATAATGGAGAGCTTATATAAAGTGATTGTATTTTGATAGTAGCAGTTATAGTTCAATAAAGGATATGTGAACCTGAACCCTCCTAGTTTCCCTGACCACAAATTACAGATTTTGCTCTTTTATATAATGCACCTCGGCATTTTTATATTATTTTTGAAGATTTTTTTGTTTGCCGTTCGTTCATACGACTGACGGAGCAAAATTCAAAGATGTGCGGAGCTTCGCAGATATGATGTTACACGGGTGCCGCCCACATGCGACTTCTACTGGGGGAAAAAAAATCTTTGTTCTGTGCCACATGCCATGCCCCCCCGCTGGGCGTGGCCACGCGCTGTACTTGCCGATTTGCGGAATTTCTACCGGTTTCGGGAAATATGAACTGTAGTCGCGATTAAATCGAGAATCGATTTAAGTCGGGTATTTTGGACGTACATACAAATTATAATCAAATATTGAATGGTATGTAAAACGAGAATATGGAAAAAAAACCGAATTCAAATCTCAATAATGTAATTTATCATAATATCGATTTTTAATGAAACGGCAAAGTTAGTGAAAGAGAATATGGGAAAAGACAACCTAATTTTATACGTCAATAATGTTGAAAATAGCTTTCACCTGTTTTTTTATTAGTGAAGTTAAAAAAACAGGTGCAAGTGATTTCTGGTTTGGCATTCGGGTAAGTAATTGGCAACACTGGGCACACTGACTACTCACTATTCACTTTAATGCAGGCCACACACCATCCAATCGATCGTCCAATCGGCATGAAACTACCGATTGGATCCAACCAAACTGACCGTGTGTGGCCGTGGATCGGTTGGACGATCGAACTGACGGAAAAATCAAAATGGCTGGATCATGCCGATTGGATCATGCCGATTGGACGGTGTGTGGCAGTGGGCAATCGATCGTATGATTTTCTTAACCGACTTCAAAAAAGGAGGTTCTTTATTCGATTGTATTTATTTGTTTTATCTTGTTCGCACGTATCTTCGATATTTATAGACTGATTTTGATGATTATTTTTTTCTTTTTTCTTTCTTTTTTCTTTTATTCGATTTCAAAAAAGGTAGGTTCTCTGTTTGACCTGTATCCGCGATTATCTCACGTTTGGCTGAACCGATTTTAATGCGGTTTTCAGAAAAGTATTTGTTGAATTTAGGAGAAGGTTTTAGTACCTATTTCAACCGACTTCAAAAAAAGGAAGTTCTCAGTTTGACCTGTATATGTATGTTTGTCCGCGATTATCTCAAGTTTAGCTGAACCGATTTTGATGCGCTTACCAGAAAAGCATTTGTTACATTTAGGAGAAGGTTTTGGTATTTTAACTGACTTCAAAAAAGAAGGAGGATCTCTTTTGGATTGTATATATATTTTTTATCATTGTTCGCGCGTATCTTCGATATGTATGGACCGATTTTTTTTATTTCAAAGAATTTTCTTGCGACATTTTTTATTTTTAAAATCGGTTCAGCAGTTCTTAATTCAAGTAATCCTGAAAATACTATGATTAACTACCTTGATGACTTTATTTATGAACCGAATTATATGATTTTTTGTTGGAAAATGGATAGACAGCGTAAATATGGAAATTGAGTTGAGTAATGACATGAGCATTTTGAAAATATATAGAGTTAAAAAATATTAAACGCATAGCTACCACCAAAAAGCTGAAAATAAATAAGCTTTAAAAAAATAAAAATCTCTTTCAAAAACCTAAAAATAAAAACAAAAACAACTTTCAAATTAAAATAACAATGATGAAACATTTATTATATACAATCGAATTATAAGAACCTCCTTCTTTTTTTGAAGTCGGTTAAGAAAATCATACGATCGATCGCCACTGCCGATTGGACAGTTAGAATTGATCGTGTGTGGTGTGTATGGACGAGCTGCAGATTGGATCCAATCGGTAGTTTCATGCCGATTGGACGATCGATTGGATGGTGTGTGGCCTGCATAACTTAAAAAGCGCTTGACCCATGTAAACAGCCAGCCTAGCATGACCGATTTATATCGCGTGATATAGCGTTACATCACATTTAACTGTCAAAAAGACAAGGGAATTTGACAGTTGAGTGTCCATTTTTGGGATTTTCAAATGAGAAGCCAGGAGACTTTTATTCGTTTCTTTATTACCACTTTTCACATTATAAATTTATTACATCTTCTCTTAGCTGAGCCCAAATTCGTAGTGTGACACTATCGGCTGACATGTGTGGCAGATTGTCAACCTTGAGATTCGAACATACCATAGATATCCCATGGAGGTCGGAAGCCTCCCGCAACACACCCCCTCAATCTGGTACACATGCTGACCATCCTGACTAAAACACTTTTCTACCTATCTGTACAACACTATGATAAATTTCGAATCACCTGCCAAACTTATAAACTTCTTAAATCCTACCAAGTTACATTAAATGAGATTAGAAAGTAAATGAATCATCATTTAAAATAAAATGTTTTTGATATCCAAGTGTATTTTGATATTTCTTGTGGTTTAGTCTGATGTTTAGTTAGTTAGGTCTTTGGTTTGGATTATTGTACGAGTATGTGTAGAAATTTTGTCGTCTGAGTTAGGTTAAAGTTAGGATCCTTAGTTGGGTTAATGTAACTTGGTAGCAGAGCGTGGTTGGCCAGGTACAGCTTGGCCAGATACTATCTTATTCAGAGTGCGTTCGTTAAACTAGGGCCAAAGTTAACATGGCGTTAGACTGCGGACTAACGCCATTTTAGCGCAAATCGTATTTAGAGTGCCAGTTTAACGTTTAGTCCCACTACAGTTGCTGGCGGGAAACATTCCGAATAATTCCCTTGGAATACTTATAATATTCTGAATTATTCCGAAACATTCGGAATATTTCGATTCTCGAAATACAGGAGTAACGATAAAAAAAACAGCAAGATCGGTAAAAAAACCGGCCAAGTGCGAGTCGGACTCACGCACGAAGGGTTCCGTACCAAAAAACGGCAAAAAAAACACTTGTTTGTTGTATGGGAGCCTCCCTTAAATATTTATTTTATTCTGTTTTTAGTATATGTTGTTATAGTCGCAACAGAAATACATCATCTGTGAAAATTTCAACTGTCTACCTGCCCCCCTACTCAAATGGCCACTTTTCTAATCGTTCGTTAACTTAAAGCTTAAAAATAAGCAATTTGACGATCAAGCCACACATCGCAAGTTTATGTAAATCACAGACATTGTTGTATTTTATGGAAATGACAATCCTACGACACGTAATTTTAGATTTTAAGGCTTATTTTTAATTTTAAAGTTAGCGAACGAATAGAAAAGTGGTCAGTTGAGTAGCCCCCCTGTTGTCGTTATTAATATTGAGCAAAAAATGGCAAAAAAATCACGTTTGTTGTATGGGAGCCCCCCTTAAATATTTATTTTATTCTGTTTTTAGTATTTGTCGTTATAGCGGCAACAGAAATACATCATCTGTGAAAATTTCAACTGTCTAGATATCACGGTTCATGAGATACAGCCTGGTGACAGACAGACAGACGGACAGCGGAATCTTAGTATTAGGGTCCCGTTTTTACCCTTTGGGTACGGAACCCTAAAAAGCAGCAGAAAGTAGTTGACACATTTTTAAATACCTAGGTACCTAGCCTACCTAGCAAGAAAAAACTCAATCATTCTCTGATCATAGTAAAAGTAGGTATGGATAAGTAGATATCGTATGTACTATCTAGCTCTTCTGGATACTTAAGTAGGTAGGTACCTAAGAAATACCTACTAAACTAAGTATAACGGATGTAAACATAAGTAGGTAAGTATATATTTTCTTAATCTATGATAATATTAAAAACCGGCTAAGTACGAGTCGGACTCGCGCACGAAGAGTACCTACCTACCACTACTATTATCTGTGGCAATCAAAAAAGCTGTAGAACACGACAATAGCTAACTAAACCGTATGATAAACCTCGAAAAATAAAAAATAAATGGTTATAATTTTGCTCTACATAGGTGTAATAAATTTTAACTTTACTTACCCTTAGGCCGTCCGCTGCCTTAAGCGGGATCCCGGCGCGGGTACACGGCGCGGGAATATAGATTGCTGATTTTTGACGGACAGATGCTTGTGCAGTGCATGAGTGAGCTCTAATCTATGTCGCCCCGCGCGCGTGTCCCGCTCAAGGCAGCGGAGGGCCTTAATAAAAAACAATGGGGAGGCGAAGGCAAAGTGAATTACAGATGGCGCTCAGTCTTTGGAACAATTGTCAGTTTAAGCTTATTTTGTCTTGACTGTGTATTACGTGAATTTACTTTCTTAGATTGTATTTTTTTCGGTTTTGCCGACAAACAATGTATTCTATGCTAACTTTAGCTCATATAAAAGAAGAATTACGGAAAAGAAAAGCCAAAACAACAGGCAAGAAAGTTTATAGCAACTTACAAAAATTGCTAACAAGCATTACATTTCTTTAAATTTCGTGTAAGATTTACAAGTAATCTTTTTATTTCAGATTAGAAGCATATGATATAAATTTTAACAAAGCAATTGAGTGTGAATTTCCGTGTTTATAGTTGCCTGATGATGCCTTCTGTGCAATAGTAATTTCAGGTTTCTGTACTGGAATTTCTGTACCATCCAAAATTACACGAACCGTTTTATCATATTTATTTTGTTATTCTAAGTTTTTTGGCGAAGCTTCATCAAATTCATGAAACATTCCTTTTGATTTATAATGTTTCTCAGGCTCAGCAAAGGAGAAAATCGAGGAAAAAGCATATTTTTTTGATATTTTTTTGCTCACTATTTTTTTTGTTACTGGGAAATCGATGAACTCCAATATTTTACAAGTTACATCCATAACAATGCGGCATTTTTGCAGTATAAAATTAAAAAGTGCAATACTCCAAGAGATTCCCATATGTTTTGACAGTTTCTTTGAGGCGGCTCGGTACCAACGACAAGACGCCACCTATCGGGATAAAATTGCGCTTTTCCTCCCCATTCACGATCATCATCAATGATTCACTGAGCACATTACTTAATTAGGTTATTTTTATAATAAACCAGACAGGCGCGGTGGCAGCCTGAAATTTTGGAGGGGGTCACTATACACACAATAATACAATTGTTTTTTTTATTTTGTAAATTTATAGAAGCAGTGCCGGTTTTAGCACTACCAGCGCCCTAGGCGATATTTCTACGGAGCACCACCTATATGCGATTCTAAGATTTTAAAATTTTGCCTGTTAGTCAAAAAACGGTCGTGCAGCGCGTTTTTTAAGTCAGTTTCACCGACTAATCTTGTAATCTTGCTTGTTTATAGTTAAAAAAAACGGCCACGCAGTGCGATTTTTAATCAGTTTCTACCACTAATCTTGTAACCTTGCTTGTTTATAGCAAAAAAAAATTGCCGCGCAGCGCAGTTTTTAGTCAGTTTCATCTGCTAATCTTCTAATTTTGCTTATTACAGTAAAAAAACAGCCGCGCAGCGCGATTTTTAGTCAGTTTCATCAACAAATCTTGTAATCTTGCTTGTTTATAGTAAAGAAAAACGGCCGCGCAGCGCGATTTTTAGTCAGTTTCAACTACTAATCTTGTAACCTTGCTTGTTCATAGTAAGAAATGGCCGCGCAGCGCAGTTTTTAGTCAGTTTCATCTGCTTATCTTCTAATTTTGCTTATTACAGAAAAAAAACTACCGCGCAGCGCGATTTTGAGTCAGTTTCATCGACTAATCCTGCTTGTTTATATTGAAAAATGGCCGCGCAGTGCGATTTTTAGTTAGTTTCATTCGTCGCTTCGTCGCTCGTTACCAGGCAACAATACGATTGATAGTCGACGACGACGATTGGTGGTCGGGCGTTTTCTACGCCCCACACATGAGGGCGCCCAGTGCAGTCGCACCGCTTGCATCACCCTAAACTGTCGGTACTGTATAGAAGATTTTTCTATTTTAAGTGTACGATTTTGGGGGGGTCATGTCCCCCGTGACACCCCCTTCGGACCGCGCCTGAAACCAGATCGAACGAAATATTCCCTCCGAGCGCGAATTATTCCGTAATATTCTGAAAACTTCTCTGCGGGGTGCGGTGTGCGGGCGAATACTTCCCCAGGGGGAGCCGCGCCACCCGCCACCCGCCACTCCCCGATGCCGCGCCGCCATGCTACGCCCGCGCCGCGCCGCCGCCACCCGCCACTAGATGGCGCTACGCACCGCGCACGAGTTGTTTGTTCGTACCGTTCGTCTGTCGTCGTCGTCTCGGTCGGGCGGGTATATTTTCTAGCAAGATTGACCTATGTTCTAAGACTAAAATTGAATTGAAGCCTATGGGCTCAGATCAATTTTATCATAATAAAAAATATAATTTTATCTTTATTTTGAAAAATTCTGATTGAAAGAAACTTTCCGAGAAGTATTCGGGAATAATTCGGAATCTTTCCGAAGTTTTGCAATTAAAATGTGCATTGTGATTGGTTTACAACACAGAACAAATATACTCAGGGGAGGTTTACAAGCATTAACTACTTAGGCAGCCATTACATGGTCATGCAAGCGTCAGTCAAATTCCATCAGTCATGAATTACGTTTGACTGATTGACGGATGGAAAGAACAAATCACATCATGCAACCATTAGTCGCGTAGCCAGAGAAAAATTACCTTCGATAATACTAAAAGTTTTAGTTTTTGCTGAGTGTATAGATTATGTGCATTGTGAGCTATTGTTGAAAAGTTAGAAGTTTTATGCCGGTGCTTTAGGTATAGTTTAGGTATTTCGTAATATTTCGTTTAACGTAATATATATAGAATTAAAGTTTGAAATGTTGATTGTTTCATAATAAGAACTATGTTATCTTCATGTTGTAAAATATTTAGAAAGTTATTATGTGTGGAAGTACGTAAATCACAAAATCACTCTTTTGTGTTCGAATAAAATTTTAAAATTTCTGAAATCTTATTTTAAGACTTTCAGTGGTTAGTTATACCAGTTCAACAAAGTTTAGAAAGTTAAGTGGTGTGCTTCTTTGATATTTTCATTTTTCCTTTATAACATACGGAATAATGAATTAAAAATTGATAAGATCGCTCTTACAATACCTTTTCAATGCACTTATATACTACACAAAAAATTAGAAACATACATAATGTGGGTTTTGTTTAAATTACGGATAAATTATTGCGCTAAAATACGAATTATACGGGACGCGCGGGTGCATACAGGGGCCGCTGACTGCCACGCGGCGCGCGGGCGGGCGCGGGGCCACAAACAATAAGCTACTCTCGTTGCATGGCAATAAAGTACAATTTCAAATTTCACAGCGCTGCGTGCCTGATATTACAAGCACCTACGAAGCGCCACTCTTTTTGTCGCGTAATCGATGAAATTACACAGAATACTTATAAAATAAAATAAAGCTACCTACCTACTAAATAAGCTGATCATAATTGTTTTTCTAAGGTAGTTTGGCAAATCAACTTTTAAGGCACTCCTTTCAGAGGATTTTGAAACAGTAAACAAAAAAAAATTAATTGAATTTACAAGAATTTATATTCGAATTTATATCATTTATCTAATTTTTAGATTTTAAAGGTGGCCACGAATGGCCACGATGTTTGACGTTGAATTTTTGAGATTTTTGAGAATAACAAAAGATCGTCTTAAAAATTTCCCCTCTGTTATTTTGTGTTTTTTTTGTGAATGAAAATGATACTTCTAAGAAAATCAGATACCGTAAACTGCTGCAACTTTGCACGAAATTTAAGGTTTTTTTTTAATATCTCTTCAAGTATTTATTATCTGTGTCCATTTTTACATTAGCGCGCGAATTGGAGATGTATGTCATTTATCTTAAGGTTCATAACGCCGAAACGGCTGTTAGATTGATCTCCAGAAACCGTCAAAGTCGTAGGCAAAGTTGTGATAAAATATCCCAACTTTGCCTAGAAGATTATAAGCAAAAATACGAGCCGCATTTAAAAACTGGTCTTAATTATAGAGCCATACAAATTGCGTTACCATCGAGATGTGCATGGATTACCACATATAAGCATCAATATTTTTTTCTGGCAAGCAGGGGAAGTTGGGCACAAGCAGGCAAACTTTGAGCAGTATCAGTAAATATTTCCATAGTAAATTTGGAGCATAGTACGGGTTGCCACAAATAGAAAAACACAAAATTTAAAAGACTTACTATAATTTCAATAAAAATGGGTAAATCCGGACGTAAACCAACTAAATTCACAGGACTAAACTAATTTCATTTGATTTGTTTTAATTTCTTTATTTTGAATTTATTATTTTATTTTGAATTTATTTTTATATAACTATTAAACCTTTAAACATTTATAACTACTTTTGTAAGATTGTTTTCTATTTTTATAGCTGTATATCTTTTTATTTAATAACTAAACAAAGTAAACATAGACTGCCCTCCAAACCGCTTTACTGTCGTTGAGTAAGTAGTGGCAACCCTAGGGCTAGGCAAACTTGAGTCACTAATGCTCGAGAAGCCTTTTACAACATTGCCTACCGTGGTTCTAGCCGTAAATGATTGACATTAACAAGAAAAACCCTTATAAACAGGAGAAAGAGCATATTTGCTTACCCTATAAATACTAAGAGAGCTGAAATTCTCGATTTTTCCAAGGAAAAACTAAAAGTTTGCGACCGTTGACAGCTGTCAGACAAAAAAGTAACGCGGTGTTGCCACTTTGGAAATGGGTTGCCAATAAAACGAAGGTATTTCTCTCATTATCAAAAGTAAAAAATAGATGGCGGTTATGAAGTAATGTTAGTTTTACTAGATTAGGCAAAATTGAAGCTTAGGGCAATCTTGCAGCAGTTTACGGTACTTACATTTAGTATTTAATACAACAAGAAAGTATCCTATCAAAATAATGTATCTATGTTTATAGTAATAGTTTCTAAGATTTACATGATTTTAACTCCACTGCGTTACTTTGACATAAATGTATGTTAAACTTTAAAATAATTTGATATTAAACAGCCACTTGAAACTTACGTCTATGTCAGGCAGTACCTTTCTTTTCTTTATACATATTACGTTCACTGTATTGTTTACAAGTATAATTGAATTGTATAAATTATTTATTTTCTGGCAAGCAGGGGAAGTTGGGCACAAGCAGGCAAACTTTGAGCAGTATCAGTAAATATTTCCATAGTAAATTTGGAGCATAGTACGGGTTGCCACAAATAGAAAAACACAAAATTTAAAAGACTTACTATAATTTCAATAAAAATGGGTAAATCCGGACGTAAACCAACTAAATTCACAGGACTAAACTAATTTCATTTGATTTGTTTTAATTTCTTTATTTTGAATTTATTATTTTATTTTGAATTTATTTTTATATAACTATTAAACCTTTAAACATTTATAACTACTTTTGTAAGATTGTTTTCTATTTTTATAGCTGTATATCTTTTTATTTAATAACTAAACAAAGTAAACATAGACTGCCCTCCAAACCGCTTTACTGTCGTTGAGTAAGTAGTGGCAACCCTAGGGCTAGGCAAACTTGAGTCACTAATGCTCGAGAAGCCTTTTACAACATTGCCTACCGTGGTTCTAGCCGTAAATGATTGACATTAACAAGAAAAACCCTTATAAACAGGAGAAAGAGCATATTTGCTTACCCTATAAATACTAAGAGAGCTGAAATTCTCGATTTTTCCAAGGAAAAACTAAAAGTTTGCGACCGTTGACAGCTGTCAGACAAAAAAGTAACGCGGTGTTGCCACTTTGGAAATGGGTTGCCAATAAAACGAAGGTATTTCTCTCATTATCAAAAGTAAAAAATAGATGGCGGTTATGAAGTAATGTTAGTTTTACTAGATTAGGCAAAATTGAAGCTTAGGGCAATCTTGCAGCAGTTTACGGTACTTACATTTAGTATTTAATACAACAAGAAAGTATCCTATCAAAATAATGTATCTATGTTTATAGTAATAGTTTCTAAGATTTACATGATTTTAACTCCACTGCGTTACTTTGACATAAATGTATGTTAAACTTTAAAATAATTTGATATTAAACAGCCACTTGAAACTTACGTCTATGTCAGGCAGTACCTTTCTTTTCTTTATACATATTACGTTCACTGTATTGTTTACAAGTATAATTGAATTGTATAAATTATTTATACATAAAAACCTTCGATCAAGTATATCCTAGATAACGCTTACGAACTAAAACAGTATGCAAACATGGCACCTCAATAGCGTCCCACTTACAAACTTGGCGCTTATTTTGTACATGATCACCTCTTATTTTGTACAAACTCACATTTTATATCACTTATTTTGCACAAAATACCTAAGCTTATTTTTTACAAAAATACATCTTTTATCACTTACTTTGTGCAAAATAAGCACCCAGTTTGTAGTGGGACGCTATTTGAGGTGCCATTTTTGAGACTCTGACCGGACATCTAGGGTATTCTTGATCAAAGATAAAAGTAATCAAAAATTAGGGGACACCAGGGTAACACTAGAGAATATAACTCCAGAGAAAAGAAAATAATTAGAGAATACTAGCTTCCGCCCGCGACTTCGTCCGCGTGGACATTCGAGAAAATCCTAAGGGTACCTTTAACCAGGATACGAAGTATTCTATGTTCTAACGTCCTGCCTTGCTAGGCAGTACGCTTGGTGTGGACGTACCTCGCTTGCAGGCAGGGCGTTTGCCACTTGCGCGTGAGGATGCGGCCCGACATCGCACTCGGTCGCTATAGTACGCACTACGCACATTCCAGCCAGAGGCCTGCTGCGCGCAAGGCACGTTCACACCTAGCAAGGCAGGATATTAAACTTTTTATCCAGGTTAAAGGTTCCCTAATGATTTTCTCGAATGTCCACGCGAACCAAGTCGCGGGCGGAAGCTAGTAGTATAAAATAATATAATACTTAGAAAGCGGGCTTAGATTTTACTGCATTCACGTGCATTTTTTTCTGAGAAATTACAAAAGACAGACCCCAAAACTCGACACTTTATTGTTTACTTTTAAGCCATTGACCATTTTACCGTGCCAGATGTGGGAACACCAGGTCCAGGTAGTCGTCGTTCTAACAGTATAGTTCCCAAAAGAACTATACTGTTAGAACGAATTCATCGTAAACTCTTCTTAAAAACTTAAAAGTCGTATATCTTTTGATTGAGTGAACTGATTGCGATGAGATAAAGACTTAAT
The DNA here is from genome assembly GCA_928269145.1 of Agriphila tristella. Classification (NCBI taxonomy): domain Eukaryota; kingdom Metazoa; phylum Arthropoda; class Insecta; order Lepidoptera; family Crambidae; genus Agriphila; species Agriphila tristella. The sequence continues at coordinate 38,472,733 of OV743431.1, forward strand.
TAATTCGCAAAATACAAAGTATATTTCTATGTAAACATCATTACGATTGAGTTAGCGCTTTTTAAGTTATTAGCGCACAAACATACAGATAAACAGATAAAAAGGAGACAACCCTAACAGCGTCAGAAGAGATGAGCGCTACGCGATAGAAAGAGAGAAAACTTCTAGGTGAATATAACTGTAGGCGCTGTAGCGGTGTGCGATCTGAATTGCGCCTTATTGAGTCGTAGCAAGAGTCGCTATTTAATTAAATGATGTTGCAGAATGCGGCTTCTGTACTTGTACTATTATGTATTCTGTGACGGAGTGCACGTTTTTTAGGTGAGTGTTAAACTTTTAGTTTTTCCTTGGAAAAATCGAGAATTTCAGCTCTATTTACGGGGTAAGCAAATATGCTGTTTCTCCTATTTATAAGGGTTTTTCTTGTTAATGTCAATCATTTACGTCTAGAACCACGGTAGGCAATGTTGTAAAAGGCTTCTTGGGCATTAGTGACTCAAGTTTGCCTAGCCCTAGGGTTGCCACTACTTACTCAACGACAGTAAAGCGGTTTGGAGGGCAGTCTATGTTTACTTTGTTTAGTTATTAAATAAAAAGATATACAGCTATAAAAATAGAAAACAATCTTACAAAAGTAATTATAAATGTTTAAAGGTTTAATAGTTATATAAAAATAAATTCAAAATAAAGAAATTAAAACAAATCAAATGAAATTAGTTTAGTCCTGTGAATTTAGTTGGTTTACGTCCGGATTTACCCATTTTTATTGAAATTATAGTAAGTCTTTTAAATTTTGTGTTTTTCTATTTGTGGCAACCCGTAGTATGCTCCAAATTTACTATGGAAATATTTACTGATACTGCTCAAAGTTTGCCTGCTTGTGCCCAACTTCGCCTGCTTGCCAGAAAAAAATATTGATGCTTATATGTGGTAATCCATGCACATCTCGTTGGTAACGCAATTTGTATGGCTCTATAATTAAGACCAGTTTTTAAATGCGGCTCGTATTTTTGCTTATAATCTTCTAGGCAAAGTTGGGATATTTTATCACAACTTTGCCTACGACTTTGACGGTTTCTGGAGATCAATCTAACAGCCGTTTCGGCGTTATGAACTTTAAGATATATGGCATACATCTCCAATTCGCGCCTTAATGTAAAAATGGACACAGATAATAAATACTTGAAGAGATATTAAAAAAAAACCTTAAATTTCGTGCAAAGATGCAGCAGTTTACGGTATTGATCAAAGTGTTTAAACCAACTAACTTGTCTTATTTATCTATGTAGCTGCCTACATCTGTGGCTAATTTCATAAAATTACTGTCGTCTTTTAGGGACTTCCATTTTGTGGCAATTGTATAAATTAGGTAGGTAGGTACATTAGTTAGAGAGCTAGGTAGATTAGAGTCGCACTATCCATACTAATATTATAAATGCCAAAGTCTGTTTGTTACGCCTTCGCGTCATGAATACTGAACCGATCATCATAAAATTTTACATACACGTTGCCAGGGGTATAGAAAAGGAGATAGGGTTTTATCCCGAAAAAAGTATGGTTCCCGAGGGATGGCAAAAAAACTCCACGCAGACGAAGTCGAGGGCGGCCACTAGTGGAATCATAATAATATCATTTCGGGATAAGAGATAGGTCAGATAGGAGTCGACACGTCTTGTAAGTAGCCGAGCGTACAACTTGTAAGTAAGTAGGTAGCTGTAGGTAGTGTAGGTACCTTCATACACTTCGCGCGCGAGCATAAAGGTGGCGACTGACCTGTAACATTTCATCATAACGTAACGTTACGTTACGACGAAATGTTACAGATCAGTCGCCACCTTAATAATAATTTATTCTTATTTATGGCGCGAGTGGGCCTGGGACCTTATTTTTTTTTTTAATCACTCGACTGGCGCCGAGCGCTCTTTTCTATTCTTTTCTATTTTCGTTCGACATTTGACTCAAATGTATGGGATGTCGAACGAAAATCAGTAGAAACGAGCGCTCGACACCAGCGATTCAAAAATAGGGCTCCTGGACTGGCGGCCGGCCGCCGCGCGCCGCCAGCGGCACCGGACCGGCGCGGGCGGCCTGTAGCGACAATACTACATATTTTATCCGTAATTAAACAAAAGCCACTGTATGTATTTTTCTAATTTTTTGTGTAGTATATAAGTGCATTGAAAAGGTATTGTAAGATCGATCTTATCAATTTTTAATTCATTATTCCGTATGTTATAAAGGAAAAATGAAAATATCAAAGAAGCACACCACTTAACTTTCTAAACTTTGTTGAACTGGTATATATATCCACTGAAAGTCTTAAAATAAGATTTCAGAAATTTTAAAATTTTATTCGAACACAAAAGAGTGATTTTGTGATTTACGCACTTCCACACATAATAACTTTCTAAATATTTTACAACATGAAGATAACATAGTTCTTATTATGATACAATCAACATTTCAAACTTTAATTCTATATATATTACGTTAAACGAAATATTACGAAATACCTAAACTATACCTAAAGCACAGGCATAAAACTTCTAACTTTTCAACAATAGCTCACAATGCACATAATCTATACACTCAGCAAAAACTAAAACTTTTAGTATTATCAAAACTTCTTTATGAAATTTAATGTCCCACGACCGGACTACATCAGTCACTACATTACACGGTAGGTTAATCGCCACAGTCACAACCCGTGACTGTGGTTAAACTGACAGCAAAACCTACCGTGTAATGGGTGCCTTAGCATAACTTCGGCATAGTGTCTAGACCATAGACTTAGAAAATTTTTCGCTACGCTCAAGATATTCCAGTGGAATATTAAGGTCTGTATTATAGGACTAGACTCAAGCACTGCTTGCTGCTTGAGTACAGTTAGAAAAGGATGGTGCTATTCATCGCATATAGCGCCATCCCTATCTAACTGTACTCAAGCAGAGATTTTAATACAAGCCTTAGGCTCGTATTACAGAATCAAACTCAAATCTCTGCTTGAGTACAGTTAGATAGGGATGGCGCTATATGCGATGAATAGCACCATCCCTTTCTAACTGTACTCAAGCAGCAAGCAGTGCTTGAGTCTCGTCCTATAATACGGACCTAAGTTTATAGTCTAGCTAGGCAAACAAAATGGAACTAATACAGTTAAAACGTGGCGTCATGCCTCTAAGCGTCAGACAGATGTGACCGCACCCTAATATGGACGATCGACCATAGTCTGTGATTGTTATCTGACGTCTAGTCTGTGCGGTGTGGTGTTTGTTTGTTCACCACACCACTATCACTAGTCTGTGTATGTGTTTGTGGTGGTGACAAGTGAAATCGGTGAAATCTTTTTCGTAATTATTTGATTATTTTATAAAAATGTCGTTCTTCGGGGTAGGAAACCCCTTTTCCACACCTGTTGGTCAAAAAATAGGTATGTTATTCCGAAATCTAAGCAAACCAGACAACAGTATTTATTTATCTATACACTTTCCTTGTCTTGTGATTAATGTTAGTTCCTTAATTTTACGCACAATCTAATGTATTGTATTCAGTTACTCTCTCTTCGCAATAATGTTGATCTGGTTTATTGCTTATTATAGTGAAGAAAGATATGTTACTTTTTTCCAAATATGTAATTTATTTCCAATCAAATGTTAACTTATCTGACCCCTTGTTTACCTATATTTTCTAGAACAAGCTACAGATGGATCATTACCATCGGAGAATTGGGCTCTTAATATGGAAATATGTGATATTATTAACAGCACAGCAGATGCTCCTAAAGATGCAATTAAGGCTATTAGAAAAAGACTGACCCAAAGCGCTGGTAAAAACTATACAGTAGTAATGTACACGCTAACAGTACTTGAAACCTGTGTGAAAAATTGTGGAAAGTCTTTTCATGTCCTTGTGTGCAATAAGGAGTTTATAACTGAACTGGTAAGTTATCTTCTGAAATTGAGAACTAGATGTTGAAATATTTGTAACATTTTTAGGGTTCCGTACACAAAGGGTAAAAACGGGACCCTATTACTAAGTCCACTGTCCACCTTTCTATCTATGAGTCACCAGGCTGTATCTCATGAACCGTGTTAGCTAGACAGTTGAAATTTTCACAGATTATGTAATTCTGTTGCCGTAGTGGGGCTGCCATACAACTAAATTTTTTTGGTACGGAACCCTTTGTGCGTGAGTCCGACTCGCACTTGGCCAGTTTTTTTAACATTCAGATGATAAAAAAAGAGATAATAAGTTAAACTTGTGATGTATGTAATCCTTTCTAAAAGTCGAGAAAAAGACTTTAAGTGATTTACTTAAAGACTTGTGCAAATTTTAAAGAAAATATATTTATTTCAAATGTGGTTAAATGTTTTATTGAATAGATGATACTTTTGAACTGTTCAAGAATTAATAGGATGGATTTTATACATCAGTTCATCACCTTTTACCTAGCAAACTCTGGATTTACATCCATTAATCTTCCAACCATATTTATGAAAAGAAAACCTAGTAAATACTTTAAAACTGTTTGTAAATTGAGTTATGTGTGTGATTGAGTTGAACTGTCCTATGAGACTCTAAAATAGAGTTAAAAAAAACATATCCTTGAAATTTCTGGTTAGCTCAAGTAAATATGGAGTTAATTTCAATAATCCATCTGTTTACAAATAATTTGTGTTTAAAACTAAAAACCGATATTGGACTTGTTGTGATGGTATGTAATTGATTCTTCAAGTAAAGAAAAAAAAACACTTTATAAGTTTCTAATTGTTTTGAAATATATGAATAAAATGACATTACAAATCATTGTATTTTATCAAATCAAAGTCAATGAACGTTAAACCATATCTAACATTGTTTTATCAGATAAGTCAACCTTGTCAATGTCTGAGTCAACTGCATACAACATCAAACATACATATATATATTGGAGCTCTTTACTTATACAAATCACCAAGATGTATTTACATATTGAAACAAAGCTCTTAACTGATACAGTCAGTTCCTAAATGATCTGGGGCCCTACCTCCTAATTCAAAGCTATAGCGATAGCAATGGACTGTCCATCCTTGTCATTTCATAACACTGACAAGGACAGACAGTGCATTGATGTCATAAACTTGAGCAATTTGAAAGCAAATTGAGTGAGGCAGTAGGCCTGCTGAGCATTCAACCCTACCAAAATACCTAATAATTTGATAAAAAAACATCATTATCTCAAGACATTAAAGTGCACTTTCAATGTTCTCAGACAACAAATAAAAGTGTACTTCAATGTCTTGAGATAAGGTTGATTTTTGTCAAATGATGAGCTATTTTGGTAGCTTTGAAATTTGAATGCTCAGATCATTTTAGTGCTGTCTGAATTTCTAACTTTTGTTTTCATAATGTATTATTTTTTTCCTGTTCTAAATGAGTGTGAGACTGACACTAAAATGATCATGTTTAAATTATTGTAGCTTGTTGTGGAATAACAAACTAAACTCACTCACATCAACTGGTTTGACAAAGTAGTTTGAAAATTAATTAATATACAATAACAAGATGTTTCGTATAATATTGTGCAACAATCCAGTTGGATTTTTATAATAAAATGCTCATTCTGTTTATTGATAGTTTATCATATCAAGTAGATTTATATGAAATGTCTTACAGTATTTTTTATTTTATTATTCATTCCATAAACACAAAGCCTCTAACAGCCATTTGTATTCAAAAACAAACAAATGTGTCATTCTGCTTGCAACTTGTAGTCAGATTGACCCTTTTGAGGGGTCAAAAGTGTTTTAATTTAATTTAACTTACAGGTAAAGCTTATTGGCCCCAAAAATGACCCACCAACTGTGGTGCAAGAGAAGGTGCTGAGTCTCATCCAATGCTGGGCAGATGCTTTCCAGAATCAGCCTGAATTACAGGTAGGTACCTACTTAAAGAATCACTGTATTTAAGATTCAGATTTTCACACCCTTGTGATACATCAATGTCCTTATGAATAATTATTATCATTATTTATTAAATACCAAATCTCAGGTAGCACTGGCAAAGTAGGTCTATTTTATTTCCAATCACCATGTGTCACTGTTGTTGTTAAAAATTGTAAAACAATATTACTTTTCCTAGTCCACAACTAAAACGCTAGACAAACATTAATCCATTCTAAATTGTATGTCCAATAGAGCTCAATATTGTTTGATAAAACTGCATACATTACATAATATTTTGAAGTATTTGTATATTGATTATCAATTTAATTATCAAAAGCTACTGTAGCTGAGATAATGGAAATGCCGTGCAGAGTTGCTTGTAACTTAAAACATAATTTGATAAAAAAAATTACATGTATTTAGATTGGATAAAGTATAATGTTTCAACTGATAATATATACGCACCAAAATTAAAGTCACTGATGGTTTTTAACATCTGCCTGCAGGGGTGACCTTGAACTGGAATTGATTTCTTAAGTAATAAGTAGAACAGTTTAAGGTCACCGAAAGAAACTGCCATTTTTATTGTTTATGTTATTATGTAGATATGTGTTGCAAATGTTTCACAGGTTTAATATGCGATAATGAACTGATATACTCACCAAGAATTTGTATAGAGGTAAAATAGCATAATTTATTCTTTTGGTAATTCAGTTTGTGTCTGTTCGGGACATCGTAAGTCGTAACATGAAAAGTGGACGTACTAATTAGGTGATTAACGTCCTATCGCCAGGATGACAGTCATTAGGTACATTAACACAACACGTATTTCGCATTAATTTTTATATTTTACTAGCGGTCGCCCGCGACTTCGTCTGCTTGGAAAGTGTTTTGCTATCCTTCGGGAACAATACTTTTTCGTGGTGAAAGGTACCCTATGTCCTTCTCTGTGCCCCTGACAACGTGTATGCAAAATGTCATGGTGATCGGTTCAGTTAAGACGTGAAGGCGTAACAAACAAACAAACGGACTTTCGCTTTTATAATATTAGTAAGGATTATTTCCAAGCTTAGATTAAAGATTTTTCCAAGCCATCCTTACTTTTATCATTAATATTATAAATGCGAAAGTCAGTTTTTGTTTGTTTGTTTGTTACGCCTTTACGTCTTTACTACTCACTCAACCGATCATCATGAAATTTTGTATACACGTTCTCATTCTCAGTGGTACAGAGAAGGACATAGGGTACCTTTCATACAAGAAAAAAGTATTGTTTCCGCCCGAGGGATAGTGAAAAAACTTTCCACGCAGATGAAGTCGCGGGCGGTCGCTAGTCTAGTTCATAATATATTTAGAATAGTTATCACAAGCAACACTGTTTGCTAACTAACAAGTTAGATTGCAATACTTACTAGCTTGCTATAGCCATGAATCATGGTCTTAGACAAGGTCACAAGAACTAACCTACCCCGACTTCAAAGTTTACAGTAAATATGTCAATTTGTCATTTCACTTTCAGGGCGTTGGTCAAATTTACAATGAACTGCGAACAAAAGGTGTGGAATTCCCCATGACCGACTTGGATGCGATGGCTCCGATATTCACACCACAAAGGGTAATAATTTAGCTATGGTTACAGACAATGAGAATGAGCTACGCTACGTCTAAAAACTTAAGTCTAAAGCTGACCTAGGTAAAAGCACAGAATACATAATAGTACAAGCCGGCCCGCCGCAAGCGGGCGTGCAAGGCGTGCACCGCACGCGGGCGGCACATCTAGGGGGGCGGCAAATCGACCGATCCAAGCGTCGAAGCTAGGGCCGAAGAAGGGTCATGATATGAGCGCTCCTGGCAAGATTTGAATTTTGCGCCCCAAGGCTTATTTCTAGGTTCTTGAGTGAACTTGCAAGATTTGAATTTTGCGCCACAAAAATAATTTCTAGGATAATGAGCGCCCCTGGCAAGATTTGAATTTTGCGTCCCAAGACTTAAAGAGTATTTTCTAGCTATGGGTCAGCAAATTGAGGGTTGCGCTCCTGGCAGACGCCCCCCTTGCCAGCCCCTAACCTAGCTACGACGCCAGATCCATTACGTAACATTCAGGAAGCTTGAAAGTTGTATTTATCCTTGTACCCACTTGTGAAGAAGCGGCAACAGCAAACCGCGGCTCGCGAGCTGCATGCAGCTCTTTGGCTCCCTCTGTGAGGCTAGGCCGAGAATGACCCATAGCTAAATAATTTATTAGAAATAAATAATTTATTTTTCTTGCCTATACTGCTTCGCATCGTGTTCTGGGAGCGGGGATAGATAGGGAGATAGACTGGATTTTATGAGTTTAAACCGAACTCCGCTCGGATTTCATTCAAAACCTGGGGCCCTATTATTTAATCCTTCGGCTGGCAAATTTAATTTAAAGATTACCCCTTAAAATATAAAATATTACTTTTAAATTAATTCTATAATTAATTAATTTATATAATAAATTAAAAGTTAAATTTTTGGCGTATAGCGCTCTTTTCTACTGATTTTCGTTCGACATTTGACTCCAATGAATGAGAAAATTAGCCGAAGGATTCAAAAGTAGGGCCCCTGATTTTTCATCACGCTTGGACAAAATCATTGCACATTGATTGTAATGATTTTGTCCAAACATAATTGTCGCATGTCCTGGAGCGCGCGGCGCGCTTGGCACGCCGCGACTAGACTTCTACTTCTACATAACCCCGGTCACTCACATGCGCGCAAAGGTTCGCGAATACATGTGTAGGACGACCTTCGCGAATGACTTCGCGAATGATTTTCCAAACAAAATGGAAAACATTCGTACAATGTACGAACCTTTGCGCGCATGTGAGTAACCGGGGTAAGAAGTACCTACCTAGGTACAAAGATAAAGGCATCTTTCAAGAAACCACCTACTTGTGTAGAATTTTGCAAAAACTAAGCACGGAGAAGAGTCAAATCGCCACATGTCCGGAGCGCGCGGCGCGCTTCGCACGCCGCCGCGACTAGACTTCTACATAAGGAGTGGGTACAAAGATAAAGGTATCTTTCAAGAAATCACCCACTTATAGTAGGGGGGCGGCAAAATTGGTCTCTTGCACGCGGGCGCTCAAACAGCTAGCGGCGGGCCTGAGTACAAGTGTAAAAGGCAATACAAAAAACAATATTTAAATTAAAATAAAGTGGGGGTGGATCATTTTGTGGTTCAACAAAACGAACGAATAGGTAGTACACGCCTTACGCCGAGTCACTATTAGGGTTGCCACCTATTAGCCATTTGAATCCGGGAGATAGAAAACTTTAAATTAAAACGTAACGTAAAACGTATTTTTTTAACACATTTTATTATTTTTTGAACTTATATTTATCATTTGTTCGTACAGGTTTCAAAAATTTTGGTTTAAAACTCACAAGTCGAAAAAAAAACGCTCTACATTCCATTCATTCCATTCGAATATTGACGAATTTGAAATTCCGGGATAATTTCACAATGTCTTGATATTATAGGCTTGATCGATAGATGGCGTTGATAAAAATAGGTGACAATGTGATTTTTTTACTAAGCTTCGAAGAGTATCAACACCATCTAGTGAGGGAAATAGTTACTATTTTTAGGCTTCAAAGAGTATAAACACCATCTAATGAAGCAAATAGTTACCTACTATTTTTATTTTTTTGTGTCACTTTGAAAAACCCTCATTCCGGGAGATGGGAGATTTTTATTTATAGGGCACGATTCCGAGAGACTCCCGGAAATCCGGGAGAGGTGGCAACCCTTAGTCACTATGCTTATTGTAAAGAAATGAAATGTACAGTACTGTTGTGGTCTTTTTCACGTGCGGTATCGGCGGATACGTATGCCATGTTTACGTTGACGTCAAACTTCATGCACACGAGTAGCTTTTAATAGGAGACCGGACCCTTGATGAATCCTAATTTTAAACCAAATATCTATCTATATTTTAGTGCAGTGGTTCTTAATCTTTAGTGATGAGGATAAGGATAACCTTAAGCGCTCATGGCGGAACTTGACAGACTGATCGTACTCGATCACGTTTGTTAAGCAACGCTCAGTCCGGTCAGGTGTCGGTGGGTGACCGTTAAAGTGGCATTACAAATGAGCGCTTCCGTGCTTCGGAGGGCACGTTAAACCGTCGACCCCGGCTGTTGTCATCTGATAACTGTCGTTAAGCCAAGTTAGAAGCTTTACAGGCGGCTTGATACTCTAACACCAGAGGTGGCCACTAATCCTCATTCGATAAGAAAGAAAAGAGTAATGAGGGACCATTTGACTTTCTGTCTTGCCATGGACCACCCACTGTTTGGATTGGCGGTAAAATACAGTAACTGAATGAAGGGTTGTTATTTTAGGATGGCTTCGCGAACCACTTCTGGTGCTTCCTGGGACCAAAATCAAAGTCAAAATGTCTTTATTCAAATAAACTTAATAATGAAGCTCTTTTGAAACGTCTATATTTTCCTACCACCCGTCCCAGACTTTTTTAGACCGGTTAAGAACCACTGTTTTAGTGGGTTATTATTAGTTATATCCATCAGCCATTTTTATTGTCCCCACTGCTGGGGCACAGGCCTTATGGGTGGATAAGGAGGAACTAACCATAAATATTGTTTTTTCTTTTACAACAGAGTGTTCCCGACGGCCCCGAGCCCGTGGTGGTGGGTTCTCCCCAGCGCACCGCAGTAATCCAAGGGTCCCCAACTCGCCCCATCCCTGAGCAACCCGCTGGTGCTGTAAGTTGACCATAAGCCTCCAGCTAAAGTTTTTTAAAAAGCTGCAACAAAATCACGTGTATACGAAACTTTGATTCTCTACACATGCCGTCTATGTTCACGTGGCTCGAGTAGAAAACTTAGTTTTTGCTAACAAAAAATTTAGTTTTTGCCAACATAATATAAACCTGACAGAAGACATCCTATCCCTCTACCCGCGCAGATAAAGAATGGGATTAGAAATGGCGTCGTTGATATTAATTCTCGCTCGCACACTAAACGCCACACCTATCGCTCTTGCAGTCACACTCGTTGTGGTAAGCGCGGTGAGCCGCCATTTTCAATCGTATTCTTTATCTGCACGGGTTTTGTGTACGTATTTTCTGTTTGTTACTTTGTTGTTACGTACATCTGTTTACATTTCATACGTAAACAGATTATGTTTTACTTTCCTATTCGACTTGCATAATAGATCGTAAAGTAACCTACCCCTCAGTCACCTACTAAATAACTTATCTCGGTCAATGAGTTTCTAATATGGATTCATTTAATACTTATTCAGTCAACTGGAATAACTTAGTTTCGTTTCGAGCTCGTCATGCCACAGACAGGGCCCACCTCATAATAATCTCATCCTACCTATTCAATAGCTTTCTATGAAGCATTCACACAACAAATGGTGGATGCAGATTTTTCAAGAAATTAACTTACTAATATTTTAAATGCGAAAGTATGTACAGCCCGCCTGCCCGCAAATAAATTGCAGACACCTTCAGCAATACACTCCCCATTTGAGTGGGGAGGGGGGGGACCCTCCCCACTCAAATGGTCAACATTTTCGTTTGAACGCTTAGCTAACTATTAAAGTTTAAACATGATCAATGGACGATTAAATCACATGTCGCAAACTTGTGTAAATCATAGATAGACTTTGATGTATTGTATGGAATTGACAAGCTTACGGCATGTAATTTTAAAGTTTTGTCAGATAGCGTAGCGTTCAAACGGATATAATGTTGGCCATTTGAGTAGGGGACTTGCCCTTAAGGCTCCGTTATGCGAAATCATTTGTCTCTGTCTTTTTCTTTACGTGTAAAGAGTATGGAAAATAACCTCACTTTTGCACTTTTTCGATGTTCTTCGTTGTTTTTTATCATTATCTTTAGCACAATTATCTTTCTTTAAAAAAAGTTATTGGAGAACTGTCCAATACTTTAAAGTGTATTTTGATGTAGAAATCAATACGTTTTCGCTATTATTTACGCTAAAAAATGTCCCGCGACAAGCGCTTTTGATGACATTCTGATTTTTTATTGCAATCTGTGAGGTTTATTCGCAATTTAATACTTGTAGCTACTAGATAATAATAGTACTAGTACTAGATATAATCTTTAGCTTGTCGTATGTTTTTTTGGGGCTACAACTTTACGTTTTCTATATAAAACCATGTTTTCCTATTATAACTCCTTAAACAAACTAACCACTACCGCCTGATTATAAATTGAATATTTGTGTGTGTAGGTGACTCTATCCGAGAGTCAATCGAGCAAGCTGCGCGCGGACTTATCCGTAGTAGAAGGCAACATGGCGGTAATGGCGGACATGTTGGGCGAGCTGTCCACGCAGCCGCCCGCGCAGCACCACGCCGCCGACATCGAGCTGCTCAACGTGAGTGTGCCCACTAGTGGACTGTATATGGTGCAGCAACATGGCGGTAATGGCGGACATGTTGGGCGAGCTGTCCACGCAGCCGCCCGCGCAGCACCACGCCGCCGACATCGAGCTGCTCAACGTGAGTGTGCCCACTAGTGGACTGTATATGGTGCAGCAACATGGCGGTAATGGCGGACATGTTGGGCGAGCTGTCCACGCAGCCGCCCGCTTTTCTTTGTAACAGCTTAGACTGAATAATAACTTTGAATTTAGCCTGAACCCTGTAATTTGAAAGTACTTTGAAATTCATTAAGAAATAAGCTAATTAAATAATGTTATTTATTTGTTAATCTCTGTTAATATAAAGTCTGGAAACGATATTTGTTAATATCGTTCCATCTGATAACGCTGACAAGTTTTTTGCGCCCATTTTTCTTGTCAGCTAAAGACGTCATAATGGGTGGTAGGGTAAAAGATTTGACGATTTAAAAATGCTTATTATGTGAGCTTAATATAAGGGGCCATCCATAAATTACGTTACACGAATTTCATGATTTTTGACCCCGTTCCTACTCCTTGCTACAGCTGGTCACATTTGTGAGACCTCCCCCTCCCTAATGTGACGTCACATATTTTACAATTTTACATCTATAAATAGTTATTGAATTAAAACAGCAGTTTCGAAATTTGGTTCATTTCCATTTAAATCATTTTGAACGTCACGAAATTTAGAGAGGTGGGAACCCCTTTGTCACACAATGTCACACTTCGTCGACCGCTCTCCGTCCCCCTTAACGTGTGACGTAATTTATAGATGGCCCCTAAAGATATTTTTCATTGATTCATTTATTCATAATCATGACAGGAACTGGCGAGTACATTGAGCGGCATGCAGGCGCGCGTGGCGGAGCTAGTGGCGCGGCTGGCGGGCGGCAGCGCGCTCACGGCCGAGCTGCTGCACGCCAACGACGCTCTGAACAACCTGCTGCTGCGCCACTCACGGTTCATCAACAACAGGTATAGTTCGAATCACGAAAGATGACCACAAATGGCGCCCATCTTCGCATCATAACTCATGAAGAAAAGACTTTAGACAAAATTATATTTCATATTCATATAGATATATCGATATTATTTAAATATATGAAATAGTATTTTGTCTAAAGTCTTATTTTCAAGAGTTATGACGCGAAGATGGGCGATATTTGTGGTCATCTTTCGTGATCCGAACTGTAACCAAACCACTAATACCTAAACGAATTTCACTTGTGCGTTTAGGGGGCGTCCATTAATCACGTGATGTTTTTTTTAGCCAATTTTTATTAACCACCCCCATCCCCCTGGTGATGCATAGTGAGGTTTTACGTTAACTCCCCCCCCCCCCCTCTAAATCACGTGTATTTTTTTTGGTACAAAATAATCTTAACAATTTTCAATACAAATATGTCTCGGTGGGCGGGGAAATCGTCCTGGGTCCTGGTGAAGGTGAGTCAACAATCATACGCAGTTTTCGGTTAAAAGTCTTTTAAAACACGTTCGTGCGTTAAAAAAGTTAAAACTAACTGTAAAAAAATTATTGTAAAAGTGATTCAATCTACCATTATTTTTCATATTCATATTCATTAGCACAATCACCACCTAAGAGATTTTGCGTTTATTCATTAACACGAATAACACGTCGTATTCTCAACGAATCACACTGAATCGTGTCACACTGTGACTGGTGGACAAAAAATTCGCAACGAGTAACAGTATGACTTGATGCGAATTTTTACCCGAATGCAAGAGGGTTTTTTAAGTTTGTATGTGTGTTTGTATGTAATATTCTTTATTACCTCATATCTTTCAAACGGCTGAACGGATTTCTATGAGTAAGATATCGTTAGATTTGTCTTGTCAGCCCAAGTGTTCTTAAGAAGGTGGCGTTATAAAAAACCAACATAGCGGCTGTACGGTGCTATTATAAGTAGTGGAAAAAAAAATTTTTTTTTTAGAATACTACAATATGGGTGTCAAATTAAAGGGCTTCTTATAAGGATTTCAAAATACTAAAAAACTGTAAAACTGTAATATATAATAACTAAAAAGATATAAAAAAAATATAAAAAAATAAAAATCCGCCTGCTTAAAAAGACAAGTCAACTGAAAAGATGGAAACAAGATTAAATATTAATATTTAATCTTTTTTATGTTGCCTTTAAAGGCAACATAATAACATGCAGTCGGAGACATATAATTCAAATCATTCATAACGTCACTTTCTTTATTATTCTCATCTAGTAACACTGGTTCATAAATAGTGTTACTTGTTCGGAAAAAAGTAGCATCACCACTAGATGAAATTAAAAAATCGCATTGAGTCACACTGTCACTCGTAGTAACGATTTTTTTTCTCAACCAGTCACAGTGTGACACGATTCAGTGCGACTCGTTGAGAATTTCAATTTTTTTCATACTCACTCCAGTATTTCTTAACATCACCATTTTTTATGCACAATAGGGTAGAGCTTCGCCTTCACCCCACCTGATGTTAAGTGACGATAAGGCCGAAGGTGGAAGCGCACTACACCCGGAATCCTCATCACTGAGGAGTTCCTCAGCCTGTTGGCTATCTTACCTCTAAATGCCGGAACACAACAATTTATTAATTGTTGTTATGGCGTCAAAATTAGGCAAGATGGTGGTATCCAGGCGGATTTGAAATAAGCCCTTTTGATTGATTTTATTTTATTGACTTGTTTTTAATTTATTGATTTGATTTGATTTTATTGACTTGATTTTAATTAATTTTTTAATTTTAATTTGTTGAGTTGTATTTATTGATTTGATTTTAATTTATTAATTTGATTTTAATTTATTGGTTGGATTATATTTATTGATTTAATTTTAATTTATTGTCTTTATTTAATTTTATGATTTGATTGTATTTTTTTTCATAATTTGTTTTATTTTTCTGAATATTTTTAATGACAACAATGTTTTTTTTATAACCTGCTTATACTATGACTTATTATTATTATTATTTTTTTACTTACATAAACTAAATTTTTTGTAATCTTTTTGATTTGATTTTTTAATTAACTGTATTTCTTAATTTTTATTAGTATTTTACTTATTATCATGTGTGCATAATAATTTCTTTTAATTTATAGTAACGATGATCAAATGTATTTTGTCGACACTTATAATTGTTGTATTTACAGGTATATAGCATAAGTTTAGTCTCCCCAACAGTTTATTGTTAATACAATGTTAGTGTTGCTTAAATAAACAACCACCAACCACTATATATTTTGATTGACCATTAGCTTCTTTCTTTCTCATCCTGTATTTCTCCAAATTCAACCCTTTTCTCAAAATCACCTTGCTATCTCCAATGTTACCTATTCTCAGTCTAACTTAATCAAAACATTCCTAAACTTTCACTCACTCACCCCGATATCTCCCCATTCTTACAAACCAAACTAACCCCATGTCTTCCCAGTCTTACCCCATTTTTTCCTAAACTCCATAACATCGTAATATATTATTATTTATTTTGATTTGTAGAAATGCCGCAACCGGCGCCACTCCCTCCGCCATATTAGGAGCCGCCATGGGAGTCCCCGGCACCAATGAATCACGTAAGTAACACTATAATACTATACAATGCGATTAATTTAACTATGCACAAGAGAAGTGACCAACTTCAGAGAGCTTGCGGTACAAAACGACGTATTTAATCTAAAAAATTTACTCTTTGCCATGCATTCGAGTGAAGTTGCCGCGGATCACTGTCTATTTGTCAATTTAATAGCATTGTACTATCATATACCGTTCTTTCGTAATCGCTTTAAGAGTCCGTACACATTTTGCCGCTGACTGCCGCTCTCTCGCTCGCACATTTCATGTTTTCTCAAGATTTCTTGAATCTGAGTGCGTGATTGAAAAATGTGTCTCAGCCACTTTTCGCAATTAAAGATTACGGACATTTCAACATATATTTCAGTTTCTAGTTGCTGAAGTACAAAAAGTTATCGTTTTTGCCAGTTCAAGTAACTGTTAGAAACGACAACATTTTGTACTCTAGCAACAAAATGAAATATGTTTTAAAATGTCCGTAAGCTTATATTGCGAAAAGTAGCCGAGACACATTTTTCAATTACGCACTCAGATTTAAGAAATCTTGACAAAACATGAAATGTGCGAGCGAGAGAGCGGCAGTCAGCGGCAAAATGTGTACGTACTCTTAAGTAAGTGTTCTACTAATGAAACCCCTTTAAGTTTAAGGGATTATTAAGGGCTGATTTTTCAATGGCTAGATAAGACTTTTGTTTGATAGAATGTTATACCGCCAAATTGAAAATGTCTATCATACTTAATTAAAATGACAGGAATTAAACGCGTACAAACTACGATAGGTATTTTCACACCTACCTATTTTCCCGGGGTGTGATACTGAGGAACTAATGGCGCCACAAGCGACAGTCCCAAAATATTTTGATTGGTTGTTTCAAATGTCTAATGTCATTTCTGACGTATTTTATTTAACCAATCAAAACCATTGAAAGAGGTCAGGTCGCCGTTGGCGCCATCTGCGATTAGCTTTGCGTGATATAAAAGTGTATAATGTTTATCATAGTTTTTGAATGAATTTTATTTTGGTAACTTTACTAATAAACTGTCAAATATCTGCTAACTGAGGATTGGAAAGAACAATTATATAACATAATTATATTATAATCACATATTTCCATAACAACATATTATCACTTCTTGTTTTTATATTGTTTACATTGTGAAATGAAAACTTTGTTACAGCAAAGAAAACTGACGACGACGCATTGATAGATCTGAGCGACGACGTACCCGACATCGCTAAACTAAGTAAGTAAACTTTAGCCATTTTTTTACATAATATACAACAGAACATTGTATGTTCCGATTGCCCCTTACCTTGTGTTAACACTGACGAAACACTCGCAAAACATAATGACATCAAGAACGATACTTCCCTAGAAAGCGCACTGGCAAAAGTGAGGCAACTAAAACTGATACTGCTAGTGCATCGGGCCGGAATCCTAAGGGTGCGGGTTCGAATCCCGTCTGAGTTGCTACGGGTGAGTCGATTTTTTCTAATATTTTTCATTATTTATTCATCTTAACTAAAACTGAGCCAAAATGGCGTAGTTTTCAGATTTATGTCCTTCATACGTTACTTAATCTTTTAATTTCTCTACATTTAGGGCAGCCGTACTCAACCTTTTTTTTACGGGGCCACAAACAGGTTTCGAACTTGAAGCGCGGGCCGCAAAAATATTTAGGTGTTAAAAAAAACAAATTGAAAAAAGAAAAGGTGGTCACAATAAAGCCAACTACACAATACATGATTTTGTAACCTTTATAATATTAGATATGATGAAGCGTCATGCAATGTAGACCAAATTTTGAAAGAGCTAACTTTATAAGAACTTTAATAACAATGACTTTTAAAACTTAGTCAAAGTTTTAAAATCCTAAGTGGGCCAATCACAAAGGCCCGGCGGGTCGCACGTGGAAGCGGCCCGCGGGCCGCAGGATGAGTATGGCTGATTAAGGGCTGATTTTTCAATGCCCAGATAAAGCTTTATTCGTTTGATAACGTATTATGCCGCCAAATTGAAAATGATTGTCATATTGTTTGTCAAATTTTTGAATGACTTTTATGCTATTCGCATTATAGTTTAACTGACTGATTTCTGTTATCTGAGGATTGAAAAATCAGCCCTTAGGGGACTAGTTAGTTACTATTTAATTGGACTTTAGTTTCGATTAGGCTCAGTTTTAGTTGCCTCACTTTACATACTTGGCTTTTAGGTTATTATTCTAAGAAGATAATGTTGATATTATTCTAAGACGACAATGTTAAACGAAAAAATATATTTGACTGTTTTTGTGCAACTCTAGAGTAAAAGCAATAAATTTAGCTTAAATTATGGCCTTAAACAGTATGTATAGTCATTTAGTATTAAAGTAAGGGGCCATCCATAAATTCGTCACACGTTAAGGGGGAGGGGGGGGGGTCGACGAAATGTGACAATGTGTGACAAGGGGGTGGGAGGGGTCCTTAATTTCGTGACGTCACATTTCAAAATCATTTAAATTAAAATAAAACAAATTTCTGAACCTCTTTTTAATCCAATAATTATTTCTAGATGCAAAAATTATAAAATATGTGACGTCACACCAGAGAGGAGGGGTCTCACAAATGTGACCAGCTCGACAAGGACGGGGTAGGGGGTCAAAAACCATGAAATTCGTGTGACGTAATTTATGGATGGCCCCTAAATAGGACTTTATCCAATAATGTTTATTGCAACAGGTGTGACAACGGAAAAGTCGACCGGCAACTCTAAAGACGAATTCGACATGTTCGCGCAATCACGCAACGTCACGTACGAGAACTCTAAAACTGGGTGAGTTATACCTTTCGATCGAGTGAGCACTGCTAGGGGAGCAAACTTCAGAGGGGCGCTCTTTACTGACCTAATAGAAAATAAGTCTATTACTCTTGGGGCGCATAATTCAAACTTTGCCGTGGCGCTCATTATCCTGGAAATATGTGTTGGGGCGCAAAATTAAAATATTGTCAGGGGAGCTCATTATTCTAAAAAATAAATAAATTAAAATTTTTTTAAAAAAGACTGCCCTGCAAAAACGAACTTAAAAGTTAAACAATAAGTGTCATTGCAGTCGGGGGACCTTATTATGGAAAAAAATTAGATTAAAGAGGTCCCCCCCCGACTGCAATGACACTTGTTGTTTAACTTTTAAGTTCGTTTTTGCAGGGCAGTCTTGTTTTTAATATTTTTTTAATTTATTTATTTTTATTTCACACATTTTAGTGACATATTATATAGTTTTGGAATGTGCTCATCAAGGCCTTTCATTTGATGCCCATATTGTAATAATAGAAGAAAATATTTTTTTTTAAATTTGAAAATGGCGTCGTACAGTCGCCATTTTAATTTCTTCAAAAAAATATAGCCAGTGTCACTCGGGATGCTGTAAGGATTCTAACGATACCCTATTTATCCAAATCAGTTCAGGCATTTAGAAGTTATGGTGGAATAAAGAAACTCACATACCCACAAACATACATGAACCCTGAACACATATACACTCTTTTTGCTTTGGGCAGTCGTGTAAAAAATAAGTCTTGGGGCGCAAAATTCAAATCTTGCCAGGGGCACTCATGATCCTAGCTCTGACGCTGTGAGTGAGCATGAAGGCCTATTCCCGTTGTCACCCTGTAGACTCTACAGGGTGACAACGGGAATAGGCCTCCGGTGCATAAGGTCAATAGTATTATTACGTCTACTAGTTCATCAAATGGACCATAGTATCATAATCGTTCATAACATAAATTCGTCTAGCTATTATGTATATTATAACGGGTGTAACAAGACCCTAAACGAAGCTGAAGTCCACGCATTCCAGCCATCATCAGGATATTTTTTGTCTTTTAGACCAAAACTGGGAAACCAATAGCTACGAAGTTATTGAAGGTAAAAGTATAAAAAAATATATTATGAAATCTTATTTTATTTGTTTTTGTAAACTGATATGGCCAGTAAAGTGTGTAAAAAGAATTACTCAAAGTATACAAAAAACTAGACATAATGAAAATATGGACATTTTGATTCTGTAGACGTAATGATAATATAGACGAAATGATACTGTAGACGTAATGATACTATGGACGAAATGATACTGTAGACGTAATGATACTATGGACGAAATGATACTGTAGACTTAATGATACTATGGACCACAAGGCTCCCGCCGCGCGCCGCGTGAAATTGTTCACGAAAGCCACTAGCTAATAGAAAACTATTAAACTACACTGAATGCGCCACCCATGAAGCATGGGTCTTAGGCGCCCTAGACCTACAATAACATTGTACAATAGTTTCATCGCACAATAAAATAGGAGCGTTTTACCTACCATTAAAACGCATGTTGTGTCCGGAGCCTTATTCGAAGCCTAATAAACAGTTTGAGAGTAGCATCCTTCCGTTTCCGTTCACAGTCAATTTTCCTATTGGACAGTCTTACCAACATACAGTAACGTCACATCCGCCTCACCCCACTTTGTTCACCAGGTCGCCATTGCCGTAGATTTCCCGCGTTCATTGTTGTCTCAAATCTGAAACACACTTTATAACTATTAAGTATAGAATCACAACAACAGGCAGCTCTTAAAGCTAGGCTTCGAATAAGGCTCCGGACACAACATGCGTTTTAATGGTAGGTAAAACGCTCCTATTGTGTCCTATCGCCGTTATTCGAAGCCTAATAAACAGTTTGAGACATTGTTTGTTATCGCCTGGTGAACAGGACGCCAATGTGATATGAATACTATTGAATAAAACTTAAGTCATACTTGTTATAACAACTTTAATTATTTATTTAATGAGAAAACATAATTTAATATATGCACTAGAATAATCTAACTAAATGATCTAAACTGAATTAGTAAAATAATAATTCACAAAAACGAAAACAATAATCATTTAACATAATTATTCTAACCAAAACATACCTATTGTAATATCACACCGGTTGAAATTGATTTCTTAAAGCAACATTTGATGTTAAATTAGTAACTGATCTTATTTCTTTCTTATAAAATTTTAAAAAGGTATTACTTGATTTCCAATTTGCTCGTGACATAATTGTATCTAACGGTTCATTATCTAACCAGCTGCGAGAGGCCACCGCGGACCGTATACTTCCAGGAGAGGCCTTAATACCTGCATCTTTTAAAACTGACCTAACCCAATTAGCTATAGAAGTTTTAGATGCTGGTTTCGGAACTCCACACGCAGTAATGAATAACTTGTGCGTTGACGCTAAACGCCGCCTCTCCGCACCAGATTCTATTAGTTTTTTGACCAAATTTACAGGATCTATGGAATGATTTTCCTTATTTCGCAGCAAGCGCCAACCAGATTGCATATGAGTAGCTGAATCTGTTTTCGAACCGAAAATAGGCCAAAATATTATATCGTCATCGGTCACAACGCAACTTTCAGGGGCGACACTCAGCAAAGTTAGATCATGAACTCTCCTACCCGAACATAATAACAATACAACTGCACAGAGGCGGGATATTTTATACAAATTTAAATTTTCCGTATTTTGTTTGGCAAGCCATGCTTCTAATAACTGACAATCCCAAATCATTCTTGATCGATTAATAGGTTTTTGCAATGCAATAGATTTAAGAATTTTCTTAACGAGAAAATGTGAACTTAATCGGTTTTCACTATCAATATTACATAACGTAGATACTACAGACTTGTGCATAAGAATGGTTTTATATGCTAAATTATACTTTAAGTGTAAATCTGCTAAATACTTTGCAAGATCACTAGGAGAAGGGTTACTATAATCAACTTTTACATCTGCGCACCATGAAATCCACCTATTCCAAACTGGTTTATAGACACCTATTGTCGAAGATCTCCAACCAGCCTTTAAAAGTTGTTTTTGTTCTTGCGACCATGTTGTCAACGAACTTGACCACCCCCACATTTCCTAATCTCGAGCGTCAGTTCCCGAACCTTCGGCGGCGGTTGACCCGTCGACGTGTCTACTAATACCTTGTCGAGATTGTGGATCGTGAAAGGTGGGGCAATCGCTCTCGCCTTCAGGTCTACTCTCCAAAACGCTTGTGGCCATCGGGGGGCTACAATCAAATATACCCCTTCCGCTTGATTCAACTGCATAAGGACTCTTGGCAAAAGGTTTGGGGGAGGAAAGACCCACGCTAGCTTGAATTTCCATTCCACTGCAAAAGCGTTGTGTCTCCAGGCCTCTTGATCTCGTTGATCCAGTGTCACATATCTCTCGACAACATGTGCGTTTCTGGAAGCAAATAGATCTACCTCCGGAACGCCCCATTTCCTGAAAACCAGTTCCATCACCGAAGGGCTCAAGTGCCATTCTGGAAGCATCTTTAGTCGAGACAGGCGATCTGCTATACCGTTGTATCTCCCTGGAATATGATGTGGTGACACGTGAATGTCGAAGTCGTGAAGAATCTGCATTACCTGATATGTAAGGTTCATTAATGGTTTCGATTTCGTCCCTCCCTCGTTTCTTAGGTACGCTACCACCGACTGATTGTCGCATTGTAGAAGAAGGGTCGAATGACTCATGTATGGAGCATGCTCTGACACACATTTGAGAATCGTCAACATTTCTTTTTGGTTGCAATGAAGCTGCTCTTCTTCGGGTGTCCAATTTCCGCTTATATGACAACCGTCTAAATCTGCACCCCACCCCAGATCGGAAGCATCCGTCGTTAGAAAATGAGTGACACCTGGCGGGTGCAAATAGCTTGCATTTCGACAATTTTGATACCACCACTGGAGTTCGTCTATCACTTTCTCTGGTAGGACGAAACTCGTCTCTAGTTTTTGCTCCAAAATCGAGTTGCAATGGTTTAACAGGTGTCTGAAGTTGAGACGACCCAGGGGAATCACCAATCGAGCAAAATTTAGTAGACCTACTAACGACTGAACTTGGCGTAGGGACGCTTCTTTGCGCTCTAGTAGTAGGGCTATGACATGTAACAATTTTTGAATTTTCTTTTCTGGGAGGAACTTTCGATTTCCCCATGGATCCCACATCAAACCCAAGTATTCCATAATTCTCTGAGGGACTATTACAGACTTTTCGGTATTGATCATCCACCCTAATTGACCGAAAATTTCTATAGCAAGTTTTATTTGTTTCATCAATATCGATTTGTCTTGATTTACAATCAAAAAATCGTCCAAAAAAACTACGACTCGCATACCCAGCTCGCGGAGGATTTCGGCCGTCCAATTGGTCAGCATAGCAAAAATCTTGGGTGCCGTAGCCAGCCCAAAAGGTAGACAAGTCATCTGAAGAAGTTGTTCTCGGTATAGGACGCGGAGAAAACAGTGATGGCTCGGCGCTATCGGCACGTGATTGTAAGCATGTGTTAAGTCTACCTTGACCATCCAGTCCCGAGCTTGTAAGAAATCTGGAACGCGGTTCACCGAAATCAAACGAAACCTTCCTATCCTTAAGTACTGATTCAGACACTTCAAATTGAAAATCGGGCGCAATGATCCGTCGCTTTTTGGAATCAGGAAGAATTTTGATACAAAACTTGGAGTCTCGGGAGCCGGCTCTAGAATCTTCTGATCTATTAATTTTAAAAACATCTGATCCATCTCTGGTGATACTGGAGTTTGATACCGATTTGTTAGAAATTCTGGTAACACAAGCGGTGGTTTGGCTTTGAATGGCATTCGATATCCTGATATTATCTTCAAGAGAACATCGGGCGCCCCCAACGCCCTCCACTCTTGGACATACTTTATCAACTGCCCCCCCCGAAACTCCATTGAATCAATATTTTCTATTTGATTTTCCGGAAAATCTAGCAGACTGTCTGGGCACAAAGGGTGGACCGGCTGAATAATAAGATTGCTTTGTAACGCCTTGCGGCTGTTGGAAACGAGGCCCTGGCGTGCGAGGTCTGACTTGTCGAAAAAAGTTATCCCTGTTACTTGCGTAAGCAGGATAATTTTTAACACCTTGAGGTGGCGTATATCTATTTACAGTCGACGGTGCCCAGGAGCGACCGGCCGAATTTGTTACAAATGGTCCAGGCTGTGAAAACTGGGACCCAAAAAATTTTTTCTTATCAATTGACACTGCGTTATTAGATTTCAACACTTTCCCTGTTCCACCATTATTTTTTATTATCTCGGAAAAGGAATCCTTATCAAACAAAAATTCTCTAGAAGGTGGTACTTTATTAAAACTCTTACGTAAATATCTTTCTTTTACGAAATTATTCAATAAATAATCACGCCGCCGCTTTATAATGTCAGCCCTACGGCCACAAACTAATTGCAAGCAATCTTTTGAAAATTTTTGAAAATTTTCTTTAAAAGAATTGTTAAACTTTTCTTTAAAATCAACCATACTTAATGTTTCACAAGAATTCACCCATTCAAATAATTGCGTAAAACCGGCCTGAAAAGCTTCGCTTTGCATCACTAGTGCATGTGTCATGGCGCCTAGAAATTTCTCTTCCGAAACACAATTACTCGATTCATCGAAACATTTAAACTCATCGTTAACTTCGAGACTGGTAAAACCCGGTTTAGCACTGTACATTTTCTGAGTTTCGTTATATCTAACACTATTCCAATTTTCAGACTTAAAATGTTGCAATGACTGTAACACATTCAAATGCTCTTCTGAGGCAGCAGGGATGCTGGGTTCTTTTAAACTCGTGCCTAATTCAAAATCTAACGGCAGCGCATCGGACGTTGGCTTAACATTATCATCACATTTCAAAGCAGTTAAATCTTCTATAGACTTATTATCTTTATCATTATTTACCGATTGCGGGTAGAAAGAATTATGATATAAAAAATTTTGTAAGTCACTGACCTGTTGACTGAGGTGCTCAATTATCTCAGTATTTTTATTCGTCCTGCGTCTCTTGCCGTGACCGCTCCCAGCAGATTTTCCAGCTCTCCGTTTTACAGGTCTTGCAGGCGAAGACGCGCGCGAAGTCGACGAAGAACTCGAGTCGGACTCAGCGTCAACCCTACTTTTATGCATAAGTTTCCTAATCTTAGCACTCATCTTTTGACAAAAGAATTATTAGAAAGACTAATATTCACTTAAAATTTTCTTTTAAACAAAAGACTAATATTCACTATTAATTTCTTTTAAACAAACACTAACGTTAACTAAACTACTTATTAAAGAATAAACACTATAAAATTCTATTAAATTTCAAACAGTAAAGTGAACTAAATTAAAACTAAACCACTTTTAAAACGAACGCTAACAGCGTTAAAAGATTGAAGTGAACGGTTTGAAATAAAGGACGCCAATGAACGCGGGAAATCTACGGCAATGGCGACCTGGTGAACAAAGTGGGGTGAGGCGGATGTGACGTTACTGTATGTTGGTAAGACTGTCCAATAGGAAAATTGACTGTGAACGGAAACGGAAGGATGCTACTCTCAAACTGTTTATTAGGCTTCGAATAACGGCGATAGGACACAATAATTATATTTGATTGAAATATACATACTTTGAACCCAAACGATCTCTTATATTGCTCAATAATATAAATTGCGCAATGTTTTTGTCGTAGCGGCTAAACGTAAACGAAAACTTCGCAGGGTACAGGCTTGTTATCTACGTTCCGTCACCCCGGTCACTCCATACAATCATTCCATTATAATAACCTATTATATGTGATCGAAAACACAGCGTTGATTTGAAGATGCGTCATACAGATTCACCTTATATCTACCACAATTGTACAAAGATTTATAAGTCACTCACCAATTTTCCAGACCAAACCTTGCTTACATGTCTTCTTTCACCTCGCTAAGCTCTGTGGACAGTGACAGATGACAGCTGTCACATGTCAGTATCATGTCATAGCGTTTTTAAGATTTGCCGCGATACCACGTGCAAAAGTTTTCTCAAAACTAAAATTGTTATAAAGTGCAGTGTTTGTTGAATTTATAAGTGAATTCAAGAATTCTTACAATAATGCTGCTTGTTTGGTAAGCGTTTACGACCTTACTAATTAAAAGAACGAGATGGTGATGCTTACAAGACGTGTTTACATGTTACCGGCAGACCGCTGCTTCGAAAACACTAGCGAAAACACACTAAGAGCACTAGCTGGTACAGATTGGTACGTGACAAGGGTCATGCGACTGTTCTCGTTCATCAGCGGATGATGACACGAGGGAACATTCGGGCCCTATGATTATCTGGGGCCCACATAAATCTTCCTCTCTTAATTAAGAGAGCGGAGTGCTGAATGAAATTACCAATCGCCCACCATCTCGTTTTCGTGAATTAATACCGAGTTATTTATTACTCGGAAGAATAACAGCTCTTTGGTCAAGTTGACCAGTTCTATTATAACTAAGACGCACCCAGTTGATCATTGGTACCATAAGTTTCTATTGACACAAAACTTTTTTATTTTGATGCGAGTACCTATCATAAACTAATGTTTTGAATATGAGAAATTGAGAAACCTAGTTTCCTCACAACAGAAATAAACTAAGTAGGTATTTGAAGTGTTAATCTGCCACACCAAACTGATTTTTGGTTTTTAAAGTCTGTCGAACTGTTCTTTTTCAGTAGGTAGTAGGTAATCAGTACAATCAGAGGCTCTTAGCATAGCTGGTCTAATATAACAAGTGTGAACTTACAATACCAGGACCTCCTGAAATAATCACAACAGAATTTCTCGCATTGAGCAACTCGGCCAAGTGAGTTAGACACTTCTTATTTACACTATCTCAATATCCTGGCATGAGTTGCTGGAGTACTCTACAAGATTAGGCAACTGTTGTACAGATAGAAGAAAAAGAGTGAGTGTACAAAAATTAGAAAGTTGAAAACTAAGTAAAGAAATGT
This sequence comes from Agriphila tristella, assembly GCA_928269145.1. NCBI lineage: Eukaryota > Metazoa > Arthropoda > Insecta > Lepidoptera > Crambidae > Agriphila > Agriphila tristella. Next base: position 38,499,519 of record OV743431.1, read on the forward strand.
TTCTCTAGCCGCAGATTATCTACCTATTCATTAAAGTGGTTCCATTTCGAGATGTGATTCGCAAACTTGGACAGAGTGTTGCATAGGAGTCTATCTAGTACCAGGGCTGTGCTAGTACCGTTAGATAGATTATGATTGATAAAAATTTGGAAATTTACATTGTAGTGTAAGTAATAAGAACATAAGTAAGATGTGTAATAAAGAGTCAGCTTTATATTGTGTTATTATGTTATTCAATTCAAGCCTCTTGCTTCAGACATCTGTTAATTAAGTATTTGGGCTTTAACTATATGCTGCAAGTCTGATTGCCAATCGGCAAAGGCCTCCTCCAACCTTTTCCACTCCCACCGGCCTTTTATTATGTTATTGGATAGAATTAAATAAAAGTTACTTTGATTGCGGTTACAGAAAACATTCCGTAGATTCTTTGGAGATACACAATAAGGTAGCCGTATCTGGTATACAAAAGTATGTTCAATACAGTAAGTTGATTATAATACTTTATTAAACATTACATAAGGTGGCAAGTGTCCACATAACTTACAAAATAGTAGACAGAGGGTCTCAAATTATTTACATACCTAACACAGAGTTAAACTCAAATCAGAGTTATAACTAGTTACTTTTTATCTTGAAGATACAGTCTTGATATTTATTTACAATAATAATAATAATAGGATGTGTAACCTACTTTTGTTAGGTACTTAATTCCTCAGTAGGGCCATGAAATTGAATGATTAAATTATGTGTATTATCAGGTCAGTGAAATTATAATAGCAAATTCTTTTCATGATTATTATAACTAATATTTCTATTATTTCTATTTTGAGTAGGCCACTGCATAGTACAACTAAGTTTAACTAGTGATAGCAGAATGAAATGAAATGATGGAGTAAGTGAATATTGAATAAAATTTAAATATGTACTTATTATAGCTTATCCAAAGAGAAAATCACCTATGAGTTTAGTAAGTAAACTAGACAAAGGAAGATAGTCAATTTTAGTCTTATGAGTCTGATTGTAGAAGTATCCAGTATCCAAATTCTTTCAACAATCGTTAGCCTCCGGACTTTTATAAATATCCAAGGGGGTCAGACTCGGGTCTCAGATATTATGTACCTAGCTATTAGCTAATAAGTCAATATTAGGTTCTCCTGGGGGCAGTGGCGTGCACAGAGATTTTAGACAGGGTAGGCACGGATAAAAAATATACCAATTTTATCACTGTTTCGCTATCTACCAACCTATACTGAACGAAATCCAAACATTTTTATCATCTTGATTGGAAAACAAAATGCATAGAAAACAATACAATTGGTTTGTGTGTACGTACACAAGCTGTTAGCCAGTTATAATTAAGTATAATAAAACTTTTTATGAAAAGAACGAGGGGCATTCATAACCTACCTACCATTTTTTTTAAACCCAACCCAACGCATCTTCCCTTTGCAATCAATTTAATTAAACTTTATCCTCAAAAGGTAACCTCGATAAAGCGGCAATTTTTGATTTATTTAAACAAACTTTGCCAGCATAGGTCTCGCATGTAAATTATTGAATTTTTCACAGTAAATTAACGAAATAATTACTTAGGTACTAACTTAAAATAGTCAATTACTTGCGCCAAGAAAAACAATCAAAACAAAGCAAAACTAACTGCAAATGCAAGGGCAAACTAAAAAAAACGCTACTCTCTCTCTGCAATGCAATCATGACGCGGTCGGGTTGCAAATAAGCAGTGCCTCCAAAACATAAACACGGGCATACATTTTCACGCACACAGTCACACTTTTGACGTGTACTACACGAGATTCATTCTATGAAAAAGAAGCAGCCCGTAGTACTGCTTATGGACACGCGGTAAATAATTGGCGCCTCTGTCGCCCGGCCGATCGTTGGTTCTTGTGATGTAGACGACGCGATACCTATTAAACTTAAAATGTTGTAAAATCAATACCTACATTTTTTAATATGGTTAACTTAATTAGTTGTTGCTAAACATGTATGTGTTAAAGTATTTTCAATAAATACGCCGTAGGGGCATGAGCGTGTGTGTGTGAGAAGGCACCGTCTTTTTGATATTTTGCCTACCCGCCACAGTTTTTTATCACTCGATCGCTGTACGAAAGTTGCGCCGTGTCGGACCTAAATAAAGCACCCGCTCGCTTTATGTCCCGAAAGCTTTTCGCAAAATATCCATCTCAGTGTTGTTATTTCAAGTTCCTGGATACCACGCCTACGCATATCACTTACAACTGGACCTTCGGCCGAATCTCCCAGGAATTTTGAAGCCGCAAGCTGTGAACAAAGGAATGTTCAACACACCGCCGCGCACGATGGTAAAAACGCGCGGAGCTCTCGCACGAGAAACGTTGTCACATACCGCTGTGGATAAAAGTGAAGTGCTTTCACGCAAAGTGCAATCCGACATAGTGATGCCTAAAAGTGATCAGAACGAAGTCGCCTACCAACCGCCGAAAAAAGAAGGTAGCTTAAAGATTGAACTTACCGGTGCTGCATCAGTTCACTCGAAGAAAGGTTCCAGCAGATCTTCTTTGTCGGCCCGCAGAAAGCAGTTGGAGCTGGAGGCGGCTGAAGCAAAAGCTGAAATTGAAAAGCAGCTCATAGAAAAAAGGCTAGAAGCGCAGCTCGCCGCCCTCGAAAGTGGCTCATCACGGAAGTCACAGTGCAGCAAAGTAGATTCCCTTGCTGAAGCTTCAAATAAAGTTGAAGAATGGCTTGATAAAAGTCAACAGGAGTCCCAGCGACAGCGCGCGGCCTCTCCGCCGCCGGCGCCACCCGCTGCCACCTCCTCTTCGGACCTTCAGCACCTAGCACGAGCAATGGAGAAGATGGCCACCGTCACCTACAGTGCACATTCAAACCTGCTTTCGAGACTAGCTACGCCTAAGGACTTACCTTTATTTTTTGGAGATCCGTTCGAGTGGCTGCAGTATAAAAACACTTACGAAGAGTCAACTAAACTGTGTAACTTTAGTGAAAGTGAAAATATTTCACGACTGTGTAAAAGTCTGCGTGGTGAAGCAAGAGAGGCTGTGTCTTCGCTACTTATCTGTAACACAAAACCAAGCGTGATTATAGAAGCCCTAGAACTTCGCTTTGGAAGACCCGAGCTTATTATTCACAAGATTGCTACACATTTAAAGAAACTGCAACCCTTACCGCAGGCTTACCATACTGATTTAGTTACCTTCGCTGTTAAAATAAAAAACTACGTTGCAGCCGCCGAGTCGATTAAACAAACCGATTACATGAGAAGCCCGGAATTACTAAACACGGTCGTGTCTAAGTGCCCGAGTACACTTATAAACAAATGGGTGGATTATTTGTACGAGCACCAAGACGACAGCAAAGCCAAGCTACAAATATTTGCAGACTTCTTGCACAACGAAGCCATGAAAGTAGCCTCCGCTGGAATAAGCTACATTCACTGCCAAGCTGATCACAGAGTACAAAAGAAAAATGATGAGCGCAGGACTCAAGGTCATTCAGTGCTGCAAACCAGTGAACCGAGCGCCAAATGCAAAGTCTGCCGAGCTGCATTCCACCCGCTTTCAAGCTGTACTAAATTCAAACGAGCGCTAAGGAAAGATAAGTGGCGCATCGTGAAAACAAATAAACTTTGTCACAACTGCCTGCTGCCTGGTCACAGTAAAGATGCCTGCCCTGCCGCGCCGTGTGATGTGGACGAGTGTGGTATGGCCCACCATCGCTTACTACATTGGCCTGCAAAGAAAACTCCAGCATCCAGTGACGTCACTAACGACGACGACGTACCGACCGCTGCAAACTTAGTGACAACAAGTGAAAACGAAGTTAATAACGGGACAGTCACCAACACCACTATTTTGTCACCGAACGTGAGTGTAATGTTGAAATTAGTGCGCGTGAACATTCATGGACCTGCAGGTGTAATTAGTACGTATGCGATATTAGATGATGGCGCTACGGTGTCATTAGTGTCAGCTGATCTCGCGAACTGTATTAACTTAAACGGTCAGCCCGAACCATACGTATCCGTGGCGCGTGGAACTCCGATATCGTGTGTCAAAGTGAAATAGTTAACTTCAAACTGTCGAACAATAACAATGAAGTGTACGAGGTGCGCGCGCGCAAGATAAGTGAACTGGACCTACCTATGCAGTGCTATTCGAAAGTTAACGTCGACGCGTACGAACACTTACGAAACTTAAAACATTATTTGTGCAGTAGTGACGTGAAGCCTAAATTACTAATTGGGCAGGACAATTATCAATTGTTAGTTTCCCTAAAGACTATTTATCGTGGTAGAAACGAACCGTGCGCGACACTTACACCACTCGGGTGGTGCTTGCATGGAATTGTACCCACTACCGTTAGCTCATTCCCTCGCCATCGTTCCTTTACGACTGAGCAAGCGTCCGTTATGACATTGTCCGAGCCACCGCCGCCCTCGGGCGCCGCCGCGGCTCGCACCGCCGCCGTCGCACCCCTCTCCGCCGCTAACCCCACGAGCAGCCAGCTCGTACAGCGTTAGACGCACACATGCGCCGGCGCACCGTCTACGACGCAGCAACGGGTTTCAACCTGGAAGGAAAATGCACACACAGATAACAATGATAACGAGGTATGTAAACAACTGCATGAGTTAGTACGTCGTTCGTTTGCATTTGAAGCGATTGGAGTGAACTCTAAGCCACGAGTAAATAAGGATGAACTTCGCGCAATCGACTGCATCGATAAATCTGCGAAATTAATCAATGGACATTGGGAAGTTTGTTTGCCTTGGAAAAATGACCTTGCAATGCCAAATAACTTTCATAACGCCAAAAAACGATATTTTGGCTTCGAGAAAAAAATGAAAATAAATGAAAGTTATGCAGCGAGATATAAAGAAAGAATGAGTCATTTATTTGAAAATAAATACGCTCAAAAGTTGAGTGACGATGAAATTTCAATGCACCGAAAACATGTTTGGTATTTGCCGCATTTCGGTGTAGATAATCCGAATAAAAATAAACTTAGATTGGTTTTTGACGCCGCTGCTGCCACCGAAGGTCATTCGCTAAATGATTATCTGCTACAGGGTCCTGACTTGTTACAATCTCTGCTGGGAATCATGCTACGATTTCGAGAGAAGCCTGTCGCCTTCGTAGGCGACATAAAAGACATGTTCCTTCGGGTAAAAATTAACGAAGAGGATCAGCACGCCTTACGTTTTTTGTGGCGAGAAAATGATAAGTGTGACCTTGATACTTACGTCATGACCTCATTAATATTTGGCGCCAACTGCTCACCATTTATAGCGCAACATATTAAAAACAAAAATGCGCTCAGATTCAAAGATGAAATGCCTGAAGCGACTGAAGCCATCCTGAAATCCCATTATATGGATGATTACATCGAATCAGTGGACGATGAACAAACAGCTACGAAATTAATAAAAGAAGTATCACAAATTCATAGTCAAGGCGGATTTGAGATAAGAAACTGGATTTGCAATAAACCGGAAGTTTTAGAGTGCACGCGAAAAGAGGCCCTAAGTGATAAGGCCATAAGGATGAAAACGGGTTGTGATGATTTACCCGAACGTACTCTCGGATTACTTTGGTTCCCGTTAAGCGATACCTTTGGTTTTGACTTATCGCTCAAGCGCATTCCGGCGGAAATACTTAATTCGCAGAAAATACCGACCAAGAGAGAACTCCTGCGCATAGTTATGTCTATATTTAACATTTTCGGCTTCCTCGCTCCATTTACGATTAAAGCGAAAATTGTTCTGCAAAATACATGGAAGATGGATTTGAAGTGGGATGACCGAAACCTGAAGAAAAAAAAACCAAGACTGGTATACTCACCAGACCCGTTGCTCGTCTGGCCGTGTTGCCAACTGCTGTAGATGATTGTCCTTGACGGACAATGGGGCGGAGAATGTAGACGACGCGATACCTATTAAACTTAAAATGTTGTAAAATCAATACCTACATTTTTTAATATGGTTAACTTAATTAGTTGTTGCTAAACATGTATGTGTTAAAGTATTTTCAATAAATACGCCGTAGGGGCATGAGCGTGTGTGTGTGAGAAGGCACCGTCTTTTTGATATTTTGCCTACCCGCCACAGTTTTTTATCACTCGATCGCTGTACGAAAGTTGCGCCGTGTCGGACCTAAATAAAGCACCCGCTCGCTTTATGTCCCGAAAGCTTTTCGCAAAATATCCATCTCAGTGTTGTTATTTCAAGTTCCTGGATACCACGCCTACGCATATCACTTACATGTGATTTTTGGTTAAAGTGGAGTGAAGTTAGTTTTAAAAATAGATGGCGCTTAAACTAATAGACACTGAAAGCCGAAGAAGTGCCTGTGCACGATGATGGGTCATATCATAACTCATAACTTTTTAATTACAAGTAGTTTACAAATAATAGGGTAGGGAATTAGGGTCATATATTTATGGGACTACAGGGTATGCAGTGCTTATTTGCATGTATGGAGTGCACGCCACTGCCTGGGGGCGTATTATGACCTCTTAGTTCCAGCCTGAAAATGAACTGCCTTGCATTACCGTATTATGATCTCTCATTTCCAGCCAGTCAGCAGTCACGTGACACCTTACTGCTGATCACTAGGCAAGTTTCAGGACTGTTAATAATTCCTGAAAGTCTGTTTTGATAATTTACAGAAGTCAATCCTAGAACAAAATATAGTGTATGCAGAGTATGGATGTTTCTTGCAAAACAGTTAAAGCTACATCACTAATACCAAAACATTAATAAGGATTAAGAGTGTGCTATCAGAAGTTCTCAAGGAAGGCGCATCTTTTTGTGAGAATTAAGTGTGGGGGCTATTGAGCTATGCAAACGAGCTCAAATATACACTTTTGATTAATAATGTCATTTAATTCAGACATATCAATACAGATTGATTTCCGATTACGGATCTTTCAGGAGTTTATATCTGAAATCCACCAGGAGGTAGTCGGGTGGATAGGAATCATACCAGAGACAGACATTCCCCAAGCCTCGGAGGCTTTACACCTAGATGGGGTGTGCTAAACTGTGACTTGGTAGCCTTGAATAAGATAACTAACAGTCCTTAGGTATGAAAAGTATTAGTCTATCATATTGCGATTTAATTATTTCCCTTTTAATCCACATCATATTTTTTATTTTTATTTTTGGGTTACGTATGCCTTCATAAAAATCTACGTTATGATTACCATGAGTGTTTGGTGATAGCCGCGACATTCGCGGGTTGAGGTGATTACTTCAACATCAGCTAATTTAAAGGAAAATATCCCCAGGACTGTGTGACATTGACGTTTAGATGTGCAGTCGACAGCACGTTAAGTTGAACAGTTGAGCTGCGAGGGCAGCTTTTATTACGTACGCCAGAAGAACGGTCTCAAGATCAACATGTATGGTCTGATGTGTTGGCAACTGTTCCTTAGTGAGATAGCTGCAGCGTGCGCCAGTTTATCCTCAACGTGTCTATATGAACACGGAGCGGATCCCCGTCATTTAAGAGTACCTACATACCTAGTCACAAAACATAATATTGTTGATACACATCCAAGATGATGGCGATAATAATAACCTACTTGTCCAAATGGACAGTAGAACCTTAATGGATCACCTCCGCTACCAGCGTTGTAGGTACCTATGCGTTCAATTGCTCTGCTCAAGGGGACGGTAGGGCTGCAGGATAGCCGAGTGATTTACCATCACGCTTTCAGCGGCGTACCTCCCGGGGGGGTACAACGGCTCTGCCGACCGCCAAATTTGAGACGATGTGCCGGAAGGGCCTCTCTCGTTGCCCCAGGCCTCGGAGGCTTTATACCTAAATGGGGTGTCCCAAATGGTGACTTGGTAACCTTGGATAAGGTACCTTACCTGGGACTCAAAGTATGGCTATGCAATATTTGACAACCCTGCAGCCGCGCCGTCCTTGGCAATTAAAATGCCGTGTGCGTTTCCACAATCGAGTTGGTACCAGTATTCCTGGCTTGCAATCATCCAGGCATAAACCTTAACAGAACCAAAAGTAAGTATAAAGACATTCACATCAGCTTGATTACATTCACATCAGCTTGATTGAATTCACAAGAGGCAAAAAACATACCTCGGATAGATGAGCTAGCTAGAACCTTGATATAGTTAGAAGGTTGCGGGTGACCAGGGGGCTAATTGTCTAATTTAAAAATCTATCGCAATCGCTTTCACTTGACAGATGGATGTGACACATTGCTGCATTTCTTTGGTAAGTTTTCATTTGTGCCAAAAAGAAACATCAATGTGTTACATTCTGAAAGCGATTGCGATAGATTTCGAAATTAGACAATAGAAAGGCAGATCAGGTAGCCCACATTGCTTCCTCATTTACACCTCATAGAGTTCCCTGAGAAAGAGGGTTTATAGAAAGAGTAAAGCTTTTACATCTAGTTCTATAGTAATTATGAAAATATATTTTTGCAGTAGATAAAATAGTTATGCAGATCCCGCTGTTCTTATACATAACTAAGGATTTCATGTTCTTTTTATATAAGTAATATTAAAAGCAATCTCTGAGGCGAGGCCACACCAATCAAATCACAGATTTGGGCAATCGAGTCCTCTTTGACTTATCAAAACACAACATTGTTTAGTTCACAAGAAATCTGTTTTGAATACTGGAGAGATATATATTACTGTTGTGGTGTGGCCCATGTCTTTTGACTAATACTAATATTTTTCAGGCTAATAAGATTTATTAAGATTAAAAAATCCTTAGCGCAAAATTTACATTTCTGTATGTTAATAGCAATTTTAATTCTGAATATGGGATGGTGTATTCTATACACAGTCCAATTCTGACAACTCAATTATTTAACTCTTTTATTAAATGAATAGGTGATTGTGAAACTAGCCACAAGAACAACAGTTATAGAATCTGGATTCTAAACCTAGTGTTTAGTTAATAAAGTATAGCTGAAAAATAATAATAAGAAATAAAATAATAATAATATAAAAAAAAAAAAACCTTGCAAGAAGTGCAAGAAATACCTGTAAATACAGGTGGTAATAACCTATGAAGATTAATTTAGCTGTGGTATTAAATTTTATTTCTAAATATTCCATTGTTCTCAAGTAATTAAGTTACTGTGTTTGTTGAATAGCAATCTGATTAACAAATTGGTTGCATGTTATTCGTAAAAGAGACATTAGTGAATCACATTTTTAGAGAGGTATCTAAACAATAATTTAATATTATTACATTTTATTTGTGATGTTGAATAAGTGAGAATTCACATAGCGTTTGTCCTTCTTTCACCAGCAGATATCAAACAGGTCTTCAAATCAACGCTGTGTTTTCGATCACATATAATAATACTGTTTTGCACTCCAACAAAACAGTTATTATGAGTGTGAGAAAACACAGCGTTGCCTAAGTGCTTGCAGGTGAAGACTACTATGACATGATACTGACATGTGACAGCTGTCATCTGTCACTGTCCACAGAGCTTAGCGAGGTGAAAGAAGACATGTAAGCAAGGTTTGGTCTGGAAAATTGGTGAGTGACTTATAAATCTTTGTACAATTGTGGTAGATATAAGGTGAATCTGTATGACGCATCTTCAAATCAACGCTGTGTTTTCTCACACTCATAATAACTGTTTTGTTGGAGTGCAAAACAGTATTATTACATTACATAGTCACTTATCCTATTACATTACACAGTCTTATACACGCGCAACTGTGTGTGTGTGTGTGTAAAGCTAGAGCTACTACGGAAATCATGTCTGACACGCGCGTACAATTTGGTTTTTCACCATTTTAACAATAAATATGTATTTACCGGCCATAAGAAATGTTTCCATGAGTGATATTAAATGTTTTTCTTTGCCTTTTTCAACTTAAATTCACGTAACCGTGCACGAAAGTTGACAGCTGTTGAAACTTACGACTAAACGTAAGAAGTTTCGCTTGTAAACTGTAGGAAAATAGGTATTTTTTGTGGTATTTTTTTTTTACCGAAAAAGACACATTGACCCAAAATGGATATAAAAGACTATTCTACAATGCAAGTGCTGGAATTGAAAGCCAAATTAAGACGTTTTTATTCATACAGTATTTATTCATTTGTTCTTAATATCCAGATTTTTCGGAAATCTGTAAGTGTCAACATTTTTACACATAATTTCACTTTGAAGCTTTAAAAGATTTTTAAAGTAAAAGTCCCTCGTTTTGATAGTTCTCGTGGAACAAGTCACTTTCGGAAATGGTCATCGCGAAAAATTTGGTCACTTTCGCAAAACGTCATTTTCGTAGAATGTAATTCACAATTTTGAGAAAAAATAAAGAAAAATTTAATGACATTCTGCGAAATTGACGTTTTGCGAAAGTGACGATCTGCGTCAAAACCGCGTTCGACAATGAGGATCAGTAACAGGTTTGAATTCTATAGTTTTATTGGTATAATATAAAAACATATTCATAGCTATGAAACTTAGTGAAAAAATTTTTGAAATCCGTTTAGAAATGGTTGAGTTAAAAGGGTTTTGAAGGAAATGTCAAGCTCAATGCAATATGTGCTCTATCACGTACGATATAAGGTGCGCGTACGTCTCGATGACGTCATAAGGACTCCTCAAAATAACAGTGTTTTAGCACGTTTTAGCTCGTATAATTATCTTCTCAGGTTTAAGAGATATCGTAAAAATTTCTTCACAGTTAAACATGTGGTGGCATAAGCTTTCTGATAAGCCACTAAACAAAAATCGTTACTGATCCTCATTGCCTTCCCCATTGATTCTGGGGCGGGGCGGATAGTGTACTTTTCGTACATAACACTTATATTTGATGGTGTGGGTGGGTGTAGCGGCAGCAGCTACGCGGATAACCTGGAAGAGCAGAGCTCCCGCGGCCTGGCCGCCGCCGCCGGCCAGCGCGCCACGCAAGCGCAGCCACCGGTCAGTCACATTATAGTTCAGTAAAATTACGGGTTCGCAAAACATTAAATGGTAATAAGCTGTAATTTTGCAATCTGACTTTGATGTGATTATAAAACACTAATATAAACGAATATAAATAATAAATAAATAAATAAATATTTGACAACATCACATACATTGCTCCAATCCCAAAGTAAGTAGCTATAGCACTTGTGTTATGGAAATCAGAAACAACGGTGGTATGACACACACCCAGACCTGAGACAATATTGAAAAGTTCATTTTCTACATTGACCCAGCCGGGGATCGAACCCGGGACCTCAAGAGATGGTGACGCCTTGAAAACCGGCGTGCGAACCACTCGACCACGGAGGTCGTCATCCAACTACGTTTACGAATCCAACTAAATTTACGAATACAAACAAATACAGCGTAGTTGTAACTTTTTTTTGTTGGATTAACATTCACAATCAAATTATAGTTCCAAATCAAGCAAAAAGTAAAGAAAGTATGTAATTAACAATTTTGCTAAAGCAATTAAATAAATTAATATTTTGGTCAGTAAAGTAAAAAAAAATAGTGAAAATTAGTTGGATTTATTTACAAAATGACAGCTAGTCATTTAATCTAACGATCAAAAGAAGAAAGACAGCTATTGCAAATTATTTCTATTTCGTCATACTAGCTCCCGTAATTTTACTGAACTAGGTATTACTTCTGTTTCAAATCCACCACAGGATAGTGCTTGGCCTTCACCTCTTGTGACGTTAAGTGACGATAATCCCGAAGGTAGAAGCGCACTACACCCGGAATCCTCACCACTGAGGCTGGAAAGATGAAACTGGCCATCTTATCTCTAACTGAAATAATCAAGTCCACCTGACTATAAACCGCGCGCCATGAGAATGGGAAGGGACCTTGTCAAAGTGAATTGAAAATGACAGTTAAGCAGTCATGTATGTAGCGTTAGCAAATAATTTGATAATAATAAATGTTTGTTTGACTTAATTAAGAACGTACACATTTATTTATTTCAAAAATGTATATGGATTTTTAGCGGGAAGAATCCGCTTTGTTGTTACTTAGTGTTGAAAATAAAATAAAAGCCGAACGGAAATCCCCGCGCACAGTTCTACACGAGTACATAAATGCGAGCATCGACGCGAGTTTGCCGACGGTACGTCTGGCCGACGGACCGTGCGCATCTCGGTTCCAGAAGGTATTATATACCATTCTCATAGCGCGCGAATTATAGCTACCACCATCTTACCTAAGTCTGACGTTATAACAACAATTTGTTGTGTTCCGGCAGTTAGAAGTGAGATAGCCAGTTCCTCAGTGGTGAAGATTCTGGGTGCAATGCGCTTACACCTTCGACCTTATCGTCACTTAACATCCTGCCACCAACCAAGCTGAGTACAATAAAATTGTACCTCCTCCTGGGAATCGAACCCGGGACTCCTGCGTCTTACACGGGTGGGCGAACTACTAGACCGCAGAAATGGTTAAAAACCTGTGCAAGAAAAATTTTAGGGACAAAATATGTATACTTTTTATTACTCGAGATTTTAACTTACAATTTCAATGTTAAATAAAGATGGTGTAATGTTAATACAGATCATATCAAAAGTTTCTATCATACTACTTACTTTATACAACAACTAGCGGCCGCCCGCGGTTTCACCCGCGTGGTACCCGTTCCCGTGGGAATATCGGGATAAAAAGTATCCTATATTTTAATCTAGGCTATCTACTCTCTGTGTGCCAAATTTCAACCAAATCCGTTCAGTAGTTTTTGCGTGATTGAGGAATAAACATCCAAACCCACAAACTTTAACATTTATAATATTAGTAGGATAAGAAATATTATGAAGTATTATGATTTCTATATTTTTATTTCTTAAGTGAATCAACTATTTATCCATTGTTTTATATTATTTTGTTTTGCTTTTGACAGCCTTCAGGAATCGATGAAAGAGAAATTGATGAAATAGCTGCGTGGTTAGCGCAAGAAAAGGTGTGTTTTTAGTTTATTTCTGCTGTTATTTCTTATCTTATCAATCAATTAATGTTTTAAGTTCTATTTATTTATTTGTTCTATGAGTATGTTTATTTTTTAATTTATTAATTACTTATCACCAGACCCCGGATTTGCGGTAGCACGAATAAAATGACGTTTAATAGTGCGTGGACAACTTGATTATCTATTTGTGTAATTTATCGATAACAAAATTATAATTATGTAACGTGATATATAGACTTACTGTCGGAAATAGTAGAAATTACCTACCTACATTAAGAAAAGTGAAAATCGTGAAATGGATAAATAATGAAATTTAATGCAGTTTTTCTTGATGCAAAGATAGAAAAGTCAAAGTGAGTGCAGTAGAATGTCATTTTTTTAAGAAATACATCCTCCTTGGTAAAATACAAAAAATAAATACAGACGCGATCAAAGAAGTTCCACTTCAAAAATATTTTCAAAACATCGATATATAAAAACATTTACGATAGTTTGGTAATCACTAGCAAGTTTGTATTCCTGCCACCGCAAATCCGGCCTTTACTTATCACAAACATTTCTTAACAATAATTGGCACCATATTTCGAAATGACAATGAAATTGACACAAGTCACATTTTTAGGATTTTTAGCACTGTTACCAATTATTAGATAAATGTTACAGTGTGAAGTAACATATTTTTTTTGTCAATATTGTTTGAAAGAAACAGAATCACATTTAAACATCACCTAAGTTAAACAGGTATTTAAAAATCTTTTGTAATAACACCATCTTTGTTCAATTTTAATGATAATATCCTAAACACATTGTTTTGACTTTTTTATGTATTTATGTTTTAATTATATTTTTTTTTTTTGAGATTTTAGCATTCACAAATTTCCATTACAGGCCGCTTCAGAAGCGAACGGCGCTCAAGAAAGCGTCACAAGCAGCGATTTTGACAAATTCCTAGCGGAGCGCGCGGCCGCGGCCGAAAACCTCCCCAATGCCTCAGACAATAGGGCCCAAAGTACCCCGCAACAAACTCCAAGGCATCGGCAAATTAAGAAAGAAGACCAAGACTCCATGTTCGCGCTCTGATGCGTTACAATTACCAACACCGTTCAGCCGCAGTTATTTATGGATTGAAAACATTTGAAAATTAACTTGTTTTGGCCGTATTGGGGATCTACACGCAAAGTTAATCGGCGTGGCGCCAGCGGCGACCTGACGCTATAAATTATTTTGATTGGGTGCATTCCAGCAGACTAATCGATGAGTCATCGATTGCCATACAATACACTTTAACCATAGAAAATTGAAAAAATTAAAATATTGATTTTCCATGGTTAAAATGTATACTGCGGTGATAGATGACTTAGCGATTGGTCTTCTGGAATGCAACCATTAGTTAAAATACGTCAGAAATGACATTTGACATTTGAAACAACCAATCAAACGTTTTGAGAACAGTCGCTTGTGGCGCCTCAGTATGATCATCCCCATTACCGCTATCTCCAATAAATAACGTTATTTTACCGTTAAATACCGGTAAAATACCGTTAAATCCGCTAAAATACACATGCGGCCGAAAAGGACGGAGCAATACGAAGAAATGGGAATGTTGTGAATGTTTACTGTATGTCCCTTTTCTTTGTATTGCTCCATCCTTCTCGGCCTCCGGCTGCCTGTGCAGAAGGAAGGGCCCATTAAAATGGCGGTATTAACGATATTTTTGGTATCGTTATTATTTTTAACAGTTTTTCAATCCCTGCGCAGTATGCACGCTCGTGAGTGCGTTTTAGGTTTATGTTGTTGATTTTGCATCGAATTATGTATTTATTATGCAGTTTTTCAATAAAAGGATCGTGTGGTACAGTCGGCCACATTTGTTAAGTACCATTATTTTTAAGTCTTCGTAGACCGGTGCAAATATAAGTCTAATACCATTATGTATATAAAATTGTGTTAAGAGGGCGCAGTCTGCACTGCACACTAACGCAGCCAATGAAAAAAACATAGTTCTTTTAAATAAAGGCGAAATTGTGAATTATCTCTCTGTAGTTCACTCCGAAGAGGCTTTGCAGAACTTTTTATCAAATATTTTTAATAAAAGTCCATCGAACTAAACGACAGGCTAGCAAATATTGTTTAAGTGATAAAAATGTACCACAATGCTTGTCCGTAGTGCACTACAGAGACATAATTCACAATTTCGTCTTTATTTAAGAACACATTTTTTTCCCAGCGGTGGCGTTAGTGTGCAGATTATTCTCCATTCCTCTTAATACTTTCGTTATGAACATGTGTCTTCAAAATATACCATGCTCGAAATATTTATATATTATATTTTGTATTGTATGAATTATGCAATACTGTATTCATGATTAAAAGTAGGAACTTGACACAGGCCGACTTTACTACTGTATCACTATTCACTATGCCGTTTGGTGCCTGGCTTTTTTATAGTTGTAATTGAAATATTTTAAGATGACGAATAGATATTTGAAAAAAAAACATGTTAGGTATAATTTTGAAAATATTTTATGCATTATTTATTATGAATTAACTGTATCCGCTATGTTTATTTGTAAAGTTTTAAATTAGGGTTAGCGCTATTGAGATAAATTATGTAATTATTCAGTCAAATCAATTTAATTTATTCTTATACACATCATTATGAAATATTGCATCATATCGGTCGGTAGCAAGCCGTCTTATGTTGGTACAGTCGAGTTCATAAATACCGGGTGTAACAAGACACTCAACGAAGCCGAGGTCTACGTATTCTGCCCATCTTCAGAACCATTTCTGTTCAAAATTATTGCTGGGAAACGATTTTAATTTTTGGTGTTAAAAATGCGTTGCATACATTACCACGCAATGTAACGCGTACAACAGACCGCGCCTGCGAGTGTATGCTACACAGCTGCGTGCGGCCGAGTTGAAAGGCAACGTTTATGTGCGTGCTCATGAGATACATTGAGTGATGACGTTTTCAAGCCATTGTTTGTTACGAAATACATACAATTTTGATAATGTTTCTGTTGACAAAAATCAAGAAATTACAAATAAAATAAGATTTATAAAAAAAAATGTTTTTTTTTACTTTGACCTTCAATAACTTCTTAGCTATTGGTTTCCCAGGTATAGTCTAAAAGGCAAAAATGATCCTGATGATGGGCGGAATGCGTGGACTTCGGCTTCGTTGAGTGTCTTGTTACACCCGTTATGTGAACACTTGACAGATATTGACTTTCATTACAAAGGTATAAGATTGATGAACTGTCAAAGGTGTGTACATATTATTGAACTCGACTGTACCTATGCTAACAGTATTTATATTTTTTACTTTAAAGAACACTTGGCATTTGGAACTATACTTGTTTATGTAACACACACAGCCTTTGAATGAGCACTTAAAGTATGGATATAAATTGAATGGTGCTATGCCAATCAGCACCTGATCTCACACTTCACAGATTGATTGCAATTATAAATATGTACTAAGAGCCTGCCTCTAGTAGGAGCTTCGCAAACAAGATTCGTCGTCGAAAACTATCGCTCTGGCGCTTTTACTCGCAATTCGCATCGACTGTAGCCGAGCGTATCCACTAGTCAGTTAACAATGTTTTAAACAGTGTTTTGAAACAATGTCTTATGAATTAAAATTCGCAGCTTTGTAGTAAGACCTCAACTCTTGTCAAAATGTTTATAATTGACAAGTTGGCTTGACAAGTCGGTTAACATGTCGTAGAAACACGCTTACACGGGTATGTATGATAGTTTCCGATATTAAAGTCTGACTAGGAGCAATGACATTGTGTAATTTGAACTGGTTTTTCATTTTTCTAATCATTGTATTACATTATAAGCTTATTAGTTTATTCTAATCAACTTAAAATACTTCAATTTAAATTTCCATTTGTAAAGCTTCATGAAGTATGCCGCATTATTGACTAATCGTACACTCTAGTATAAGTAATACTGTATACACTTGTAGAAATAATCATATATTAAGTAACGCGTAGTTTCCTCTGCCCATGGGAGCATTTAAGACAAGACCACTCTGGTGTAAAGCTTACGGTCAACTAAGAGCTGCAAAATGCTCGAGCAGTTTTTAAATTGTATTTGAATATCAACCTTACTTAATTTAAATAGAGTTAAAATTGGTATGCAACAATATCTTGTACTAAGGCCGTTTGTCCATCGCTTTTCTCAAGAGAACGAGATGACGGCGCCTTAGTAGTAGTATAGTCAGCTATGAAAATCGCTTAACGCATTGGTACTTTGTCATAGCAATTATTTAACAAGTGTCTCACGGTTCGAAACATTAGTCAAAAAAGTTACTATGATAGAGTACTAAAGTGTTAAACAACTTTCGTTGCTGACCGTACATACACTGGCCGCCTGTCCACTGCAAACTCGTCATATCATCTTGATCTCATAATAAATTAATCTCGTGACGGCGGGCGGTGGACAAACGGCGTTATTAACTCTATTTATAGTGGATTAGGTTTTTATTTGAATGTAATTTAAAAAGTGCTTGAGCGTTTTGCTGCTTTTCACGAGTTGACCATTATAACTTTGGTTCTAGAGTGATAATAGGGTCGAAATTGTGATAAGCTATTTGGGTTTGAATACATGATATTATGCTCTTATTAACACATTGGCACGATATGTATATGTATACGTTCATTATAAATGAAGTCATTTTGATTACTTATAGTATTTAATTGGTTGTTTTATTATAAGTTGTAAATGTCAATCGGACACTGATACCTTGCGGTATGAAATTTTTGGAGATGAAATTTAGATTTTTTGCCTAATGAAAAATCATAATTATGTAATATTGAAATGTACTATCATTGCATTAATATAAAACACTTTTAGCGTTTATGTAACTGCATTAAAACTAGACTACAATTTTGATGAATTAAGTGTCACCGCACACGGGCCACGAACCACAGCCACTAACGCCGCCATCTATACAACGTGTTAATGAAATAACGCAAATTGAGAAAACCGTTTCTTTGGACCATCAAACTGAACAACTTTTACTATGGGACCAACTTTGAAATCGCGAAAAAAAAACAGCTGTTTCATACAAAAATGAATAACGAAAATATAAAAATGTGTGAAGCAGCTGATTTTTTTCGCGATTTCAGAGTTGGTCCTATAGTAAAAGTTTGATGGTCCGAAGAAACGGTTTTCTTATTTTGCGTTATTTCATTAACACGTATAAGCGTATGGCGTGTGGCGACTACCGGCGTTTCATCCTACTAATATTATAAATGTGAAAGTTTGTGGGTTTGGATGTTTGTTCCTCAATCACGCAAAAACTACAGAACGGATTTGCTTGAAATTTGGCACACAGATAGTAGATAGCCTACATTAAAACATAGGATACTTTTTATCCCGATATTCCCACGGGAACGGGAACCACGCGGATGAAACCGCGGGCGGCCGCTAGTATAATATATATGAAAGTGGTTAGTGACGGCGTTTTGTGGTTGTGGTTAGTAACACAGGATTTATTGAAATGACGGATGCTTGCCAGATCGCACAGAATAAATAACGTGAGAGGAAGACTGAAATATATTGATATATTTAAGATCTTTCCCACCTTTGAACCTAAACCAGTTGGATGCCATTTCACTAATATTTGCAATAAATTTTCTAAAGGCTTAAACCGAATGCGTAGGTACGCGTATCTAATGCGTTGTATTCTATGAAACTATACGACACATGGTACTGTATGCGCAAAATAATATGGCGGCTCTGAACTTCGCGCGGAACGCTGCGCAGTAGACGAATCCAGGCGTGCGCGGGGACGGGGTCCGGGTGGAAGCACTCTGAACTAACTCGACATGGACCCTGCGCGAAATATCACTTGCAGTTAACTTCCGAGCCGCCAAGTTATTTTGCGCATAGATACTGTAAACTGCTTGCGTGCAACTCTCATGTAGTTCCAATCTTAGAGAAGGGAAGTAAGGGGAGCAGGCATAAACTGCAATAACAAAGCATTCGTGACGTCAGGCGCGTGCCGTGTCCGCCATATTTTGTTCCTGTCACATGTTACAATTTTCAACTCTATGCTGTTAACATAAGGTGTATGTACACTAAGCTAAGCCGCCATGTTTTGTTCCATTACAATGGAGAACAATGAAGTAGGTATGCAGGCTTTTTTCGTAGGTATGCCTGCTCCCCTTACTTCCCTTCTCTAAGATTGGAACTACATGAGAGTTGCACGCAAGCAGTTTACAGTATCTATGCGCAATTCCAATGCAATACAACGCAGTGGAACCTGTAATATACACATAGTTTCGGCGTTAATTCTACGTTAAAAGAGTTTGATTATACCGATTTCAATCAGATGTTACTTCTATCCTTTTATCAAACATTATAAAAGGCCTGACAATAATATTAAACCGTTTTTTTTAATATCTTGTAAACTCAAGTATTTACAACCCGCAACAGACAAAGAATGGGATTAGAAATAGCGTTGTTCATATTCACTTCTCGCTCGCACTCTAAACGCCACACCTATCGCTCTCCGTCACACTCGTTGTGGTAAGCGCGGTGAGCCGCCATTTCAATCCTATACTTTATCTGTGCGGGTTGTACAATAGTATCATATTGCAGTTAACGAACTGTTATGAAACAACAAAATGTTTCTTTTAACGTGACGCTCATATATGTGAAGATGTTTAATCATTCTTGCAGCGAATTAAATAATGTGAACAGTCTCAAAAACAGTACGTACATTTTGGTTGAACTGTAATTACCATTGCTTAAATCCTCAACGCCACCTTAGAAATAGAAATTATTTATTTGCCACTAACCAGCCCACTTAACGCTATGAGTGACCTAACAAAAGTTACCTTAACACTTCACTTAAGTTTACCCCATACCAAAGTAACTGTGCTAACAAGTATTGTATAAACTTAATCATTCCACTCTGTCTCAATCAAATGTTCTTTTGGTGTAAATGTGATAATTCAAAAAGAACAAGCTTAACGTTAATTATTTAAAAAGAGTTATTTTATGTTGTAATAATCATTGTATTAAGATAATAAAAATAAATATCATAACAAAGCTGTTTTTCATTTTTTTACCGTAGTAATAATCTGTGCCTTGCCTCCCTCGGTACTAGTGGGAAGAAAACATTAGTTCATTTGAAAGAACTGTCAAAAGGCCTTCTGGGAATAAATGAATCATTTAGAAATATTCATTTACTGTAAGGTAGTGCTAAGGACAAGATCCATCTGGATGGACCCATTTTGCTATTTGACACACTTCAGACCTTTGTTCGCTTTAGGACAGATTCGTCGGTTTAAATGGTCTCTACCACAAAAGTACTTATAATAAATAATGCAACCCGCGCAGTTCAAAGAATGGGATTAGAAAAGGTGTACATACATGAGCCTTGCCCGCCATATACTTTAAATCCGCTCTCGCGCTATCATTATTGTTGTCGCATTCACCAGATGCTATGACTTCGGTATGTGCGAGCGCAATGGCAATACGTAGCGCACGAGCGACAGATATAAAGCAAAGGTGGCTCCTCAGACGAAACATCAGGGGACTTACCATCAGCAAATAAGAAACCGTTCAGTTCAAAAACAGGACTGCTTAAGGCTTGCTTTTGAACTAACCTTTCAGGTCATAGTACGAAAAAATAAGGCAGTTCAATAGAAGTCCTTCTATAAGAGCTCATAGTAAGGGCCCCAGTATCGAGGACCATCCTAAATCCATCGTGCTGCTAAATAAGCTACTTTAGTAAGTACTAAATAATAGTGTGTGCTGCGCTTTAAAAGCTGGCGTGGCTCCTCAAACCTGATGTACATAAAATATAGACTGGTCATTGTACTTTCTTCTGCTTCGCGTTAACCCCCTCTAAATCTATGCTACCCTGTGCACAGAATACATAATAGTACAAGTCCCTGTGTACTATAGTAAAGTAATTTAAAGAAAATATAATATACTACAAGCTAAAAATATAGTAGTTAACCTTCTACATATTTATGAGATCCTGGTACTTTGGTAACGTTTTTCCTGTTGGTTCGCTATTGAAACTATCATTTTCTTAGACCCCGTGGTCCCACCAATCGGACGACGTGAACTTTTGATTTCCAGTTAGTTCGATTTACGAGTACCTAGTTAATCGAACTAACTGGAAATCAAACTATCAACTATCATTTTTTCCTACCGATCTGAAAGGAGAACTTAACCCCCGCAGATAAAGAAAAAGTACCAGTATCACATACATCTAGAGAAGGTTAACTTTTATATAATTTAAATACCCTGAAGTAAAAAATATGGTACTTAGATAATATTTTTTAATTTTAAGTACTAGAGTCACATAGATCTAGAGATGGTTAAAATATTTTCAATAAAAAGGGTATCTCAAAACTTTGCCACACAAAGTGAATGTAGGAAATATTACTGAAAGAAGACCTCATTTTGATAAAAATCGTAAGTATATTTCCTTACCGATAAACCCAAGATGCCCATCTTGCTTTTGGCCACCCAAAGTATGGCTGCACAAGTAAAAGTTCAGACGAACTGCGAATTTCTATTATATTAATAATACTCATTTGCAAATTAATTCGCAATTTAAAATGCAATTAAAATTGCGAATTAGAAAAAATACAAAGATCATACCTACAGCCAGACGAATTAAGAATAAAATATCGCAGTTTGTCTGTCGGACGAATTGCGAACCAGACAACCTGCGAAACTTAATATAAGTATAATTCAGCAATGAATAAAAAACTGTAAATTCTGTTTAATTTAGTTTATTTATCAATTTCTGTATCCACAATAGATACATCAAACGTAGGCTTGGTATTCGAATACAAGAGAATATAATTTATTTACATTCACATCAATACAATGAAATTTTACCAGAGTCTATTAGAATTTAGAGTCGTCACTTTAGTTTGACAAAGAAGCACCTTAAAATACAATCAAACTTCACAATAGAAACATAAAAATGCATATAAAAATACAACAATATTCAATTCAATACATCCACCTTATAAAATATTTTTGTGATGAGTTAAGAAACATGATTATTGTTTACAAAAATAACTATAATATTCACACTAATTGAAAAAAAAAATAACTTGTTCGATGTAACTACTCATGTACTTAGGAATGTGAAAGAAGAATATATCATTATGATACAGAAATTATAAATACATTCAATGTATCATACATAAACTTAATTATGCTGCTGTTCTTACGTCATAAGTTATTACCGAATAAATTAATTGGGCACATGTGAGAGATCGAGCCACTCGACGGACCATCCTCGACTATTCCTCATGAATATCAACGAGTGCTATATTAAAACGAATGATTCATAAATGCATTGAAGGATACAAACTGGACTTAATTTAGGGAACAGATAGTAAAGCAAATGAAAATGGGGAAGTTTAGAGTCGGATTAAGTATAAAAGTAATTATATCTATACAGAACTATGCTATGGAAGTCTCATAAGAGCGTACTGGCCGCCTGGTGCTTATAACTCGTCTCTGGTAGGCGTCTCCTCCTCTTCGTCGAATTCACTCTGAAAATACAAGAAATACGTAATATAAGTCATGGTTATATAACCATATAATATTATGAAATACTTTCAGTTCCTTTGAAAATAAAATACTCATCTTAAAGTGATTTAAAATAACCATAAAAATTAATCACAAATATGATTTCAATTTGAATTAATTGCGGATATTATAATACATGAATGTCACCATTTTAAGGGTTGCAAAGGATAAAAGTAAGTAAGTATTTTATATACACTCCTGCATTTTCAGACATTGTACTAAAACGCGATTTGGTATAACGATTTATCGTTATTTTGACAGTTGAGTGTCGATAAATCGGTATACTATATCGTATTTCGGTTGTCATGTTACAGGGTAGGCCTTCAAGTGGTGCCCTCATCTTAAATATATTGCTCGAATGTGTCGAAAATTCACATGTGCACATTGAAGCTAAGGTTCTATAGTTTATTTATTATTTACAAACAATAACCTCAGTAAAATAGAGTTCTTTGTAGTAGTAAAAAGTAGCCACTTTAGGCAGTTTGGTATTGATATTATGTAGTCTGCCCCATATTACAACCTCTTAAAACTTGCCAGTTTTCTGAATGGCTATCAATGTGTCTCTTTTATTTGTTATACAGCGAGAAAGAGATGTAACTATAGCAATTTATAAACCTGGCATTTTTTAAAAGGTTGTAATAACCCCCCTGGGGCCGTACGGGCTAACGCATCGAATTTCGGACAGTCTGCCCGGCTTCATATTAAAAAGGATAAATTGAGCCCCAATCAGGCAAAATGGCGAACCCCAATTCATGATGTCACACGAACATCAATATATTCCAAATAACGTCGGCTAAGGCTGGCCCCAGACCTACCGGTTTCATTTCTTTGCTTTGCTATGCTACCTTGCTTGAAAGACCGCCGGCCAACCAGGGTAATTTTCAATCTATCGCATTTTGGGACTAGACCAAATTGGCAAGATAGCCATTAGCTTGGTGTTATCAAATATCATCGCCTGGATTGCGATGTAAAAAGCTTTTAGGAGATGTGCCACCCTGAACATGGACTCCGATCGTTAAAAATAAATTGATCGCTTATTTATACAAGATGTTTAGTAAAGCCTTACAAAGCTGAATATGGTAAATAGCAGTGTTGGGCAAAATGTAATTAACTACAAATTAACAATTACAATTACAAATTGTAATTGTAATTGAGTAATTGTAATTACAAACTAATGTAATTAGAATTACTAGTGATTTATGTAGTTGCCTTATATTAATTTCAATTGCATGTAATTTCAATTAAAGTAATTCAGTTACTTTTCGTTTAATTAGTAATTGAATTACAAAAGTAATTAATTACGCCCAACACTGGTAAATAGGGACCATAATAAAACTGAACAACTTTTACTATGGGACCAAATCTGAAATCGCGATAAAAAATGAACTGTTTCATACATTTTGATAATTTCGTTATTAATTTTTGTATTAAACAGCAGCTTTTTTTTTAAACTAAAACTAAAACTTCGCATCGCAACCCAGACGACGATATTTGATAACACCAAACTAATGGCTATCTTGCCAATGTGGTCTGGTCAAAATATACGATAGATTGAAAATGAGCCTCTTGGCCGGCGGTCCATAGTAGAACAGCAAAGCAAAGAAATGAAACCGGTAGGTCTGGGGCCAGCCTAATAGTAGAATACAAAATTCATTACTTCAATTTATCTGTTTTAAGTTGAAGCTCGGCAGACCCGCCGAAGTTCGAAAAATTAGCCGGTAGGGCCCCAGGTCATTGAAAGATTTCAAAATGGAATCCAAAACAGGTGAGTTAAAATTATCATGATTTGAAACTTAGCATAACAGCGTTTGCTACTTACCACAGTGGGTCCCTCCGAGGGCGCGCCGTCTGTCTCCACGAACTTGGTGAGGCCAGCGAGTGTCCTCTCACCATCGTATTCTTTCACCTGGATAATACAACATAATATTAATTGTTTATGTATTCTCATTATAAGCTATGCGTACCAAAAATAGCAGTGGCATTTGGAGTTATTCGAAAATTTACTAATAATACTTTTTGAATTAAATATTTAATTAGTTATGTTAATTATTTATCAACTGAAATTCAAGGTCCAATTTTCCGTCTTCCAATAACAAAAAAAACTCATCAGCAAAATCTTTCATAAAATTAAATGATTATAATTTGAGATGTTTAGTCAATGTTCCTAAATCGATGTTTAAACTTATACTTCAACACTAAGGTTCCTGATGTGCTGCTGGCTGTACATGGAAAATAAAGTGCTAGCTTTACTAATTTTATGAATGTAAATGTTTGGACGTTTGATACTCAGTCACGCCAAACGGCTGAACGGATTTGGATGAAATTTGCCACACAGGTTGTATATTTTTTTTACAAAACAGATTTACAGCAAATACATAATAATACAACATTTTAAAAAGTACGCAGGTAGGCTGCAACTCCAACAATATGTGTGAACAACATGATTAATCGGACAAGTCAGCAATTAAATTAGATTACATAAAATAAATTAAGTTGAATATTGATTAAATTGAATATAACCTGAATTAATACATAGGATACTTTTTATCTTGGTCAAAAAGGGGTCCTTGGGATTTTTCGAATATCCATGAGGACGATGTCACTAGCAGAAGCTAGTATGCTTATTAAGTTACCTGGTTGTCTTTGGTGTAGAGTTTGATGGTGGGGAATGATGTGATCTTGGTATGCTCGAGCTCGTTGGCGGTGGCGTCGATCTTGGCGATGACCACGTCCTCGTCCTTCTCGAAGTGCTCGCCCAGCTTGTCGTAGATCGGCACCAGTTGCTTGCAGTGACCGCACCTGGGGTGAAACAAATTAAATAAGTAAAACGTTCATTGGCCATAGCAATAACGGGTGTAACAAGACCTTCAACGAAACTGAAGTCCACGTATTCCGCCCATCATCAGGATAATTTTTATCCCTTAGACTATACCGGGGAAACCGATAGCTACGAAGTTATTAAAGGTATAAGTCAAAAATTTTTTTTTATTCTTTTATGAAATCTTATTTTATTCAATGCTTACTTTTTGTCCAATGAAACATTATCAAAATTTTAAGTATTTCGTAACAAACAATGGCTTCAAAACGTTGTCACTCGATGTATCTCATGAGCACGCACATAAACGCTGCCTTTCAACTCGACCGCACGCAGCTGTGTAGCATACGCTCGCAGGCGCGGTGTGTTGTACGCGTTACATTGCGTGGTAAAGTATGCAATGATTTTTTAACACCAAAAATAAAAATCGTTTCCCAGCAATAATTTTGAACAGAAATAGTCCTGATGATGGGCAGAATACGTAGCCCTCGGCTTCGTTGAAGGTCTTGTTACACCTGGTATGTAAGTACAATATGAAAATTAAAAAATAACAATGATTACCTTATGTTAATCTACAGTAATGTTAGTCTAATCTATTTTAAGGAATTTGTACTGTATTATTTCTTTTTTTTGTGTGTTAAATAAATCTTTCTATCTATCTATCTAATGGTTGATAGAGCGATTGATGATAAATATATGACTTTTCTTATTAATTAGCCATTTAAAGTATAAATTACGATTAAGAGTTGACTTTATGAGAAGTTGACCAAATGCGAAGTTGTCATTGGGAGAAGTGGACATTTCGAGAAGTTGTCTTTTTTGCGAAGTTGACATTCTAAGAAGTTGACGTTATAAGAAATGTGCATTTTTTGTCCGGTTGACATTATGAGAAGTTGACATTATGAGCTGAGAGGACGTATGTAATCCTGGGCGGGGGCATATGATTCGAACCCGAATTCAGTTTGACAATTGTTAAGTCGTTGCCAACTGAATCGACACCACTATCTCTTTCCGCTGCTCAGTAACATCGTTAACCAGAACACAAAAAAAACACTGCCGCCTCAGCGCCCTTCGCCATCGGCAGACAGGTCGTCGCCGAGCGGTATCCTCGCAAACGATGTTTCTGAGCGGCGCCGGCGCAAAGATACCTATGTCTAAATGATGACTATGACATTCAATATAGCTTAGCCCCAAAGCACAGAATACATAATAGTAAAAGTCCCAAAGTGACGCTTTTAAACTGAGCAGTCCAATCCATGGGTTAAGCATATGACCTCAAACTTTGTTGAGGGCAAATTCTACACATATTAAAATTAAACGTTGAAAAAGAATAAATTAATAAGAATTCAATTCAACCTTCAATTTGCTTGTACACAAATGTAAGTCGATTATGGGCGTAGCAACGATATAATTTACATAATGTTTTCCAAGCCATTGGCAAAAGGAGATGGTTGACGCAATCCCGTATTAATTGCAGCTCACTGAATACAGCATAACGAGCCGCGGACACACTTGCGCAAATAATGACTAGTTCTCACAAAGATGACACATAAACTTGACATAGAAACTGTGTTGAAAGTCAAACAGAAAGTTATGCAACACCAATTGATTAAATAAAAGTTTAATAAATTGTTTTTTCACAGAATTAATAATGGTGTTTTGTTTCAAGCTGATTGGTTCTTGTTCTCGTTTAAACCGCAGAAATTTAATGTAAGCAAATATCGTTAGGTGTGCCGAATCGCTGATAACGAGTGTGGCTGTAAGTAGAATAATTTATTTATAACTGTTGTAGTATATTTTTCTTGAGTCGAGAATTTCATGGAAAAATGTAACTTTAATCTATAGTTGATTATGTTATGATTAATAAATTGTATGTAAGTAATGGGTTGGGTTGTTTTAAATGGGCTTTACTGTTGATTACCATATTATCCTTTTATTAGCGATTTATCCCGTTCAAAAGTCAAAAGACAATGGATTTTGACAGTTGAGTGTCGATAAAACGCTATATCACGCGATGTATATCGTGTTTCGGTGGTCATGCTAGGGGGGCTGGTATGTCATGTATGATAAACTTACCAAGGCGCGTAGAACTCGACGAGCACCCTCTTGGTGGTGTCGAAGACGACCTCGTCGAAGTTGGTGGCGACGAGCGTCTTGACGGGCTTGGCGGCCCAGTCGGCCGGCAGATCCTCGCTCAGGAGGTGCTGCTTCAGCTTGCCGTCGAAGAACGATTGAATGAACTCCTGCGTACGAAAGTTAAGAGTTAATGGTGTGAGAACAAAAACTACGATCCCATAAAAGATTGTCAGTTCAGGGATTCCCAAACTACCCCTTTTCCAAAATAAACTGATATCTCTGACCCCATAGCCAAATTACTTTATGTCGACCCCTGGTAAACAGATTCGACCCTAAGGGGTGATATCGATCACTTTGAGAATCCCTGGTTTAGTGTATGATGGGACTGACATAACATGCTGTTAAGTAAGTCCCTAAATAAATAAAGACAAAAAGGCTGTCGCTGTCACTATTTTTACATTTCCTAAAAACTACTAATATACCTAGTTGGTTACTAAGTTCTGTAACTATGGAAAACATGAATAATACTAAATTTACAAATAATGCTACAATGAATTATATACCAAATGAAAGCACAAATATTTAAGATTATCATGTATTAAAATTATTCGAAATGACCGCCTCTGGCATGAATACACGCCTTTAGACGACGAGGCCAGTCATCGATGGCAGCACGAACTACCACCATATCCAATTCTGCGACTGCCTTGAGAATAGCGCGCTTAAGAGAGTCGAGATTCATGTGGGGCTTAGCACATGCTTTCTCCTCAATAAGTTGCCATATGGCATAATCCAGAGGATTTAAGTCTGGGCTGGAGGATGGCCATTCTTCCTGCGCGATTAAATCAATTTTGTTAGCCCGAAACCATGCTTGTGTAGATTTTGCTTTGTGCGCAGGGGCAGAGTCCTGCTGGAAGACCCATGGCTGGTTTTGAAATAAAGTGTGGCTTAAGGGTTTGACAACAGGTTCCAGAACGGTATCTTGATAGACTCTAGCGCCAGTTTTCACACCTTTTTCACAGAAATGAACCTTACTTAGCCCTGAATAGGACACCCCCAGCCAAATCATCACTGATGAGGGGTGGTGACCTCGTTGGACCCTCGGAGCAATCATGCTGGCTTCTTTACTATTCTTAGCGTATACTCTATCATTTTGACGGTTAAAATTTTCTTCGACTGTGAAGATTTTTTCATCAGTAAACAAGATTTTTCGATGGCCGTTTTGTGCGTACCGCTTTAGTAGAGCGCGACTTCGTGCTAACCTCATAGCCTTCAATCGTGCGTTTAGCAGATGGCCCTTTCGTCTACGGTAAGCGTGAAGCCCAAGGTCATCATTGATATTTTTTTTAAGGGAACTTCTCTTCACAGTCATCTGTATTGCCAATAACTTTGCTTCCGGACGGGATTTCTCGTGATTCTCGCCTTCACTGCCTTGATCACAGCTGGTGTCCGAACGGTGCGTGGTCTTCCTGATCTTTTTCGGTCATCGACGGTCAAGGTATTACTGTACCTATGGATAGTGCGATAAATAAATTGCTTGTTGATTTTCAACTTTTGTAGCAACTTGAAAATCATATTCGGTGGCTGCCCACATTTGTGCAGAGAAATTACAGCGACACGATTCTCCTTCAACCCCCATTCCATGGTGAAATAAACAAAATATGATATACGTGTGGTATGGAATTATAGCTTATAAAACTGTCAATAATATGTCATTTTTATATTTTCTTTTCATTTGTTTTAATGGCCAGTAATCGATAAAGAAACTCAGTAACAGAACTTTTGACCAACCTGTGTAGGTTTAAAATATTTCGTTGTTCCTGAAATTCCAACAAATCTCATATTTTTTACGCAAAATTTTAACTCTTCATATAGGTAATAACTTTACTTTTCAAATTATCTCAATCATTTATAGTTTTGCTTAATTTAGAAGCCAGAAGACAAGATAAGGTATTTAAATATATTATAGATTAATTATTTTCCTCGAATGGCACATACAGTAGGATTATCAACAATCACAGGTGTTAATCTGGAGATGATGAATAAGCCGTTACTAGCTTTCATTACAGATAATTACACAGTTATGGTCTGGAATATCCTTTGTACTGCAGTACATACATACTAAATACAAGTTAGCCTGGCCACACACTACAAGAAATTCTGAGTCGGAATGATTTCGAACGCAGCAAATCCATACAAATCTATGAACCTACCGCACACATGCGTTATTTTTCCATTCGGAATTTGCATGTGGCCGCGGTAAATATCGGTCACCGTAACAATGATATCTTTACTATATTAGTTTGATCCATATGTGAGCGTGATACTTGACTACTTCTATTGAAGTCTATTTTACGTAATGCTTATGCATTTTACTAAGTCAAGAAAGGTTAACGCGGTTTTTAATTAAAATACGCGTTTACATTCTAATTACGAATCTGCTATTTTATTAAAAATATGCGTTTAAAATACAGTCTTTTCTGTAATCATAAAGATTTCATTAACGGTAATGAAAAACGGGACAAATAAAAATTTAATCACCCACAAGCCAGTAGCTACAATTATTCGAATTACAGCATGTTATCAGTAAATTCGATACTACTGCTGTGTAAATGGAAACCTAACGGCATGGATAATAAGTACTAGCGGTTTAATAATTATTATCGCACATTACACACACTAATTTCCGATAGTCAAATTACATTGAATTTCTAACCACGTCCATTAATTTAGTTCCATACACGTCACGGCCTATAATTTAAAACCTAACCACTATTGTATTTATATATCTTATAATTCGTCATCAGTTTTTAATAGCCCATATATAACGGGCATATTATATCTATACCATTCGCATCGACAAATTATAGACAGAATACCTATGTATTGCGAGCGAGCAGATTGGCGAATGAGGCGTGCAAGGAACATAACTTGGATCTATTTACAAGTGGCGTGTCTAAGACTAAGCAGTGTCTAACCCGTAAGTTTTTCGAGTAATTTTTTATTCTAGTTTTTTTTTGTGTTAACTACTTCATAATTACGCTGTAACATACATATTGTTCACACCCCTATTGTAATAATTAATTGCTATAAGTGAGAACCTGTAATTGGCTTTCTGTATAACATATTGTAGCTTATAATATTATTGTTGCTGTTGGTTTTCCAATAAAACAAAAAAAAATGTAGGTGAATTGTTACAACAGTTTGTTATAGGAACATATCGAAAGTACGACCTTCATGTTAATATTCCGCCCTTGAGAGATGGGATGCTATTACTAAGTCAGCTAGATATTTATGTTATATCAAAACCTTAGTACCTATCAACTGAACCTAACACCCACTCTTACTGACGAAAGTCACTGGGAACAGTCTTTATTATAATTCCATAGACTAGAGATGGGCAAAGGACCCGATTTTGACCAGACTGCTTGGTTTAAAAACCCAGTTAACACGCCCATAGACAATTTTGTTGAACTAAATAAAATCTTTACTACGCGTTCACTTCATTCGTGCCGCTACCTCCCGGCCCGCTTCTCCATACCGCGCCCCCGGCGTCGCCTGGGCAGGCGCGCGGGAGGGCGACACAGGGGGTGCGGAATGATGAAGCGGGCCGGAAGGGAGCGGCAACGATGAAGTGAACGCGTAGTAGAAATATGAGATGTTTTGTCCTTTGAATATTTTTCTGTATTGATATGACAAGAAATTGTTTCCATAGCAACGTCACATTTTGACATCAATAGAAACAAAAAAACTGTAAAACGTCTCTATAACATACAATGTGGGTTTTAGTGGTTTAAACCCAGTGGTCGGGTTTAAACCAGGTCTTTGCCCATCTCTACCGTATACTAAAAGTATAGATAGACTTTGTTCTGTACTTTCATACGAAGAGATGCCAGTTAGATAATGAAACTCACCTCAATAACGTTGGCGGACAGTTCCTTAGTGGGGGGCTTGTATTTGGCCATGTCCTGTTCCAAGGCGATCAGACGCGCAGACGGCACTTCATCCTTCTTCATGCCGAAGAACTCGAGGATTCTACACAAATTGAAAGAATATTAACACCTTTGAGACACTACGTCAATAGGCGGGATATCGAATAGTTTAATTATGTGACACTATCTTGTGAGTTGTTTGGGAAATGTAGGTATGGATTTTTTAAATGTCATTCTACGAAGTCGCCACGTGGTCAGGGACCGGAAAACCCCTTTTTTGGTTAACCAAAAAAGGGGTTTTCCGGTCCCTGACTGTTGCTTATTATATATTGGCTTAAGCCAATTGTTAGGGAAACCCTATTAAAGAGCTTGCCAAATGATAGGGTTAGTCGACGTCATGCTTACCGTATTGATAGGGTTTTTGAAAACAAGTCTATGAAATACCTAATCAAAAACCCTTTTAACGGTAAGCAGTTTCGGTTCTTGCACGTGGTTCTTGAGCCCACGAAAGTGAATCGGTAACAATGTCTATTGTCATGTTGATAAAATTACTGGAATAATCTAGTTATTGATAGAGGTAAATTTTGGCGTTATCCTGAATGAAAGCTTATGAGTAACACAACAAGCTCTAATATACCTAATTGTTTATTTATCAACCCAACCTATCACTGATAGCATTTGTTTAGTACTCTGACTAAATGTGTGTGACATCCAACCAATTATAATGTCAAACAAAACAACGAAATAATCATAGAACTCCTCAATAGTTAAGTCAGTAGTCAGTTTCATAGGTCATGGATAAATTCCATATACTTTAGATGACAGATAAATTCACAGATATTCAGTGCCATTTTTTTTTAAATTAAACTAGAAAAGAATTCCACGACATCTGCAAGTGCGTTTAAATTGAGTGAGTAAAGTTCATTCCGCGAAACGAGTTCCCAAAGAAAAACCGTCTATGTGCGCCCATTGGTTAAAGCGTTACCTTTCAATAGGTATTTACCAATGAACTGCGAGTATTTTGTTCCCTAGGAGTTCGATTTGTAGAACAGAGTATAGGTACTATTAGGTACTATGGGCAACAGCGTCGCTTGACCACTCCTAAGGTTAAAATCGCTTGCACGCCGTCACAACATACGTTTAGTTCGTGCAGGGGCTAAACGCGCTCACGCCAATTTTGTTGCTAACTGGTTAAGCGACGCTGTAGCCCATAATAGGTACATGTGTAATAATGTCTGTTTTATTCTTGTCAATAATATTAATTATAATACCTCTGGTGGTCATCCTCGTCGGTGTCGATGGCGACGCACATGATCCTGTCGCGGTAGGACTTGCACACGGGCTTCAGCGCATCCAAGTATTTCTCGAAGTCACCACCCTTCTGTACAGACAAAATAATTTTATAATTATTTTTATCTATTACTTTGTATTTTGTATTCTATCCTCTTATTCAGTACAGTATTAACACTAATTTATAACCGTGTTGTTGTCTGACTTTTTGAATGATAAAGCCATATAATTTTTAATTTTAATTTTACAATTTTGAATGACTCATATGTGACAATTTATTTATTTTATTTATTCCAATTAGAATTACATACAATTATTGCTTATTTAAATGTCTTACAATTACATAACTAGTTAATAACATTTTGAAAGATTTGCACATCGACTTAGGATAGAATATGTTGGGAATACCTATTTAAGAACTTTATTGTAACCTTATTCTTGCAAATAAATCATTTATTATTATTATTGTATATATTATTATTATTATTTTATTACAATTGACTTGAATTGACATTCAAATGACATGAACAATACATTAAGTTTAAATGACATTCAAAATGACACATGAACAATACATTCAATGTGGTTTGTAACTTTTAAATGACCTCCAAAGGAACAATACAATCTACATAAGTATTTTTTATGCAATATTTGTTTTTGAATAAGAGATGAGTAATAGTATCAATAGTTGATGCTTTACAATTGACTTGAAATTACATTCAAATAACATGAACAATACATTCAATGTGATTTGTAACTCTTAAATGACCTTCAAATGAACTACAATCTACATAATAATAAGTAATTATTATGCAATATTTGTTTTTTACTGTTTATGAATAAGAGGTTGAGTTTAATATGGGGGCAATAAGAACATTTAAAGAAATATTCTAGATTCTATGAGGTAAGTTCACAGTCTAAGTGCAAGTGCCGGGTTTAAATTTTTTCTTGTTAGAAACCTTGTGTCAGAAACGGCATATTTGCAGCAGTATAAACAAATTAGTTTTGCAGTATTATAAAACTACGGTTTATTAGGTCGAAGTTTTCGTTCTGCATGTTAGCGTTAAAGACTGGTTATTTATAACTACGCATAGGTATTTTAAACGTTTGATGATTTTGTAATTTGCAACACTTTTTTTTTCAACATAGAAATGTTCAAAATAATATTATGTTACATTATAAAAAAAATCTTCACAATATATACTGGTAGGTATTTATAGAAATAGAAAAAAGTGCATAAAAACGGTTTACGATCGATAAACGGTAGATACCTATATAGACGCATATCCGTAACAGGAGGTTGACGACCCGCGCGGGTCAACGCCTTTTCTAATGAACGACAGAGCTTCATGATTATCTTAAATGAAGCTTTTAGCATAAGACTATTTATTCTTATGCTTTTAGTATTCATAAACGGTATAGGTACTGGTGTAGTAAAAAATTAAAAGTATTTAAGTACGAAAAAGTTGCAAGTTGTATTTTAATTCTGAGAATTGCAGAAATAATTGATATCCTATCTGTAATTCTGTAGGTAAAATCAAAGATAACCATTAAGTATCACAATCTAATAGGTCTGATATATCAGATTAATTTTGCAAATGAAATACAATAAAAGTTTACAGATATAGACTGCAAATACTCTTCAAAATAATTTGTCAACAGTTCCAATATTTTTTTTAAATTATATCACATTACATTATCTTGATTTACTAACCAATAAGATAGCTAAGAGATTTTTTATTCGCCTTGATTAAACCAACTAGTAGGTGTGTTCTGTGTTACCATTTTTTGCAATACATTCTACAAGTTATTCCAGTTCTGTGACAAGTACTTTCACCCTAAGTACGAGGTTACTCTCGCGCGGCGTGACCGCGTGACCTGATGAGAAACATCGCTGAACTTTCACTATTGAGATATTAATCTAAGATGATCTTTAATGTGTCTATCTGTCACTTATTTAAGCTGTCTAGTGCCAGCTAAAATCAGTGAAAGTCCAAAGATGACTAAACCATTTTACATAGAAATCAAGCTTTTCAACTATAAGCTACTAATAGGAAATATACATTTCCTGTCACAATTTTTTAATTCACTTTTCTGTAACTTTTAGCTTAGCATGAGAATATTCTTAAACATTAAATTAAATTAGCATTACCTTTAGTACTCAATTGAACCTTGAAATAAATAAAAATAGTTGGTGTAATCACTTACAGTCAGGGACTGGAAAAACCCCTTAAAACCCCTTCATGCATTTGAGTTTTTAGTACTTACAGAATGAAAATTAAAAAAAATATGATAAATAGATTCTTTGATAGGGAAACCCTATTAGATATGCAAACAAAACAATCATAGCATTATGAGAATACGAGATATCGTAGATCAAAATCGAAAGGGTTCCCGGTCCCTACTTACAGATATAAAATAGAATGTGATTTTTAATTAAAATTACTTACCTTGGATAGGAACAGCAGAAGGTGGTATTTGATCTGGCCACCGAAGATCTTGGAGGCAGTCTCGTGAGAGAACTCAACAATGACAGGCATGCTTTGAACGAACACCCAGGTCTTGAATAGATCGTCGTCGAACTTCTCAGCGACATACTTGACTCGTGGTTCCTCGAACTGTTGAGTGGGAAAATATTTAACAATCAATTTCTCTTTGTTAGACGGAGAACAATAGTATTTTATTTCTTTATCAAGTGCAGTATCAGCACCACACGAAGTTCAGAAGCTGCCATTTTTTAAGTCGCTTGCCTGGCTGCAAGTGGCGCAGCGGTGAATTTTATTTAATATTGTAATTTTAATACACAATTTTAATAAAAGTTCTTGTGACATTTTTAAGACCCTTACGCGTGAAAGCACTAAACTTAAGAATCGCCTAAGTCTTTTCTTATCTACAACTCGACCAAGTTAACATAGCGAATGACAGCTACATGACGGCTCAGTTTATGACACCGTTTTAATTTGGTCGTGTTGTAGTTAGGAAAAGACTTAGGCGATTCTTAAGTTTAGTGCAATCGGCCAATAGTCTAGTATTTTTAGATGGTATCATTACATTCACTGCTAGGAGTAGATAGCAAAACTGCTGTTTTTGACAGGTTTGCTACTACTTCTACGAATGACTGCAAGGGAATGTGTACCTTGTTAGTGATACCTTCTTAAAATATAAGACTATGAGCCCTAAAAATTCCTTGGAAAGTTTTATTAAAATCCTCTTTTATTAACAACTTATCAAATAAAAACCTTTGAGGGCGCCACTTTCGGTCAGGGAATCGCCTTAACATAAAAACTCTACCATTTACAATAATTATTTTCGTATTTTAAATTGGAGAAAAATAACAAATTGGGGTAGACATACCAACAAGACTTTAATTATTGTATATTGAACTATATTTTTCACATTTAGTAGAGCTGTTCAAATAATGCTAATGACATGAACAGGTTTGTCTTTACTAGAAGGTGACATCATATTTTATCTCAAAGTCAGCTTACGGCATTTTTTTCTTTTTTCAAATATTTCTTTTATCTTATACTGTCTTATTCAGAGTGCGTTCGTTAAACTAGGGCTAAAGTTAACATGGCGTTAGACTGTGGACTAACGTCATTTTAGCGCAAATCATATTCAGAGTGACAGTTTAATGTATAGTCCCACCATTTAAGGATTAAAAGGCGCATTGTGATTGGTTTACAAGCATTAAACCAGGTTTTGTTAGATTGTCTTGCACCCCAGTTTTGTGAAACATCTCTGAATAAGACAGATAAAGTTTAAGAATTCTAGTTTTACTGCCTACATTATACATTGTAACAATATTTTTGATAAGATATAAATATTTCAATGTTAATCATTTAAGGTCATAAAGGTCAATGTCATTAGGTATTTTGTTTAATTAAAATAAAACCTAAGACAAGTAAACTTTTGCAAACTTTGAAATTAAGCTTTACTAACATATAAATAAATTAGGTATGTAGCTTAACATTAGAACTTGTAACTGATAAAATATTATGAAATAGTTACTACACAAAAATTATCTAGCCCTGACATGACAGGGCCAACAAACTTATTATCTAATGAGGATTCAATGTTTGTTGTTATCTAAAATTATTTATTTTGTAATATTTTTAAGGAAAAGGATGAATACGAAAATGATGAAATTTGTTGAAATTGATTTTTGTTGCTCTGTTAGGACGTAGCAACATTATCGGATAACCATCTGAATATTATGATCTACTTATAATACATGGATAAGATCATAGAACTTGAGTATATTCTTTTCTATTAACTGTGTAGTTAAAGAGATAATGTTTCAAGATAAAAAGTGTTAAAAAAATCCTGTAGTATACTTTTGCTCGGATGATTCATAATCCCCATACAATGAAAGTTAAGTACTTAAAATATTATTTGCAGTTTTCACCAACATTAAAATCAAATGTGTACTCACGTTTTTGAATAAAACAATATCTTCATCTTCAGCTTCCAACTCCTTGATAACCTTCGCATCTGTGACAATAGCGAAGACTTGATCATCCACAATAGTAGCCACTCCGAGGAATGCCTTAGCCTTCTCCGACTCCTTATCAGTGAAGAAACCAAACACAACAACAGGACTTGAAGCAGACAACTCTTTGGCTTGTTCGGCCGAGGTTACTTCAATGGCTGGAGGCCCAGTCTTCTTCTTAAGCCAAGCTACAATGTCATCAGCCTGACGGCCCCCTGAAACAATGTGTGCAAGTTAATAAATAGTATTTATAAACTTTAAACAGGCATGAATAAGCAGAACATTTCAATCACTGATAAAGTGTATGCTTATGTAGAAGTATGTTTTAAATACCTGAGTAATCAATAGGGTTGCCTTTCCTGAAGAATTTGAGTGTAGGGTAACCCCTGACTCCGTAATTTTCAGCGAGGTCTTGTTCTTGAGTCGCATCGACTTTTGCGAGCTTGATAGGAGATTCTTCCTCCAGAAGCTTAGTGGCAGCTTTGGCGTACTCTGGAGCGAGGGACTTGCAGTGGCCGCACCACGGTGCGTCTGTCATGTAAATAAGACATTTTTTGTAGGTAGTCGGCAAACATGGGTAGGTACCACGCCGCAAGCCGGCATGATTTGAACATGACGTGTCATCATTTTTGAGACAATTTTAACGATAAAAATTAATGTTTCGGTTGTAATAATGATGAAATAAAGAACGATAGAGTTAAATAAAAGGAAACTTACAGAATTCAACTAAGACGTAGTCGTTGCCCGAAACAACACCATCAAAGTTGCCTTTTGTTAGGACGAGAACATTTTCTTCGGTGGTGACTTCGTCTCCGAGGGCAAAGCCCAGTAGAGCCAAGGTGGCAAAAAATATAACACGCATATTTATCTATTTTATTCGACCCTAATATCTGAGCCTTCTCCGAAGACGAAACTCAACCAAATGAAGAAAGAAAAAATGCCACTCCGTCTCACTTTGACGTGGCAGCGTCGATCGTGTGTTTGGCTGCGATTGGCGGAGAATTTTCTTTTTTTATTGAAAATGACAGATAACTAACCGTCTGTCTCTAGTCTCTACAGACAACTAAATGATTGGATGAATGAAGTAGATCAAGCATTTTCTTTTCT
Organism: Agriphila tristella; assembly: GCA_928269145.1. Taxonomy (NCBI): domain Eukaryota; kingdom Metazoa; phylum Arthropoda; class Insecta; order Lepidoptera; family Crambidae; genus Agriphila; species Agriphila tristella. The sequence continues at coordinate 38,537,780 of OV743431.1, forward strand.
AGTCAATAATTTACATTGAATTATCACTTAGTGGCCGTGAGCGTGGCCTGGGGGCTTACTATGAGCTCTTAAAGCAGGACTTACATTGAACTGCCTTACTTTTTCATACTAAGACCTCAAAGGTTAGTTCTAAAGCAGTCCTGCATGGCTGAACGGTTTCTTATTTGCTGATGATAAGCCTCAAGGTTCCATCGTATTCCAACTTTCGAGGCTTTAAACAGACTTATGTTCCCCATGAACAGTCAAGCATGGCTTGTCAAGCAAGCACGTAAATGCCACGCTCCAAATTAGAGGCCTACAGTTTGACCATAAAGAGTTGAAATTAAATAAAATGGAACTAAATTTTTTCAGTACAAAATTTAGTAAGTGTTGCCAATTTATTCGTGATTTTGACGTGTTTACATAGAAAGTGGCGCCCTCAATTTTTGTCAACTCTTTATGGTCAAGCTGTACCTTTGATATGCCACGGTAATCACGTGATACCTACGTGCTTGATGTCAAGCCGCCAAGCATCGCTCCTAGGCGCCGGCTACACGTCGTGGTAAATACCGTGATCCATCACCCAGAGTACATTTTAAGCATTGAAAGTAAAATATTGAACATTCTATACAAATTACTTTCCATGGTTAAAATGTACTCTATGGCGATATGGATCACGATAAATACCACGCGTCTAGCCGGCACCCTAGACGATCAAAATGTAATGAGGGGTTTTCAAATTGACATTTAAAAAAAAGAAAAGTTACTATTTGCCTCACTAGATGGCGTTGGTGGTAAGAGGTGAGTCAAAATTTGCTTGTAAAAATACTTTGAATCCCCTATTTTTTTCAACGCCATCTATCGAGCCTACAGCTTTTTGTCATTTTGAAAAGCCCTCATTGACAAGCCGAAAAAACGTGCTTGATAAGCCAAGTTTGACCGCTTAGGGCGTGAGTTCCCAACTAGTAAGTAAGGTTCGAAAAAGTAAGGCAGTAATAAGTCCTGGTATAAGAGCTCATAGTAACTAGTATCTAGCCCCGGAAAAAGGTATACAATTTACAGACCGACGAAACCCCTCATGTTAGTGTGCCATACTATTATTATTGATAGATCCGGGCGCCTGACAGCTATTCAGTGGGGGTTGGTAAGTTTTTATTTATACCAAAAAGAAGTAGCAATGTATTTCATCCATCTGTCAAATGAAGCCGACGGCGAAGTCGACGACACTTGTGCAATAGACCCACTGGGACCTTACTATGAGCTCTTATAGCATGACTTATATTGAACTGCCTTACTTTTTCGTACTATGACCACAAAGGTAGTATGATAGCAGGCCTTTAGCAATCCTGTTTAAAGGTCCAAACAAATTATCGGACGCGGCTTACTGCCGCGGCTGATCTGAGGTGTGCAAACTATCGGATGTAGTAGGTCGCGGACGAAACCATAGACTAATATGACGTCATCGGACGTCCGATAGCTATCTGGCACGCAGGATGTTATGAGAGTGTGCACACTTATCAGCCGCGGCAGTAAGCCGCGTCCATAAGCCGCGTCCGATAATTTGTTCGGACTTTCAGACCTGCTTTTGAACTGAACGGTTTCTTATTTGCTAATGGTAAGCCCCCTGAGCAAGAATCTTCTTGCCCCCGAGTACTCTTCGAAACATAGTAAAAAAAAAAACACATTGACTCATAAGCGTCGATTACATGAATTTGCACAAATGACGGAAAGGTCAACATTTTTTATGATTTTTTATTTTCAATTCTCATCTCCAATCTAAAACAATGTTTACATTTCCGTTGAAGTGTTAATTCAATTTTAAAATCGATGTTATTGTACAATATTTTATTATATAATACGGGTGGCAACCCGAAATTGGTTCCTAGCTAGGAAGCTAAATTGGCGTATGTAATCGAGGCAATACATTTTTATCAACACCATCTATCGAGTCTGAAATTTATTGTCATTGTGAAAAGCCCTCATTAAATATTAGCGTATAGTTGGCAGACTCACCATGGAATTAGAAGGTTTTGACTAGGTCAAAAAATTGTTAATAAATAGTGATAAATAGTGAACTATAGCATATAAATAGTGATACTATGATTCAAAAGATATTTGAGTATCTTGGTGAGGCTGCAAACTTGACGTCAAGTTGGCAGACACCTTAAGAAATACAGTTCTTATCATTATGATTTATATGCCAAAAAATTGTTAGAAAATAGTGAATCGTATACGCAAAATTTCAATAACATTGCTTCAATACAAGCCGAGATATTACGGTCTCTAAGTGGGCTGCCAACTTGACGTTTCAGGCAATAGCGATTCCAGAGAAACGGGTACAAGTTTTAAACAAATAAATATATCAAAAAATTGTTAGTGAAATTGTGATTCCTACGATATAAATAAAACAAGAATTCTTCATTGCTATTTTCTAAAAATCGAATGTTAACTTTTACATAATACTCTGAATAGAATGTCGATCAATATTGAACTTTGCTCCACAGGAATAAGGTTCCAACTTTATTGCAATCGTGAGGTGAGTACTATCAAGCAAAAAAGTGAGATTTATATTTTTAGCCATGTCCTCCAAGTATTAAGGTCCAAACAAATTATCGGACGCGGCTTATGGACGCGGCTTACTGCCGCGGCTGATAAGTGTGCACACTCTCATAACATCCTGCGTGCCAGATAGCTGTCGGACGTCCGATGACGTCATATTAGTCTATGGTTACGTCCGCGACCTACTACATCCGATAGTTTGCACACCTCAGATCAGCCGCGGCAGTAAGCCGCGTCCGATAATTTGTTTGGGCCTTTATTACACTTGTTTTATTAATTAAGTGTTGGTATCAAACAATAACGATATTCATTAATAACAATCATAGCAATAGCGCCATCTCTCGGAAAAGATTGTCAATTTCTCAGTTATAATTTAACGTTAGGTACCTATTTATGTATGAGTTAGAATAAAGATATTATTATTATTATCTGGTGAGATTTATAGTAAAACTAGCGGCCACCCGCGACTTCGTCTGCGTGGAAAGAGTTTTTGTTATCCCTCGGAAACAATACTCTTTTTCGGGATGAAAGGTACCCTATGTCCTTCTCTGTACCACTGACAACGTGTATGCAAAATTTCATGATGATCGGTTCAGTAGTTAAGACGTGAAGGCGTTACAAACAAACAAACAAACGGACTTTCGCATTTATAATATTATATTAGTAAGGATGAGTATCAGTTGGTATGTGAGTAGGTAGGAAGTAATATAAGTAGAAATTATTAATAGTTTCTCCTGAATTAATAATATTGAATTAAGAGTAGGGTATTGACCACAGCCTACTAAAGAGTAGTCTTTATACAGTCGATCATCGCCTTTATTGTTGGCGCAAAAGCCACCGTTCGTAAAAATAGACAGTTGACGCAACGAATAAAAGTGGTTGGCACGCTATGATTTGCCTTTTTGAATTTCAAAAATAAATAAGTAAAATAATACCTAATACATATATAGGCACCTAACTTTAAATTATAACTGAGAAATTGACAATCTTTTCCGAGAGATGGCGCTATTGTAATGAATATTATTGTTATTAATGAATATCGTTATTGTTTGATACCAACATTTAATTAATAAAACAAGTGTAATAATAATTCGAGGATATGGCTAAAAATATTAATCTCACTTTTTTGCTTGATAGTACTCACCTCATGATTGCAATAAAGTTGGAACCTTATTCCTGTAGAGCAAAGTTCAATATTCATCGACATCCTATTCAGAGTATTATGTAAAAGTTAACATTTGATTTTTAGAAAATAGCAATGAAGAATTCTTTATTTTATTTATATCGTAGGAATCACAATTTCACTAACAATTTTTTGATATATTTATTTGTTTAAAACTTGTACCCGTTTCTCTGGAATCGCTATTGCCTGAAACGTCAAGTTGGCAGCCCACTTAGAGACCGTAATATCTCAGCTTGTATTGAAGCAATGTTATTGGAATTTTGCGTATACGATTCACTATTTTCTAACAATTTTTTGGCATATAAATCATAATGATACGAACTGTATTTCTTAAGGTGTCTGCCAACTTGACGTCAAGTTTGCAGCCTCACCAAGATACTCAAATATCTTTTGAATCATAGTATCACTATTTATATGCTATAGTTCACTATTTATCACTATTTATTAACAATTTTTTGACCTAGTCAAAACCTTCTAATTCCATGGTGAGTCTGCCAACTATACGCTAATCATTAAATTGCCCATTTAGACCCGATTTCACCAACAACTTGAACGGCCGATAAATTTTTAACCGTCTGATTTTGACATTTTCTCCATACATAAAAACGTCAAAAACAGACGTTTGGGACTTGATCGCCTGTTTTGGTATTGGTGAACTTCAGCCTTAGTTACTAACTACTTAATCGCTTGACGACCCATGTAAACATAGCTTAAATTGGATTGGCAGCCCCAAATAAACTTCACATATCCGAACCATAGACAGTAAAATCATAAAGATCCGGAAACCAGCTGATTTTGACAGTTGGTTACGTCACTCATTGTTTTTCTTTGCATTTTTCTAATAAAATTACGTTAGTTTGTTTGTTTGTGAATTTACATTTTTTTTTGCCGTTGACTCGCTGATCCTGAATATCCTGAATTTGAAACTTATCAAAATATATTAATTTAAATGAAGATGTATGAAGTTCCAAAGAAAAAAGGGAGATTTAGAGAAAAAGTGTGAAGACAAATAAAAGGGAACAAAATAATCCTGATGTGGAAGGTAATTTTTTTTTTTAATTTGGATAATGTGTTTGGTATTTTCTTTTAGTTTAAATTACAATTTATATCACAGACATTACAATGGATAACTATTCAGATACAATTAAAAAAATATGATGGTTTTATATTTAAAAATAGTTATGTAGTTTTTAGCAATAGCAGTTTTTACATGTCTCTGGTATTCTAATTACACACTAGTTGTAGTATACTAATTCTGGCACACAATACAAATTTATTTTAGAAGATTTGAACTTGGCCGCTGTCCAATTTTTATAGTTAAATTCTTCCTAGTACGAAGCAGTTATCCGTTGAACCCAGTAATTACTTCCCTACTGTAAAAATTGTATCAAAGATAATTTAAGATTTAAATCATTGTTTTATTCTTTAACGGTAAGAAATATTTTTATATTTTGATTCAAATAAATAGTTAATTAATTTATGTAACTATTTTCTATATTCATGTTAATTTTATGTTACATAAAAAAACTGTTTCCAGACCCTATGTAAGCAATGTAATAGTTTATAAACATTTAATGACTGCACCAGTAATTAAATTGTACCGCTCATAGCAGACTGGGTATTAAATATTTATAACTAGTTACTGAAATCTTCAACAGGCATTTTATTAAATATTTATAACTAGTTACTGAAATCTTCAACAGGCATTTTATTTAATACTAAGTCACAGAATAGATATAAGTACTACTGTACAGAAAGGAAACTCTCTGCCCCGCCCCACAATCAATTACCTCATCCCACCGGCACCCATCCGTGTGTCGATCTGTGTGCTCATTCAATAGCTCGCACAGAGTTGCGCGTGTGCAAAAACGTCACTGTGTAGCGTCTGTGTAATAGGTAGTTGAAACACGATGCTTGTATGGAGTGCCCAGGGTATGACTAAGTTTGAGTCTTATTTGACATATTTGAAAGGCTTCCATTTTCTGGCAACTATCCTTGTTTATTACTAACAGTCAGCCTCGGGGGGAACATTTTGTATGAAAATAAGATTTTCTTTTTTCCCCAAAACTGCGAAAGACTCCGTTCAGGGTTGGTATACCCTGAATAAAAAGTAGGTAGGCATTTTGGTACCTAGCAAAGTGCCTATTTAGCTACCTACTTCTGATGCTGATCGTGTGTAATATACATTATACTAGTTCCTTGGTAATGTGCTAAATACTTGTGTATGAAAATATGGTTTCAAATAATATTTTAGATGCCCGAGCTAACTGTGACCTCAGAAATATATGAGGAATATGATTACAGTTCGAAACGAACACCCAGCAATGAAGGAAGTAAGTAGACTTAAATAGTTGCAGTTTAAAAAGAGTTTGAATCAGGGAATGATAACGTTATTTTTAAATGTAATGTTATTTCTTACTTTTTTACCGTTACTTTTAATATTAATGTTATGTCAATAAATAACGTTAATTTAGATAACATTACATTGAAATTAACATTATTTCAGTAAATAACGTTAATTTTAACGTTATTCCTTACTTTTTTAAAATATTTTTAACATTATTTTTACTGGCAAATTTACTGATAAAATGTTTTAACGGTATTTTTAACGTTATTTTTTTTAACGGTATTTCAATCCCTGGTTTGAATATAAGCAAATGTGAAAGATTTCTATAGCTTTTAATAAATCCCTGTATTAAATTCAGAAACAGCAGTTTATCTTTTGTATATATGTGTGTGTGTTTATTTATTTATTATCTCAATATCATCACAGTAAATCAATACAGAAAATTTCTGTATTGGAACATAATTATCTTTTATCATTTCAGATGTCATATCAGAATTTCCTTTCCTCCTGCCAACCAGTAATACCAGTGCCAAATTCGATGATGATAACGACTTAGACATAGAAAGGCCAAAAAAAGATGTCATTAAAATAGGTAAGTACCTACCTGAGTAGGTACCAAATAAAAAATAGATTTGGATACATATTTTCATTATCCCATTAATAACTAAAACTAAAAATTATTATCACCAGAGAAGATAAGAGAACAATAGAAGAAAACGTAAACAAAGTGCTGGCCTCATGCGGCCAGATTGGCGTTGACAGAATGGCTTAAATAATTTTTAGCTGGCCTCATGCGGCCGGCTCGGCGTCAAGAAGTTATTAATTTTAGTATGAAACAGGCAGTTGTTTTTTTTCACGATTTCTGTAAAGTATAAGTCCATAGTAAAAGTTGTTCAGTTTGATGGTCTGAAGACGTTTCTTCATCCCATTTTTGTTTCATTTATATGTTACTGTTTAAGTGCGGAAATCAGTTAGAGTGCACATTAACTAGTTATTCTGCAGATTCAATGGTCGAATCAGTAAAAGTCCGTATTTTTTTTTATTTCGTAGGTACTTTAACTAGGTAATCTGCGAATTCACTAGCTAATCTGCGGATTAACGACCAAGGATCAGTTAAATTACGGAAACAGGTTTTTTAAATTAAAAAAATGTGTAGTCACGTAAAAGGGGGAAACACAAAAGTGGGGGCACGGGGAGGCGGAGCCTTCCCGTAAGGGGGGCTCGGGAGCGAAGCCCCTGCCATGGAAAAAGTCTTATAGAGTTCATTAGGTTAGGTTAGTATTGCGAGCGAGCCGGCGAAGCGCCAGACTCGACGTTTTTGTAATTTACTTTCAATATAGGTCTTTAACTTAAATTTCTTGAAGCCAGCTATTTCACTTAAGGTCAAGCCACACAGCGGGCGTGACGGGGCGCGGCGTGACGGGGCGCGGCGCGACGGGAGTTCACACTGCGGGCGTGATCACGCCTACGTTCCGCCCCGCCGCGCTTCCGATCTGTATTCACGTTTGGCGCGACGGGACGCGATACGTCGCGCCACGCCGGCCTGTGTGACGTCGTCCATAGTATCTAGTACATTTCAACTTCTCAGCGTCGCGTCGCCGTCCCGTCCCGTCACGCCACGCCCGCTGTGTGGCTTGGCCTTTACTGTCTTCCGCACTTAACGGTGTAGCATCCGTTAACTACACAACTAGCTGCACTAGTTAAAGTGCGGAAATCTGCTACTTTAAGAAAAAAAATCGCACTTTAACCGATTCGGTCAGTTAATGTGCAGATTTACTAGTTAATTCGCACATTAACGGATTCCGCACTTTAGCGGTAACATATACATACATATTACCACCACATGATTATCTTTGCCTATTTTTGCGATAAAAAATTTACCATTTTCAGAACATAGTTCAAAAACCAAATTGGCTTTGGTTGGCTTGCAAGTCTGGAGGGGAGCATTCCTGCTGGGTGACCTGCTTATCCACTTGGGGCTCAAAGGGAAACTAAGTGGGAAAACTATTTTGGAGTTAGGAGCAGGGACGGGGCTAACGAGCTTCGTCGCGGCTTTGTATGCCAAAAAAGTTATATGTACAGGTAAGAAAAATGGCTTTTATTTCTATTAAGTCAAGGTAGAAAATTTAAAAATATGGTATTAATTGAAGCTTCGTTCATTCAAAAGATGGCAGTTACAAATTTCCATTTGGCTTATTTTGTTGATTAAAATTTAAAATTGATAGAAATTAATGTAATTGTCATAAGAAAAGTGTCGCAGCTTAAGCTGGGTACACACGGCACCAACTTACGCTGTGCAAACTGTTGCACAAACATAAGTCTCATCGTCCACACGGCACAAACAATTCAGCTGGTCGTTGGCAGCAGAGGAGTAGAGTCGTATTCCAGTTGTGGTGAATGTGAAGCGAACAATGGAAGATATATTTAGATATAGACGATTATTATTGCTAGCAGGAGCTACAATATCAGATATGAAAATAAAAAAACAAAACGAACTAAATGGTCAAAATAATGGTTATTAAAAAAACAAAAATACTCTCATATAAGCTGAAGGAATTGTCAATAATCTCTATTATAAATTCTTTGGAATATTTTCTCAGGTCATTTCTTTTCAATTGTATAGTTTGGATCACGAAAGATGACCACAAACGGCGCCCATCTTCGCATCATAACTCATAAAAGAAAAGACCTACGGACAAAATAATATTTTATATATTTAGATAAAATTACTATATCTATTTGTATATGAAATATTATTCTATCTTTAGTCTTTTTTCATGAGTTATGATGCGAAGATGGGCGTCATTTGTGGTCATCTTTCGTGATTCGCACTATAATTACCTTAAAAACACTTAGTTTGCGCAAACAGATATGTTTGCACCGATTTTTTGATACAAATTAGCACAAACTTTTGAGCCAACTGCAAACTCGACGTCTACCTACATACACGTTAGTTTTGCACAAACTTCGTTTGCGTAAACACGTTGCGCAAACATAAGTTTGGTGGCGTGTGGACCGGCTATCACATACAAATGTATTTTTATTGATATGAGAGAGGTAGGTAATACCTTGGTAATACCATTGCTTGCGCACACAGCAATTTCCTAATTCGTCTACAATAGACAATATCCCTGAATCGTTTGTTTATGATCAAAAGAATGGCCATTGTAAAGAGCACATTGAGCACATCCCATGCATCCCATTATCACCACGGGAGGCAGTAAGGCGATAAGTCCATTGGTCTCAGTGGGGGTGGCCCCATTATTTAAAATGTTACTTGAGTAGGTATTTAATTAGGTAATCAAAGTAAGTACCTACTACCTACCGTGTTTACACATTTAAGTTTAAACTATTGACGATAACACTGTAAAATATAGTTAGAGCTGTACCTATTTTAAGAGGCAAAAACGCTCAAAGTGCCTTTAGTTATTATACATACTCGGTGAAAATTTTTGTTTTTACTATAATAATTGCTCAGATGGGCGCCACTGAGACCGCCGTATTGCTCCGTTTTTCTAGTTCATGTTTCAATTATGTTTCGCGACACGTGGTAATATCCTTGCCATTTCAAAAGCGGCTGTAGTCGAATGATTTTAGCTTCGTATTCAGATTTCTCTTTTGTTTTCAGATATAAATATCGGCGGTATACTAGAACGTATCAGATTAAATGCTAAATATAATTCCAAGTTCATTAAGTCGGAGTTTAAAGTAATGCCACTTAACTTCAGAGAAACATGGAATCACGAATTAACGAACGAAATGAAAGATGTCGACATCTTGATAGCTGCTGACGGTATGTTCATTCTTGTACTTTTTATTTACTTTAATATAAAAGAAACTACATACTTATTTTAGGCAGACACTATAAATATCTACTATATTTCGGGCAATGCTACTATATATATCAGGGGTGCCCATACTTTTTCTTAAGGAGATCGACCTAGCAAAAATGTATGACTAAGAGATCGACATTTTGACCAAAAGACAAAATGTTTTTCAAAAAAAACTACACTGGGTGCAAAGTGTCAAATTTGTTAACCTTGAAAGCTCTCGCGATCGACCGTTTGGGCACCTCTGATATATATACTTACTCTTGGAAAAATATTAGTAGCCAAATCTACTATATTTTGACCATGATTAAACCGATATCATCACAGTTGGTCGTTTCATTTGTCTGGGTGAAAAACAACCGTTTAAAAACCTCAAAAAATTGACATTTTAAAGGCTACTATATTTTTATGTGGATACTATATTTTTAGACACCCTAAATGGAAATCTACTATATTCTTCTTGAAATTTTTTGGCGACCCTAACTATAGATAGAATGTCAGTCCCTTTATAGAAAAACTAGCTTCTGCCCGCGACTTCGTCCGCGTGGATATTAGACGAAATCCTTTTAAGGAACCTTCAACCAGGATCCGGCCAGCCATTTTTACGCGATTAGGCGAGTCCTCATCAAGCGCGCTGCCTCGCGAGGCAAGACATTTGCCGCGTGTGGCGGGCCTCGCACAAGACTTCCAGTTCCCGTTCCATTCCCGTCCCGTACCCCTTCCGTTTCCGTTCCCATCCCGTTCCTGTCCCGTTCCCATCCTATTCTCGTTCCCGTCCCGTTATATTCCCGTTCCGTTCCGTTTACGTTTCGTTCCCGTTCCCATTTCCGTTCCGTTCGCGCTGCGTTCCCGTCCCGTAAACGTCCCCTAACCGTCCCGTACGCCTTACGTTCCCGTTCTTGTTCCCGTTCCGTTCCCGACCGGTTCTTGTTCCCGTTCCCATCCTGTTCTATTCCCGTTCCGTTCCCGTTTCATTCCAGTTTCGTTCCTGTTTCGTTCCCGTTACGTTCCTGTTTCATTCCCGTTTCATTCCGTTCCCGTCCGATCCCGTCCCGTTCTCGTCCCGTACCCCTTCCGTTCCCGTTCCCCTACCCGTCCCGTTCTAGTTCCCGTTACCGTCTCGTTCCCGTTCCGCTCTGCTCCGCTCCGATCCGGTCCGTTCCGTTCCGTTCCGTTCCGCTCCGTTCCGTTCCGGTCCGTTCCGTTCCGCTCCGTTCCGTTTCGTTCCCGTTCCCGTGCCCGTGCCCGTTCCCGTTCCCGTTCCCTGGATGTGCATGTCCAGGTCCAGGTCCATATGTGTCATGTCCACCGCGTTGGACTTCAAAATAAATCTAATTTTCGCAATCACCATCCCATAAAACCTCAAGAACGACATCCATATCGATTTTTATGTTACTCACTTCACTTACCCTCTAAGGGGTTGATTTTCAAAATCCCAAAATATATATTTAGACGTGCTCCTACGAATTTTAAAGTTGTAATTTCGATTTTATATTATTTTTCCATACAATATTTGGACCCCATTTTCACCCCTTTAGGGGTTAAATCATGTCCACCGTGTTGGACTTCAAAATAAATGACATTTTTGCAATCGTCATCCCAGAAAACCCCAATAACGACATCTATATCGATTTTTATGTTTACTCACCCCATTTACCCCCTACGGGGTTGATTTTCAAAATAACAAAAAATATATTTGCCTATTTATTTTTAGATGTGCTCCTACGAAGTTTAAAGTTTTAATGTCTATTTTATATTATTTTTCCATACAAAATTTGGACCCCATTTTCACCCCTTTAGGGGTTAAATCATGTCCACCGTGGTTGGACTTCAAAATAAATGTCATTTTTGCAATCGTCATCCCACAAAACCCCGATAACGACAACCATATCTATTTTTAGGTTTTTTTAACCCTTTTCACCCCCATTTCATCCCCTTTGGAGTTGAAATCCTAACAAAAACAATATACGTTGCTTTAGATTTCTATCCATAAGCCTAAATTATAAATTTAGCGATTTTTACTTCGAAAATGAAGGATTTTCTTTAATACACAACTTCATCTCCCTTTTGACCCCTTCGGGGGTAGATTTTTGAAAAACGCTGAAACCGTATTTATTAATTTTCAATCGTCAGCCTAAACACAAAATTTGAAGATTCTAGCTTCAAAACTGAGGGACTTTCATACAAACTTTCATCCCCTTAGGGATGGAATTTTCAAAAATCCTTCCTTAGTGGATGCCTACACTGTATAAAATATCTGTGTGCAAAATTTCAAGTCTCTAGGTCCAGCGGTTTGGGCTGTGCGTTGATAGATCAGTCAGTCAGTCAGTCATTCAGTTTACGATTTTATATATTAAGATTATCGGACCCAATGGTTGTAGATTCGATTCCCAGGGGGGATTATAAATATACAGTAAACCAATTCCCTTTCCAGACCATTATAGGACCTTAACATATTTCATCAACTTGTTTATCTGTATAATAGTTTATAGAAATTACGTAGAAATGAAGTAGATTTTTTTAAAAATAAGTTAAAGCGACAAGATGTTGATTCTTATAATAAGTTATAGGAATCAAAGTGGGTAACTGCTTAAGGCCCGTTTGGATAACTTCCAACATTTTACTTCATTGTCTGTCGCTGTAATTAAATAAAAAAAAAAAAATTGAAACCAGTGATGAAATACCGTTAAAACATTTTATAGGTAAATTTACCGGTAAAAATAACGTTAAAAATATTGTACCGGACTACCGGTAAAATTACCGTTAATATAGCGTTAACCTTTACCGGTACAATAGTACCGGTAAAATTATCGGTAAATAAGTAACGTTATTAATTGGATTAACGTTAATTTCAAAAATAACGGTAAAAAAGGAAGAAATAAATCAGTAAATAAATAACGTTAATTTTAACGTTATTTACTGAAATAACGTTAATTTCAATATAACGTTATCTAAATTAACGTTATTTATTGACATAACGTTAATGTTAAAATTAACGGTAAAAAGTAAGAAATAACGTTATATTTAAAAATAACGTTATCATTCCCTGGTTGAAACTCAACCGAACTCTTTCCGTTACAGTAATCTACGACGATGACGTCACCGCGGCCTTCGTAGACACGATACAAAAAATCCTGAACGCAGCTCCCAAAACGTTGTATGTGGTTCTGGAGAAGCGCTACGTGTTCACGATTGAACACATGGACTCCGTCGCGCCCTGCTACGAAACATTCCTCGCCTTGCTACACAAGGTTAAGACAGGCAACGCCCATTCCACGTGGACTGTCGATCAACTTCCTCTCGACTTTCCGAAATATTTTACGTATGAACGCGTAAAAGAACTAGTCCTATGGAAAATCTCATCAAAACCTAATTAAAGACATTTTTCTGTGATAAATAAATTATTTTATAAAAAAAACAATGTTTTATTGAATGAAAAAAAGATTTGTTCCGGATTCGTCATGTTCCTCATCATCAGCCTATCATCGTCCACTGCTGAACATAGGCCTCTCCGAGTGCACGCCACTGAGCACGTCATGTTCCTGTAGTCATATTCCAAATTCGCCGATTTCCTGATTCGTCGTAATACGTACAATCGATAACACTGGCGCTTTATCATTTAAAAGTTTAAAATTGCTTGCATGCACGCCATGCCACCATCGTGATGAGCGTTTTAGAAATGGTCTCACAATAAAATAGAGTACAGTATATGGACAAATTATTAAAATAAGTTTAAAATAAGTGCAAATTTTGTATTTGTTTTTATTTTATTATGAACATGCTTTAGATCGATTTATATTTGAACTAAAATGCAATGTATGATTATGCTGTTATTGTACCTTTAAATAAATTATTAAATAAATAAATAAAAAATATGTCATCGACTGTATTCCGACGAATCTGGAATACGGCGAACCTGGAATATACGACGAGTTAGGAACATGACGAATCCGGATCAAAACGAAAAAAAGAGTTTTAAAATCATCTTATATTTCAATTTGGTTTACTTGATTTATCACTATTACCTAGATAGTTACGATGTAAGCCGACCAATTTTCTAAGATATTAAATAAATAAAACGAGACAAACACAAAACTTAATAATAATTTAACGAAGTACAAGATGTAAAATGTAGTCTAATCTCGATTTACTGGCTCACCGTTATCACTAGGCATAGGGATTATAATCTAGACTTAAAATTATTTCTGCGTGGGCCAAAATTCATTGTACTTGGTGAGAAAGGTTTTCCTCAGTTCTGAGTTTCTCGCTTGCTGGTCCTTCTCCTTGCTGAGGGTCTCGACGCTTTGGCCGACGCATAGGTCTCCGCTAAAGTGGATGATCACCACTTGAGTGTTGAACGTCACGTTTTTGTCTGGACTCTGCTTCGTGTAATTCGTCTGCGGACTGAACTCCATGGAGAATGGTAATGTCAGTTCGTCTGCAAGCAAGGGATAATCTAAGCAAAGCTAGAAAATGTAATAATAGCGTCTGTGCTCTTTTAGCTGTGATTTTTAATAATAACTGATTTGAATTGCAGGTAAACAAAGCATTTAAGCATAATAAATTTCATTCATCAATTTTCTATAAAAAAAAACTCTGCTCGAAGGACCATGTCTAGTGAATGCAAATCCGTATATATTTCGAAATCCGGATTTTAAGAACGGATATTTCGTCAAATCCGGATTATCCGGATATTACGGATTTTTTATAAAAATATTTTATTTTTTATAAATATAAGTCATTTCTGTACATATAAGTTCAGTAATGTGATGTCTCTTATATTTATGTAAATGGATTCAATGAAAAGGACAATATTAATCAAATCCAATATTTTTTTGTCATAAAATACTACAATATTATGATGTTACCTATTATTGTTCAAATGTAATTAAAATAGTGTATGATTCGCGTGCGATTTGCGAGTAGGTGACGTAAGCGATCGTTTGCATGAGCGCTTTTGCGACGTTTTATCGCGCGATATTTCTGAAGCTTCGAATAAAACACAATGTGACTGACTGTGGAACGGGACAAAAATATCGCACGGTAAAAAAAATCGCTCGCGCAAACACACAGTTGTTCTATTCCGAAGCGTTAGAGCCATAACACATTGGGACGCCATGGCGACGCCGCCGGCTACGTATCTAAACAATTCGTATTGAAATGTATGGCAGATAACACACTTGGCTGGCGTCTGGCAACGTCGCCAATTTGGAAGCGTAGCCACTATCGACCGGCCCCTACGCGGAAACTGGATACTCTGGCTACCAGCAACGCATAGCTAAGTCGCCAGTATTTTGTATACAAGTAAGTTAATCAGTGGCCAACTGGTCGCCGCCAGAACGGACGCCCGCTGTGAATTGTGCGAAAGCAATGAGTTTCGATACAGAACGATTTATTGCAGAGATTCAAAACCGTCCATATTTTTGGGATAAGTACTACAACTAAAGCATATTCTGATCGATCAATTTATTTCTATATAAGTTTAATAATTCATCAAAAGATGTTATTGATATTCTCACATAGTTGAACAATTTTTATTAAGGATATTTTCATAATCTGCATATAGTTTAAAAAAAAACACTTCGACTTCGATCTGATATAAAAGGATGGACCCATAACTTTTTAGGTTTCTTCTTTTTCATTTTATGACGCAGATAACAATAATATAGCGATCTCTTCTATGCACGTAGGACAGTGGCTACTTATTTGGAAACTTCATTTGGCTACGCTAGGTTGCCAGAGGTAGCCATGGCCACGTCACCGGCGATGTCACTATGGCGTCCCTGTATGTTATGGCTCTTAGAAAAATCTCGCGATAAGACGTCGAAAAAGCGTAAATAAAAATAAAAATCATACTCTTTATAAAATTATACAAATGAAGAATAATATATTTATATGATTAAACTAGATAACATAATATGTTGTTTAGTTTATGTGAATTTGAAAAATACAAATTATTTTTTGGGACTTAATGTGATAAAGCCCTGATAGATTGAGAGGCGCGCCGTATTAGCCACTCGTTCCTTAGGATGTTAGGAGGAGTATCACCCGCGCACCATCCGGAAGACTATACGCCACCACGCCAACGGGAAGAAGAGACCCTAGGCGCGCCAGTGAAAACAACAAAGAAGTTCGCATAGAAGATGATGGTCATTTTACATTTTCCAGTCGACAAGAACCACACGCACTAATGAAAGTGATACGAAGTATAAAAGTAGCAATGTGTCATACTTATCTGTCAAATGAAGCAGATAGCGATGCCAATGACACTTGCGTGGTAGACCCACTGGTCGAGCTAGAGACGCTGCAAGTACACTCAGAAATTGACGATGAAGAAGGAGAGTTGTATCGGCAGGAACACCAAGAGAGCTGGTTCAACCAAACGTACTTTTTGGGACTTAATGTGACAGACCTGAGACACGGCACTAGCAAGACGCGTGAATGGCGTCGTCTAGAAAAAACTCACATACCCACAAACATACATGAACCCTAAACACATATACACTCCTTTTGGGCAGTCGTGTAAATAGCATCTACCGTCTAGCTAGTGCGAGAAACGAAGTGTTCCACTTAAAGCAACTGAGAGAATAGCAATTGGGCAAATAGCAACTAAAGTATTCCACTTAAAGCACAGCTATCAATATTTACTTGCTATTCGCTCGATTACTCTACTCGTAAGTGGAATACTTCCGAGAAACTTGCTTGTTTAATTTTTTTTGTAACAATTTCTTATTATTCGAAAAATCCGGATTTGATTTTCAAATCCGGATTTGCAAGTCTAGTAAAAATGTGCGGATATCCGGATTTTTCGGATTACGGATTATCCGGATTGCATTCCCTAACCATGTCTTTGATGGTCATCTGGAAAGCTTCTTATATGGATATTTTTTCAATTTACTAATAATTGATCGAGCGAGCGAAGCGTCTCTGCTTCAGCTTGGGCAAGAATGCTTTCGAAATTTAGCAAAATAAAAAATAGATGCTTGGACAATTTCACACAGTTGCATTAGCCGTCGCTAACCTACCCATGCGCATAATACCTGCACCTGCCGGGCCATTGAGCCGGGATGGCTGATCCTCTTTATTTAGCCAGCCATAAAGCTTGTGCCCCAGCAGTACTAGGGGGAACAGTGTCGCTTTACCAGTTAGCAACAAAATACATTTGGGCGCGTATCGCCCCTGTACGAAATAAACGTATGTTGTGACGGCGCAGGGTGCAGGCGATTTTAACCTTAGGCACAGCGGCAACACTCCTGTAGGTGTGAGCTCTGGCGCCGATGACCTTGAGCTGCGTCGGAGAGTAGTTGTGTTCTCTATTTTCTGGTTACATGTATGTCGTTCTCATCACGCGAGACTCCACGGAGTCAATTCCTCGCCCCGATGGCTCCGCGGCACCCCCGCGCTCGCTCGCGCCACTCACACAGCTGCGAGCATTTTTACGAGCACACATACGTAAGTGTCGCTTCTTTTCGCGTATTGTATATTTTCTTTGCCATAGGAGTGGTTAAGCGACGCTGTTGCCCATGGTACAATTAAGTGTCTAATGTGCAAAACATCAGATGTACTGACGTGCGGAGTAGTCGTCAGGGCTCTGCACGGAGTCGCCGGTGCACTCGGGCCCGCAGCGGCCGTCCTTCAGGATGCCGCGCATCGTCGTCAACTTGCTGAGCGTCTTCTCGCTCAGCTTGATGTTCTGGTCGTTCTTGTGCTTGTCTATGTTTCGGAGGAACTTTTTCATCTGAAATGTAGTTTAAATTAAGCAAATGTTTATTATGGCTTTAAATTCAAAATAGTTGAAGTCGCCTAGCTCATTACTCCAACCATGAGGATCATTCGTCTTAATGTAATGTCACAAGGGCGTCGCCAAGGGGGTGCAGCTGCCCCCCACTGCAAGGTAACCAAAGTCCTAAGGCTGTGCAATTGACTTGCTTTTCCGGTAAATCCCGCATCTGAAACCTTGAATAAATTCACTAGGTCCTCTGACTGTAGGCAGCTACAATTCATATTTTTGTCCTCCTCTTTAATATTAAATTGCCCCCCCCTTGGCTGGCAACGGCCTTGTAACGTCATGTAGCGTTAGTGTAGGTAACAGGAAACAATTTGACCCAAACCAAATCATGGGTAGGTGCCCCTTTTCCCAAACGAGGCTACAAACCTTTCTCATCCATGATAACATTCCTGATAACATTTGACAATCATCAAATAATAATTACCGTTTTAGATATTTTTTTTGGTGGGTCTTGATAGGACATCTTTGGTTCTCCTGGATTGCTTCCAACTACATACATTGTGCTTTTCGGTATATCGAAATCCGAGTAGCCGGACGCTTGAGGCTCGACCGGCTCCTTCAGTCTCCCGGACAGAGTCGACGACTTGCTGTTCGTCGGCACGTAGACCGACTTCGCGCCGTTCTCCGACTGGCACTTTGGCATCACAGTCTTATTCTTATTCCTGTGTTTCCTTGGCACAGGCAAATCATCCTCGTTCGACAAACTCTCCTCCGACGTCGACGGAAACACTTCGTTCAGACTCAACACTTCCACGTGGCATTCTTCCAAGTTCAGTGGGTTTTCAATGTCAGCCACTTGACATAGTTGATCGGTGGAATGAATGCTGATAAACGATTTTTGACCAGAACACAGAGACGTTTCTTCTTCGCCAGAGGACGACGCTTTCTTCGACACAGTTACTGCAAGGTTAAATATATTTTTTTAAATCAAGAAAGCATATTTAATAAATGACAGAGGTACTTACCAGCGTATGTGCAGATTTCTGCAGGACTGTAATTTACTGCTCCCTCTACAAAAAGCAAACAATATTCCTATAGTAAACGTAGTTTTTAAAGTTATTTACAAATATGAATGGCCTACCCACTGTACCTTCGTCTGCATTTCTTTGGGTGAGTTGTGCGTCTGTTTTAATTTTATCAGATGATTTGTAGTTGTTCTTCGAATGTGACATTTTAACAACAAATTTCAGTTTGTGAACTTTGTCAAATGGCTTTCCATTTTTCTCTTTACAAGGCCCCCTTGACAATTCTAATTTTGATATTCACGTCAAAATAGTTTCAATTTTTTAATCCAACTCATTTTTGACATTATTTCTTTTTTTGTAATTAATTCAGGCTTTGGGAAAGATTTTTGTAGAATCTTTAAAACATCATACAATGCGATTAAATTGACAATAGACAGTTATGCGCTCCAACTTTACTTGAGAATGTATGGTAAAGAGACAATTTTACAGATTAAAATACGTCGTTTTATATCGCAAGCCCTCTGAAGTTGGTCACTTCTGTTGTACATTGTTAAATTTATTGCATAGTCAACAGAATATATATAAGTAAGCACTACCGTACAGAAAGGAAACTCTCCGCCCCGCCCCACAATTACCTCACCCCACCGGAGCCCATCCGTAGACTCATTCAATAGCAAGAATCTTATATTCATATTCTATGACACTTCAATAGCATACAGTTGCGCGTGTGCAAAAACGTCACTGTGTAGCGTCTGTGTAATGGGAGTTGAAACGCGACGCTTGTCGAATCCACAAAATTCGTCCACAGGCATTCAACAGGGTAAAAACTATACAGTTTGAAGTTATGCTGATTTTTTTCTATGAATGCATAGGCAGGCATGTATGCATGAATTATTTACATAGGTTAAAACACTTTAGGGGGCGTCCATAAATTACGTGAGGTGTTTTTTTTTATTTTCTGTCCCTCCCTCCCCCCCTGGTGAGATGTCGTGAGATTTTATTCAACCCCCTCCCCCATCCCCCAATCTCACGTGAGATTTTTCAAAATGTGGTTTTCTTACGTAAACGCGTTGGATTGTTATTGTAAGGTACTTAGTAGATGTATTATAACGTCGAAGTATGAATGAAATTATTTTCTTTCGAACGAATTAGTAAATGATCTTAATCGTTTTACGATTATACGCTTAAGATTAAATCCTAAGCATGTACAATCTGGATTAAATGGACCAAAATAGTATGTTTTTTTTAGTTCCGATCAGAAAAAAATTGCGTGATTTTTGCCGAGACCCCCCCTCTCCCCAACGTAAGATTAGATGAGATTTGACTCGACCCCCTCCCCCCCTTAAACATCTCACGTAATTTATGGACGCCCCCTTATAGAAATAAATTGAAAATTTTATTGTATTAAATAAAACCCTTGTTATTCAACCAAAGTACCAGGGTAGCATAGATTTAGAGGAGATAAACTTTATTAAACATTTTTTAATATTTCATGTATGATTAAAAAATAAATTAATAAGAAGTTTTCCTTTTTTTCTTTTGATTCATTCTAACAAAATGACAACATGACCTAGTGAAGACATGACCTAATGAGGATATGACCTAATGGGACTAGATGGTGACATTGTACCTTCTCATATAAATGTGAATCCTTTATTTTTAGTAGTAAGATAGGTAAGTTAAATAAAAATAATATATCGAAAATAATTGTTATAATATTTCATTTCATCGTAAGTACAAGTAAATTATGAACGTTACTTACTCAAAATGGAACAATACAAAAATAACAAAATAATGGTTTTTACATACATAATTATAGAACACTGAAATTAAAAAATACACAAATATTATTATAAAAATTAAATCGTGACTACTAAAAAAAATTACTGGTGTAACATATTAGGTGCAAATCGTGTGCCTAAGTACTCGTGTGAGTACTTAGGCACTGTGTGTGCTCGCCGTACGTTCAAAACTAGAAAAAAACATATATGTTATCTGGTTTATTATGTATCAGTAGAAATGTGATGTAATTAAATTTGATTCATATCAGCTCTTAAATAAATGTACGCACGACAGCACATCAAACTATACCTTGACGTTGAGACAGTTTTCAAATCAAATCAAATATATTTATTTCAACAGCTTAGGTGGAAGTTTACAATATATTGTGGCCGGAGTTTCCTTTTAAGCAAAAATAGCTTGCTTGTACTAGGAGACTCCGCTCTTCCTTAAAAATACGTAAGGTAACCTATTTTTACATGAAATAAAAGCTTGAAAAGTGAATATGCCCTAAACGTAATAAAAGCTGTATTCATAGTTCAAGTGTTTAATTTGATGTGCTGTCGTGTTTACTATTTCATCAAGTTAAACATTGAGCACTATTGTAAGACATACTTATCTAATAATTCGACATGAACTGAACTAATACAAACTTAAAGTTCATTTATTTAACAGTTTTATTTGGTAAACGAAAAATGGTGTCATGACAATAAAATATAGTGTGATATGCCTCAAAATCATAATATTACGAACAGGTTGAATTGTTTGTTCACTTCTCAAGCTTACGCGCTCATGAATTGTTTGTTTTTTAAACACTCTTAAATAAATGGACTTTAGATAATTATATTTCTAACATTTATTATGTTGTAAATCTAACACAGACTTAATGTATGAAAACATTGGAAAGGGTAATTTACTGGATTTCATTAAAATTATTACTGTTATTTAGATTAATTTTGTAACCTACAACTTCATTGATCAATGCAATACAATCTAAAATAATAAGTTACTATCTAGTAGAATTAATCAAAATATTTGTATAATTCAAAGCATAAGGTAGGTACTTTCTTGCATGTGTTTAGAACATTGATAACCGTATCATGAATAATTTTTCTATGTAAAAGTTCAAAATGACAGAACAGAATAATTTGTTCCACTATATCTCTTGCAAAAGAAACTATAATTCCTGTATTAGCATTTATCTATACAACAATCTAATTAATAAAATTTTCTAACTAAACATTAGAGCTGATTCACACTTCACAATAAAACAGCCAGATAATGATAAAAATGCAATTTTTATAATCTTAAACAACTAAAAAGTTTTTATAAAACAGTCTAAAGATTTTTTTAAATGATTAACCCACGATAACGTTTTGCGCAAACACCTTGTTTGGTTGCCTCGATATTGAACATCATTTCTATAGATAGATCATCCCGTTTATCATAATGCAAATACCAAATTAAACTTTCATAAAGGCTTACTCAAATCTGAGCGGTATCCTCTATTGGTAGCGGTAACGATATCCCGATGGGTATGCGGATAACGCGCTGTTCAAACCATAGCGCAACTTTACCGCTACCGGAGGCTGCAGCGGGGCGCGCGGCGCGAGTGCTGAGGGCGGGCGGAGCGGGCTACGTCTGCGGATCGCGTACCCATCATGTATGCTGTTTCGGTTCGCAACGGCTGCAAAAATTCCGGGATACACCGCGATTTTTTTAAATTGACGTTTTAAGAGGCAAGGCAAAGGCATCGCTTATATTTTACCTATTTCTTGGACTTACTTCTTTTTAGAATAAACCGTTTTCTATTAATTAATATCTCAGTAATGTATGAAAATAAATGAAAAAGAAAAAATACGTGTTGCCTAAAAAACGATAAATTTTCACAATATCTATAAAAACATGTACCTTAAAATGTTGAAATGTTGTCAATTACCGCGGGATATCCGCTCGGGTATTACCGCTCCGGTTTGAGTAGGCCCTTAAACTACCTAAATTAGCTAGGGCTATCTTATGATCTGAAGTTCTGCATATGAGCTTAGGGTGTTTCCACTGAGGCGGAGAGGTGCTTAGCGGTGCATGAATTGACAAATCACGAGGCACCGTTAAGCATCTAAGAAACTGTAATAGTAAAGCTTGGTTTAAAGTCGCACGCAGCGAACATCTTCGTCGCATCAATATGTTTGTTTTATTGTATAGTATTATTGGTATTATTTTTCAGTTAAACAATCGTCCCTTGAATAAACTTTTAATAAAATAAATTCAACCTTAAATAACTAGAAGTCGGTTACATAATTCAAATTGACAGGACATTTGTTTTAATCCCTTACAATTTACATAAGAGACAGTAAATAAATATACAAATTTGAACTTTGAAGTAGCTGAAGAAAACCAGAATCAAGGTACACACAGCAAACAATGTTAAATTACATCAACCTTTGAACTTAAACACAAGAAGTTAAGATTTAAACCGATTAGAAATAACAGTTTTATATAACCAAACCATGTTGTATCAAAACCATACTGAGAGTTGAGACCCAAGAAAACGTTCGTTTTGTTACATCGTCTTGACTGAGGCTGAATGTCAGTTTCGAGAGTTCTAACCATACATCCATAGAAGTCGCAAATACTGAAATTGGAACTAACATCGAAAGTATTCTGAATATATTTAATTTATTACAGATAAGACAATCACGACTAATATCATTATTCTAAAAAATAAAACATCCAATGAAACCTAATCTTAAGCTAAAATACATATTAAAACATGACTCGTGCCCTGTCTGAGGTCCTTATCGGTGGTTTATCGGAGGTTTTATCTTTATCCAAGTGGTCCACATTATGTGGTTATTAATTTCAAGTAGGTACCTCAGAAACCAGGCATGAATTTTTTTTATTACTTTTTAGTAATAAAACCAAAAACCAAGATAATGTGGTGGTTTAAAAACCAGATACTGAGGACCACTGTTTAACCTCCGATAAAGTACCTCAGAAACTGGGGGTAACACCTGAAACTACAATATTTCCTGGATTTGGTATTTAATTAGAAATATATTAGTCTTTTGTTGATTGTTATGTCCTAATACATGATGACTCAAGAAGAATTCATTAAACTTTTCAAATACATTGCGTTTACCATCAAGTCCATTTGGTTTAAAGTTGTGGTTTTAAAATTTAAAGTTACTACTGCGTTATTTTCATATTATACCTTATGTTAAAGGCTGACCATGAACTTATTCCCTTTTGCAAGGAATACAAACAAATTCTTCATTTTATTTTATTGCCTACCAGTTGCTACAGTTATTGCTACAAATATAAGTATCTTATGGTGGCCTAAACAATGAGGTCAGTGAATTGGCAGTGATCGTTACAATATTTGTAATTATTGTTTTATTCAATCATGCGTATTTCATTTAAAACACGAGTATACTGCGAAAACGCCTCGTTCATACTTATTATTTACATGAATTACTTTACTTACGTAGTGATTCATTTCACAAGCACAGTTGTGAACATTGAATTTCTTATTTCCATAAACTTGTTATGTTAATTAAAAAAACACGACATTCATCAAGAGATCTAAGATCAAAGTAACGGATCTTAACTCCAGCCAGTCATAACTTAGTAACTTAAATTGTCATCCATTACATGGACATTGTTTTACTTAACAATAAATCGCCGTATCATTTCAGAAAGTAAAATTGTGACAACACGTGACATCTACTCGAAATTGTAAACAGCGCCAAAATATAACGAGAAACATGCGAAATCATGTTGGATTTGGCTAATTTAAAACATAAATCGACAAAACAACACATTATATTTATTAAACTCGACGCACAATAACTTACATTTAACAGTAAAATTAATAATCTTGTAACCAATGCAATCAACGGATTCTCTGGCAATTTGTGGCATGCAGTAAAAATGTTCCAAAGTGAACAGTGTATAGTGTATAAGAAAAGTAAAATATGCTTTCGTATTGTACTTCAAGATGAGAGCAGTCCATTTAGACACAGAATATTCGCTATACGGAACTTTTTCTTTCCGATATAGAAGACCGTTTACGACTGTGTATGCTTCCGGAGGACATTTTCCTTTTTGTTTCCACATGACTGGGTCCGGGGCTCGCAGATTTGTTGAAGTTGGAACTGGTACTGGCCATTCTATTGGCATTTTGTAGGTTAGATGTTTTCCGTCTGACCGACGGTGAAGCCTCTACGTTGTTCAACTTGGCAGTGGTAATTTGTGGTTTTTGATCTATAATGGCCGGTTGCTGGTACTTTCCTACAGCGTGCCAATGTTCACGCTGCGCTTTCAACGATTCTCTCATCTTCTCTTTGGCTTCGGCGTTATCTGCCAGCATTTGGTTGAGCATCTGTATAGTTTGGTATAAGGCGACCGGGCTGAGTAGTCCAAAGTCATGAAGGGAGGACATATGGAGGATGAAGTTCCTGTAAAGGTTTTTTTCTAGGAGTTCCTTACCTTTCATCTGTAGGAACATCTGGCAGGCGAGCGGGATCTGGCAGTCGCCCACGTAGTTGTACTTCATCACGTGGAGGTTCCACATCTTCATGAGCTCCTTCTCGCCCTCGTTGACGTCGGTGAACTCGTCGATCATCATCATCGTCTTTTGTTGCAGCCACAGTGGGTCTGTCTCGCTCTCTGAGTCTATGTCCAACTCGTTTGGATATACTGGTAGGCAGGTGATGGTGTGATGATACAATCTGCAAAAGAATATTTAAAATTAATTTTATCAGAGTTTAACTAGTCTTTTTATAAATTTTAGCTCTTTTTATTTTGTATGTAGTAATGAGTTATACGCTATAGGCCGACCGGTTAAATGAGTCCTCGCTCGCGGGGCACAGGGGCGTGGAGGGAGACGAGAACGGGGGCGATACGGGCGACGGGCGGCGAACGCCTGCCGCCCGCACCTCTCACGACCCCCGTTCTCGTCTCCACTCGCGCCTCTGTGCCCCGCGGGCGAGGACTCGGTCGGCATATAATGTCATATCTACATTTTATGTCCTGTCAGATACAGTTTTGTTTTTTCCATCAGCTGACTATCATCTAACTTCAAAAACTTGGGTCGTGGCCGCGGGTCTTGGGGCCGGTTTTCGGTTTCGGTTAGTTACAGTAGCTGACCTTCCCTTAGTTCTCTATCATTCATGTTCCAAAAACTCTGCTAGACTAAATAAATACACTTCAAAATATGCTGCATGCTCGTCTGTCTCGCGGCAAAGAAAATATATACTAACGTAAAAAGAAGCGACACTAGCGCATGGGTGTTGTAAAATTGCTCGCGGCTATGTGTGAGTGCGCCGGGCGAGCGCGGGGGTGCCGCAGAGCCATCGGGGCGAGGAATCTCCTCCGCGGAGTCACGCTCTGTCAGGCTTGCCTAGTTCGCTCGTAAGTCGCACCGCGCAATAATAGTACAAACATTACAGGCAAGTA
Source organism: Agriphila tristella (assembly GCA_928269145.1). Classification (NCBI taxonomy): domain Eukaryota; kingdom Metazoa; phylum Arthropoda; class Insecta; order Lepidoptera; family Crambidae; genus Agriphila; species Agriphila tristella. Next base: position 38,563,668 of record OV743431.1, read on the forward strand.
CGACAAACTAAAGTGATAGTATGTGTCGCGCCGCGAAATGAAATGTTAAGAAATTAATAGTATATTGTACGTACATTGAGGGGTGATGTGGTGATTGCACTTTCTTCCGAGTGACACATAGTGCTTTATACTACAGAAAAATAAAATAAATAAGTACTTAAAATGTTATTAAAAATTAAATAGCTACAATAAGGCGTCTTGCCTTTCACCCCGGACACTCCATACAACCACCTCGAACTACATAATCTATTACACCAGACACTACACAGAATGACGTTTTTGTACTTTTGTATAGAAAAATATTAAAAACTAGCACTTGACCGTTTTTTGTGATTTCATTTATTATTATTACCCCTCATTTACTTCCGGCGTTTATTAGGGGGTCGAAAAAAGCTTTATTTTTACTTTTTTAGGCTCCGACGCACCGACCGTTTCCGAGATATTAGCATTTTTTTTATATTTTTTATTAAAATAAGTTAAATACTATGGTGGAGTATGGATTTTCATAAAAACTTTTCTTTAAGCTTTTTAGTATGAAAATAAAGAAGGAATAATAAAACTAATTAAGATAATTAAACTAAAATTAAACTAAATAATTCAAAAATAACAACTGAATGACTACCAATATTGGTATATACAAGCGGTAAACCGTAAAAAGCGTTTAATTTCTAATGAACTGAACGCGCGGAAATTTTAGAACTGTGTAAGTAATTGCAGAAGTTGATTATTATAATAAAAATAACAATTCGGGCAAACGAAAAATAAACCTTGATATTCATACAAATCAGGAAATCATATTAACTATTGATCCATATTCTTAAAATTGTAATATACTAGCATTTATATTAATATAAAATCAATACAATTATACTTCATCAAACTTTCGTTTTATTATTTCCTTGCGTTAATATGTAATGATGCTAATAGCCAACCCCATAGAGTAAGATAAAAAAAATGCCAACCCTATCACAAGTCGTGACGCACGTGACGTAGCCGCCGCCAGACTGGCGCCAAGCTCACACCTACAGGAAGTGATGCGCCTGTGCTCGCGGGGCCCCGCGCCTCGCCTCTACCTCGACCCCGCACTCGCGATCAAATCGTGTGGAGATCGAGTGTTACTGCGTATAGCACGTTTAAATGTCTATTATGTTCGGTTAAAAAGGTCACGGACCCTCCATTAGTTCTCGATAGTCAGGCTCCAAAAACCCACCAGACTAAAGCTGTAAAACTTACCTATTACGTCCAGACAGGGCATTTGAACTTCCACCTCCTATTCTATTACGGTGTTAGAGCGTGTATGGTATGCTGAGTTGTAATTTAGAGCTTTATGTCTTACCTATTATGTCCAGTCAGGTACGGCCTCTGAGCTTCAACAAGTTCACTGTCATCTAACTCCAGAAATTCCGCCAGGCTGTGTCTCGGGGCGCGGCGCCGGGCCCTGGGGCGCCACGCCAGCACGTGGGTGAGGCTCGTGCGCCGCGCGGGGCCCCGCGCCCCGCCCCTGCCGCGCCCCGCGCCCGCGATCAGATCGTGCGGGGACCCCGTGTAGGAGCCGTCGTATAGCTCGTTTATGGATACGTCTATACGCGCGCCGCCGGGGATGGGCTAGAAATAAGTATGGTTTATTAGTTAATGTTGTAGTGATGAAGTATTTGGTTGGTTGCTAACATGACTCAAATAAATATTTTTATATTAATAATAATAATAATTTATTCAGGCAAACAAGGCAAATTTTTTTTGTCTATTCATCTTTGTTAGTTTTTCTCTTTCACTCTTAGAAAATCTGGCTCGACTAAAACATCAGTACATATTATAAAACAAAGTCCTCCGCCGCGTCTGTCTGTCTATCACCATAGAGTAAAATTTTACCATTTGTCAAAAAAGGAAGGAAGCGAAGCGAGGGCGGGTCGCTAGTACTATATAAGGGATCCCTTGTTTTCGCATAATGGTTTTTTCCCTATTTTGATTTGACATAACGGATTTGGCATACATTTTTTGTCATAATAATACTTTGGCATAATTGTTTTTTGGCATACTATTTATATAGGCATAATAATAATTTAGACTAATTTGTTTTCGCATAATGTTATTAGGCGTATTGTCTATTCACCTAATATTATTTAGACATAAAAATCAAAAACAATAAGATTAAATATTTTTACGTACTTATTTATTTTCTTGCAAAAGGGGTAAGTATGTATTAAAATTAGGGCTTGCAAATCGAATATTCGAATATTCGAATTATTCGAATATTCGCCTTATTTTGGTATTCGAATACTAAAGTCGGTGAAATTCGAATATTCGAATATTTTCTAGTTTGTTAGATTTAGGCAAAAGACATTAATTAAAAACCCGAATAGTATTTGTGAGCATAGAATGAAGCGATCGTTACGTTCACTTTCTCGTTTATTTATTTGTTTAGCTATGTTGTTTGTTTGTCCACAAATTGCATACGATTTTAATTTAGTTCCCGATGAGCAAAAGACTTTAAACTTAAAACATAGGTCAGAACAGGAAGACAATAAAGTATTATAGTGTCATTGAGCTGACCTGATGATGGAACTGGAAGAAGGCCACAGGAAATCTGTAATAAAACCATACAAACCCATCGAGTTTAGGCTCGTTTGATTCGTCTTGACACCTCTGTTGTGAAGTAGTGTCCAGGGTCTGATGAAGCCGAAAGAAGGCCACAAGAACTCTGTGATAAAACCATGCAATTCAATTCAATTCAATTCAATTCAATCATTTATTTGTGTTAAACATGGTTTTACAAAGATGGTACTTATAAATTAGGGAGATCTCACATTTAGCCAACATTTGGCATACAAATAATATTAGGTACATAAATTAAGTTTAGGTCTAGAGCAGCTACTTTAAGTCTAATAAGGAATCTAATACATTTATTTAACAATTTAGATATTCGTCAATCGAGTAAAAGGTATTTCGAATCAACCATTTCCTTAGAGTCATCTTGAACTTATCAAGTGGGAGCACTTTTATAGATTCTGGTATCTTGTTGTAGATTTTTATGCACATTGAGTAACAATTTCTATTAAAACACACAGTTCGTGGCGTAATATCTAATACCAGTCTATGAGGGTTTCTAGTGTTCCTTATATAGTAGTCCTTTGCTTCAATGAAAAATCCGTAGTTAAGTTTGACGAACTTTGCTATCTCAAGTATGTATATAGAAGGCAGCGTCAATATGCCCAATGAGACGAAACAAGGTCGGCATGATGTAACCCCATCTGGTTTGGGCTTGTTTGATTCGTCTTGACTAGTACTCTAAAAGGAGATGGTAACGGTTTCCAGGGTCTGGTGATGGAGCTGGAAGAAGGCCACAGGAACTCTGTAATAAGACCATGTGATGTGACCTCATGTTTGTGCTCGTTTGATTTGTCTTGATGAGTACTCTGTTAGGAAATAGTGGCCAGGTTCGGATAATGGAGCCGGAAGAAGACCACAGGAACTCTGTAATACTTTACTTTATTGCTGACACTAAGCAAATAACACAAACATTTTAAACATTGGCACTAATAATTAACAAAATACATTTTATTTCTTCTTGGCGTTAGTGAGCATCGTGTCTTGCATTGCAACACGTAGGCCTCTTCCAGCTGTTTCCATTTTGTTCTATCTCTTGCTTTTCGCGTCCAAAGTGTTCCTCCAGTTTTCATAATATCATCTGCCCATCTTTTGGTTTGTCTTCCTCTTTTCCTTTTCCATCTCTCTGTTATAATTTTGTTCCATTATTTCTTGCTTTCTCTTGTCATATGACCCGCCCATTGCCATTTTAACTGTCTTATTTTCCTTATTATATCTTCTACTTTCGTTTTTGTTCTCATTTCCTCTGATTTTGGCCGGTCTTTCAGCGTTACACTTATTAGGCTTCTTTCTATGTTCCTCTGGCATGTTCTGAGATTCAAAAAGTGTTTTTGAGTCAGTGCCCATGTTTCACACTCTGTAATAAAACCATACAAATCCATTGAGTTAGGGCTCGTTTGATTCATCTTGACAAGTATTCAGTTGGGAAATAGTGTCCAGGGTCTGATGATTGAGCCAGAAGAAAACCACAGGAATTTTGTATTAAATTCCACCCTCTCACGGGCTAAGCGGTACTTCTCAGTTCTCACCCAACCAACTGCTTCTGTTATACAACGCGCAGATTCGTCCAATCATGGAGTACTGTTGTCACCTGTGGGATGGTTCTGCTAAGTATCAGCTTAAACTTCCTGAATCAATTGAAAGCAGATTGAAAGCCAGGAGGCTCATCGGCAACTCAAAATTGGCCGCGTTGGAACTTCAGAGCCTTAGTCGCAAAGTTAAAGAGTGTGCGAGGGAACTGCACAAGCTTGTTCCTCTAGCCCCTTTCCACCATCGGGGTACAAGACGAAGGTTAGCATATCACCCTTCCTTACATAGTAAATGCTACCAAGCGCTTTGCCGATACATTTGACTGCTGAAGAATGGATTGCGCTGCTACTCATATGTTCCCCGATAGTTACAACCTTTGTCTCTTCAAGGTAACAGTGAATAGGCATTTCTTGGGCAAGTGTACTACACCTTAGACCACATCCTGTTTACCAAGCAAGATGGTAGTCAAATGCCTGCCCAGTTTCCGATAAAAAAAAAGAAACCATACAAATTCATCGAGTTTTGGGTCGTTTGATTCGTCTTGACAAGTACTCTGTTGAAAAATAGTATCAAACCCTGGTGTGATGGTGAAGTCGGAAAACACCAGAGAAAAAAGCACAGATTAGACTAAAAAGCAAAAAATAAATATTTACTGACAAAAAAACAAAAAAAAACGCGTTTTAAAAACGAACTAAAATGTATACACCGTCATTTTGTAGTCGTTTTAATTAACTTAAGGGTGTGTTGTACCAATGACAATAAACATTTTTGCCCAAGAAACATGGGTCGAAAAACGACAAAAAATTTTGGGTCTCCCATACTAACTAGACAGCTAAAACATTTTATTAGTATGGGAAAGTAAATTTTATTTGTCGTTTTTCAACCCATGTTTCTTTGGCAAAAATGTTTAGTTCTGTTAGTAGAACACTCCCTTATTTTAGTTAATTAAAACGACTACAAAATGACGGTGTATAAATCGGACTCAAGTCAAAACATACTTATAAAAATGGACTAATAAGTATAAAATAATTACCCACGTAAAGATTTATGGCCCCATAAAGAAGTTTTAAACCTAAAACTGTGGGGCGAATGGAAAAGTCAATTGATGATAAATCTTACAAAATGCGCTCCATTAAACGAAGCATTTAACGTTGGTTTAATTTAAAAAATAAACAATATTTAATAATTACGACCACCTGTTTTACTTTACAGAAATATTCGAATAATATTCGAATATATTCGAATACCTCCTTAAAAAAATTTCGAATATTCGAATATTCATTTCGTCGAATATTTGCAAGCCCTAATTAAAATGCCGAAAATTCATAACACATGCGACCGAAATATCGACGTATAAAACACCTATTTTCAAAATACCGAAAATCCTAAATATCTATATCCGATAGACCGTACCTTAAAAGCTCGATTCTTAAATGACCGATAGTTCATTTAATAATCGACCCGAAAGTCTGTTAAGTCCTATTAGGTGCAACGACGAGCGAGCGTAGCGAGTGAGGAGGAGGTTAAGTTTCATTGCGACTTACAACGCACGAGCCGAGCGAGCAAAGCGAGCGTGCCGCGGCAGCGGCCGGCGAAGTGCCAGGACCGACCTGCTCGCATGTAACCCTCAATTAACCTTCAGTTTTTTAAGCTTCGGGATTTAGTATTTTAGTTAAAATATCCTTTCGTTATTTTAAACGTACGGCCAAACAACCGTTCGACCATTTGATCTTTGGTGTTTCGTCCATGGGTCTTTCTAAAATTCGGTCTTTTCAATTTCGGCATTGTTAATACACCCTAGCCAAGCACAAACAATATTTATATTAGTTGAAATTGCTAAAAGCAATTGCTTTTAAATGTGCAAGTTTCGAAGTGTAATCATTTTTATGTTTATAAAAATATGCGTTAATAACATTATGCGTGTTTAAATTTATGCTAAAGAATGTTATGCTTAAACATGATTATGCTTAAATTAGTTATGCCTAAAAAAAATATGGATAAGCTGTTATGACTAAGTAATATTATGCGTAAACATCATTCGGCGAAATCATATTATGCTATGACATATTATGCCTTAAAATTTTATGCAAATACATAGGGAACCACTATATAATTATTGAACCTGCTCACAAAATTTCACTGAGGGCTATGTTTGCCATTTCTCCCACTGGCGGCGCTAGTGTTTGTGGAGACCTGTCAAACGTGATTTTGGTTGTTGTCGTTATAATTTAAAGTGACTTTTTATAAAATGAGTGAAAAATATGGTTCATGGACAGTTGCGGAGTGAAAATTAGAACTAAAGTAGCGTAATGCAAAATCTTCAGGCAAGTTGCTGGAGTTTCTTTAAAAACCGATCTTTTTCTAGCTCTTTCTGACCTCTGGATAGCAGATTTAGAAGTAGGTTTGGTCCACATAAACAGGCTGGGCACTGTATCTTTTCTTAAAATAAGGTTGGCTTTAAAGGAAAATAAATTAATAAGTTTTGGTTATAAATAAAACTTTTGACAGGTCTCCAGAGACAGTAGCGCTGCCCAAGTGGATATTTTTGGAACTACCCAGAGTAAACCTCAAGAGGAGAACAAACGAAAAGCCATAAGGACGAAAGCAAGGACATACGAAAATTTTTGCACAAGCTGAAGCAGAGACGCTTCACGCTTGCTCGGCCAGAAATATATCAGGCTGTTCTTGGGCCGTGCATCCCCCTCCCCCCATCATACGCCAATAAACGTCATACTCACGAAATAGGTAAAGTTGAATCTGGAGTGGCACAGCTTGAGGTGCTTGAGCAGCGAGTAGAGCGTGCCGCAGTCGAGCGAGCACCACGGGCAGTGCAGGTCGTCGCACGCCTCCGTCTGCTGCCGCGAGTTGTTGTTGTACAGGAACTGGTAGATTATCTGCTGCCGCTTGCTCTCGCCTTCGCTCGGCTCCTTTGACTTTTCTCCTAAGACCGCGAAAGTATGATAATTTTAATAAACCTCGAAAATTACAAATTCCGGCAACGATTTTGACGCTCTTGGGGGATAAGTCCACGTATGTGCACTTGTGAGCGACCAATAGCGCGCGCCCCTCTCCCGCCGCCCGCGTACCTCACCGCTGCGCATACCGAAAATACGCATTCTGTACAATCCCCACCAGATTTCAAGATGTTTGCCGGCTACTATACTGATTTTTTTTATTAAAGACTGAAGTAGGTACTCTAAGAACAACTAAATGTTCCATCAGAAATTAAAAACACTGCTGAAAATGGCTTGGGTTAAGCTCGGTACAGTACCATTCAAACTTAATGGCGGATGAGAAGTTAGCCCCACTATATCACCCACTAACATCTAAATTGTGTTCTACACATCACCTCGCACGATGGTCCGAGCCGCCATTAAGTTCGAATCGCACTATACAAGTTAAATTTAAGGAAAAATTGCATGGAAATCATTTATTTAAAAAAAACTAGTTAGCTTTTAATATTATTACCATTTTTAACATCACTATTGTTGCTCTTCTGCATAGAGTGTCTATCTTTACTGCTGCCCCCCTCTTTTTTCATGCCATTTGTGTCATTGGTTTGTTGGTACAGTTTTGGCCTGTTCACCAGGCCATTGGTGGGCTCCTGACTCCAGCTAAGCTTAAGTTTGAGGAGGGGACGTACTTTGAATATATCAAATGGATTAGTTTCCGAGTGCAAGTCAGTCTCCTGAAACAAAATAATTAAATTTAAAATTATGTTTAGAAAATTTTGCTGTTTTCCAACTTTGACCGTGACTTAATTATGAAAAACAACTAGCCTATCATGCTAGACTACTGCTTGTTAGTAATTTAGGAATAAGAAATGCTACCATAGATTAACCAAAGCTCGGTGGCGCAGTGGTTTAGCGCCTGGCCCAACGATTGCGGCGGTTAAGCAACGTTCGCAAGGGTCGGTCATGGGATGGGTGACCGTAAATTTATTATCTCGAGCTCCTCCGTGCTTCGGAAGGCACGTTAAGCCGTTGGTCCCGGCTGCATTTGCAGTCGTTAACACCCACCAATCCGTATTGGGCCGGCGTGGTGGGTTATGGCCCATCCTCCTTACCACCCATAAGGAAGGCCTGTGCCCCAGCAGTGGGGACATTAAAAATGGCTGATGGACAACCGAAATTGGCTAATAAACCATTATGTTGTCAATAAAAAAAAAAATGAAAAATAACATTTGTGCATTATTTTCTAAAATACTAGTTTATGGTAATACAGTAAATATGTGCTGGGCTTAACAATACATTAAGATTGATTCAGTTTCATATACTCTATTAATTGATCAACGCCCTGAGCGGTCACCAGTGTCTGAACAACAATAGCAAATCTATTGTGTCTTGTTTTCTGGGCATTGTGACTTAAAACATTTCTTTTGAAAGAGGCAAAGATACAAGTATAAGTACTACAGTATAAGTTCAGATTAAGGTTTTCCTTCCAAAGTGTGACACAGTGAGAAAATATAGTGAACTAAAGCTTAGAATATACATATTGAATTCGCTTTTGCATTGACATGTTAAGTAAGACATTGCTGGGTTTTAGCCCAGCCATTTGATCCAATACCCCTTATTCTAAAAAGTGTTCTAAAGTTAGACATGCTGGGCAAAGTTAACTGACTGATGCTGTCATTTTATTTGGTGCAATGAAGACAAAGAATCCAGGTCCACATAATATGATGCATATAGTTTAACCATTTATCTTTTTTAAAGTTAGATGATGAATTGACGATAAATCAACCAATAGCAATCACTAAAAATAATCTTAGCTAAAAAGGTAATATAGAAATATCAGTCTCTTACGTTAGGTATAGTTTCCCATTGTGCCATCAGTATTTTGTGTGGTGATCTTGCAATTGTTGTATCTCTGCTACCAGGAGTTGCATCGTGGAGCACCAGGTCATACTCGCCATTAGTGAGGAGGCAGCGGTTGTGTTTGTCATAGACAATTAACTCACTGCCATAGAGCTTGGTCCATTTATTGTCATTTGAGGTAGAGTGCAAATGCTCTGCTGATGCTGATGATTTGAGTCTTTTAGTCAATGGTTCTGTGAATTAGATAATACCTAAATGCTATAGAAATGGTCAATTATTATAATACAATCCATAAAAAGAAAGTTGCTCAATTATTATTTCTGAATGAATGAAAAAATAACCTGACTCATCCGTGGTTACACCAACTTACCACACCAGTGTGACTATGGGGATCACAGCGGTGTGACAAGATTAAATTACAATTTTGTTAATGTATAATAGGTAACTAAAGAAACTATAAATAGTAAGTTTTGAACATCCTCATTAGGTTTTGCATGGGCTACAATTAAAAACCAATCAAATGGGGTATGTTTGTGTTTACATTGTTGAACAACTATTTAAAAAAACAGTACTTACCACCACTATCCCCATTAGTTATTTCATTAGATCCAGAAGCTCCATTGGTGGTAGCGTTGCCAGAAGCTCTCGTGACAGTGACCCTTAACATAAGCATGTAGGACTTCACATTAGGTCCTTGGGATGGACTGAATGTGTCACTGGAAATGCTCACAGCCGATGCCATTGCTGGAGGCTCCGAGGTAGAAGGGTTCAAGGGCACTGAGCAACTACCAACCTACAAGAAGTTAAGTTATATCAGGATCCAATACTGATGTTATTACAGTCGTTTTAAGATGTGTTCTCTCAAAACCATCATAACTAGACATCAGATTTTATGCATTTGCATATAACACTCTAATTACAACGTTAATGCATATTTTAGCCTTTTTTAGGAGCGGGAGGTATGTATAGGGGATTATTTAAGCCTAAGCTAGCCTCTATTTAAATCAATAGAAATACTGGAAACAATGATCGAACTCACCAACATCCTTCCTAATTAAATATCAGAAAAGATTTGTAAAAAGTTAGATGCTATTTTGCTTAAAAAACCTCGAGTCTTGAAGGCATCACAAAAATTATGCATTATTTCAAGAATAGTTCGCTGTTTTTGTAACGTCCTTAATTAAAATACTTAAACACATATTGAATATATATTTTTTATTTTGCATTGTGCATATTTTGGGCATATTAACGGTTTTTAGTGCATTTTTCGACCTTTTTAGTGCATATTTTGGCACTCTGTTAGTGCATATAATCCGATGTCTAATCATAACAATACTCACTGAAACTTCAACAATGGCTGATGAACTTTCTTTCCTTTTCTTATGGCAAATTTTTAACAATAGTGTTTCTACTTTCACTTGGTAATCTCTAGGATCATCAAGGCTTTTGTCATAGAAACCTAGAAATGTCAGAGTCATATAACCTCCCAAACTGTTTGGCTGAAGTTCAGTGCTCTTCTTTAGAGTTATTTTATCAAGTAATGAGTCCACTTTGAAGCCGATACGACTTTTGTTGCTTCTAGACATTCTACGTTTCATGTATGATAATGTCCTATTGAGAAATATTGGCTGAAAGTAGAATGTTTCAAAATAATTATATTACAATGAATAGCAATGTTACTGATGCTTTTTGACGTGGCTTACTTACCGACAACATATTGCGAGTGCGTAAGAATCTGTATATTTGCGTAGGTTCTGAAAAATACGATAATTTTATGAACAAGCCATTGAAAAGCAAATGTTAGCACTCACTCAATAAAACTTACTTTCGAAAGCTTGTAAAAATAATTCATGGTCTGCTTGTAAATGATCAATTTTTGAGGTTTTGTTAGTTTCGTTATCTTTATCGCGTTTCTTTGGAGGCATTGCTGGACTTTTTTATACAGAAACAGTTACTAAAACCGCCAAGTTCATCAGTTTCTTCAGTTCGTTGACATGACAGCGTCAGGAGGTCAAGCCAGAGACAATTTATTTACTTTTTATTTGTTAACTCATAACCAAGGAGGTTCATATAATAAGGAGTGAGTACTCTACAAAATTCTCAATATGCGTTTAAAAGAAATTCAACTTTATTCTCTTTGCCATAGAGTTGAAATTTTATCGACGACATTTACTGAAGAGTCTCGCTCGCACAATTGCCATTACTAAACAATAATACAACGATGGTAGAGAAAAAAAATGTACGTTACCAATCACGTAGTGTATCAAAGTTAAGGATTCGGAGTGGAATATTGAAAATATACTACTTAAATATTAATTTAGAATAACACATAGTTATTGTGAAATAAAACTGAACTTACTCTTTTGATTTAATAAGATTTTCACAATAATGCTAATCAGCTATCATCGGTGAGGTGGTGTTAAATTTAAGTGTCAATCCTGGCAACTCCGACTTTGACTTTGGCGCCAAATTTCAATTTTAGAATTTCAATATTTAGGAAATATTCCTTTACAAAACTAGGGTGACCATAAATACTACACCATTTCAGATTTTCAAAAAACGAAATGGTTCTATTGAAATAACTGAAAGTCGCAGGCGAGGGGTAAAGTTAATATTAATAATCAAATTCTTGTTTTTGCGCCGATTTCGATAAAACTCGGTTTAAGCTACTATTTCGACAAGAAATCAATCAAGATAAAAAATCCAAGATGGCGGCCAACTTTTTTGTTTGTAGGCCGATTTAGATGAAACTCGGTTTTTAATACAATTTTGACAAGAAAATAACAAAGGTATTTTTAAAGTATAAAAAATCCAAGATGGCGGTCAACTTTTTTGTTTGTGGGCTGATTTCGATGAAACTCGGTTTTTGGTACTATTTTGACAAGACAATAACAACGCAGTGTTAAAAAAAATTTAAAAATCCAAGATGGCGGCTAACTTTTTTGTTTTTGGGCCGATTGAGAAGAAATTTGGTTTTTGGTACTATTATGAGAATAAAATAACAACGCAATTTTTAAAATATTAAAAAATTCAAGATGGCGGCCAACTTTTTTGTTTGTAGGCCGATTTCGATAAAACTCGGTTTTTGGTACTATTTTGATAAGAAAATAACAACGCTATCTTTAAAATATTAAAAAATTCAAGATGGCGGCCAACTTTTCTGTTTGTAGACCGATTTAGAAGAAACTCGGTTTTCAATACAATTTTGAGAAAAAAATAACAAAGCAATTTTTAAAGTATAAAAAATCCAAGATGGCGGCCAACTTTTATGTTTGTGGGCTGATTTCGATGAAACTCGGTTTTTGGTACTATTTTGACAAGACAATAACAACGTAATGTTAAAAATATTATTAAAAATCTAAGATAACGGCCAACTGTTTTGTTTGTGGGCCGATTTCGATGAAACTAAATTTTTGGTACTATTTTGACAAGAAAACAGCAAAACAATATTAAAAGTATTAAAAATCCAAGGTGGCGGCCAAATTCCTTTCTTGTTCTTCTTTTTTCAACCCAGTTATATTAAAATCAACCCAAAAACAAAATTGGCAGCCATTTTGAACTTTTGACATTGTTTACATTGCATTATTATTTTCTTGTCAAAATAGTACCAAAAACCGAGTTTCATAGAAATCGGCTCAAAAACAAAAAAGTTAAGCGCCATCTTGAATTTTAAACATTTTAAAAATTGCGTTGTTATTTTCTTGCCTAAATAGTACCAAAAACAGAGTATCATCGAAATCGGCCTACAAACAAAAAAGTAGGTCGCCATTTTGATTTTTTTTATATTTTCAACATTTAATTGTTATTCTTTGTCAAAATATTACTAAAAACCGACTTTCATCGAAATCAAGCCAAAAACAAAAAAAGGTTGGCCACTATCTTGTTTTTTTTATTTTTAACATTGTGTCGTTGAAAATCGCTTGCACCTATTTTTTAATTTCACTAGTAAAAAATTGGTGCAAGTATTTTAGACCTTATTGATATATTTACCAAAATAACAGTTTTTAATGAAAGAGAATAATTATGGTAGAAAGCAACCGAATTTTAAACGTCAATAAAGTCGGAAATCGTTCGCACCTATTGTCTAACTACAGATCACTAGACAATGTTTTCCTACCTTCACTTGTTTTTCCAACATTCATTTCATTTCCGAAATACACGCACATTGTATTTTTATCAAAATAAACTATAAAGTTTATTCCAATTTTGATAAAAATACAATTCAAGTGTCAAAAATTCAAGTGTAAATAATGACATAACTATAAAGTTATGTCATTATTTACACTTGAATTTTTTTAGATATTGGTTGATTAACCATATTTATAAATAAAAACAAGAAAGCAACCTAATAAAACGTGAAGATTTATTTTTAGTAAATTATTATTTTCTGCTTTTCAGTTAACGAGTCAAAACTAAAAGTATTCCACCTCCTATCGGAGCACTCGTCAAGACGAATCAATCGAGCTCAAACTCGATGGAGTTGCATGATTTTATTATAAAGTTCCAATGGCCTTCTTCCTGCTCCTTCATCAGCCTCTTGGATATTATTCCCCAACAGAGTACTTGCGAAGATGATTTTAACGAGCCCAAACACGATGGGGTTGTATGGTTTCATCATAGTGTTCCTGTGCCATTCTTCCGGTTCCATCGTCAGATCTGCTCAATGATACCATAATATTACATTACTTTCTAGTTCTGACCTGTATTCAAAGTTTCAAGTCTCTAGTTCATCGGGAAGTTAGTATAAAATCGTTTGAAAAATTTGTGCTCAAACAAACAAACGAAAACACAAACAAACGAGCAAGCAACCTTATAAAAACGTGGCAAAAGTATTAATTGTAAATATAGAATAGAACTACCTAAGTAAGTACTTAATAAGTATTAAACAGTTTAAAGTAATAAGTATGTCACCGACCAACCATACAGTTTGGTCACCCTAATGAAGAAAGAGATACAATTACTATCCGCGTCAATTGGTAATGCGCTGGAACCTTGTCAAATTAACATACACATCATCGTTATCCGCAACTAAAAATGACAAAAAACAGTAAAATTCTAATAGGTAATATAATATATTAATTATTGAATTCTTATTTTCAATAAGAAAGGGTCTAGGTATATGAGAAAATTACAATTGTTTTTCGTTTTTGAGGTTAAAATCATGGCCGCCAGGCGCATTACCAATTGACGCGGATAGTATCTACTTGACCTCTCTGTCGGCTCGTTTTGGGGCGAAGAGCTCAATCTGGTTTATACCGAAGGGATTTGCTACATCTATGCTCATAACATAGACAAAGTTAAGGTAAATCAAGAAGCTTATACCCACAATGGAGATTGAACGCCTAGTATCATAGTGAAGATTGAAAAAAATTGTTTTAAAAAACAAAAAACCGACTTCAAAAGCCTACGCTACCTCTAAAAAGCAAGAAATAATATTCAAATCACTAGATACGCATTATCATTGTAAATAAAACACGTCTATTGAAGTCGGGTGGGGCTGGAGGACAGCTTTTTTTATTCTAAAAGCCCCACCCGACTTCAATATACGTGTTTTATTTACAATGATAATGCGTATCTAGTGATTTAAATATTATTTCTTGCTTTTTAGAGGTAGCGTAGGCTTTTGAAGTCGGTTTTTTGTTTTTTAAAACAATTTTTTATTTCATTCTTTTTAGTGTAAGTACCTTCTGTATTAGATTATGTTATCTAGGTAGAAAAATCAGTTTTACCAAACGTGAGATAATCGCGGACATACATGCATATGGGTCAAACTGATAACCTCCTTTTTTGAAGTCAGTTACAAACCCTCTAAAATGTCAAAACTACTTTTCTGAAAACCGCATCAAAATCAATTCAGCCATACACGAGATAATCGCGGACAAACATTCATGAATACATAAGGATCAAGTGGAGTCAGAACCTCCTTTTTTGAAGTCGGTTAAAACACCAAAACGTTCTCCTAAATCTAATAAATACTTTTCTGAAAACCGCAATAAAATCGGTTCAGCCGAACGCGAGATCATCGCGGACAAATATACATACACTAGCTGCTGCCCGCGACTTCGTACGCGTGGCACTAGCACTTGTTTACCTATGGTTTTTTGTGGCACTTCGTCCGCGTGGTAATCGGTTACCGTTGTCAAAAGCAGCCTATGTTCCCAAACAAACTTACATCCCATTTCACCCCTTAAGAGATGAACTTTGTAAAATGCTGAATTACGTATACCATAAATTGTGAAGAAGAGCACTAATGTCAAGTTTCAAGTAAATCTCATACCTACGCTGAAAGAGATAATGCATTATTTCTATTATGAAGTCTGAAATCTAAAATCGCGAAAAAAAAACAGCTGCTTCATACATTTTGATATTTTCGTTATGAATTTTTGTATGAAAGTTATGACACTGCTTTTTTTTTCGCGTTTTCTATGTTTGTCCCATAGCAAAAGTTGTTCAGTTTGATGGTCCCTATCTACCATATTCGGGATTAGGGGTTATTTTGTAACACGTTGTATGCACCTGAAATACAATGTTATCCTGTTTAATGGTTCCCTAAGGATTTTCTCTAATATCCACGCGGACTAAGTCGCGGGCGGAAGCTAGTTTATTACAATAATCAGAATTGGGTCCAGAGATATTAATATCCCGTTCCCATTTCCTTACTCTTTTCAAAATAAATGACATTTTCGCAATCACCATCCCATAAAACCTCAAGAACGACATCCACATCGATTTTCATTTTTAATTACCTCATTTACCCCTTAAGGAATAATTTTCAAAATAACAAAATGTGTGTTTGCCTATTTATTTTTAGACGTGCTCCAACGAATTCTAAAGTTGTAATGTCTATTTTATATTATTTTCCATACAAAATTTGACCCCATTTTCACCCCCTTAGGGGTTAAATCATGTCAACGTTGTTGAACTTCAAAATAAATGTTATTTTCGCAATCACCATCCCATAAAACCTCAAGAACGACATCCATATCGATTTTCATTTTTACTTACCCATTTACCCCCTAAGGGGTGAATTTTCTAAATCACAAAATATATGTTTGCCTATATTTATATTTAGACGTGCTTCTACGAAGTTTGTAGTTGTAATGTCTATTTTATATTAATTTTCCATACAAAATTTGAACCCCTTTTTCAACCCTTTAGGGTTTAAATCATGTCCACCGTGTGTGGGACTTAAAAATAAATGTCATTTTCGCAATCGTCATCCCAGAAAACCCCAATAACGACATCCATATCTTTTTTTTTGTATTTTTACCCCATTTCACCCCTATTTCATCCCCATAGGTGTTGAAATACTACCTAAAACAATTTACGTTTTGTTAAATGTCGATTCATAAGCCTAAATTATAAATTTAGGGATTTTTACTTCAAAAATGAAGGATTTTCTATACACAACTCCATCCCCCTTTTCACCCCTTCAGAGGCAGAAAATGCTAGCTTCAAAACTGAGGGACTTTCATTTAAACTTTGGACCCCCGTTTCACCCCATTAAGGGGTCAGTTTTGAAAAATCCTTTCTTTAGTGCACCCCTAGCCCTCATAAGGAACCTGTGTGCCAAAATTGGGAGTCTCTAGACCCAGCGGTTTGGGCTATGCGTTGATATGTCAGTCAGTTTCTTCTTTTATATATTAAGACTAGCTTCTGCCCGCGACTTCGTCCGCGTGGATGTTAAAGAAAATCCTAAGAGAATCTTCAACCAGGATCTGACCAGTCATTTTTACGTTTCCCGTTCCCGTTCCGGTTCCCGCTCCCGTTCTGTTCCCGTCCGTTCCCGTCCCTTTCCTGTCCCGTTCCCGTACCCCTTCCGTTGCCATTCCCGTTCCCGTACCGTTACCGTCCCGTTCTCGTTCCCGTTCCCGTACCGTTCTCGTCCCTTTCCGTTCCCGTTTCATTCCCGTTCCCATTCCATTCCCGTTCCGTTCCCATTCCGTCCCGTTCCGTTCCCATTCCGTCCCGTTCCGTTCCCGTCCCGTACCCCTTCTGTTCCCGTTCCCATTCCGTTCCCGTTCCGTTCCCATTCCGTCCCGTTCCGTTCTCGTCCCGTACCCCATCCGTTCCCATTTCCGTTCCCGTCCCGTTCTCGTTCCCGTTCCCGTTCGCATCGCGTTCTCGTCCCGTTCCGTTCCCGTATCGCTCCCGTTCCGTTCCCGTTCCTTCCCCCTCCGTTCCCGTCCCGTTCCCGTGCCGTTCCTTTCCCGTTCCCGTCCCGTTTTGTTCCTTTTCCGTTCCCGTTTCATTCGCGATCCCTTCCCGTTCCGTCTCCGTTCCGTTCCGTTTAGTTCCGTTCCGTTCCATTCCGTTCCGTCCCGTCCCGTTCCGTTCCCGTCCCGTTCTCGTCCTGTTCCCGTTCCCGTGACCGTGCCCTTGGCCGTTCCCGTTCCCGTTCCCTGGATGTGCATGTCCAGGTCCAGGTCCATGATGTGTCATGTCCACCGTGTTGGACTTCAAAATAAATGTCGTTTTCGCAATCACCATCCCATGAAACCTCAAGAACGACATCCAAATCGATTTTTATGTTTACTCACCCCTATTTACCCCCTAAGGGGTTGATTTTCAAAATCACAAAATATATGTTTGTTTATTTATTTTTAGACGTGCTCCTACGAATTTTAAAGTTGTAATGTCCATTTGATATTTTTTTCCATACAAAATTTGAATCCCATTTTCACCCCTTGAGGGGTTAAATCATGTCCACCGTGTTGGACTTCAAAATAAATGACATTTTTGCAATCGTCATCCCAGAAAACGCCAAAAACGACAACCATATCTATTTACAGGTTTACTCCCCCCATCCACCCCTAAGGGGTTGGTTTTTTAAATCACAAAATATATGTTTGCTTATTTATTTTTAGACGTGCTCCTTCGAAATTTAAAGTTGTAATGTCCATTTAATATTATTTTTCCATACAAAATTTGAACCCCATTTTCACCCCCTGAGGGATTAAATCATGTCCACCGTGTTAGACTTTCAAATAAATGTCATTTTTGCAATCGTCATCCCAGAAAACCCCAATTACGACATCCATGTCTATTTTTAGGTTTTCTTACCCCTTTTCACCCCCATTTCATCCCCGTAGGGGTTGAAATACTAACAATAACAATATACGTTGCGTTAGATTCCCATCCATAAGCCTAAATTATATATTTAGCAATTTTTACTTCGAAAATAAAGGATTTTCTTCAATTCACAACTTCATCCCCCTTTTGACCCCTTCGGGGGTAGAATTTTGAAAAACGCCGAGACCCGTATTTATTAATTTTCAATCGTCAGCCTAAACACAAAATTTGATGATCCTAGCTTCAAAACTGAGGGACTTTCATACAAACTTTCATCCCTTATTTCATCCCCTTAGGGATAGAATTTTCAAAAATCCTTCCTTAGTGGATGCCTACACTGTATAAGGTATCTGTGTGCAAAATTTCAAGTTTCTAGGTCCAGCGGTTTGGGCTGTGCGTTGATAGATCAGTCATTCAGTTTACGATTTTATATATATTAAGATACTGGTCAAACTGAGAACCTCCTTTTTGAAGTCGGTTAAAATACCAAAACCTTCTCCTAAATGTCACAAATACTTTTCTGAAAGCCGCAACAAAGTCGGTTCAGTTCAACGCGAGATAATCGCGGATAAACATACATACATACCGGTCAAACTGAGAACCTCCTTTTTTGAAGTCGGTTAAAATACCAAAACCTTCTCCTAAATGTAAGAAATACTTTTCTGAAAACCGCATCAAAATCGGTTCGGCCAAACGCGAGATAATCGCGGACAAACATACAAACATACATACATACAGGTCAAACTGAGAACCTCCTTTTTTTTGAAGTCGGTTAAAAAGACTATTTAGTGACGTCACGGCGTATTGCTATCTCTTTCTTTTCATTTTACAATACGTTTTCGTTTCTCACGAACGAACGAACGACGAACAAAGAACACGTATTGTAACACTAAAGAAAGAGGTTGCAATAAGCCGTCACGTCACTCAAGGACATTTTTCTATCTTCACTATGACACTGGCCGTGCAATCTCCATTGGTATAAGCTTCTTGAGGTAAGGCTGGCCCCAGACCTACCGGTTCCGTTTCTTTGCTTTGCTGTTCTACCATGGACCGCCGGCCAAAAGGCTCATTTTCAATCTATCGCATATTTTGACCTGACCACATTGGCAAGATAGCCATTAGTTTGGTGTTATCAACTATCGTCGTCTGGGGTGCGATGAGAAGTTTTAGTTTTCGTTTTAAAAAAAAACTGCTGTTTTATACAAAAATTAATAACGAAATTATCAAAATGTATGAAACAGTTCATTTTTTTTCGCGATTTAAGATTTGGTCCCATAGTAAAAGTTGTTTAGTTTTATTATGGTCCCTATCTACCATATTCAGTTTTATAAGGCTTTACCAAACATCTTGTATAAATAAGCGATCGAGTTATTTTTAACGATCGGAGTCCATGTTCAGGGTGGCATATCTCCTAAAAGCTTCCTACTTCGCAATCCAGGCGATGACATTTGATAAAACCAAGCTAATGGCTATCTTGCCAATTTAGTCTAGTCCCAAAATGCGATAGATTGAAAATTACCCTGGTTGGCCGGCGGTCTTTCAAGCAAGGTAGCACAGCAAAGCAAAGAAACGGAACCGGTAGGTCTGGGGCCAGCCTAAATGGTACACATCAGAAAAAACGATGTTCTGTCTGTTTTTTAGGGTACCACTGGTACCGGTAAACTGGGGTGATTAGCAAATGCGTGGTGAATGAATAGCAACCTTTTCGAGAAAAAGAATCTAAATTCCAGGGGCCTATTTCATAACCACTACCTTAATAATTACAACGATGGTTTTTGGTGACTACTCAAATTCACAGTCACCGTAATGTATGCATATTTCCAGTCTTGCGCACATGTACAGGATTTTAAACAATTGACGATTTGACGGACTGTTGTTTTTGCGCTTTTTAAAATACACTTAAAAAAATAGGCAGTGCCTTGGCTGCCGGTACCGGTATATAGTACAGTCACCGATACCGGTTGCAAGGACGGCTGCCGGAACCGGTTGCGAGGACGGCTGCCGGAATAGATTGCGAAGACGGGGCTGCCAGAACCTATATCTAAGATATATTTTATCGTATACCGTTGGATGGATGGATGTCTTTACATACATACACAGGACAAGTAATCTTATGAAATCTTAATCTTTTGCTAAAAATCGAGTAATAAGTAAGTAAACTCGGGTGACCCGAGTCGAAAAAAATGCGACTCGGCCCATCGCTAGGTGATCTCGAACACCCGATTTGGATTTATCGCCAACTTCCCACTACATGATACGATTTGATTGACAATGATGAAGTTGTGTTGTTTGGCATAGGCTTCAAAGTGCACTTGGTATGCTCTCTAGGCGGCCCCTAGACCTAGACGATCAATTATATTGCACAATATTTTAACCCTTTGTAGACTCGTGTGACATTTTTTTAACTTACTAGTCTAAGGTTCGGAATCGGAACGACCAAGAACTTTAAATGTCATTAATAGTACAAAGTCTTCGTTTTCCATTTGGAATATCAATAATTTAAACTTTCCTATAATCTTAATCAAATAGAAACTGTTTTTTGAGAAGCTACCGTGAACTTTAAAGTTGTTGGTCGTTCCGAACCTTATGGCCGGTATACATTTTGATTAGTGTTTAGTGCGAGTGTTTACTGAGCATTGGTTGAAAAAGCACGAATTACTTTTAAGTTTAGATAATTATAAAGTTGTTAGCTCGCTTAGTAGGAAATCTACTATAAGAGGGGGTTCACTTATTATTCTACACAATAGTTTACAATGTAAAGAGCGTAGAGATGTAGTATCCCTCTCAATTGAACGAACTGTTGAGTTATCGTGCGTGGAACTTGATCAAATAATTATAGTATGCGTATATAGACCCCCCAAAGCGAATTACTCTGAGTTTGAGTCCACTATGGAGGAAGTTTTAAAAATAACTTGTAGGAAGAATAAAAAAGTCGCAATTTGCGGAGATTTTAATGTCGACATCTTAGACCCTAAAATAGCCAAACTGTCGAGTAGGTTCATAAACCTATTTAAATCATTTAATTTGCTACATATTTTTAATGAACCAACGCGTATCACACCCACATCGGCAACCTGCTTAGATAATATTTTCTGTAACTGTAATGTCATTGAAAAATCAATTTTAAATTGTATTAAATCCGACCATAGTGGACAATTAGCCTCCATTGAGCACCATCATGTTCCGCCTAAACGGGAAATAATGTGTAGGCCAGTAAAAAAACACTGTATTGAAAAATTCAGAACCAATGTCACAAGTAAAATTGAAACATTACCAGAACCAAATTTTGAAGCCAATAACCTATATAATCATTTATTTAGCATAGTTCAAACTGAATTTAGTAAAACTTTTAAACAAAAAGTCATCAAATGTAATGATAGTACGAAATTTAGTGACTGGGCCACACCCGGCATATATAAGAGCAGAAGGAAATTATACGAACTTTATGCAGAGAAAGCTACTTCTAGTGATCCTAACTTCATTGAATTTGTCAAGAAGTATTCACAAACATTCAGAGAAGTCTGTATCTTAGCAAAGTCCAAGTACTTTGCAAATAAAATTAAATTAGCAGACAATAAAATTAAGGCTACTTGGAATATTATTAACAAAGAAACGGGCAAATCAAAATCCAATATAAATTCCTTCTGTTTAAAAACTGGTGATCAAACTTTTGAATCTGACAATGAGGTCGCTAAAGTTTTTGAAGATTTCTTTGCTAGAATACCTGTAGAAACTACCAGTACTCTTAGTGCTTGTCCCAACATCGCTGTCTCCCTTCTGGAGTCAAGTGTTGATAAGTGCAATGAAAGTTTTTCCTTTAAATATATAAATAGTGCAGATATCATAAAAGCTTTTAAAACAATTAATGTTAAAAAAACAGAAGATCTTTGGGGCATGTCAACAAGCATAATTAAATCAATAATTGATATACTAGCCCCTTACTTGGCTTTTATTTTTAACAAATGTATTGACGAAGGGGTCTTTCCTGATCTAATGAAAAATAGTAAATTGATTCCTCTTTTTAAATCTGGGGATAAAAGTGACCCAGCTAACTTTAGGCCAATATCTATACTACCAGCACTTAGTAAAATATTTGAAAAAATTATATATTCCCAATTATTAGATTACTTCACATACAATAATATACTTCATAAAAATCAGTTTGGTTTTTCCAAGGGTAAAAGTACTACTGATGCTGGAATTGCACTTCTCAAACATATTCTTGATGCTTGGGAAGAAAAGCAAGATGTAATTGGCATTTTCTGTGACCTTTCTAAGGCATTCGATTGCGTTGATCATCAAACACTATTAAAGAAGCTAGAACATTATGGTGTCTCTGATAAATCAGTTAGTCTTATGAAATCGTATTTGTACAATAGAACTCAGAAAGTAGTGATTAATAGAACTGAATCTACTGGAGCCCCCATCAATATGGGTGTGCCACAGGGATCAATATTGGGCCCATTGCTGTTTCTAATTTATATAAATGACCTTCCCAACTACGCGAATAATTTATGTGAAACAGTACTATTTGCGGATGATACTTCTTTAGTTTTTAAAGTAAACAGAGGTAATAACTGTTCGGACGAAGTAAATAGTGCCCTCTCTAAAGTTTCATACTGGTTTAATAGTAATAATTTAGCACTTAACCCCAAAAAAACTAAATGTGTTAAATTCTCATTACCTAATGTTGAGCAGACAAAATTAAATATTAATTTGAATGACGATGAAGTCGAGTTTATCGAGAGCACAAAATTTCTAGGTATCACACTAGATTCTCGACTGCAATGGGATCCACATATTGAAGCCTTGTCAAGTAGACTTAGTTCAGCGGCATTCGCTGTTAAGAAAATAAGGCTTTTAACTGATATTGAAACGGCAAGGTTAGTATACTTTAGTTATTTTCATAGCGTAATGTCGTATGGACTGCTATTGTGGGGCTCAGCTGCCAGTATTGAAAATATTTTTGTACTCCAAAAAAGAGCTGTTCGCGCCATATACAATCTACGGCGGAGAGATACCTTGAGAGAAATGTTCAAAGAAATAAATATTTTAACTTTGGCAGGCCAATATATTTATGATAATTTAGTTTATGTAAGGAAACACTATGATTCATTTGCTAAGAACAGCAATATTCACCAGTTCAATACAAGAAATAAAGATAAACTTGCCGTTCCAAGATTTAGGCTTGCAAAAACTAGAGGTTCATTTATGGGGAAAGGCATAGCCTTTATTAATAAAGTTCCACAACAAGTGATTGATCTTCCTTTGCATGAATTTAAAAACCATGTTAAAAAAACGCTCATGGGTAAAGGTTATTATAAAGTAGATGATTATCTTAAAGATCTAAATGCGTGGAAATGATGTAACACATAACTTGCTAATAAGTACTTTGTTGAAGTAATATAATAAGTCTATGTTGTTGCCAATAATCCTGTCACCCTGTTGTAATTTTCTGGTAACGATATATTCAAGTTTGTAAATATCGTTACTTATGGCTGTTACAGCTGATAAGTTTCTTGCGCCCGTTCTTCTTGTCAGCTAAAAAAGTCTGGAACGGGTGGTAGGAAAATATAGACGATTCAAAAGTACTTAATAATTAAGTTTATTTGAATAAAGCTTATTTGACTTTGACTTTGACTTTGAGTGGCTCGTTTAGTGTTTAGCAAAAAACAATTTCTTAACACTAAACAGAGACTGTCCGAACGTGTTTTTTGCTAAACACTAAACGAGCCACTTGCACTAAACACTAATCGAAATGTATACCGGCCATTAGAGTGAGTTAAAAAAAATATCACACGAGTCTACAAAGGGTTAAATATTGCGCATTATTATTGTGTCGTCGGGGCCGCCTTAATTAGTCATCAAAACTACTTGGTCCAACCAAGTAGGCTTGGGGGCTTACCATCGGCAAATAAGAAGCCGTTCAATTCAAAAGCAGGCCTTAAACAGGACTGCTTAAGTCCTGCTTGGAACTAACTTTTGAGGTCATCATAGTACAAAAAAGTAACGCAGTTCAATATAAGTCCTGCTATAAGAGCTCATAGTAAGGCCCCTGCCCTGAGAGGGCATGACCGACGAAACACGAAATACACCGTTATTTTTAAAGTATATCTAAAAATGAAAAGGGGTGTTCAGACCACGTTAATGAACAACTTTTACTATGGGGCCAACCACGAAAAAAATCTGCTGTTCCATTGAAAAGTACAACATCGACTGGACTATAATGTATGGAACAGCTGATTTTTTTTCGCGATTTCGTTGTTGGCCCCATAGTAAAAGTTTTTCATTAACGTGGTCTGAACACCCCTTTTCATTTTTAGATATACTTTAAAAATAACGGTGTATGTCGCGTGATATACCGTTTTATGGATACCCAACTGTCAAAATCCATTGTCTTTTGACAGTTAAATGTGATAAATCGCTATTTCAAATCGTGTTTCAGTGGTCATGCTAGGGAGGCTGGTTGAAAGTAAAGCATGGTCCACTTGATTGAAATTATGATCCAAGTGCGCTTTGATTGCTCTTATAAATGTCCTCTATGGCAATCGGTGACTCAGCGATTAGCGTGCTGGAATGCACCCATTCTCAAATGTCAAATACTTATGTCAATGTCAAGTCATCCATCAATACAATAGGGATGTTCGATCCGGGTGCCTTGTATCGATATTCCGGATCGCAATGGATCGTAATCCAGTGTATCGATCCATGGATCGATCCTAATAAATTGATACGATTTTTTTGGATCGATCCAGTATCGAATTAAATATTTTTGAAAAGTCGGATTTTTAATCACTTTAATAGAAACATGATAATAAGTGACTAATATACACTACATAAGGTGTTTGGTAAAAGCCGAATATGGTAGATAGAGACCATCAAATTGAACAACTTTTACTATGGGACCAACTCAGAAATCGCGAAAAAAAACAGCTGTTTCATACAAAAATTAATAACGAATATATCAAAATGTATGAAACAGCTGTTTTTTTTCGCGATTTCAGAGTTGGTCCCATAGTAAAAGTTGTTCAGTTTGATGGACCCTATCTACCATATTCGGCTTTAAAAGGCTTTTACCAAATACCTTGTACCTATATCTTAAAATGAAAAGGACTGTTCAGACCACGTTAACGAACAACTTTTACTATGAGACTAACCTCGAAATCGCGAAAAAAAAAATCAGCTGTTCCATACATTATAGTCTAGCTAGTCGATGTTGTACGTTTCTATGGAAAAGCTATTTTTTTTTTGCGATCTCGTGGTTGGCCTCTTAGTAAAAGTTGTTCATTAACGCAGTCTGAACACACCTTTTCATTTTTAGATATACTTTAAAAATAACGGTGTACTTATATGGTAAATTAAAAAATAATGGCAATATAATACAGTGTGTTTTTTAACAGTGATCTAATTTTGTGGTATAGCTTAGTTAGACCATCAAACTGAACAACTTTGTCTAGGGACCAACTTAATCAGATCAAAAATATATTCAGCTGTTCCATAGAAAACATCAATAGGTATCTACTCGACCTTAACGTATGGAACAGCGGATCATTTTTTGCTCCGATTAAGTTGGTCCTATAGACAAAGTTGGCCAGTTTGATGGTCAAAGCCACACCACGAAATATGATCACTGTTAAAAAAACACACTGTAATTTATGTACCCAAAAACAAAATTAAAAGTTGCTCATTGTCCAAGCAAACAAAACGTACTTATCTTAACGAAATAAAAATTGTTCTCTTCTCAAACTGAACAATAAATTAGTTATGACGAAGTTGACAGTTCATTGAAATATGATATGGCGACATTGGCAAAAAGTGTCCAAGTAATTAGAGGAATGTTTATTAAATATCGTAATATGGATTTTGAGTAAATATTCCGTTGAACTTCAAATATTCTCTAAGTAATTACTTTATTAAATACGATATACATAATACGATTCTTTCGATCCGATCCTCTATGCATGTGTATCGATCCACCAAAGGATCGAATGCTATTGTATCGATACAAAAATCGAATGGATCGTATCCCATTGTATCGATCCACGCAAGTATCGGATCGGATCGAACATCCCTACAATACAATAAATTCCATTTTCTAATTTTTTCATCCTTCCATTGAATCCTTTTTTTGAATTACTTGAAAGTTGAAATCTTTGATCGGAAAATAGAGTAATAAATGAGCTAAATATGTGCGTATAAAATGCTGAAAACGAATAGTAAAAAAGGAATATTTAAAAGACTCCAAATTGTTCAAAAAAATGCTATCAAAACAGGCTTAGATCAAGAGTTCCTGAAACAATATAATTACATTTGTAATTTAAATCAAGCCAAGAAGAAATCGAATAATAAGAATATTATTGGTGCGGTGGTAGTTTTTTTTGTGATTTTGGTGTCAAGCAGTAGTTTGGTCAACAGTATATTGAGCTCAAGGTGTTTAGTGCCAACCAATTATCTAGTATGGGAAGCGACAAGGCCTTTAGCTGATTGTGCGTATTGCGAGAACGTTACAAAGCCAATAATATTGCATAATGTTACTAGAGAGGAATTCGTTGTAAGTAATCCATAATAATCCCCAGAACAGTAAAGCTGCATTGACATGATCAATGTATACTTTGGCCAAGTGAGTAAATTGGAAAAAGTAGCTTTGAACTAAGTATACTGTTGATACGATCAAAGTATACTTGGACAAAGTAGCTTTTTGGATATGGCTACGTCAAAGTGCACTTGGATTGCTCGTTTACATGATCCAAGTAGTCATCCAAACTACTTGGGCCAAATACTTTGATCATGTTAATGCAGCTTAAAGTCTGCAAAAGAACCACATCTTATAAGGTCTTTTTTTTTCAGAACTATGCATATTCCTCCAAGCCTATAATAGTAAAAAATGCTATTACCCATTGGAGGGCGACTGAAAAGTTTAGCTTTGACCTATTTAAAAGACTGTACCAATTTACTGATGGCAGCTATGAGAGTCTAGAGGATGGATGTCAGTTTCTCAATTTTAAAACTGACTTGTTTACTCTAAAAGAAGTGTTTGACATGCCCGTAGCAAGGGCTAGGAACGACCCAGGGCAAGAGCCTTGGTACGTAGGATGGTGAGTATCATTACAACATTCAGAAACTTTTATATTATTCTTCTTTTCATCTTTTCAAGACTTTTATGTAATTGTTTTTGTCATGTGCAACTAGCGGCCACCCGCAACTTCGTCTGCGTGGAAAGTTTTTTTGCTATCCCTTAGGAACAATACTTTTTCAGGATGAAAAGTACTATGTCCTTATCTGTATTTCTGACATGTATGCCAAATTTCATGTCATGATGATCGGTTTAGTAGCTAAGACGTGAAGGCGTAACAAACAAACGGACTTTCACATTCACAATATTAGTAATGATTACAGTTTTGTTTAATATTGCAGGGGCAATTGTCATCCAGATATATTAGCTAAAGTGAGACAGTATTATGATATACCACACTTCTTGCCAGAAGATGCTGAATTTTCAGCTACTGAAAATATATTCTTTGGATTTGAAATTGGAGCTGTTATGCATGTAATTATTAAATTACCTCATATAAATTATTAAATGAAAATAATTATATCTAAAGCGCTGATTACATATCCCAATCTAGCACCCAATTTAGGAACCAATTTCGGGTTGCCACCCAGACTTGAGAATAAAATATTGTATAAGTTCGATTTTAAATTTACACTATAGTGGAAAGGTAAACATTGTTTAAGATTGGAGATGAGAATCGAAAATAAAAAATCATAAACAATGTTGACCTTTCCGTTATTTGTGTAAATTCACTGTTAAAATTGAACTTATTATACGGGTGGCAACTGTAAATTGGATTCCTAGATCGGATACTAGATTGGTATATGTAATCGCGGCTTAACTATAATACAAATATAATCTTCTGTTGGTTACAGTTAGACTACATATCGAGGCTTATGTGGCAGGGACAGGTGAAAGGTAATAAGATCTGGACTGTGGCCCCAGTGCCAGAATGTGACCCTGTCTGTAACAAGTTGCATTATCAAGTTGAACCGGGAGATATTGGTAATATTTTCATTATGTAAATGAGGGGTTCCCAATCTTTTTTTACACTGCAACTCCTTTACATGTTGTATTATTTTGCAGCTTTTTTGTAAAAGATACCAACGTTTAGCTTTTAAATTAAATACGATTGAGCATACCCATACCGGTTTGCGACGCCCTAGGGCATTTGGGAACCACTGATGTAAACAATTATAATTGATGTTCTTTGGGAACACAAATTATTATTAAATTATATTGTTTATTTCAGTTTTATTGGATACTCGAATTTGGTATCATGCAACCAGTATACCAAAAGGAGAATTCTCATTGACAGTGCAATCTGAATATGGATGACTGAAGCTATATATGTGATTATAAGTACAAAATGTATTTTTACATATCCAGTGACCAAATTGTAACTAGTACCTTTTTATATTATACACTATTGTGTGCTTTTACTTATTTATTTTTACATAATATAATGATGTGCCATGTATGTAGTGCAACTACTATTTATTAAGCTAAGAATAAAGTGTCAGTATTTATTATGATTATGAATTGATAAACTTTTTTAAACTAATGCATTTCGTTTTTATTGTTAAAGGATAAAATTGAAAGAAGAAATCTGTTTAAAACATTTTAATTTTCTAATTCTATGATCAAAAGTATTCAGTGAAGGATTGGCATCAATACCAATTTGCACAATAATTTAAATACATAAAAATTTAGATTCACTACAATCATCACATTTTACTAAACATCAATAGAAATATTAGACAGTCAATTTAGCAATATGATTCTGTCCAATCCTCCACTTAGTGACTCAATATTGTAAAGTTCACATAAAGAGATCAGGTTTGAAACTCGAAGGGACAATAAGCTCATCATGGAAGTCCCACCAAGTTGACATCCCTAGTATATTCTTAAAAATAGCGAGATTGTACAGCTTATTGAACCCAAATGCACAAAATGCAAACTTACAATAACAATAAATAATTTCTCATTTGACCAGATAGATGCCAGTTTCTGAATGGACAATTTTAATTGACATGGCAAAATGTTATCACAAAAGATTTGGTACTATTACATTGTACCAGAAAATGAATTCAATACACATTAATTTCCTTATTGCAACTACCCAATTTAGAGCATAATAATGGGAAGGTAGACATCGATCGGGCTGAGAATTGGCTGGAGGAGTTAGAAGAACTGCCATACTCCGAGCACGGCGTCTTTTATGGCTTCTACATACTGGGCTGGCACCCAGTATACCCAGTAACAGGAGGCCATTGTAGGCCCTAATTGGAGACACTGAAAATTATGACGAAAAATTTAATCTAGTCTTATTGACCATCAGCTATTTTTAATGTCCCCACTGCTAGGGTATCTTCCTTATGGGTGGATAAGGAGGATGGGCCATAACCCATCATGCGGGTCCTATACGGATTGGTGGGTGTTAACGACTGCAAATGCAGCTGGGACCAACAGCTTAAAGTGCCTTCCAAAGCACGGAGGAGCTCGATAATACATTTTTGGTCACCCATCCCATGACAGACCTTTGCGAAAGTTGCTTAACTTCTGCAATCGCTGGGCCAGGCGCTTATTCACTTCGCCACGCTATCGAACTCCTAATAGATCTTGTCTTATACTGACAAATATCTAAACACAAAAGTACCTATGTATTGAATAAGGTCATTATTTTGACACGTCAGATATAGGTTTTAGGTTTAAATCTATACATATAAAACTAAATTGATTGATTGACTGATTCATTCATTGTTGGGATAAGCGTGGAGCCCTAACGGCTGAAGGTAGAGACACCATTTTTGGAGGGTAGATACCTTTCATGATGTAGATGAGCACTAAGAAAGGATTTTAGAAAATTCCCGTTATACAGGATGCTACAGGTTGTTTAAGTTTGTATGAGAATTTGTATAGGGTTGAAGTAGAGACACCATTTTTGGAGGGTAGATACCTTTGATTGTGTAGGTGAGCACTAAGAAAGGATTTTAGAAAATTCCCGTTCTACAGGGTGCTACAGGTTGTTTAATTTTATGAGAGAATTTGTATAGGGTTGAAGTAGAGACACCATTTTTGGAGGGTAAATACCTTTTATGGTGTAGGTAAGCACTAAGAAAGGGTTTTGTGAAAGTTTCGTTATACAGTGTGCTCCAGGATGTTCAAGTTTGTATGAGAATTTATATAGGACTGAAGGTAGAAACACCCATTTTGGAGGGTAGATTCCTTTTATAATGTATGTGAGCACTACGAAAAGGGTTTTGAAAAATTCCCGTTATACGGGGTGCTACAGGTGTTGCAGTTTGTATAAAGGTAGAGACACCATTTTTGGAGGGTAAATACCTTTCATGGTGTAGGTGAGCACTAAGAAAGCGTTTTGTAAAATTCCCGTTATACAGGGTGCAACAGGGTGTACCAGTTTGTATAAAGGTAGAGACACCATTTTTGGAGGGTAAATACCTTTTATGGTGTAGGTAAGCACTAAGAAAGGGTTTTGTGAAAGTTTCGTTATACAGTGTGCTCCAGGATGTTCAAGTTTGTATGAGAATTTATATAGGACTGAAGGTAGAAACACCCATTTTGGAGGGTAGATTCCTTTCATGGTGTAGGTGAGCACTAAGAAAGGGTTTTGGAAAATTCCCGTTATACAGGGTGCTACAGAGTGTTCCAGTTTGTACATGAATTTTTATGAGATTTAAATGTGTGAAATGAGATCTACAGATAAATACCTAGGTATATTGGCAATCCATGACTTTCAAAATACATGCAAAACTATCTTAATCACGCGAACGAAGTCGCGGGCAAAAGCTAGTACTGTATATACGTATATAGTATGCGCAAAATAACTTGGCGGTTCTGAACTTCGCGCGGAACGCTGCGCAGTAGACGAATACAGGCGTGCGCGGTAACAGGGCGCGGGCGGAAGCACTCGGAACTATGGCCCTGCGCGAAATATCACTTGCGGCTAACTTCCGAGCCACCGAGTTATTTTGCGCATATTATAACTTGCAGAAATTAAATAATTAAGCAAATTTACATTAATTCATAACTGAGTGACCACCTAATCTAGCATTATGTTATGGGTATGGGTATTCAAAAAATATTCAAAATTATACATAGAAGATTCTAAGATCTATGTCCTGACAATGACTAAATCATGGGTTGAAAACTTGAATCAGCCTTGCCAAATATTAAACTTACAGTAATTAATGGACTTAAAACTTTTGAGGATAGTCACTTATAATAAGGGGAAAATGAAATGGAAATGAATGAGATATAAACAGATAAGTACAACAGCAGCAGCAGTATTTTGGAACAAAATATTTGAATAAACAGATACTTGGATGGCATTATGGATAAACATCTTCTGTTGGACTGTATCCAAATTCTGCGATAACAGAAATCTGTGTAAATATTATTGAATTAACTCACCATTATGTGATATTCTTCATGATCCTTGATTGGTTCTGATGTGATGCCTGAAATAGTACAATAAAGTTTGAATTTGAATACTAAGACAAAAAAGATGTCCTAATTTTAGATCTCGATCACTAAGCTGGTGTTACTTTTATTCATATTATAAAACTGAAGACAAAGATTATTTAGTTACCTTTTATTGAAGTCATGGCAAGTTTCTCTGTGCGTTCCTTTGTGCCGAGCCATAACTGATCCTGGTCTGGTTTGAAGGTTAGCCTAACCTTTCCTCCATGTTTATTTAACATCCCACTCAATGGCATTGGAGGAAGTGGCTCCTGTTAAAGAAAAAAAGGCGCATAAATATTATTTATGGTAGTTTAGTTGCATCACGGGAAGAATTGATTGTTACCTTGACACCTTTAATTCCTGGCATAGCATCTGGAGGAATTCCTTTATCTAAAACTTTTCTGTGATTTTTTTGCATGCATAAAGGCTCTTTACTTGACGGGCTACTCGCTTTTTCTTCTAATACTTCCTACAAAATAAAATTAAGTTAGTACCTATTCATTCACTATAAATATTGAGGTTACAAACAAAATTACGGAAAATAGTTATCATACCTTTGGTGCACTTTTCACAGCTAAGATGTCATCCATTTTGGAACCAACAAGCATCACTTTTCCACCTTTCACTATTCCAGCCTTTCGCAATGTTATGGCATCTCGAGCCATCCCTTTGATGATTAGTTTTTGTGCAGATTGTGGTACTCCACACACTCTTTCTAAATGTGCTTTGAGATCTACTACAGTTGCATCGTAAGCAAATGTAATGTCATGTTTACCTTTGTTAAATACTACAGTAAATTCGACCTGTTCTGGTATGTCACAGATTTCGGTTTCGGTGTCTTCAGGGGTCTCTGAAGTGCATGGAGTGCAATCCATTGGAGCTTCCATATGTGATTTATCGGCATCTAAATCTTGTTTCATGTCCACTACATTTTTGGACGAGCCGTTTGATAGTAGAGAATTAGGATCTCGATTCTCAGACGAATCTCCTTTTTCGGATGCTGATAAACAACAGTAAAACGTGAGTTAACAAAATTTAGTACTAAAACAAAAGATACCCGAGCACAAAGTTATTGTGTTATATAAATCTAACTATAAGTTACGCATAGAAACTCACCAATGTATTCCATAATTATAATTTGGCAAATTGTTAAGATGAATAAAGATATAAAAAAAAAACTCTTGTTTTGTTAAAATTATAAAATACAGCCGACTGGCTGACGCGAATTTTTACCAACAGCTACAAAATGACATGACATTTTCTTTCTTTCTTTTTCATTCATCGAATCGAGCGAGTTAGTCGTTTAGGAATCAACAAAATTCACCAGATGAAAATTATTTTAATTTACTTAATTATCTATGATTATATTGTCTTTTTAAGTAAATTTTATATAATTTTATGATTATTCATCACAAAGTACTTTTTTATAATAGGAAATAGAGACCAATCTTCGAACATTTTTATGGAAGTATCTCACTAGCGCCATCTGTCGATTGAAGTATGAAACTTTATGTTCGTATTTTTCGTATAAGAAACTTTTATTTTATTAATCTTTTTTATTTTATTAATTTTATTAAAATTTTATTTTATTAAAAATATGAATGAAAAAAGGATAATTCAAAACAAAAAACACAAAAACATTTTGCACTCATATAGGATTGAACTCAGATCTCCAGAGTAGTAGTGTCAAGTATATAGTGATTTGGTATCCATTACGCTAACTTGTCATTATTTCTATTGTCGAATTTTATCATTATATTGATTCGCACCATAACCATACTAATATCTCACCGTCTCAACGTTGATGTGGCGCCATCTATTCAATTACTAAATGAACTATCTTATAAGTAAAGAGCCCCCTAGAGATAGAATTACGCAACTTCCACAATAATAAGCTTCCAGGTTGACAGTACTAAGATTACGGCCCCTGTTATTCATTACAACAATTTACATCCACAGACCATGTTAGGCATAAACTAATTCGACCTCTGTAACTGCTACCATAGAGTGTTGTGTGTCAGGAAAAATATTGGTTGTCATCTTCAGGGGCTTTTCACTTAGGGTAGGGCCACTTTAATAGGTCACATTTGACAGTTCATGAAAACTCAACAACGTAACCTTTTAACGGTGGGGACACAATATTTATTTATTCAAAGGCATAATTGCTTAACTTTTTTCAGTTCATAATACATATCTATTGTAATAATCAGGAAATAAAGCAAATTTACGATTTATTTTGACAAATTACACTATGGACTGACATATGTCAAATGTGGCCTATTAAAGTGGCCCTACTTTAGTACTTGACTCACTACAAGGGAACGCGATCTAAAATTTTAGTTGCGGAATGATTTGCTAGATGGCGTTCATTTTTCGTTTGTCAAACTGTCGATAGATGTCGCTATCCCGTGCTGAATCGCGGTATCGTGTGTCTTTCACAGTTTTATAATAGTGAAAGCTGATTGACAATAAATTAATTATTAAAGTTTTCTTCATAAAATGAAGAAACTGATCGGTTACCTCTCTAAAAAATTACAAGTCAAATTATACTGAAGATATCATGATCGTCATCTCGTATGTGCCTTACTCCTTCTGGCTTGTGAGCTATAAAAACCTTCAGTGACGGATAAACAATTGCTTATTTTGGTATTCAGAACAAACGTGACGCAAGCGTTTATGAATGATTGACGTTTGAACATGGCACAGACGAGATGACGCTGAAGATTATGTATGCTGGAAATAACAAAAACTAGCAAACGAAAGTCCAGTTTTACTCCATAGATGCTCAGTGACGCAAAAATAAATAAGATTTAACACTCGAACATCATATAAAACAGAACAGGTCTCATAAAATCGTTGTTTAAACATGGCACATACGCAACCCTCTGTGCCAGTTTTCATTTGACAAAATATCGACAACTAAACCGTTTGGAGCCAAATAAAGCAGTCTAGCAGCGTCACGTTTGATAAGTGACAGCATATAATACTTGAAATTCGTTCGTAAAACGACACATCAATAGAAAAAGCGAAAACAATATTTCGACCCGTCACACTGTCTGGCCCATACTTAAAACTGTCACGTTACGTGAATTTTGCCTCACGCATGTTGTAAAGCAATTAATATTAAAAAGAATTTCCGTCACTGAGGATCTAGCTTTATCTGAAACCAATCATTGCAGTATTTACGATGTAATTCGAGGTTAAAATTAGTATGTAAATAAGCTAGGGTGACCATGAAGTATTATTTTTGCGGACATTGTATTGAAGTTTACTGAGACTGAGAGAGAAGTAATGTGCCACGATACGCTACAGCGTATCGTAGCACATTACTTTTAGGTTTTAACACGACTGCCCAAAAAAGCAGTGTATTATAATAATATGTGTTCAGGGTTCATGTATGTTTGTAGGTATGTGAGTTTCTTTATTCCACCATAACTTCTAAATGGCTTAACGGATTTAGATGCATGCGTTAGAATCCTTACACCATTCCGAGTGACACTGGCTATATTTTTTTTAAAGTCAATATGACGACTGTACGACGCCACTTTTAAATGTGAAAAAAAAATTTTTTTCTTCAATTATTACAATATGGGCATCAAATGAAAGGCGCACATTCTAAAACTATATCATTTGCCTGTGTGAAATTAAATTAAATAAATTTGAAAAACTGTAAAAACACGACTGCCCTGCCAAAAATGAACTAAAAAGTTAATTAATTAAATACCAAGTGCCATTGCAGTCGGGGGACCTCTTTGATTCAAAATTGTTCCACAAAACGGTCCCCTGACTGCATGACACTTGTTATTTAATTATCTTTTTAGTTCGTTTTTGGCAGGGCAGTCGTGTTTTAAATTTATTAAGGAAATAAAACTTCAGGAAATCAATTCAATAATTTGTGATTTATTAACGCCAAAAGTGTGACACTAAAAAGTTATTTTGATAACAATAATAATGTCAAATATATCACAGTTCAATCACAATAATGTACAATAATTATTAATGACTAAGAGAATTAATATAAATTGAAAAAATACTAGAAAAAATCGACTCACCCTTGGGATTCCAGCCCAATGCACTAACCAATTATGCTACTAGCGACTCGGCTAGTGGGAGCGGCGAAATTTTCTAGTACTTTTTACATTTCCGCTGTAAGCCAGCGTTATCTCATCAATATGAACCACTAGCGACTTGGTATTATAATTGGTTAATGCATTGGGCCGGAATCCCATGGGTGCGGATTCGAATCTTGTCTGAGCTGCTACTACTATATAGCTGTTAAGCCTGGGCATAGTTTAGGGCAGCGATTCCCGAATGTTGTTCGGCGGAAGCCTGGGGTTCCATAAGCGGCTCTCAGGGGTTCCGCGAAAATTCAAGAGTTAAGTAAATATCTTTTTGTTCTAACTTTAAAGTCAAACTATACTTTCAAGATGCGAACACCAAGCCAAAAAGCCTCAGTTCGGTGTGATTTCACGTAAAAAAAAAACTACAGTTAGTTTACTTCTTACTTGAGCTATGGTTCCGTCTATAAACAGTGAACCAAAAAGGGTTCCGTAGCAAAAAGAATTCGGGAATCGCTGGTTTAGAGAATAACTGATTTTGGAAAATTGAACACTAGCCAAAGTATCATTTGCAAATTTTCATTATCGCTTCGCTTTCGAAACATTTATGGATTTGACGTTTTAAAATTCGATTGTTAACGAAACCTTATGTCAATCCCATACATGTTTCGAAAGCGAAGCGATAACGAAGATTTGCCAATGTTTCTTTGGATAGGCCCTCTGATGCAGAACCATAATAGTCCAACTAAACTATAAGGAATATAAAAATGACGCCATGACAAAAGCTGTTCAGCTTGATGAGCATTTTCTGTTGAGGTATACAAATTGAAGATCTGGAACACATGATGCGGCGGAATATATAAATACGCCAGAGTCATAAAGTCCACGCGTACGAAGTCGTGGGCATCAGCTAGTGTATAAATAAACTAAAAAAAATATTTTGTTAACATTAAGATTGTCATATAGATATCACCAATGATATTAGAATTAAAAAGATATGTTTTGTCAGTACCATGCGACTTCAAAAATTGTCCCCAACCGAATGTCACTACTATTAATAGAATATCGTTAAATGGTTTACAGAAGAGACATTTAGATAGAGTTTGATGCCTATGAGTTATGTACTACAATGATGATGTCTGAATAAAATAATGAATCCTTTATGTAATTTTTTATGTCATTTTAAAGCTGAAAGTTTTCACATTTTTTTATAATTGATTCAATAGGTGATATTGATATTATTAAGGTTTCGAATAGTATTTTTTTATTGAATGTAGTGTAGGACTTTTAAATCCGGAGAATTTAAGATTTTTCGGCAGGGTCATCTAAAATAAAAAGTCAAATTTATAATGCCGGTCATACCAACTGGAGAGGGGATAGACCCCATCGTGCAGGGGATTTTGTCGATAAAATTTACCATATTATCTGCCTTTAAAACTCCGACATCGCTAACTAAACATATTGTATAGGTAGTAAAAGCACCCATATTACAAGCTTTGTTAGTTTGGGACTAGGTAACAATTAGATAGCAACTTTAACACGTTGAACGCCACAAAAAATTTGTGACTGTTCATTTGAACCACTGGGGACACATGTGTGCCAAACCCAAACAATCCGTTCAGGCCACGGGGGTCATCGATGGGCCATTGCAATGCTTCTATTTAAACTCAATTTACAAGCCACGGAGCATCGGTACCATACAACAAAGTAATGAAAATGGGCCGCGCGGCCCTGTAGAACATTTAGTCAGCTTGGTTCTTATTTTTCACAAAAGACTTAGAATTTATTTACGATTTTCTATACTTTGTAAGGGTTTCTTCAAGTTTCACTAAATGAAACATTTTATACTAAAATAAAGCGATTGTCTTCTTGAGATATTATGTACAATAAAACAATAAAAAGAACATAACTTCGTAAAATAATTTCAAATTTTTAAGAATGAGTAGGGGAAGTTGGGGAACAGTGTAACAAGGGGTATAGTCTAACAGTGGCACTCTGTCGCTTACTAGTATTTCAATAGCGTTTCCTAGATGTATTATCAAACGCACCTGTCACTATCATATGCCAGTATTGCCAGTTATCAATTTTGGCCATTGTCTCTGCAGTAAGTTTGTCAAAATAAACAAATATTATATTTTAGGTATTGTAGAACTCTAACATCGCTATAGTATTTTGTATTTAAATCTAAATTATTGGCATTATTGCAGTTTGGTCAGTTATTTTATTTTATTTTATAGGTACTGATATTTTTACGATATATTCACTTTTTAATAGGTACTATATTTACTGCCTGAAATAATAACCTATAATTTTTTGCATGTTTGTTTTGGTACAGTGTAACGGGCTACTGTGTAATATTATTATTATAGTGTGCATCTTTTGAAAAATTGCTTTTTTATACGAAGAAATAATGCTGAATAGAAAGAGGAAGACTGTGATTGGATTTAGCGATGAAAAAAATATTATAAACGCCATAGAATTAAGAAAACAGGACTTCATAATATATGTATATGATCGACGAACCTGAAAAAACAAGTTTAATTATTCCTTTTTTCGAAAATTTTATGATTTTTTAAGAATTATTATGTTAATTTTGACATAATAAAATGATTTTCTACAAAAAATTTGCATGATTATTATACATGCCCTTCGTGTTAATAGTACCCCCAAAAGAATTCAAAAGTGCCATACAATAAATATTTTGATTACAACGAGGGTTTATATATTTTTTGTAACATTGATCCCCACCTTCCCCTACTATTAAAACAGTCTAATAACAAATCACGGGTTATTCGTACAAATTTAACAAAATGAGCATGCGGAGTAGTTATGCGGGGTGGGCCAGACTGTGATCCCCGTGGCCCCTGCGGAAGAAAAAGCGGAATTCCTTCCGCAGAGGCCATGGGGGTACCCGTGTGCCAACTTAAAAATTCTTCAGTTTTAGGAAGAAAAACACCAGAGTTTTTAGTTTATAGCGCTAATTATAATGTTTCTAATTGATAATAACTAAAATCCGACATTGTGAAAATTGGTGGTTTATGCGAATTTCCGATGGCTCCAACGAACAAGCCTAGGTTGGCCCACATGGTGCTCCGCGTGGCACTCAACGTGTCGAGTAAACCAGCACGCCAACTAATAGACTAGTCCATCAGCCATTTTTGATGTTCCCACTGCTGGGGCACAGGCCTTCCTTATGGGTGGTAAGGAGGATGGGCCATAACCCACCACGCGGGCCCAATGCGGATTGGTGGGTGTTAACGACTGCAAATGCAGCCGGGACCAACGGCTTCACATGCCTTCCGAAGCACGGAGGAGCTCGAGATAATAAACTTTTGGTCACCCATCCCATGACCGACCCTTGCGAACGTTGCTTAACTTCCGCAATCGCTGGGCCAGGCGCTAAACCACTGCGCCACCGAGCTCCTCCAATAGACTAGTAGAAAATTCTAAAAATCGGCTTCCTTTACCGTTTCAACGGCATTTTGTGAGCCATTTGGGCAACATGACTTTTCCGATGTAAAAATCCTACTGAATTCGATTCTGAATGTTGCCAAGCCGAATTTAAACTTTTTTTTTCAAGCGTGTTTTGCTCTTCTAACGACTTGATTCAAGAATAATTAAAATAAAAATATCTCTATGTTTATGTTTAGAAAATTCTCTACTCTACAGGATTAAAACTATGAGGATTTATTTGCCTCAGAAAAAAAAAACACTGGTAAATAACCCAGTTATTTCACTATATAGAATAATAAATTTGTTAAACATTTTTGTTAAGTAACTGTGTTAAAAAATACTTTGATCCGCGCGGCGAAATTTTCTCTTAATTGTTTATTTCGAAAATCCTTTACAGAATTAAAACCATGAGGATTTGTCAAAGAAAAAAATACTGGTAAATAGTCCAGTTATTTCACTATATCCTTATCCTTATACATATGGGCATTTCTACAAACGGGTATTTTTTTTCTCTATTCGGTGGTTGAATTGAAATTTGGTCCAAAAATATTCAAAGGTAAGTTAGATGTCAACAAAAATTCTTCAATAAAAATAATTGATTCAAGTAATAAAGCACAAACTTTTTCATGCAAAATAATTAAATCAAATGGTTAGCAACACAGCAAGCAGTTCTTTGGATAAATTGACCAGAGAACCAGAGCATGTAAAAACTGGAAATATTGAAATGAAAAAGGTCCCGAACAAGAGTAGTGATTTTAAATCAAAATTGTTGGTTTTAGATCTATCAGAAAATGATAGTTTTGGAAAGCTAAGATAAACATAGAAACCTTGATTACCCCAACACTGGTTGATACTAACTTTACTGAGATGACCGTAAAATGAATTTAATTCTGAAGATGAATATGCTATACTTTACGATATTATATTATTTACTTTTAAAAGTGAATATTGAGATAACTTTATAGGAAAGCAAGAATTCAAGTGATCTCTTGTCTCTGATTGAATCGGATATTTTGTTATAAAGCTTGAAGTAAATATACATAATATGCCCTAATCATAGTTTTTGACAAGTGAAATCTCAATTCGATGTAATTTTTCTCAATTCAATGCCAAATTTTCCAAGGAATTGAGATCCACTGAATTGAGAAAATAACACAATTCATCAAATTAATGTTACAAATTACAGCAATTTCTACAAAAAATACTGGAAGATGTCAATTAAATAGTCAATTAATTAAGCACAAATCTCACTAAATACTTCATAAATAAAATTTATGTCATCCACCGATTTGAGAAATGACCCGAACCCAAAAACACCGAATGACTTTGAACCTTCGAAAAATGCTCCTCAATGCAGCAGTCCTCCCTTCCACACTGCTTAGCTGCTCAGGCGCAGCTGCTGGGTGGCGGGAATCAGTAATGTGCGTTCGTACTGTACGTAGTTAGTGACTTGGGTAAGGAAAACTAAATTTCACCGA
Organism: Agriphila tristella; assembly: GCA_928269145.1. NCBI lineage: Eukaryota > Metazoa > Arthropoda > Insecta > Lepidoptera > Crambidae > Agriphila > Agriphila tristella. The sequence goes on from OV743431.1 coordinate 38,604,214, forward strand.
ATTGAGGCACACGCTTGCGTCAAAATAAAATGTGTTATTGTGTTAAAACCCAAGGATTCGCATTAAATATAATTACACATATGCCTTTGTTATCTATTCCTTGTTCTGTGAATGCTGGAATTATAATGAACAAGTTATTATTTTAAGAGTTATGAAACAATAACGAACAAATTCTGGAAAGGCGACACGCCATTTTAAGCCAAATTCTGCCCGTTTCCAAACTTAAATTTTTTTTTTTGCTTTTTTGTAAATCCTGACGGTCTTTTGGATATGCTCTCTATCAGGCCAAGAGTCCTATTAATACGTGTGATTTTTTTAAAGTATGTAATTAGATTTTAAAGGTACTTTTTTCGCTAGAGTAGCTCAATCGGTACTTCCCGTAGAAATGCCCATATAATAAAACAGTAGAAAAAGTGTGTCGTACATTACATATATTTAAAAAAATATATATCTGGCGCGATGGAGACATAGTAATAGAGTAAGAATTTGAAAAAAAAGTGTGTCTGTTTGTTTGTCTGTTTGAACACGCTAATCTCCGGAAACACTGAACGGATTCGAATGAAACTTTTTTGTTATATAGCTGTTAAGCCTGGGCATAACTTAGGGTAAAAAGATTTTTGAAAATGGAACACCTGATGCGGAACCATAATGGTCCAGCTAAACTATATACAAAATATAAAAATGACACCCTAGCAAAAGTTGTTCAGCCTGATGAGCATTTTTTGTTGAGGTACAATAATCAAAGATCTGGAAAACCTGATGAAGAAACATAATGGTCCAGCTAAACTATACAAAATATGAAAATGACATCTTTGCAAAAGTTGTTCAGCCTGACGAGCATTTTTTGTTGAGGTATAAAAATCGAAGATCTGGAACACCCGATGCAGAACCATAATGATCCAGCTAAACTATACAAAATATAAAAATGACACCTTAGCAAAAATTGTTCAGCCTGATGAGCATTTTTTGTTGAGGTACAAAAATCGAAGATCTGGAACACCTGATGCAGAACCATAATGGTTCAGCTAACTAAACTATACAAAATATAAAAATGTCATCTTTGCAAAAGGTGTAAAGCCTGATGAGCCTTTTTTATGAGGTATGAAAATCGAAGATCTGGAACATCTGATGCAGAACCATAATGATCCAGCTAAACTATACAAAATATAAAAATGACATTTTTGCAAAAGTTGTTCAGCCTGATGAGCATTTTTTGTTGAGGTATTAAAATCAGAGATCAAGAACACCCGATGCAGAACCATAATGATCCAGCTAAACTATACAAAATATAATAATGACATCTTTGCAAAAGTTGTTCAGCCTGATGAGCATTTTTTGTTGAGGTATAAAAATCGAAGATCCGGAACACCTGATGCAGAACCATAATGGTCCAGCTAAACTTTACAAAATATAAAAATGACATCTTTGCAAAAGTTGTTCAGACTGAAGATCTGGAATACCTGATGCAGAACCATAACACTTCTACAAGTATTTTCTTATGTAACTACATTAGTTCATTTATATGCATTCGCCGAAGTCATAAAGTCCACGCGTACGAAGTCGCGGGCATCAGCTAGTAGAATAATAAACATGCTATTTTTTTTGTCTGGTAACTGTGTTAAAAAAATCTTTTGTGTCAGACGGCGGAATTTCTCAATTTTTTTTAAATCCTCTACAGAGTTAAAACTATGAAAATTTGTCTCAGAAAAAAAATTCAAGTAAATAGCCCAGTTGTATCACTATATAGAATAATAATCTTGTTAATCATTTTTGTTTAGTAACTGTGTTAAAAAAATAGTGTCGCGTGGTGGAATTTTCTCTCCTCCGACCACATCTCATACTTCCGGTACCCGGACGGACTGTCGGTTGTCAAAATTGAGTTCAGCGACACCCACAACCTATGCCAGGACTCCGAATTCAGCAGGCTTTTTACTTCGGAAAAGTCATTTTGCCAAAATGGCTCGCAAAATGCCGTTGAACTTGAAAATTTTAAGATGAACTAGTCTATAAGCCTTAATTTCATGAGTATCGATTAAGAAATGCGACCTGTAGTGTAGAGGTTTACATCTAATTACCCTAAAATACATAAAATAATTCTAAGCATACAGTTTATTTGTTGAATTTTATTTATAATTTATTTTATTTACTTAAAATATTTTTTAATAATTTATTTAATTTTTATTTATAAATTATTCTTCTCTTGGTAAATGGGAGCGAATGCTTGAGCCGGTTAGTCTGCCGCCGGACCCGTATGGGTCCGACGGACACGGGACCTGGAAGTACATCACCAGAGCTGGATGTACATCCTGATGCAACTCCTAATTAAGAGCGGACCTACCCATCTCTACAATAAACTAAAGTAAAACTAGGTAGGACGCGCGACAGTTTCTAGACGCGTGTTAACCGTACGGCCGCTGCAACAAGACTGAGCTCCGTCCGGCCGACCGTTGCGTCATAGACTCAGTCGAGCGCTGACAGGTGGCGCTGGTGTCTAACTGACGTCATTTCCGACATATATATATACAAGAATTGCTCGTTTAAAGGTATAAGATAATAAATATATAAACTTGAACATAATAATATGGAAAAACTAAAGTAAGTCACCGAGCGGGATTCGAATCCGTAACACTCGTTAATTGCCGTCCGCGTCTTATTAAACCGCTGGACTAGATGGACAGTGGCTGGCCGGGCGAAATTAGCGACTATATTCTGCGTCGAAAGAAAAACGCATGAAAACTCAAAAATACGCGTTTTCCCAAACATAAGACTAATCTAGTTCGATTGTTTACCTCCGAAAACCTCCATTTACTAAATTTCAGCAAAATCGTTAGAGCCGTTTCCGAAATCGCAGAAATAAATAAATATACAAGAATTGCTCGTTTAAAGGTATAAGATAATATCTAGGTAGGTAACTAAAGTCGCTAGAATTCAAAGTCCGTGGTAAAACTAACTAACAGCACAGATTAGATAATAGTGCTAGCAGGACGATTATAGCATTTCTGTCCATCAACGTACGTACATTGTTGTCACCCTATCTTAAAAATCTCATACAAATTTTATCATGGATTTTATTGTAACTACTGCAGTGATTGGTTCTAGATGCAGATCCTCAGTGACGGACATTCTTTTTAATATTAATTGCTTTACAACATGCGTGATGCAAAATTCACGTAACGTGACAGTTTTAAGTATGGGCCAGACAGTGTGACGGGTCGAAATATTGTTTTCGCTTTTTCTATTGATGTGTCGTTACGCGAACGAATTTCAAGTATTATATGCTGTCACTTATTAAACGTGACGCTGCTAGAATGCTTTATTTGTCTCCAAACGGTTTAGATGTCGATATTTTGACATTTGAAAACTGGCACAGACGGTTCCGTATGTACCATGTTTAAACAACGATTTTATGAGATCTGTTCTGTTTTATAAGATGTTCGAGTGTTAAATCTTATTTATTTTTGCGTCACTGAGCATCTATGGAGTAAAACTGGACTTTCGTTTGCTAGTTTTTGTTATTTCCAGCATACATAATCTTCAGCGTCATCTCGTCCGTGCCATGTTCAAACGTCAATCATTCATAAATGCTTGCGTCACGTTTGTTCTGAATACCAATCACTGAAGGTTTTTATAGCTCACAAGCCAGAAGGAGTAAGGCACATACGAGATGACGATCATAAGATATCTAGTTGTACCTATATATATTATCGTACACATTTTGTCACATTTCGCTAGATGGCGCTGATCATTACTCTGTCTACGGGTCTGACTGATAACTCTATCTCTAGTATAATAATGTACTCTATGGTCATCTTGTCAAAGGTGTGAGAAATATATGATATATGAAAAGATGATCGTCATCTCGTGTGTGCCTTACTCCTTCAGGCTTGTGAGCTTTTAAATCCTTCAGTGACGGATAAACAATATCTTATTTTGGTATTCAGAACAAACGTAACGCTAGAATTTATGTATTATTGACGTTTGAACATGGTCCTCACGAAATGACACTGAAGATCATGGATGCTGGAAATAACAAAAACTAGCTAACGAAAGTGCAGTTTCACTGCATAGATGCTCAGTGACGCAAAAATAAATAAGATTTAACATTCGAAAATCATACAAAACAGAATAGATCTCATAAAATCGTTGTTTAAACGTGGCACACACGGAACCGTGTGTGCCAGTTTTCATTTGTCAAAATATCGACAACTAAACCGTTTGGAACCAAATGAAGCAGTCTAGCAGCGTTACGTTTGATAAGTGACAGCATATAAAACTTTAAATCCGTTCGCGTAACAACACATCAATAGGAAAAGCAACAACAATATTTCGACCCATCAGACTGTGTGGCCCACAATTAATACCGTTACGTTACGTGAATTTTGCGTCACTTAAGATGTAAAGCAGTTTATAGTAATAAGAATTTCCGTCACTGAGGATCTAGCTTTATTTGGAACCAATCACTGCAGTAGTTTCAATACAATTCATGATACAATTTGTATGAGATTTTTAAGATAGGGTGACAACAGTGTACGCACGTTGATGGACAGAAAGGATATAACCGTCCTGTTAATGAGGGCTTTTCAATCAAAATTACAAAAAACTGTCTGCTCGATAGATGGCATTGATAAAAATGTATGTGTCAATGTGTTTTTTTTAATAAGCAAGCCTCGAAGAGTACTTAGGTAGGCAGGTAGATGTAACCCTGAAATGTTTCTTTCTGGGTAGATGTCAGCCAGCGTTCGCTTAAGCCGAAATTAGATGGTTCATTTTTACGTTTATTTTCGATGCTTCATTAGTGAAGCATCGAAAATGAAGTGTCTAATTATGAATTCATCTTTCATCACTGATGTGCCTTTTTGATGAAAGTCACTAGACGGCTGTTTGCTTTCATCGGTATCTGCCTTTCATCAATCATCGGCATCGGAAATTAACGATAAATGAAACGTGTAAACAGCGCCATTCACTGCAGTGAACGGCATGTCGTCAGCCACGTGTTTGTTTTAATTTTAATATGCCTTTATTTTTCGTTTTTCGACGTTTTTCAACCTGCATCAGACAACATGCATACAAGCAATGCATGCAAGCATTTTCTCGCTCTTTAATTAACTACTAATTCTTTAATAAAAATTATCACGCACAACCTGTTGCCGCGAAAGAGGAAAATAGTAACAGACAAACATACAAACACACATGCCAACCCTTACCCCAAATGCATATACCGCCTCCGTTCCGTTCCATCCATCGTGGGTTGTAACGATACGCTGCAGTCTCAGTAAACATCAACACGATACGATGTCCGCAAAAAAATAATTCGTGGTCACCCTAGGTGATCTACATACTAATTTAAATCTCGAATTGCATCGTAAGTACTGCAGTGATTGGTTCCAAATAAAGCTAGATCCTCAGTGACGGAAATTCTTATTACTATAAACTGCTTTACATCTTAAGTGACGCAAAATTCACGTAACGTAACGGTATTAATTGTGGGCCACACAGTCTGATGGGTCGAAATATTGTTGTTGCTTTTCCTATTGATGTGTTGTTACGCGAACGGATTTAAAGTTTTATATGCTGTCACTTATCAAACGTAACGCTGCTAGACTGCTTCATTTGGTTCCAAACGGTTTAGTTGTCGATATTTTGACAAATGAAAACTGGCACACACGGTTCCGTGTGTGCCACGTTTAAACAACGATTTTATGAGATCTATTCTGTTTTGTATGATTTTCGAATGTTAAATCTTATTTATTTTTGCGTCACTGAGCATCTATGCAGTGAAACTGCACTTTCGTTAGCTAGTTTTTGTTATTTCCAGCATCCATGATCTTCAGTGTCATTTCGTGAGGACCATGTTCAAACGTCAATAATACATAAATTCTAGCGTTACGTTTGTTCTGAATACCAAAATAAGATATTGTTTATCCGTCACTGTAGGATTTAAAAGCTCACAAGCCTGAAGGAGTAAGGCACACACGAGATGACGATCATGAAAAGTGATTCGTTAATGTGTTGTTTCATTCAAGTTAAGGAAAATAATAAGTAATCAGCCTCCTAAGAGTGTAAAAGACCATACAACAAATTAAAGCAATCTCATACATGGAAATTAATGAAACTATTCCTTTCGTTTCTGAATTTTCCGTTTCCATGGCGGCGTGTTTATAAACAAATGTGATTAGCAAAAAGCTTAGGCAAAAAGTAATAAAGTAATTATTTTATTTGTTTAACTCAACCATAGCCGTCTCTAATGCTACTTGAGTTGAGAAGCATAGAGGAAAGTAAATTAAGGAGGCTAGGACCTAGGATTTAACCGAAAATATAGTTTTGGACTAGATAAAAGTTTTATTGCACTATGAGTTTTAACCTTGACGATCCACTAGCAGGAATACTTAGTGATGGTAGTGACGATAGCTTTTTTGATGACGATATATTAGGGAAAAGGAAGACCACCAAAACCAAAACCACTCCTACTCCAGAGAAGAAAAATTCCTTATTCGACTTAGAACCAGATAAAGCTAAGTCTACACCCGTTATAGAGAAAAAGGAGGCTCTTTTCGACATTAACAAATCTGATTCAGTGAAAGATGGCTCTAAAACCCCGACTTTTAAAGCAGTATCTCCTGCACCTTTTAAAAGAGCACTCTCTAAAGAATCTGTACAACTAGATGCTAAAATTAAACCAATCAGTGATATAACCAAGTCTCCAGCTAAACCTAAGATAAGTGCAAGTGCTGATCCTCTAGACATTCTTGGTGAGCTAAGTGAGCCTAAAAAGGCAACTGGAAAAACATTGGAAAAAGGTAAAAGTTCTCAATCTTTATTGGATGATATATTAGGGGGTCCTTCAGTTAAAACATCATCGAGTCAACATAATAGACCGCCTACAGCCACTAAGAGTCAAGAATTGGACTTTGCATCGATATTAGGAAAGGAGTCTAAGTCGACTGTCTCCAATAAATCTACATCACAAAAGTCTGCTACAAAATCTGAAAAAAATTCTAAAGAAGAAAAAGTGCCAAAGAAAACTAAGTCCAGTAACGATTGGTTGGGAATTTTCAATGATGAGGAAGAAAATGAAAACGTTGCTGAAATGCCTTCATGGCTAAGTGGCGAAACGAAGAAGAAAAAACCAGAATCCGAGCTAGTTGCAGAACAAAATCCTAAACAACCTACAACTGATGTAAAAGAAGAGGTAAAAGAAGAACGAAAAGAAAAAGAAATGGTTCCTGAGCTACCTAAAAAGTTAACTCAATATGTATCAGCAGCGCCGGTCTTACAGAGTAGCAATGAAGACTTAACTGCAGAAGGGGCTGCGATGTACTTACAACAACAGGAGTCTCAGTTGATGGTTGCTTTGCAATTGAAAGCGCAGGAAGAGAAACTAGCGGCAATGCAAAGTAAGTAACTTATACCTACTAAATTCATTTTGATCTTTTCGGATTCAATGATAATAAAATTAATAAACTTCGCATTTTACGTATATCTACAACTTTAAAATCTGCAGTCACGCTCACGCATGATGCAGCGTGCTGCGTCATGCATGGCAGTATTTGAGATCCGTAATATGAAAGTTGAATAGATCCTGGACTTAATTATATTTCAAAGTGCCTAGGTGAGGTATTTATATCAACATCTGGTACTGGGTTTGACTTCCTAGTTAAGTGTTGAAGTTGAAAACTACTTTTCCATAATTATTTTTGTGGGTCTACTTCTAGGTGTTGTCTTGTTTTTCTCATAGCGCAATTTGAACTTTATCTTGTGATCAGAACATATTTCTTTTTCATAAGTGCGCCAGAAAGAAAGTCAGCGGTTACAACGCGAGGCTGCGCTTGCGCACCACGGACAGCTGGATTCGATGCTGCAACGCCAGTCACAGCACCGGGTGCAAATGCAGGCCATCATCAACGCCCATCAAGACAGAATCACTCAAAGAATAAAGGTACCTACATATCTGTATATATCCCATAAACTGGCTTATAATATTTTATGAATACCTAACTACACTTGCAACATAACAACCGATCTTACTGAGTCCTCTTAGATGATTACTACCAAAGTAGAATTTGATTCTACTATGTTACTACGGAGTGCCAAAGAAAAAAGATGAAGGGCGTTAATTTGAACTTCATCTTTCTTATTTGGTTTCGCACAAATCAAATATCTACCAACGTCAAACGTAATCTCAATAAGCGTTGTTATTGCTGGACTACTTAGAAATAAACTCGTCTTTTGAAGTACTGTTTTTGATTTGGAATCTCTGTTTCTTGATCAATATTTTCAGGCTTTGCTAGGAACTGTTAATGTTGAAGACACTAGTGATGTAGGCGATGAGATTGATAATACAACAGGGGATCGTAAAGAGACGCCACATATGAAAGAAAGAAAGCAGTTGTTGCAGTTAGTGCAATCTCTTCAAGAGAATCATGATAAAGAAATAGATCTAATGGAAACCTCATACAGGTAAAGACAATATAGCTAGGTATTGAAAGCATTCATAAAATTTTGATAATAAAAAAGGTAGTAAAACTTCAAAAAGTATTTTAATTATTGTATTTTATCTTTTTTAGGCGGCAATTAGCATTCTTAGAAGTATCGTTAACTCAGTATGAAGATAGAATGAAAGAAGAAAGCGAAAAATTGACTAAATTTTATTCCGAAAAGATAACTTGGTTGGAGGAACACCACTTACTATACAAAAGATTATCCGAGGAAAATCTGACTTCTCTCACTGAACGACACAAAGCAGAAGCTGAAATGTTGAGTCAGCAACATCTTGAAAATGTTAAAGTTTTACAGGAACACCACGCTGCACTTATGGAGAATATCAAGTGAGTAATGCCTAATTATTTCTATGAACTATAAATATTAAATATTTATGTAATTAAGGTTCTCATTTTCTGAGACTGTTCTATTTATGTAACTTACTCTGGTGTTTTTTTGAAAAGGTTGGCGATTAGGTAGAATGGTGATTTCAACTTCTGATGTCGCTGCCGGGTACCTTTGTTAATAAACCATTGCCGCGCGATTACATTTAGCCATGATATTCTTTGTCTACTATATACCTTCGTCTTCATATTGGATTTAATCCTGTATGCTAATGATAATTACCTATGTCACATTCTCATCATCATATTAGCCACACGATACCCATTCCTGGGTATAAGACTCCACTCCACCAAGGATCTCCACGACGATCGGTCCTGCGCTACCCGCATCCAGCGGCTTCCCGCGTCCTTTACATTTCTACAAATTTCGTATTTTCTCAGAAATGCGGTTAGGCATGAACAAACTTTGATACAAGATTCAGCGGGGTTTTCTTCAGATTTGCGCGAACTGGTGTCCAGTGTCAATGATAATAAAACTCAGGGCCAACATCTTCTAGAAAGAATGCAGAGTTTGGTCGAAAATACCCAACGCGACACAGATCGAGCCTTGCAATCAAGAGAGACTCAAGTGAATGGTATTGAATTTATGATTGTAACTGAAATAAATCAAACTAATGGAGCAGAGGATTTTTTAAAGTCAAAATTATTTCAGATATGATTCAACAACTAAAAGTAGATCGAGAAAACTTTGAAAAGGAGAAAACAGAGAGCAGGGAAATGGTGAATTTACTAGAAAAAAGGTTGAAACAAATGACGTCGGTGTGTACATATTTATAACTAACACACACAATAAAAATTACATTGTATAAGTATGTGAAATATTTTTGGAAATAATTATAATATCTCATATTTATTTTCAGATGATTGAAGAAGAGTCAGCCCTTATAAAGCAAAAGAAAATGGAATTTGAATTTGAGAAAGCCACATTTAGTAAGCAAACTGAATTTGCTAAAAATGTCTTGAAGAAGCAGGATGATGAAATGAAGGCAAGTGAACTTGTCACTATTATATCATAGAAATTTCATATACAATTTTCAATGAGTTCAAAACGGCTTAATATGAAATAATTTGCAGATGTTGAGAGAGGATATTCAAAAAGAATATCAAGACAAAGTGACAAAAATAAACGAAGAAAAGTCTAAAGCGGAAAAAGATAGTGCAGCAATCGCAAAAGAAAAAGCCTCAATAACAAGTTTAAAACAGGAACTGGATGTAAGTTTAGCGATAGGTGTCGTTATCGTTATTGCATTTTGTTATCTAAAGAAGTTGATTAGCTATGACCAATTTTTCAATCCCACACTTCATTTATAGAAAATCAAAGCCGATTTGCAAGCTCAACTGGAAGAAGTAAGCGAAGAAAGATTAAAAATTAACTTGGATAAACAACAGATTCATATGGAAGAGCAAAGAGTAATGTCTAAGTGAGTAGTGTTGAACATTAATCTCATCTCATCTCGTCATAATTTATTGAAGTTACTATTTTGTTCAATCTTTTGTGTTTGACAGGAGTCGTGATTTAGATATGTTAGCTAAAGCAGCTATAGAAAAACAATCTCAAGCTGATAAAAAGTACTCAGAGGCAGAACTAATACAAGCGAAATACGAAGAGAGAATCAGACGTATTCAGGAACATGTCGTTTCTCTAAACAATAGAGAGAAACAGATAGCTAAGGAGAAAGTAGCGTTATCGAGAGAAAGATTGACTCTTCATAATGAAAGAAAGAAAGTGGAAACTCGACAACAGTGCTCCTTATGTAGATCTCATCAATACGCACCGCAGTACAACTTCGATAGTGCTTTTCCAGATAGTTTTCTTAATGTATCTGTCTCAAGAGATCAAGGTGATACAAATGTTAATTCTGCTATGTCTGCAATAGCCAGTGAGATTGTAAATCTGAAGATGAGTAAAACATTTGACTTGAGGAACAGATACGATGGTAATTCGATCGTAGACGATAGAGCAGCAGGGGACGATAATTTACACACTATGCAAACTACAGAATCTGCTTCTGGAGGATTTAAGGCAAGTATTTAGAAATAGTTTTTGATGTGAATTTACTACGCTTTTGTTCACAGCTATATTTTAAAGTTTATGTCTTTCATATTTTAAAAGGGGAATGCTCGAATAGTCAATGGCAAGGTTATTATATTATTGTCTATCTCTACAATCTTGGGGATTTTTACTCCTGAATTCAAAAGCTATCAGAAGTAAATGTTAACAAAATTATTCTTACAGGATTACAACATGGATCCAAAATTTATGATGCTTCGACTGGATGTTCAACAAGTACTCAATAATATAGACCAAAATGTGAAGAAAGATGAAGGTGACGATTTTCATGAAAATGACTGAATGCTCTTGTTTTAATTTTTATACCTAAGCGTACCTACTAGTGAAGGGACATGAAAAAATAAAAGACTGAGCTTTTATTATATTACTTTAATTTATGTGAATGACTATATTATTAGAAGAACATTTCCATAAATTTACATTATTAATCATGTTATCAAAATGTACACAAATGCCTATACATAATATTATATCTAAATTTTTTTTTTACACCTCGAATAAATTTATTAATAAAAAAAAATACAGCAATATTAAAAATATTACTAGGTCTATTCTTAGTCTAATAGACCGCCCCGAGTAGTCCCCGGTGCAAATGTGCCCATAACGCTGGCCGCGTTGCCGCGTTGGATGGCAATGGACAACCTTTGCACCAGAAATGACCCAGAGCGGGGGTCACAGGTTTTTTGTCTGAGCCGACGCCCCAAGTCTTTGACAAATTGTATTGCCTCTGCCCCCCAGGAACCCGCCGTTTCTACCGCAAATGGGATAAAAATGTATCCCTGTTCGAGCGGGGCATATTTGAGGTGTTTTGCGACCGCCTGGTGTTCTGCCGCCGCCCCAGCCGCGCGTGAGGTACGACAAATGTGGGTAGCAGCGAAGGTGCTGACACAAGTCGCGTCCCACAGCAAGCACCGCCCCTTTTTCCACGGCACTAGCGTTAGGCCATCAGGCCGCTTACCGTCCGTGCGGTTGAGACCCGGCGGCTCAAGCACGGAGGGGATGCCGGCTGACGTGAGAGCCCGCTGTAAGATGTCGTTGAGGGCATGATGGCGAGGATGCCTTCCTGCACAACGACGACAGCTCAACGCGTGATGGCCATCGGCCCCCACCATGGTACCGCAGATGCATATGTGTGGTTCGCAAACATCGCAGCCCAAGCGGAGGGCGACTGCCACCCGCAGGGAGTCGGCGTCAAGCAAAGTGCCTATATGAGGCGAAGGTAGTGCCTGCAGCCACGCCCCGGACTCTGGCCGTGACACCGCCAAAAGTCTCGCGTGATCCACCGCCTCAGCCCTGTCAGTGATTCGGTCGAGGATAGCTTTGCAGGCTACGTCGTCCCATGAGCGCTGGAATTCAGGGTTCTCAGGGACGGCTGCGCCCGGGACGCGAGCCAGCCAGGTCGTGATGGCATCGGCCGCATGAGGGACGGTTACCGTGTCGCCATTCAAGGATAATATTTCAGCGACTAGGTCCGTGACCCCATGGGCCGACGCCAAGAAAGCCGGCAGGCTCACATCCCGAACGCAACGCACACCAAGTCCCCCGTACCGGACCGGTAAAGTAGCTTGCGTCCAGTGCTCCCCGCTCAGAGAGACGTTTAATATTGTTTCTAAAATACTGCTGATTACGGTGTCAACGGATTCAACAGCGCCGGGAAACAACCAAATGGGTGCCGTCCGCAGAAGATACGTCATCTTAGGGACAGCAAAACACTTCTGCATTAGGGCCAGAGCAACGTGCGGAGTTATGTCCTTAAGACGCTCACTGGCGAGTGAGAGAGTCTCCCTGCGAGTTTCTAGGGCCTCAGGAATTGCAGCTGGGAAAATTGGAGCACCAAGCAGACAAAGCGTCTGTCTGTTTTGTTCCTTGAGACCAGAAAGTAAAGATGTGAAGGAAAGAAAAGAAGAAGAAGAATCTGCGCTACAGGAGAAAAACTCACATTTAGTCGCATTCACTTCCAGTCCCAACTCCTTCAGGGGAGGCAATAAGACTAAAAGGTATCGTTCCACTTCCTCCGGTTTACCCCCAATGGTACCATCATCGAGGTACCAAATGTTGAGGGGAGACCTCAGCTCGCTTATGGCTTTATGGATAGCCAGACTGAAAGTAAGAGGACCAAGAGGATCCCCCTGCTGCGCTCCAACCTTAGACTGAATCAGTTCAGACCCAAAAAACAAGTTAGAAGGTTTGTGGTAAACCTGGTGGAGGAAAGGGTAAAGCATAGGGATATTCTCCAGCACCTCAGCCAGCATAGCGTCTCTTTCTAAAGAGTTAAAGGCATTCTTCAAATCAAGCTTGATGACAACTCCTCCCGCATTCTTCGGATCCAGTGCAAAAGTACGCAAGGCATGTATTGCTGCTTCACAACCCAAACGCGTCCCAAAACCTAACTGATGAGGCTGAAGATATGAGGCCATGTTCTCCTTTACGGCTCGGCACCCAAGCTTGGCCACCAGACGACGAAAAACACTCCCCACTGCGATGGGTCTCAAACCGCCCTCTTTCTTTTTTAGGGCACATAATGTAGCCCCGTATAAATATGGACATACCGCAATGTTCACTTGCCCACCGAGCAAGAGGTTGCTGAGCTTAGTCAACGCCTTAATCAAGCGTTGTCCGTTGTCTCCCGCCGTGCTGGATGTTAACTCCTTCAAATGAGCAGGTCGAAGGCCATCCAGGCCGGCAGCAGATCCATTATAGAAAGAGTTGACAGTCAGCATCACGTCCTCCTCGGTCACTAATAGTCGGGGCGCGCCTAGGCCCGGCTCCGGTGGATAGCAGAGTGGCCGGGATGGGCTGGGATGTTTCGACTGCAGAGCAGTCACTGTTTCCGGCCCGGGCGGTGCAACCGAGTCCTCACTCATGAGTAGGCGAACTGCTCCTCTTAGATCACCCTCATGGACCTTGGACTCGACTGCCTTTTTCAGTGACCGAGACCCTGAAGCAACCGACCCACAGCCGATGGAAGCTTGGCAAGGTTCTGCTTCTATGTTTGCCTTGATTTTGGCAGTAAGAGAACCCGCACTAGTCTGGTCTGGAATTCTCAATGCCGTGTAGGCAAAAGAAAGCAGTGAGGACCACTCGTCTACCCCATTGGAGTCAATACAGCTGTCTATTAACGCGCACAATCTGCCCGCTGCCATACTCCGCGCACCCTTCGGGATGTGACGCAGGACCCGCACTTTGGCTTTCATTGAAGCAAGATGCTCTAGTGTGTAGCGGCCACCAGATTGCGGACCAGTTCCCGCAGGCAGTGCGGCACCGACGGAGACGGGCTGAGAGGGCGGGGGCCGTGGCACATCCTTATGGACGCGCGTGATGTGTATCTTGAGGCCCCGGGCGGTAAATTTTCGGCTAGAGGGAGGTTGGCAATGGGGACAAGTCAACTCAGACAGGCAACTCATTTTAAACAAACTTAAATACTAACCCTATAACTGTGTTTAAAGTGAACTTCAATATGGAAAGGACAAAATAAAATTAAAAAAAGACAGTAGGTATCACAGCTCATAACATAAGACAAACTTTAAAACAAACAAAAAAAAATATACCTAATTCATTCCATGATAAAATATTTAACCTTCGAAATTAATTACATTAGCAAAAATAAATATAGTGAAATGTCAATAATAAAATAAAATAAAATATTTAAAACATTTTAAAACTCTAAAAAATAAATTATTGGATGTAAATACATAGGTACCTACTTAATACTTAGAAGTATCACAGTTTTTCAAGTATCCTCACAGTGAAGATAAGTGATTAAATTAAATAAAGATGTTCGCAAACAATAAATAGCGAAGCTAATAAAAATATTGTCTTAGAAATTAATAAAAAATACCACATATAAGCGTAAACTCCCTTTGTACCTACTAAATCCAGTTTAGTATCATGGGATTACTGATGACTTAGACTAAAGTATTAACATTAAGCAGTCCTATCCTATCACATTGAAAATACCAAAAAACACAAAACAATGTCAAAAAGTAATAATTAAAAAAGTAATCAAATAGTAATTTCATTAAATAAAGTTATGTCAATCTGGTTAAAAACAAATTCATTAATAATAATATTTCATTAATAAGTATTTTTCCATTTAATTATGCACAAATTGTCAGTTTATTATCGCAATCCGTATTAATTAATATTTCCTCCAGGTTCGTTCAGTCCTCGGCTCCTCGCTCTCTCATGCAAACTGATAAACGAAATTAGTAACTCCATCTGTTGAGGTCGCCTGTCTTGGCGGCAAGCAATTGCTGCAGCGCTGGCGCACGCATCGGCGCAGGATCGATTGTCGCTCTGCTTCACTGCTACTGGTTATGTAATTGGCTGTATTGATAGATGGCGCTGTCACCCCGATCGATGTGAAGTTTATTTGTTATTATTTTTCTTTCGGTAATTTCACATAAAAGTATTCATTATACAGGAAACGGGGCTCTCACTATTCAACACTTCACAAAGGATTAACGCACACAGCCTGCAGAATAAAGCAAACTTGATGCTGCTGACTCGAATTCCCGGTCTCAGTCACAGGTCTTCCAATCCAATAAAATTGATTTCTTCGATTTTATAGTCAGAGATAACACGTACGTTGAGTGGTGCTAACTTGATTTACATGTAGCAGCGAAAACTTTGTATGATATATACAATAATTGGCAAAAAATAAAAAAATACGTAAGAGCAATAGTTATTGGGCAGACTTGCTCCTACCCTCCTACTAGTGAAGGGACATGAAAAAATAAAAGACTGAGCTTTTATTATATTACTTTAATTTATGTGAATGACTATATTATTAGAAGAACATTTCCATAAATTTACATTATTAATCATGTTATCAAAATGTACACAAATGCCTATACATAATATTATATCTAAATTATATCATATTATTATAAATATCTCAGTGTAAAAAATATAGGTACACAATTCTCTTATCTATAACAAATACGATTTAGGTAGGTACTAATTTGACGCTAGTATTTTTTACAATAGTTTTTTTAATGGCTTTAGGCATTCCAAATTCATCTATATCATCTAATAACATTATATTATTTTACAAATACCAAACATCGCACCTAAATTCACACATTTCACACACACCAGTCTTTCATAATAATTGCTTTAAGTAGTTCATAATCTTTATGGACGGCTTGGCCTTCGTATTTGTATAATTTAACATATTCCTACTTTGAACAGATCTGTTTAGTTAACACATTATTCGTATAAACCATTATAATGTCACTGCGAAAGCTAAGAGGAACATAATTATTGCAATAATAGGTGAGCCAATACTACAACGGAAATAAAAATATTAATGGACATATTATATGGTTCATATCGTTCAAAATTTCATTAAACCTTAATAATCTGTTTCGTTTATCACAGAACAAACACTAATAACAATAGATTAATGTTTTTGGAGAACATTATTCTTCATACGTTGCTTTATTTTACAAATACATCTAATTCTCATAAGATAACACTTCCTATTGAAAGCTACTTAATGATATAAACAAATTACTAAATAAGATGAGAATCTTTGAACTGAATACATAACGTTATGACTTTACATGTTTTTGATATTTCACTTCGAGTAACTGAGGGTAGTTTTCTACTATAGTCAGCAAGATACCATCTATGTAATTTCTCAGTTGTACATTTACGTCTTGTTGTTCCTTTAAAGCTTTCTGCAACTGAAAAGAAAGATAGACATTTATAATAAACGTTATTTGGTGTAAATAAAGCGCAGGGATATTAAATTCAATCTTTTGTTTAGTATGAAAGTGTTATTCAGTATATTTTTAGGTATGTGGATGCCATAATGATTGTTAGATATTACAATGTGAAGCGAATCATGAAAAAGGTACCATTTTGATGCTACACGCAAGACAAAATGATATAAGTAATGAAGATGAAAACCAAGCATATCATCACAGATTACTAATTAGTTATCATGCACTAGTTAGTGAGGTGGAGGACCGCAAGCATGCACAGTTAGTAAATGAAATCGTACCTTTTCCATCTCTATGTTGAGATCAGATTGTGTATCGCTACCATCGAGCTGCAAAAATGCATACATATAATATAGCTTTGCAAAAAAGTCGGTAATACATAAGGCTTATAAAGCAAAGCATTTATCCAATGACGTTGACACATAAAAAAGGTGTAAAGATGAATAAACAAAATGTTTCGGTAAAGCTCATTATTGAATAAAAATATGGACACAAATGCTAGGACACAAATACAAAATTCTTTGGTTTTAAACAATGAATAAAATATAAAGCATGTTGAGTTTTTTAGTTTTATAAGGAATGAGTGTTTTTCGTATGAAAACCTGTGTAAAATATAGTGCTAGTGCGTAGGTACTGTATACGTACTATCATCACAAATAACAGACTCCGAATTTCATATAAAGTGATATGAGGTGATAGAAAAGCCCCTAGTAATGTGTCTATCAGGTTTCTCTTTCTTATCAAACTTGGGTAAGGTTAGTATACCTAGCAGTCAACGGCATATTTTTTGTTGTTGTATACAACCAATACGTCCTATTTAAGAATTTTTTTTAAATAGTTGTCTTTTGTTCTGCAACTTCGACATTGAGCTGGATTTTAAGGAGTAGAAAAACGGGGCGTGTATGTGTATGGCACACTATCCAATGATATGGCCATAATTGGCCCTAGCTCCTCATACAATCATGTCTTGAGGAACACTTCTTTTTAGTCTTTTGATGGTAGAGTTTGGCTCTATGCTCATTAGCTCCCTTGCCAAAAGGTTTGGGTGGTGATTCAGTCCTTTTGAGTTTTTAAGGAGTCTTTTTTTACCGACAGACTTTGTGGAGACGCTTGTTTGTTATGTATTGATAAGGGCTCCAGTATCATTCGCAAAGTTTTTGACTGAAACAGCTGCAGTATCTCTAGGTTTGATGAGGATGCTGTTCCCCACGATTGGATGCCGTAGGTCCAAATAGGCTATAAGATGATTTTATAGAGAAGAAGCTTGTTTTCTAGACAAAGTTGCGACTTTCGATCCATAACCATTGCAGCTTATGGAGTTGTAGATCAAGTGCTTTTCTTTTTGTTTGGATGTGTTTTCTCCACGTCAGTCTACGGTCCAGGTGTACGGTCCAGGTATACGCCCAAGTAACGTGCGTCATCAGATTGTGGTATTTTGAGTTCGACTTCGGGATGTGTATCACGCCGCAAACTAAATGTTACGTGCACTGATTTACTTTCTTTGGCTTTTATTCTCCAGTCTTTTAGGCAGCGAGATAGCTCGTCTAGGTTTCTTTGTAGCTTGGCAGATGCTTGAGTACCTGTTCTGTCGACTGCTAACACCGCAGTATCGTAGGCATATGTCCCTATCAGAACGTGTTCTGCAATCGGTAGATCAGATGTGTATATCATTTAATGTATTGGGCCCAACACACTTCCCTGAGGGACCCCGGCCTTTATTTCATGTAGTTTTGTGATGCTGTCACCATCACCATGTCTGACGTAGAAATGTCTATCATTAAGGTAAGGCTTTATAAAAAGATAGTAATTGAATGGTAGGGTTTTGCAGGATTTTAAACAGAAGTCCATCGTGCCAAACACGATCAAAGGCCTGTGAGATGTCCAGGAAAGCAGCGAACACCACCCCTTAATTTTAAATATGTGGTTTATTTTTTCTACGCTTATATGAACCTGTTCTATCGTGCGTTGTAGGCGGGTCTGAAGCCAAATTGCTGTTCAGGAATTAATTTGGCTTCTGCAATAACAGGAGCCAGACGGTGCAGAAACAGGATTTCTAGTAGTTTGGACGTCGTCGGGAGGAGACTGATTGGGCGGTAAGATTTATTTTCGAGGATCCGCAGTTATCATTTGGAGTGAATATCTCTGATAGATGATACGAAAATAATTCAATTTTATCCTTTTCACTTTTTGCCCAGGTACCATTGTTTTTTTAATAGCAGACTGGTGAATTGTAGGCCTCTTTAACCTCTTGTTGCTTTCTTGTAAATTGTAATCTTTTACATCCTACGTCGTTGTCATCAATTTGAACACGGTTTTCCGAAATTTTAAATAACTTTCTATGCTCCTAAATATTTAGGCGTATTGGTTGTCCACGTAAAAATGTAGGAACCGCTTCTTAGTCATTAGTGATTTTGTATGAAAATACTTGACTAATTTAGTATGCAAAAAGTCACGAGTTAAGTATACCTACCTACTATTAAAAATATAATTTAGTTCAGTTTCAAGATGCTTTTTGCTAAAATGTATTGTTATGCAATAAGCCACGAGTTATACTAGTAAACAAAACATTTAATTTAGTAAGGGCGCACCGAGCCTCCAATAGCGTCGCCAATCAAGAAAAAACAGTAGGTACCTACAACGAAATAACTATGTTTAATTATTTAAATATTTAATTAATAAGTAATGTCATTATAGTTATAAACTCAATCATGTAGTTACAATCTGGTTTGGACACGAACACATTTAGAACCAGGAAAAAACGCATACAAAAAAAGTTTATAGCTAATTAATACTAGCTTTTATATTTTTTAGAATTTTATTAAACATATTTTCTTCGATGTAACGATTTTTTCTTTAATGGCGGCGCTGGCACAGAATAGATAATAGTACTAGCGTACAGAAGTTGCACTCCGCAAAATCGTTTAAATAAATTGCGACTCTTGCTCCAACACAATAAAGTGCAATTCAGGTCGCACAGCGATCCTTTCGCTCCAAAATGCACTTGTAGTTGCCTCTCTTTCTATCGCGTAGGTCTTATCTTTTCTGATGTATGAAATTTGTCCTCTCAGAGGACACCGTGTGCTTCAGACTCGTGCCCGGAGTGCTGTCACTCCGGGCACGAGTCCGAAGCGCGCGGTGTCCAGGGCTCTGTAGCCCTGGCGCCAATGGAAGCACGATGCACCCTTTGCTAAAATGTATTGTTATAATGACCTCGTCGTCGCTCATCTGCTCGAGCTCGTGCGCCAGCGAGTTGGTGTGCACGAGCGGGCCGCTCACGCCGTCCAGCAGGCTGCGGCCCTCCTCCACGCCGCGCGTCAGGATCTGCGCCTGCAGCTCTTCTTGCGCTTCTGACAGAGCTACAACACATATCACCATATTATGTATGATTAACATTTATATTACATAGACGAATGTTGGTCTTTTTTATGCACAACGGAATAATGCTTGGCCTTCACTTCACCCTGAATCAAACCCGGGACCCCTGCGTCTTATACGAACCACTAGACCATAGATAGAGGAGGTCTTTAACACTCAAGGATATTTGAGCCAGACACAAAAGAAAATCTCGTCGTGATCAGCCGTTTTTATTAATATCCCTACTACAGAGGCGGATCCAGGATTTTGGTTTGGGAGGGGCTTAAGCTTAACGTAGGTGAGGGCAGGCTTTACCAAGGTAATCAACAGATTTGTTGGGTGGACCCAAATTAATTAGCCCCCCCCCCCCTGGATCCGCTAGTGTCCTGTAGTAAAAGTTGTTCAGTTTGATGGTTCCTATCTACCATATTCGGCATTAGGAATTGTTTTCTTACACGTTGTATATTTTATTTTAATTAATTTAAAATAGATCAATGAATAACTGCACTTACATTTATTCTGCGTTCGCAGTAGCGTTAATTCCTTCCTCAGCTCGTCGAGGCGAGGGTCGGGTGGCGGCGGAGGCGCCTCCTTCAACCTCTGCAGCTCTAACTTCGCCGACGCCAGCAATTCCGCCGTTGCTGCGGCAGACTCCCGCTCTCTCCTCTCTGCTTCTCTGGCGGCGGTTAGCTGTGCAGCCAGCTCCCCAACTTGCTCTTGGGCTTCGCGATGGGCTCGCGCTGCCATATCAGCATTTGCCCGAAGGGTTTCTGCTACACCACGAAGCCTTCCAACCTGGAATGTAAATTGGTGATGAATGAATGAAATGAATGAATGAAAAAGATCTTTATTTAAATAAGATCACATAATAAGCATTTTTAAATCGTAAATTTTTTTTTTACCCTACCACCCATTATGACGTCTTTTGTTTGATGTGATTATAAGTTTCTAACAAGATGTAAGCACCTTTGTAAATGAGTAGGTACAGTTTAGTTACATCTTGGTCAAAATTAGATTCTTTAAAACAATTGTAATATAATTGTACCTATTTAACTATGTAACTTTAGTTAAGTACGACAATATTTTCCATAGGTAGTGTTAATGGTACTTTTGTAAAAATTTATAACTTTCTTGCATGCATTCTTCTTTTCAAGTAAAAGGCATCCCAATTCCCAAATAATAGGTACCATCAAAAATAGGTACTTATACATTTCTCAAGCTTACGCGCTCACTAGAGATGAAATAAAACACTTTTTAACGGATACTGGCGCGGTTTTATTGAAAGTACTTTGGTAATTAGTTGGTATTTGGTTTGATTTTTGATTTTCTTTCTTTCAGTCCCCCATGACCACGGCAGCTGCAAAGGTGCCGAAACGTCGGGAAAATAAAAAATCTAACCAAATACCACCTAATTACCAAAGTACTTTCAATAAAACCGCGCTAGTATCCGTTAAAAAGTATTTTATTTCAATAGCTTACTTATTGAAAAATGATAACGTTTCTCAAGTTTGACTTCATAGGAAGATTACCTACGTGAGTTTAATTGTAGTTTCTAAAACTTGTGTACCTAACGAGTACCTACGATTAAAGTGTTTGATTAAATACCACAAGTTACACCGTCCACGAATTCCAGACTACTTTCTAATTGGTCGCGGCTGGTGAGAGGTTAGCGTGTTTAGGAATTGGGAATGCATTTGCTCAGTCTGTCCTTTTCCATAGGTACGTACTTTTATTACAAAATTGATTTCGTGTTAGCTGATTTAATATAAATAAGTTCTTTTATTTAAGTTTTAAACTAGGTAAGCGAGGGCGTAGTAACAATATTTTTTGGATTCTGGATAAGAACTGTATAGTTAGATTAGTAGCTCAATAGTCCATCACAAGGTCACATTTGATTACTGGATGGATAGGAACACAGGTAAGTAACTACTAGTTACTTGATTACTGGATGGATAGGATCTTGTATGATGGGATTTAAAAATACACAGGTAATTAACTACTAGTATATACTATATATATATACTATTAACTACTAGTAACTACTAGTCGTTTCATGCAGCAATTAGAAGCGTCGTACTCAACAGTCCATCATAAGGTCACATTTGATTACTGGATGGATAGGATCTTGTATGATAGGATTTAAAAATACACAGGTAAGTAACTACCTAGTTGGTTACTAAGTTCTGTAACTATGGAAAACATGAATAATACTAAATTTACAAATAATGCTACAATGAATTATATACCAAATGAAAGCACAAATATTTAAGATTATCATGTATTAAAATTATTCGAAATGACCGCCTCTGGCATGAATACACGCCTTTAGACGACGAGGCCAGTCATCGATGGCAGCACGAACTACCACCATATCCAATTCTGCGACTGCCTTGAGAATAGCGCGCTTAAGAGAGTCGAGATTCATGTGGGGCTTAGCACATGCTTTCTCCTCAATAAGTTGCCATATGGCATAATCCAGAGGATTTAAGTCTGGGCTGGAGGATGGCCATTCTTCCTGCGCGATAAAATCAATTTTGTTAGCCCGAAACCATGCTTGTGTAGATTTTGCTTTGTGCGCAGGGGCAGAGTCCTGCTGGAAGACCCATGGCTGGTTTTGAAATAAAGTGTGGCTTAAGGGTTTGACAACAGGTTCCAGAACGGTATCTTGATAGACTCTAGCGCCAGTTTTCACACCTTTTTCACAGAAATGAACCTTACTTAGCCCTGAATAGGACACCCCCAGCCAAATCATCACTGATGAGGGGTGGTGACCTCGTTGGACCCTCGGAGCAATCATGCTGGCTTCTTTACTATTCTTAGCGTATACTCTATCATTTTGACGGTTAAAATTTTCTTCGACTGTGAAGATTTTTTCATCAGTAAACAAGATTTTTCGATGGCCGTTTTGTGCGTACTGCTTTAGTAGAGCGCGACTTCGTGCTAACCTCATAGCCTTCAATCGTGCGTTTAGCAGATGGCCCTTTCGTCTACGGTAAGCGTGAAGCCCAAGGTCATCATTGATAATTTTTTTAAGGGAACTTCTCTTCACTGTCATCTGTATTGCCAATAACTTTTGCTTCCGGACGGGATTTCTCGTGATTCTCGCCTTCACTGCCTTGATCACAGCTGGTGTCCGAACGGTGCGTGGTCTTCCTGATCTTTTTCGGTCATCGACGGTCAAGGTATTACTGTACCTATGGATAGTGCGATAAATAAATTGCTTGTTGATTTTCAACTTTTGTAGCAACTTGAAAATCATATTCGGTGGCTGCCCACATTTGTGCAGAGCAATTACAGCGACACGATTTTCCTTCAACCCCCATTCCATGGTGAAATAAACAAAATATGATACACGTGTGGTATGGAATTATAGCTTATAAAACTGTCAATAATATGTCATTTTTATTTTTTCTTTTCATTTGTTTTAATGGCCAGTAATCGATAAAGAAACTCAGTAACAGAACTTTTGACCAACCTGTGTAGTAGTTACTAGTAAAGTAGTATAAGTAACTAGTAGTTACTAGTAGTTACTTACCTGTGTATTTTTAAATCCTATCATACAAGATCCTATCCATCCAGTAATCAAATGTGACCTTATGATGGACTATTGAGTACGACGCTTCTAACTAATTGCTGCGTGAAATGACTTTTGCCGTACTGATTGAAACTGATGTAGAGCTCCGGCCCCCGGACCGCCTAACTCTCTCGCTTTGACTCTGGCTTTGACTCTGGCTTTGGTTTATGAAGTCAGTGCACTGTCCGTCCTTGTCATCGTGTTATGATATGACAAGGATGGATATAGTCTAGCTATCGCTCTGGCTAAAGCTTTGAGTTAGGCCGTAGGGCCCCTGGTATGGCCAAAGGTTGGAAAAGTAGGTAAAGGAGCATTGGGATTTTTTAATGGAGAAAAGCCTTCTCACCTCTTGCTTGAGATCAGAGGCTTCCGTTTCAGCAGCCGCCAGCCTGTCGTTGAGTGCTGTCAACTGCGCGTCCCGGTCGCGCTCCACCCGCGCGATCGCTTCACGGCATCTTTTCTGCTCCTCTGCGATGCGCTCCTCGCATCTGCACTCGATCTGTAAGGAAAATGTTACTTTGTTAAAAACATATCTTCAACATAAACGTAAAATGATTACGAGTGGCTGCACTGCAATGCAGTCATAATGTAAGTAATTGGATCTAAAGTAAATTTGCTCTTTCTTCACATACTCCAGGGTCTGTCTTCATCGAGTGGCATCAACTTTCAGGTCAACTTGGGTTAGACGCATGAAATATTGCCTCCAAACCACATGCGCTTTCCCTTTCAATTTGAAGTCCACTAGTGTCAAACGTAAGCAATATTGATTGCCACCAAACCTTACGCTTTGACGTTTTTTTTAGAAGATAGGGCATGCGCTAATTATTGTACACGTTGAGATTCGGAAAAAGGGAAGCAATAGTCAAATGTATTGGGGAATATATAAATGCACTTTAAAAATAATGTAACACACTTTAAAATGTTTAGCTCCAAAATTTATTGAACGAACTATAAAAATAATGGTTTCCACTATAAATATGCTAAGCTTTAAAATTAATACTTTGCACTGTACAATTTAATTGATTAGCTTTAAAATTAATACTTTGCACCTTACAAATTAATTTTATAACTTTAGTACTTACTGGTAAACAGACGTCTAGGCGCGACGACGAGCAGCGGGCGCAGCAAGAGAGGAGCCCAGGAGGATTATGCCACAAGTTGTTTTCATCTTTCCATCTCATTTTAACAGTGGTCAGATGGTGGTCAGTCTGACATGGTTGGACAGAAACTAAATGGTTTCGGAGTTGGGACTAATGGTTGCGACACAGTTAAAGTGCAAGCATTATTTTTGTAGTGATATTATTAAATTATAGATCTATTATTATTTTAAAGTGCAAACCATTATTTTTGTAGTGATAGTATTAAATTATAGGTCTATTATTATTTTAAAGTGCTGATATACAATTTTATAGCTGTTTTCATCAAATTTAAAGTGCTATTAAATACATCCCAAATGTATTTAAGGCACACCCCTTTTTCTAGCAGGTAGGGTAGTTGGATATCATGTGTGCTCACCTCTCGTATTTGTTCGTCGAGCATGTGCACCCTGGCCTGCAGCACCGCGTTGTCTGCCTTCGCGCGCGCGTACCGCTCGTCCGCCGTGCTCTGCGTGTCGGCCAGTGACGTCACCTGCTGCTGCAGTAACTGCACCTGTCCATACAGGCGCTATAATTTGTGCTCACCTCTCGTATCTGTTCGTCGAGCATGTGCACCCTGGCCTGCAACACCGCGTTGTCCGCCTTCGCGCGCGCGTACCGCTCGTCCGCCGTGCTCTGCGTGTCGGCCAGTGACGTCACCTGCTGCTGCAGTAACTGCACCTGTCCAAACAGCCATTATAATGTGTGCTCACCTCTCGTATCTGTTCGTCGAGCATGTGTACTCTCGCCTGCAATACCGCGTTGTCCGCCTTCGCGCGCGCGTACCGCTCGTCTGCCGTGCTCTGCGTGTCGGCCAGCGAAGTCACCTGCTGCTGCAGTAACTGCACCTGCCCAAACAGACACTATTTGAATTCATAATCATATCAGCCTATTCTACACTGCCGAAAAAAAATGCTTGCTTATTTTTGGAAGACCCGTTGGGAAACAAAGTATGAACTAAAATGTTTTGAAAACGATATACCTAGCTGTGGACCTTTGGAAAAAAACCCGACGAAACATCGCGAGAATGTGGCATGGGATGGATCTATTTTTGCTGTTTGGCCCATCGAATAATTGCCATCTGGAATGTTGTTAGGTGATTTGTTTTATTCGTGAAAAAATAGTTTTGTTACGAACGAAATAGTAAGTAATTAAGTTTGAAACTATTTTTATTGTGCTTATAAAATATCCATATGTAGATATTGAGTCAGATTAGTAATTATGCCTTTATTTTGTGCAATTTTACATATTCAACATTTTAAATTTTTTTAGTGCTCTTTATCACAATCAATCACAGTAGGTAGGTACTATGGGCAACAGCGTCGCTTAACCAGTTTGCAACAAAATTCGTGTGCGCGCGTATCGCCCCTACACGAACTAAACGTATGTAGTGACGGCGCGACGTGCAAGCGATTTTGACCTTAGCAGTGGTTAAGCGTCGCTGTTGCCGATGGTACTTAGGTATATCACCATTGCGTTATCTATGTTTGCGAAACTTTTTCACTAACCTTTACCTACCAATTATTAAATTAAAACATTTTTAGCCTTGCGATTGCATAACTGTCGTAGGTAGTTGTGTGTTTTTATTTCTTCCTCTTTTTTTCTATTTTGTTTATTCACTATAGATTGCCATTTGTTTTAGATAATAGTACATTACAGCCGAGAATGGGAGCATTTATACTGTCGAAGATGGCATATCATCATGGAATATCATCATACGAGGCGATGTAAATTGCTTCCCGTTCAAGGCTTGGATAATGCTTTTCTCAAGAAATGCGAGGAAATAAAATATACCACGTGAAACGTGAAACGTCCCGCATTGCTTTTTTTCCAATGAAATGATAAAAATTCAGAGCATAAAGTGATAAAAAAAGAAATATTTACTATGCTAAAGTTCAGCAGTTTTTTTTAAATAAGTGATTGTAAATGTTTTGTAAAATCATTAGGTATGTTACCATTTCAAATGTACAAATAGGCTCTTAATTGGATAAGCGCAGCTAATTATTATTATACTTAATTCATTAGCCTTCCTATTTTTAATTAAATTATAATTCAATACATAGCTAGACGTGCTATTTCAGGATTTTACATAACTTATTATTTAATTGCTAACCTTAAAATGCTTATTTTTAACTTCCTAATCTGTTTTACTTACTTACAAATATTATTTTAAATAAAACATTTTACTTTCTATAAAACCTTTTCATACATAGGTAGTAGGGGTTTTAAAGTATGAAATTGCCGATTTTTTTCTCACACACAGAGGCTCAAATAACGATATAGAAAAAAAAATTCGGGTCAGTGATAACGATGCTTCAGTTACTTGTTATTAAGTTTTTTGAATTATGATCATGACGGCCCACTACCAGCAATAAAAATATTTCAGATTTTTTTTCCTGAACGTTAAAAAGAGTACCTATCTTAAAAGTGACTCTTTTTTCGTTAGCAGATGACCGCTTAATTCGTTGTAACTTAAACTAGTGTTTAAACATTTGTGCATAAAAGTTTTAAAACATCATATATCCTTCATAATATGGAAAATGCAAATTCTTTCCCATACAAAATGGCAATTTCATACTTAAACCTTTAATATTTATCATTATAACTGGCAAGAGTTGGAAACGATGAAATATGAAATATAGATTCGTATGTGTTAATTTTATAAAAATAAAATTAAAAAGTAACTCGATAACAAGTAAAGTAAAGAAGAGTGAATACCACGAAACGGGGCGCGTGTGTAGTCCCGTTTAGCCATGCGCATGATTACGCAGAGATATTTTTAGTCAATATTCATCATTATCTCGAACCACATGCTAAGTGGACTGTATAGCATGGACCTTAATGCTTCAATAGACTTTGTGTATGTAAATTTTATAGCATAATAAGTACTTAATTGAATTTTGTGGAATGTTAAACAATTTTTTTCGGAAAAGATTTGAAGAAACATTTGTGTATCAGTTTTAATAATACAAGTGCACTTTTCTTTCGTTTTGTTACTGTTATATCTATGACTCCATAATCGTATACTCGTCATTATGTCTAAATGAGTCTATGTGTATGAGTTTATGAATGAACATTCATTCGATTCTCAGAGACTGTACTACTTACAATACTACTAACAATAAATGCTAAGATGTTTCGTACAAGTAAAATAATTCACAAGAAATGACGAAGGATAATTTAATAGACATAAATCAACTTGCAACAGTCACGACCGACGCTAATAAACATACAAACAAGAATATTTGATTGGACCAGTGACACATTGAGTACGTTTTATTTCTCGTAAATGATTTGATCATTCAAGGCATACGTCGTCTGTTTATTTTTCAGCGTGAATAAGTTGATGGTCAGCCAAAAAGTGATTCATAGTGTTGTTGGTGAATTGAATATATTCCTGTGATTCGGTACAGTATTTTCGTCAGGGTTGTAAGATATCTGGTTTCCGAGATGACACTAATGTTATCGTATTTTATAAAACTTGATGTAAGTAGGTAGGTACTGAACTTAGTGAAACAATTTTCAGGAGATTTTCTTTTGACGCATTTTCTAACAAGCAAACTTCGTTATCTTTTTGTTTTAAAACGAAAAAAACGTTTTGTTCTAAATAAATGCAAGAAATTACAATAAGTTTACAATAAATTACAATAAGTTGTACAATAATTAATTATATCTACTGGACTAGATTTTGAAGTTTCTTGCATCCATTGTAATGAACTTCCGTGAGTCTATTAATTTCTTCGTTATTACGATTACGTAAAGTAAATAAATATTTGTTTATCGATTTACAAAGATAACTTTTAGTCTCGACTACTTTATTGCAAGTAGTCGCGCTCGGTCGCCTATAGTAATCATTGTGGTAGTAGCAACGTGTAATTACTCTTGATGTGCACAACGAATCAAGTAATTATTAGTCTCTGAATGGAGGCATCGAAATTCTTCGAGACGGGATTCACGTAATAACTGGCAATAAATTGCGCTTGTTAATTTTACCAAACCATCTTAATCTGTTTGATGTTTTCATAGATGTTGCAATTTTTTATTATTGGCTAGGTACGTAGGTACCTAGGCCTAAGAGAATTTTAAAAGGAAATACTAATTATAAGGTCAAATTGCCAAGATTTCTGAAAGATTTAACATTACTAAAGTCTCAATTTTCTAACTTTAAAAGTATTTACCACAAAGATTTCCTAGTTTACGCAATTTTTCGTGCATGTGGTGCTTTTCTATAAGTAATGTGTCACTTATATTTTTTTTGAGAGTGATAATTATAATTATTGTAATGGTGTACACATTGTTGAAGAGCCAAATAAACAAAATAAAATAAGATTATTATTTTGTAATTTACTTGTTTTTTACTTGATACTTTTATTTGTTGCTGTAATTTCATTTGATGAGATATTTACCACGAAAAGCAATCTTTTTATGTGTAGGGTAGACTGGGGACAGTAGTAACAGTGGACGATTGTAACATTGGCGATATTTCTACTACAAAGCCACTTATACGTGTGTGCGTAAGCTAGAATACGCGTAGAACAAGTGCCGACCTGCTCAGAAATTGGCAGCGCGCGAGCTACGAAATGGACGTGTCAACGACGGATTCTCGTTTTCTGCAGGGTCAAACTAAATTATTCGTTCTTATTTTCAGTCTGATATTCGCTTTAAATCACTATATTCTCTCCAGGTTTTTTATTTAGTCAATTACTGAGTTATCACACTTGGTATAGCCTAGTTTTTGCCCATTAATATTCAGTAACTTATTAGATATTTACATTTTTCCATAGATTGTGTGTAAAGGACAGTTGTACCACCACCAATGGGGACAATTGAAACGTTACAATCGTCCCCGTGTTACAATTGTCCACGTGTCTGTTGGCAATCAGTTTAAAATCGTTCTATAAATAATTATATGATGGTCGGTCAAATGGGGCCTGCATAGGTAGGTAGGTTGTTAGGTCCTATATTGCGTGTTAATCTCTGACGTCGGTTTCAAGTTTTACTAAACATATTAAACTTTATTTATATTAATATATTTTCCTTCAGATGCCACGGAACAGAGTATGAAAGACGAAATGTTGCACTGTTTTTTTTAATACCTATTTAAGGCCGGTCACATACAGACGGAATCCCTTTACGGAATTCCTTACATACGTGATTCCGAACGCAGCAACTGCATACAAAATCTATGGGCATGCCACACACATGCGGGATTTTTCCGTACGGAATCTTCATACATTATCAAAATTCCATTCGGAATTCCAAATCGGGATTCCGTCTGCGTGTGGTCGGTCTAAGTTGAATAGTTTAATTACGCGTATATGCCAAATAATATAGTCACGTGGCTGGGGACATTTGTAACGGTGGACAATTGTAACACCATACAAAAGAAAATTTTTGAATATTTCGAATTTTATACAATCTATAATGCTAATAATAAGCTAAAATTTATCGTAAGATTTAAAATTATCACTTGTCAAACAAAGCAGTAATTTTCGTTTGTTTTGTGAAGCTAGAGAAGCTACGTTATTTATTATAAATATTATTTTGTTAAGTTTTAATATTTTAGGAAGTATCTTGTTAATTTGATTTAAGACTGATTCCTTACCTATGAGACTGCACATATAAAATAGTTCAAGTATTCTTAATCAACTTACTGGTGTTTTATTTCATATAAAACTTTTGTTACAATTGACCACACCATGGGTACAATTGTAACACTCGTCTTCGTTCGGATTAAATTGATTTATTACGTTTATCTTATGTATTCAGTTCAATATTAGCAGAGATTATTGTAGATGAATAACCTCAGGTCCTAATTCCACAGATAAAGTATCTTAAAAACAAATAGATTTTACACTAGAGCCCGTCAAGCAAAAAGTGTTACTTTGGCCCCCAGTCTCCCCTAGCAATAAAAGATACAGACTTGCTTCATTCGATTTGTTAGAATACACCGTACCGTCTTCTTTTTTCGATCAAAACTAGATAATGATTTAATCAACTGTGTGTATTCTTAATGAAACTTCTCAATTTCAATTCCATTTCATCTTCATATCGATAAGACCGCGTCAATTCACCGATGTGTATAAGTACCAGGTGTCGGTGAAAGTGAAACCAATTTTGTTTTATCGAATTTCATTTCTATGTTAGTAACCGATATTGCCATCTTTAATATCTAATAATAATCTTTCGGATGCTGAGATGAATTATTTAATAAAATTGTAAGCGTAACCGGCTGTACCTATTAAAAAAGTTATTCCACCGGTTAACAACATTTTTCAATAAGGCCGTATTTATTGAAAAATGTTCTTAACTGCTTGATAAAATGTTGTTTATTTAGATATTCGGTAATTTAATACTAATTACTAATATTACG
Source organism: Agriphila tristella (assembly GCA_928269145.1). Lineage (NCBI taxonomy): Eukaryota > Metazoa > Arthropoda > Insecta > Lepidoptera > Crambidae > Agriphila > Agriphila tristella. The sequence continues at coordinate 38,635,333 of OV743431.1, forward strand.
ATATGTTTTCTATAGTGTTTTCTTCTAGTTAGGAAGATGTTGATGATAAATATTACTTAGAATACACCGTCATTTTTTTGTCGTTTTAATTAACTTAAGGGTGTATTGTACCAATGAAAATAAACATTTTTGCCCAAGAAACATGGGTCGAAAAACGACAAAAAAATTTGGGTCTCCCATACTAACTAGACAGCTAAAACATTTTATTAGTATGGGAAAGTCAAATTTTTTTGTCGTTTTTCGACCCATGTTTCTTGGGCAAGAATGTTTAGTTCCGAGTAGAACACTCCCTTAAGTTAATTAAAATGACTACAAAATGACGGTGTATAATAAGTCTATGTTAGTAAGTTTTTCGGCGATCAATAATTTGTGTGAAGAATTATCTAATCGTGAATTGCATTAAATTGTCTGAAGCTGCGTTGCAAAGCATTTAATTTATATATTTTTTAATACACACTTTCGATCGTTTCCTATATATGACATAATATTTATGACAATTAATCAAACTGCATTAATTTAATAGCAATACAAGTAGAAAGCAAAATTATTAAACGAATCGAAGTTTTTGGAATGGCAAGTTAGGTTAGATAACGAAGACATTCACACCATCGCACTCTAACCCCCGTATCTATAGACGAGTATAAGGCATTACTTGAGTATAAGTCATTACTTAAGTCGCCGTTTTTATACAATAAACAAGAATTTGAATGAAGTAAGAACTGTCAAAAGTAAGAATACTCGGCTAACCCTCGTATCTATAGACGAGTATAAGCCATTACTTGAGTATAAGTCATTACTTAAGTCGCCGTTTTTATGCAATAAACAAGAATTTGAATGAAGTAAGAACTGTCAAAAGTAAGAATACTCGGCTAAGAATTAGTCGCCAATTGCATTACTTGAGAAACGTAGAATGCTCAGCTATCAGTATTTTCAGTACATTTATAGGTTATTTCGTCAACTGTCGGCCTATGATATTATTTTTGAGTGAAATTAATCAGTTTTCGTATCAGAATAATGGATGATATAGATACCTTATTTGCAGGTTTGGATAATATCACTACCGATCCATTGGAAGAAGTAGAAAATAATATTTCTATAATTCAATCCAGAGTATCCAAAATTTATTTTCGTGATATAGACGAAACGAATAACGAAAAACAATTGTAAAATGTTTATACTATACCTAGGCCCTATCTTACTGAAAATGATAATTTAATAATTAATGATAATATTTTAACTATTAGAATAATCTTGTTTCATGACATTTTTAGTCACGGATGACGTTAACGTAGATGTTAATGTGACAAGGTTCCTGCGCATTAGCAATTGGCGGGGATAGTAAAATGTACTCTATGGAGATCGATGACTCAGCGGTTAGTCTGTAAGAATGGACCCATTGACATGACTGACATGACAGTTTCGTTTCTTTCTACGCAAACTTATAATGAAATAAACTCTTCGTTTCTTTTATTTCCAAACATCTGACCAGTCACACTATACAAAAAGCATTAACGATAAATGTTTATTATTTTAATATTTTTTAATAAGATATAATACCAAGTTTTCACTTAAAATTAGTTTTAAATGTTACAACTTCAAATTGAACACAGAATCACACGGAATGTAGAATGGCATTGCTGCCAACCTAATATGATTGTAAGTTAAAAGTATTACTTGTTACTTTTCTCAAGTAAGTAATGCTTTTTACTTGACTATTAAATATATATTTTTTCTCAATGAGAATGTTCTCAAGTAATGGCTTAATGAAGTAATTGCTAAGTAACAAGTAATGACTTGTTTATAGATACGAGGGTAAGAATTAAGTCGCCAATTGCATTACTTGAGAAACGTAGAATGCTCAGCTATCAGTATTTTCAGTACATTTATAGGTTATTTCGTCAACTGTCTGTCGGCCTATGATATTATTTTTGAGTGAAATTAATCAGTTTTCGTATCAGAATAATGGAAGATATAGATACCTTATTTGCAGGTTTGGATAATATCACTACCGATCCATTGAAAGAAGTAGAAAATAATATTTCTACAATTGAATCCAGAGTACCTAGATTTATTTTCGTGATAAAGACGAAACGAATAACGAAAAACAATTGTAAAATGTTTATACAGGGTGGCCCAAACGGTGACACTAAAAATTTTTTTTTTGATTCCTCACATCTAGTTGTACCCGGAAATACCCTATGTATGTTCAGCGATTTTTTGTAGTTTTCGAGCTATGATTTTTTTTTTTAATTTTGAGATTTTTTTACTTGACAGACTAAAATTTTTTTTTTACCGGAAATTATACATCTTTTTTTGAATTTTTTTTTTGTTACATAGACCTCATGACTTGTTCTTTAACACATAAAATACCCAGCTTCCTGTCATCAAAATAAGTTCCAAAAATATTGACCGACAGTAAAAAATTGAGGTAAAAGCAAGTCATAGTTAAAATTTCAACTTTGAATTAAAAATTAAAAAAAAAGGTTCCATGACTTTTTAGTAATTTTAAAAACTTAACAAGACCCTAAGCTTTAATTCTAATTAAAAAAAAGTGGTGCTTAATAGGCTTTTTTTAGCCGAAATCTGCCTTCAAATGTACAAAGGTAATTTATTTTAAAAGCACTCATTGTTATTATCTAAGGTTAATTAGGTTTGATATAACATAATAATTGACATTTAGTATAGTTTATAAATTTAGAGTTCTAAATTAGTTTAGTGGTAGTTAGTATGTTGTCACTTCAACAGCACAAGTTGGTCTTTGTACAAAGAAAATGGTCTTTACCTCCAACCGGTTTATCTTTAGCGACATCATAAATAACAATAGTTCTGGCAGACACTAGAATCACAAACAATAGACTTCCCGCGCGCCGAACAAAAGAAGGGGGACCAACACAGCGTCGTCTATAAGCACGTCCTCTCTTTCTCATCTAGGCCGTCTTGCTCTATCTATCTTGCTGTCTTGCTCTATCTATCTTGCTATCTTGCTCTATTCATCTCATGTCGGTCGCATTCCTCCCTCCTTCACCTCAGTTGTTCACAGCTTTCGCTCGTGTTACTACTACTCCTGGTTTTGTTTTCAATTCTGATACAACTACTCTCGCTTGCTAACTGGACTCTGATTCTTCCTGTGACTGATTTACCTGTGCTTGTGTTTCGGACTTTGATTACCTACCTTGTGATTTGGACCTTTGTGCTGCAACATGAGCTATTCTTTGCGTGAATACGCAGAGATGCACTATTTTTACGGTGTTGCCCAAGGAAATGCTAGTTTGGCAGCAAGGCTTTATCGAGAGCAATTGGAACGGCGAGGAGAACAACGGGAGCATTACCCGAATTACAGAGTATTTCAAAATACTCACAATACATTTATGGAGGGACGAATTCCTGGACGTTCATCTCAGGAAGGAATACCCAGAATGGATCCAGATATTATGGATCAAGTCGTGGAACAAGTGGAAAGGGATTCATCGACTAGCACCAGAGCAATCGCAAGAAGGACTGGTGTACCACGAACCTCAGTTATGAGGATACTGAAGTCAGGTGGGTTAATTTCATCTTGTCTTTAAACCTCATAATTACGCACCCATTAGCTCGCCCACTATGCCCACGTGCTATTTTTTTTAGCTGTAATTATTGTGACTTAAAAAAAATAGCACGCACGTGCTTTATGAGCGACTTTTTGTAGCACGTGGTCTTTTTAAGTATTGAACTCTGACTGAATGTGTATTTGGCAACAAAATAATCACTCGCTAGTGGGCGAGAAAGCGTGGTACATACCAGTGATTATCACTAGCCTACTATTTGGTGAAACTGAAAAAAGACTATCTTACCTATGCTTTGAATTTACAATTTCGGTGTTTTTTTTTTCAGAGGGATACCACGCTTTTCATATCCAACGCGTGCAACAATTGCAACCTGCAGATTATCCAAGACGAGTGACTTTCTGTGAAACAATGCTTCAAAAAACTCAAGACGATCCTGATTTCTTCGACAAAATTTTGTGGACAGACGAATCACGCTTTGAAAGAACCGGAGTTTTCAATATTCATAATTATCACAGTTGGGCCATTGAAAACCCACACAAGGCAAGACCATCCAATTTTCAAACAAGGTTTAGTGTAAATTTGTGGTCAGGAATTGTCAATGGGGAATTTATAGGACCATTTGAATTGCCGGCTAGGTTGAACGGAGCGCAATATTTGGATTTTCTACGAAATAGCTTGAACGGTTTATTAGAGGATGTGAATCTACTAACAAGAAGAAGAATGATATTTCAAAACGATGGTGCTCCGTGCCACTATGCTAGAGAAGTACGAGAGCACCTTAACCAGACTTTTCCGAGACGGTGGATTGGGCGTGGCGGCCCGATTCCTTGGCCTGCGCGTTCACCAGACTTAAACCCCATAGATTTTTTTCTGTGGGGCTATTACAAAGAGATGGTTTACGCAAACGAAACAAACACTGAAGCAGAGCTGCGTCAAAAACTAAGAGAAGCAGAAATAAAAATCAAAGAAAATACTAATGCTTTCCGAAATTTAAAACAAATTTTTTTAAGGCGATGTAGGTTGTGCATTGAAGCGGGAGGGAGACATTTTGAAAACTTATTCGGAAATAAATTTAATTGTTGAATTTGTAGTAATTGTTTTATTTAATATGATTTATCCTTAAAATAACCAAAATAACTATAACTAAATGACATCGATGTTACCGCTTCGTAATAACATACTTTTAAAGGTTGTTTTTAATTCTTTATTCAATAAACAGTACCATTTTAAACTTTATTTTGGTAAGAATCATTTTGTGAATGACAAAATAGCCAATAAAAAATCTTAGAAAATTTCACCTTTGTGCATTTGAAGGCAGATTTCGGCTAAAAAAAGCTAATTAAGCACATTTTTTTTTTAATTAGAATTAAAGCTTAGGGTCTTGTGAAGTTTTTAAAATTACTCAGAAGTCATGGAACCTATTTTTTTAATTTTTAATTCAAAGTTGAAAATTTAACTATGATTTGATTTTACGTCAATTTTTCACTGTCGGTCAATATTTTTGTAACTTATTTTGATGACAGGAAGCTGGGTATTTTATGTGTTAAAGTTCAAGTCATGAGGTCTATGTAACAAAAAAATAATTCAAAAAAAGATGTATAATTTCCGAAAAAAAAATATTTTAGTCTGTCAAGTCAAAAATTCTCAAAATTTTAAAAAATAATTCATAGCTCGAAAACTACAAAAAATCACTGAACATACATAGGGTATTTTCGGGTACAACGAGATGTGAGGAAACAAAAAAAAAATTTTTAGCGTCACCGTTTGGGCCACCCTGTATACCTAGACCATATCTTACTGAAAATAATAATTTAATAATTAATGATAATATTTTAACCTATTAGAATAATCTTGTTTCATGACATTTTTAGTTACGGATGACGTTAACGTAGATGTTAATGTGACAAGGTTCCTGCGCATTAGCAATTGGCGGGGATAGTAAAATGTAGGTACTCTATGGCGATCGATGATTCAGCGGTTAGCCTGTAAGAATGCACCCATTGACATGACATATGACAGTTTCGTTTCTTTCTACGCAAACTTATAATGAAATAAACTCTTCGTTTCTTTTATTTCCAAACATCTGACCAGTCACACTATACAAAAAGCATTAACGATATTTTTTATTATTTTAATATTATTTAATAGGATATAATACCAAGTTTTCACTTAAAATTAGTTTTAAATGTTACAACTTCAAATTGAACACGGAATGTAGAATGGCATTGCTGCCAACCTAATATGATTGTAAGTCAAAAGTATTACTTGTTACTTTTCTCAAGTAAGTAATGCCTTTTACTTGACTATTAAATATATTTTTTTTCTCAATGAGAATGTTCTCAAGTAATGGCTTAATGAAGTAATTGCTAAGTAACAAGTAATGACTTGTTTATAGATACGAGGGTTAGAGCATTCAACGTTGAATGCTCTAAGATCGCACTTCACCTGTGTCTAAGTATAAGTAAGTACCTAACCTAGGTACTTTATACTAAATTATATCGAACACACTCAAGTGAAGTGAGAGTATTAAAGGTCTGTAAAGTGTGGGGAATTTACTTGCTTTTATTAAATCGCTCATCATTATGTAACCCTTGAGGTCACTTTTAAATTTGACGTGCTTTTTTGTCATTTACAAGTGCTTGTAACAAACAGCCTAGACTGAATATTGAATCGAATTTGGAATTTTAAGTAAGAATAAAAAAGATTTTAAGTTTTGTTTCCACTGGTGAAGATGATGAAAAAGTTGTAAAAATCTTGTGGATGTTACGTGAACATTCACGTACCTAACATCCACATGTAAATGTCATTTTTTTCTAATTGCTATTCGTATGTCGAATAAATAGTCAATTTGTTATGAATACTTAACAGACAGGGTCAATAGTGATAACCTCGAAATGTCATTTGACCAGGCTGTGGGCACAAGTCGAACTGTCGGCAAGCGGATTCGAACACAGATTACCTACCGATAATGTTTGTCTTGACTATTTACATAGATTACAGGTTTCGTACGTGAAGATATCTAAAATAATGAGTACTTACTTAATTATTAATTATCGCTGAGGTACCATACAACACTACATTTCGGCTAAAAGTTAGTTTTTCTATCTTTTTTGCTCTGGTATGGCCCCCCGTAGCTTAGAATCTTTACCGTATTTCGCTTATTTCGTAGCAATAAAATTGTAACAGGTAGGTATCAGAAACTTTCGTTTTTACCCGACTGCAAGGATTATGTGTTTTGAGCGTATTGTTATAATGTTTATAAATTAGGTAATTTTTTACTCTACATTTTACTGCATTTTGTATGCCTTTCATTTTTGATCGTGTTTCCATCTTTTCAGTTGACTTGTCTTTGATGCAGGCGGGTTTTCAGTTGTTTTTTAATTTATTTATTTTTTATAATTTAGTACGGATTATTGTAATGGGGAGGAAAAGCGCAATTTTATCCCGATAGGTGGCGTCTGGTCTTGGTACCGGGCCGCCTCAAAGAAAGTGTCAAAACATATGGGAATCTCTTGGAGTATTGCACTTTTTAATTTTATACTGAGAAAATTCCGCATTGTTATGCATGTAACTTGTAAATTATTGGAGTTCATCGATTTCCCAGTAACAAAAAAAAATATTGGGCAAAAAAATATCAAAAAAAAGATGCTTTTCCCTCGATTTTCTCCTTTGCTGAGCCTGAGAAAAATTATAAATCAAAGGGAATGTTTCATGAATTTGATGAAGCTTCGCCAAAATAAAACAACATTTGAATTATAACAGCTTTGTTCTTTAATATTTCAACCTCAGCAGTTTCTAGCATATTTATAACTTGGATGAATTTTATAGGTATATCAAATATGGAATAAGCCCAATATTGGGGCCAAACAGAGAATTAATAGAATTTTATATGCCAGAGTCATTCAAGAATCTTAGAATAATAAAATAAATATGATAAAACGGTTCGTGTAATTTTGGATGGTACAGAAATTCCAGTACAGAAACCTGAAATTACTATTGCACAGAAGGCATCATCAGGCAACTATAAACACGGAAATTCACACTCAGTTGCTTTGTTAAAATTTAAATCATATGCTTCTAATCTGAAATAAAAAGATTACTTGTAAATCTTACACGAAATTTAAAGAAATGTAATGCTTGTTAGCAATTTTTTGTAAGTTGCTATAAACTTTCTTGCCTGTTGTTTTGGCTTTTCTTTTCCGTAATTCTTCTTTTATATGAGCTAAAGTTAGCATTGTTTGTCCGCAAAACCGAAAAAAATACAATCTAAGAAAGTAAAATTACGTAATACACAGTCAAGACAATATAAGCTCAAACTGACAATTGTTCCAAAGAATGAAGCGCCATCTGTAATTCACTTTGCCTTCGCCTCCCCATTGTGTTCTACCCGATGTTTTTATATTTTGGCGTCCGGTAGATTTTTAATGTACCTGAATTTGCTGACATTTTTGTTTCATTTCCAGGACCATAGTCTTAAGAAGAACTCATATCATCAGCCTCGTGCCTCCAGGACTGATTAGACAAAAAGGAGGAATGGGCTGGGTGCAAACTTTTATAATTCAATAAAGCTTAAAAACCTTTCCACGAATGAAAGATGGGGTGATTTTTAACCGACTTCAAAAAAAGGAGGAGGTTCTCAAGTCGACGGTATTTTTTTTTTTATTTTTTTTTTTTTTATGTATGTTTTAACATAGCTTCGTCAGTTGTTACCCGATTTGTACAATTCTTTTTTTAACTCAAAGAACACAGTTCGTGTGTGGTCCCATAAATTTTTTACAGAGATCTGGCCAGTAGTTTTTTCATAATCCTGAAAAATATCAATTATTTAGCTCGCCATCGCACGAGTTTTTATGGAATTTCGGACATAACTTCTTTGTTTATGAACCGATTTAGATGATTCTTTTTTTATTTGAAAGGGAAATACTTCAAGAGTGGTCACAATTTAATTTCATTGTTATTGGACTTCGAACTTCGAAGATACATAAAGGAACTCTTCAAAATCAAATAGTATAAGTAAAGTGATTTAGGTTTTGGTAAGTTTATGGCAATCCAAAACAAACCAAATCATGGTTTGCGATGCAACGTTCTGGACTAGACTTGGACTACGATGACACAACGGAACTCCTCAAAAACAAACAGCGTAAATTTGGAAATTGAGTTCTGGGCATTTTACCATTGAAAATATTATAATATAAAGTTAAAAAATATTTACACGCTGCGCTTACATACCTACCACTAAAAAGTTGAAAATAAAAAAGCTTTTTAAAAAAAATAAAAAACCGCCTTCAAAAAACTGAAAACAAAAACAGCTTAAAAATTAAATACCTCTAAAAAGCAAGAAATAATATTCGAATCATTCGTTACACATATCAATATTAATAAAACACGTCTAATGAAGTCGGGTGGGGCTTTAAGAAAAAAATGAAGTTGTCCTCCAGCCCCACCCGACTTCAATAGACGTGTTTTATTAATATTGATATGTGTAACGAATGATTCGAATATTATTTCTTGCTTTTTAGAGGTATTTAATTTTTAAGCTGTTTTTGTTTTCAGTTTTTTGAAGGCGGTTTTTTATTTTTTTTAAAAAGCTTTTTTTTTCTAGTTTATTATCACGAAAGAGGGAGTTGTCTTCAAAGCAAAATGTGATTTACATTAAACGGAAACGTGTACAGTCCACAGTCTAGTTATCATAGTTACGTATAATCAATAGCCACTTCAACTGAATAGCCTGTAAGTGAGCTCGTGACTTCCTCTAGAGTACTTACACACATTTTCTTGGAGACTTGCCTTACCACTTTCCACCGTTTGCCGTCAAAGCATAATGCACGATACATTTATACTCTTACCCCATTGCGATAAGTCACATATTTGCGATTACTATTACGTTGTCTTGACTAATTGGTGTGGTTTTTTTGTTACGTTCAATAACTATCGGGTATTGTTTGCAGGTGAAGTAAGTACCTACTTCTCACTAATTTAAATAGAAGTTTGTAATGGTAAGCGAGTAACTACAGGTAAATTCATATTGTAATTGCTTTGGTAATTTACTTGCAAGTGTTTAACTTAATTAATTACACCTTTAGATGTTACATCTACTGTTTTTTTCAGTAGAAAAATATAAATATAAATATCAATGAAAATTATTTTCCTCGTTATAATAAGTTGGTGCAACAGTAAAAAGCTTATAATGATTATTAAAGTGTTTCTACGGTGTAATAAGTGGAAAGTGTAAAGACAACAGACAGATTTTTAGGGGTGGAACAAAAGTGGACAAGGCCGAGAATCTTAGTTGTAGAAACTTTTGTTTTTGCAAAACAGACTAAAACTAATTTGGGATGCCCTTTATCTCTGAAAAAACAAAAAATCAATGACCTCCAATCTTTAGGAAGTCACGTGAAGCCGTTAGTCCCAGCCGCATGAACTTCTTTATACAGGGTTATTTATTTGTAAAACACCAAAAACCTCGCAGGAGTAGATTACTACACCAAAACAACAACGTTTGTTGTTCTATGAATTTTCCGAAGACGACGAAAAGAAAATCCACTTTTCATACAAAACTCGATCAGCTGTTTGGACAGACGTTTTTTTGTCTTTCTCGGAAAAGTCGTAAAACAAACGTTGCTGTAATCTAGCCCTGCGAGGTTGTTGGTGTTTTACAAATAACCCTGTATACCTTTTCATAAGAAAAGCATGTGTGTGACCCACCAGTGAGGACTTTAAAAATTGCAGATGATGATGAATCTAGCTTAGACATTCAACCGTGGTAAATCCCACTAGACCGACTTTCCGGTGCCTCGCTCCACGACGCCAATCGATATGCATTGCCAGTTGTATCGTATTTGACTAATGCACAGTCCATTACTATTACTAATGTCACTAACGGTGCCGCGGGTGAATGCACCCTTTAATTTGATTAATTACACTATTTGCTCGACTTTGACCTAAAAGCGACAATAGACGCTTCTGGGTGCAGTTATCTTTCGCTTTGCTTCCTTGAAGATATGGTAATAATGACGTTAGGCAATACTATCAGGACCTGGGTCGTAAGTTCTAAAATTGTTAGATTGGTGTACCTACTTGGACTTCGTACCGCTATCACTAGCAAAACGTGTAATTTTTAGGATTCCGTAGCCAAAATGGCAAAAAACGAAACCCTTATAGATTCGTCATGTCTGTCTGTCTGTCTGTCCGTCCGTATGTCACAGCCATTTTATTCCGAAAGTATTAGGATTACACAGTTGAAACTTAGTAAGTAGATGTAATCTGTTAACCGCTTAACGATTTTAATACAAAAGTAAAAAAAAAATAACATTAAGGGGGGCTCCTCATACATGGAACTAAAACTGAAAAAAAAAATTCCTTCATAACAATACGTGCGGGGTGTCTTTAAAAATGACATTGAGGTTCCTAAGAAGTTTCTTTTCTAAAAGTCAACCGTTTGAAAGAAAAACACTGCCAAAGTGGTAAAATGTGTGTCAACTAAAAATCTAATTTTTGAAATAAGAGAGTGAAAAATCAAAAAAAAAAATATGCTATAGATCTTAATAAAAACTTTCAACGAAAATTGGTTTGAACGAGATATAGTGATTAGTTTTTGAGATATATCATATTTTCCAAAACACTGTGAAAAACAAAGTTATTTTTACAGACGAAAAATTATAGTGGTATTAAATATTGTATGGTATAGGGTAACTACGGAACCCTATGGCGCGTGGCCCGACACGCACTTGGCCGGTTTTTACTTAAACATTTTGCGAATGTTACTTTTAATGATATTGAAGAGTCACAATTATAATATTAAATGAAAAAGTTGCCTATGATTTTCCTTAACTAATGAATACAGAATAGGTAGGTACTGTAAATTCCTCAGACAGTCAATCAATCAAAGGCGATCAAGAAAGCTCTCATGTCTCTCTAGATACAAATATGGACTAAATGTAAGATGGTGAGCGGCGAATGCTACTGATGTTTTAGACTGCATCCACTTTCTTTAGAGAGCATTCGAGAAAGGAACGATGGCAATTTGAATTGTGCATTTCCGTTAGCTTATTTTCTAGCAAATCCATACCTAAAAGGAGACATGGGAACATTTTTATAAACCAGTGCTTTCAAACCTACCAAAATACAATTATGTAATACATATTAAGCTTCAAAAATACTATAGGTACGTATGATTTTATGGTGTTCAAAGAAAGTTCTGGCACCTAATCGAAATTGTGTTTTTACTTAGTTATTGTTCGTCAGTGTCGGCAGTTGACATTCATGTGAAATGGATACCATTTGAATATCAAATTGTGGTTGATTAAAATACATAAAAGCCTTTGTAATGTAGCATTCTGATGATATAAAGTTAAACTTTATATCGGAAGTCGGTTCCAGTCGTATTTGTGGTTGCACGCTAACTGTTCTGATTATTCGCATAATAGGAACACTTGTGGCCGTGGCATACATAAATAATTACAATCAGCAGCCAAATGTCAATTTCCGGATGCATGCAAATATATTAGCGAAACTCGGTTAGTGCAGTAAACGAATAATTATTAACTTAACCCTTTTGTGTTTCAACGAATTGGTTGTCATTTCTATCTTATCGATGATGTATCGATTACGTACAATATTGAGGTATCTGTCAACTAGGACGTAAATTTATAATATAACGGATTTTTTTTAATTTTTTTTTTTTTTTTTTTTTTATTTAAACTTTCAAAACCAGCGTAGCTAACGCAGAGCAGGTTACGCGTAAAAGAAAAAGCTCATGCATCCAAGAGCTTTTACGTAAAATAAATTATTGCAGAATTTAAAAATCTTTCGAAAGAATTAACTGTTTCATAAGACAATAATAATGCTACTTTAATTACATCGAACAATAAAAATATTTTGGTCAAAACACATTACAGGAAAGAAGGTAGGAGAAAAGGATCCACAAATAATGTTTCTCCAATAATTTTATTTTAAAAACATAAAAGAGTTGTGTTATTTGTTAAATGATTGGTATAGGCAGTAAAGTCTTTGTGTTTAAGCTATGCACCGATGAATGTCAAAATATTATTATCAAAATAATCATAACACGCACCATTGTTTTCTATGAATGGTATGCAACTTATCGTAATTAATAAAAGTAGTTTAGAATTACTATTTTATAATTATAGCGTCTGTTTTCACAACCACTATTGTTGGGCTTGGAAAAGTCATAAATTATGAATTAAAATTTAGCATAGATAACCTTTTATTACTTAGATGAGGACTGTGAAAAGTGGGTCTTGTTTGAGACTATCATTTGCAGCGGCCGTTGAACCGAGCACTTGCTTTGTAATTTTTATCTCTACCTATTGTTTTGTCCATCTAATTTCAGGAACATGAAATTTGCAAATTGTTAAAGATAGTCGCGGGGAAATTTGAGCATAATACGAATTTATGAGCTAAAAATTGTTTTGTAACCGTGATTGATTAAAAAGGTCGTATCAAAATAAGCTGTTAAAACATCGGATAAAACACCAATGACAGACGAAGATAAATGTTTCGATAATTTTGATAGTAAAAGACGCATGATGAATCTGAAGTGGTAATGGTTTTATTAGATTGGGCTATAGCTAAATTTGTTGTGAATGAAGATAAGGAGTGTTTGGTCGATAAAAACGCTGCAAACAAGTAAGATGGAGTGGTTCGCGTGACATTAGAGAATATCGGAGAGGCCCTGGTGGTGCCAGCGAGCGAGTTGCGCCGATGTCTCGCTTCAATCACCCGAAAAAATACTTTTGTTTTCGATTGAGTTCCGTGGCAGACGGATACGCATCGCCTGCAACTGGACACTCCGACAATGATGAAAATCCCATTGTTAATTCAAAAATGAATATTTGCCATAGAATACAAAATTCTAGATTTGAAAATTATTTAGAGTTTTGTTTTAGATGTCATGAACTTTGACACCACTAGTTCCTTCGGGGACACGATACAAGGCTTTGCTATAAATACCCATAAATCATACTCAGATGAGTAATTACACTGAATGAATCAATTGAGGACAATATTTCAGTTGTTCAAAACGGGAATCAATAGACGTCAATTGTTACGGTTATGACGTACGCGTACCTACTTATTGCTGCGTATGAGTAAAATTAATCTTATTTGTAAAGTATCTCACTTGATCAGATAAGTTGTCACACCATTGGTGGGCTGCAGTCTTCTTGCCCCCGTTTAGGCCATTGCCCAAATGGGGGGACAAAGGGCCGCCAGTAAACAAGTCATCTGTTATGCTCGCGTCCGAGGTGATCCTGGGGCGAAGTACTGGGGTGTCCTGGGGCCCCACGAAGTCAAACTGGCCATCCCACATGTCATACTCCAGCTCCAGGCTATCCTCCACCTCTACAGCTTCACTCATTTTAGACCGGCTAAACAATCCCGACTTAAACATCTAAAATTCGTTCATTCACTGATATTATCTTTGGATTATTCCAATATTGCACTTCACATAAACTTAAGTAATAAATATGTACATCTTATTCCGTAACTGTAGGTACTATTGACTTACAAGAAGATAAGAATTATAAACTGATATAAAGCTTCAATGGCACTTGGACGTTTGCAGCTCCAAAACAACTTTTTGTTCAATTAATTACGAAGAAGGTGTATCACGTTGACGTAACACTGCACTTTGTAGCTCACTTGATCATTAATTGATGTCACATTTTCTGCACCACATTCACTTCCCATTAATTGTTGTCGTAAACGAGAATCAAAATATCTGGTAAAAACAGATACCGGCGAATTCGATTCAAAATTTTCGACGGTTGATCGGACATCCTTTTTAAAACAAAATGCAGTTAATTTGACGTTCGGTTCCGCTCGACTTGAAGTTGTATTTAAATTAACGTACGTTTCCGAGAAACTTGTTCCAACTTTTTTAACGTTTGATACAGACGTTATTCTGGCTCACGGTCGCGTCAGATACTAGTGGCGGTGGCGGGCGGCGGTCCCCGGCTGCCCCACCCAACTTCATTATCGAGGGACGTCGCAACTGCGCCATACAAATAAACTTTATTCGCTCCCTGCCTGCACATATGCAGCCGTCTGATAGATAGTTCCGAGGCAATAACCCCTTTCATAAGTTCCCCCAGTGGATCTACATCTCGTAATTTTACGGGCGAGGGCCTACCTGATTGCTTGGATTGGACATGCCAAACGGACGCAACTTTTTGATGTCGTCCTTTCGCGAAAAATAAACTTGCGTTGTGGGATATCACGTTTTAGTGTTAGACAATTAAGAAGATTGAGAATAAAAAAATTACTTCATTAGAGGATCATAAGATTTAAGGAATTTACCATGACTTCTGAACATCACATACCAAATAAGGAAAGTACCCGTATTTATTTATTACACATCACAGTAAAGTCCATCCAATAAGTGTCTAGGTATATTACATTGAGCAAAAACCTGCTCTGTTGATGACAAGTAGCTTGAGGACGTAATATTTAGTTAAGATACTACACTCAATTGACTTTCCAAGCGTAGGTATTCTAAAAGAAAAACTACAGTGAAATCATGTACGTTATTCAATTAAGACACTGTAATAGAGACCCAGCAATGAATAGGCGGTTAGAATCGAGTTATTTAATCCAGAAATGGGGTCAGATATTGTTCTAAGCGTGTGAAATTTGACAGAGACTAGAAATGAACAAATATTTCCTGCAGTTGTGTTGTAGAATGTGGCTGCAATGAAGCAATGGGCATAAGCATTGATTGCTTTTTTCACTTTCATGCTCGACTATACGACTCATTTTCTAAACATCTTTTTTTATTTTTAGCTCAGTAATGATGGAGTGCATATGGCTGCCTGTTGCCTGACATTACGATGTAATTAACTTTTATCTCATGACCATTTTAGTTGCTTTGAAGATAAACTTCTGTTTATACTTACTCAAACTAAAATTAAGAAATCAATGGATGGCAATATTTCATATTTATACTGAGTAAGGTTAAATTAAAGTAAAGTAACAAAGTATCTTATAAAATTACAAATTAATGTTATTATGTAACGAAACAGAATGTGTGTAATTCCAACAGGTTAAATTTAAGATGGATAACAGAGAACTGAGAAGAAAACGCCATTATACAATGCATACAATCGTATAGTGACGGAACAATGCGATCTCATACATTTTAATGTAGTTTTTGTAATTAGTAGCGTGGTAAAGTGTTTCTTGCAAATAAATGCCATTCAACTTTACTGGCATGTTTGTAGAAGTGTATGGACTCGATGGTAGCGTGATAGGTGATGTCCAAGCGAGAAAATTAATTGTACGGCGTAATAGTAGCCGTTATGTCATTCATGCTTTCATGTCATTGATTTACGATATTTGTCTCTCTTGTGAATACATTCACTATCGTTTGCATTTCATTAGTTTCAATATTGAGTGTTATTTCCAATTCATAATTTTATTTAAAGTACCTATTAAAAAGATAGGTTTTAAAGTTTTTCCTTATTTCATCTGTCTTAAAATAATTAAGAAAGAATTTGCCTTCTACTTATATCAAACTTCGATCATCTATTTAATATAATAAAATATGAAACAATACTTTATCATGGAAAATTACGTAAATTTTCAGGATTTTTAGTACCTACTATTTTCCAAGACTTTCTAAATACAGTATCTGGATTACGAACCTAACTTGAAAAAAATAATTCATAGACTGATAGTCTAAGAGCGTTCAACCAAGTAATGCTCTAAGTAGATAGTTTTGGTATAAATTTACAATTTCTGGATTACGAATCTCAATTGAAAATTTAATTCAGGTAGTTACGATATGAAGAACAGAATTGTTCTTCAAATTTTTTTTCTACTTTATTAAGTCTAAAGAATTGAAAATACCAAAATTGAAAGAAAAATACTTGAACCATCAACAATACGACATTTCCACATTTTGATGTTGCATTCATGGTTATAATCGATAAATCTTCCCTCATGGTAGTTACATTCCCCTTGAACTCATTAATTCATGGGCCTTGGGGACTCCTGGGGTTGAGAAATAGGAACAGGGAATCCAAATACAGACAGCATAACAAGTGGTCTTAAAATAAAATAATTCAGAACCACTGTCTAATATAAAAAAAACTTATTTTTTTTTAGTGAGAAATACTTACTATTCATCACAGGATCATCAATTACGTCACACGAATTTCATGATTTTTGATCCTCTCCGTCCTCGTTACAGCTGGTCATATTTGTGAGACCACCCCTCTCTAGTGTGACGTCACATATTTTACAAAGAGATAGAACCGATCAGACACTTTATATATTCTTATACTTTACAGAAAGTGTAATGTAATATTTGCAAATTTTAGTTATCGCTTCGCTTTTGAAACATATATGGCATTGACGTAAGGTTTCGTTAACAATCCAATTTAAAATGTCATTCCTAATGTTTCGAAGCGATAACGAGTTGTAAGTAAATGTTGCTTTGGCTAGGGGGGGCCAGATTTGCAAGGTATTACTCCTTGTTTTAAAGTTTTTAGTTTCTGATCTTGCAACTTTTTTCCGTAAATTTCAAGAAAAGTTTAATCAATCATCAAATAGTTTTTCTGTATGAATTCTACTTTAATTGTGTTAACCTGTTTGATTTTATTAACCAAACATCACATCTACTGCATTGTCTGTAAATGTTGTTATTGCCATAATAAAAAAATTAAATTTTTTATGTCACTCTCGATGCTGACTGTACGAATAATTTTAAGTTTTATCGGAGGCACGCGACGCGACCAACCAACTCCTGCTACTCTTACTATTCTGTATAGGTACTTATAAATACTCAAAAATACTGTTTATTTAAGTTGCTTATAGAATATTTTTTTTTATAAAATTTCACGCTAAATATTTGATGCTCAATGAAAACCATTTGCGTGGAAAAGCAGAATTTTCCACTTTGAGTGTACAAAAACATTTGTACGCAGGTGTACATTATTTAATGATAAAATAATAATGCCTTGCATATCATGGTTCCGCATAGATCATCGTAAGACAATGGTGTTACGACCTACGGGCCAGTTCAAGGTTACTTGTAAAATGACAGTGCAAACATGTAAATGAGACCAGAGGACGGAACAGATGTCTGATAGATAGATAAAATATGCGATTAGGTACAGAAAATGTTTTACCATTGAAAATGGTTATCAGATGCAAATCGCCTGAGACGTATTTTTGGCCATATTTCCGAAGATTTTAGGAGGATCGAGATGAAAATAGTACTATAAGTTGAGGAATTTATCGAGACACGTGTGAACGTTTGAATTTTGAAAATCTACTGGGAACTTTTTTGGGATTTTACAAAATTCCAAAAATTCCGGGTTTTTAGGGGGGGTGTTTGTTTACTAAATTGTAAATATTTCGAAACAAAAACCGACTTAAGAAAAAATTAAAAAAAGGGTCCTAGGGTTAGGGTTAGTTTAGCTACCAAATGGCGAAATAGTTTTGAAAATCGGTTAATAATTGTGACCTGTAGGTGGTCCCTTTAGATTTGGAATTGTTGAAAAACGGGTGTTTCCGTACATAAAAAGTGATGTAGCTTTTATGATTATTGGCCGATCGTCATGGTAATAGTGTTAAAAGATGCAGAAGCAGACGAGAAGTGCATTCGTTGGAATTTTGAAAATAGGTTAATAATATTTCGGCTGCGTCGAGGCAGTCAGCGGGCGCTTTTGTGACACGAGGCGGAGCCGAGTGTCACAATCGTAAAAATAAATAGGTACTACCTAGGTAACTTTTAAAATATAATAGGATTTTGCATTTGATTTGATTTTGGTTTTTCGTAAATTTTTGTATTCATTTTCAATGCTCCGATTCTTGCGGGAACTGTAAAATCTGTGAATTTTTAAATATGATGGATTTTGGATGTTCCGATTCCATTGTAAATGACAAGGTCCGTAAGTCCACCTTAATATCTTTAGAGAAAGTATTGTATAATTATCGTCTGATTTTCAATTAAAACATCTTAGTAGTTCATAAAACCTGCACATTATTAAAACGACATATTTAACTAAGTAAATTGACACAAACACATGATTCTGTATGTAAGCCTTATAACTTGGCTCAGCCAGGCGACTTACGTTCTAAGTTAATTACGTTCACTTATACATGAATTCAGGACAAGAACGCAGCAAATTCACTTACATATAAAGAAGCTAAGTAAATGCAGCATTTAGCTATTTTTATTACCATTTGCAAGGTCAAAATTAAAAATTATAATAACAATGGTCTTTCTTTTTTGTATAATAATAGAAAAAAGCATATTGTACGCTTTTCAAGAGTTATTAAAATAATGAAATGCCCTCTCGAGAATTCTATTTTAACTTTTTGCATGAAATCTGCTTGCGAACATTGATTAACATTCATAAATAAATGAAAACAATACGGTCCTAACCTAATAATTACTTATGTCAACAGGTTGTTGTTTCTCCTTAAAATAAGTACCTAGTTTATCATAGTTTTAACGGTGTCATCTCACGTTAATTACGTGTTATTACTGTGATCATAATTATTATCGTCCCAGATCTTTTCATCGTCATTTTTCACACCACGAATCTTCTCGCCCTAAAAACTAAGCTTCTCAGAGTTGGTCTAACTCCTAAATGGGTAACTTTGCCTCCTACCGAATGACCTAATATTCTAGAACTAGATCATTGGTGTTTTAGGAAATATTAATGTTAGATATAAATTTTATTTAGTGTATTTTGGCTGCATAGCAGTGAATTCATTTGCACAACAGATGACTATGAAAATGAGACAAATCTCATGGCATTGTTTCCGGTTCCGTTCTCTACTTTGCTTTGCTGTGTCATGTACGCCGTGTCGATTTAAATAATAAATTCTACTCAAAAGAAATATCAATATTTATTTACGAAGGGCCCTAACCTGAAAATGAACAATTAATATGCAAGTTAAGTTAATATGTTTGCACAACTATGATTGTTTTCGTGTGCCTTTTGATCTAAATACAGAAACGTGTCTAGCTAGATGTCTATAATTTTTTTATGAAAAAATTAAGAAATAAAAGACGAATATACTTACTATGACTACTGTGTTACTTATGCAACATCTGGAACTGGGTTGGCAAACAAAATAATAAGTAGGTAACTGATGGTAGTAAGACTACTATGAAAAACATTTTTTTTTTATAATTATTATTGACACTACAATGGATTCAAATAACACTTGGCACGCCCAAAGATTTAAATCGTCTTTGGGCACGCCTAGGTACGACAGATAATACGTAGATGATTTCTATGCCGAAATTATTATCCCGAATTATATCTCGTGCGTATGTGACTAAAGACGCCATGTGATTAACACATGTGGAAATATGACTATGACGTAGATAGAGGAAGACTTATGTTCAATTAACACATGCATCTAAAGATATTAAATGAATGACGAAAAACTGACACCAATTTTATCCCAAACAGCCAATTAAAACAATAATATTATGTACTTACCGATATACAGGGTTACTATTCCTGGTAGATCTAGATTACTAACATGTGATGTTAAACACATAATGAACAACAACTTTTGTTCTACGTTTTTTTCCGAAAAGACAAAAATAACGACTTTTCGTACAAAACTTGATCAGCTGTTTGGACATTTGTATGGAAAGTCAATTTTTTGTCTTTTTCGGAAAAGTCGTAAGAACAAACTTTATTGTTTAATTTATATATGATGTTAGTAATCCAGTCCTACTAGGATACGTCAAGTTACAAGTAATCCATAACCGAAATACCGAATCGAAATATTGCAAAATTACAATGCAAAAACAAAACTATGATAAAGATGTAAAGTCACGAAATGTAATTAATGATAATTCCACATGATATAGATAGGTTAAGTAATTAGAAATCTGAAAATGTTCGATAATGTATTTGGTTAAATTTTGATAAACCAATTTCGTGAATTGTTATTAGCTCAAATTAAATCAATTTCAAAAATAATAAATTCAAAAGTTCTGATAAGATGCCTAAAGATACAATAATTATAGCTTATGATATAGGTAGCGATAATCAACTGCATTTGATCTAAAACTATACTAACTGCACTGGAAATGCGCAACTAAACAAAGAAATTAATGTACCAAACCCAAAAGTAATACTGGCATGTTAACAACGCTATTGAATTAATTAATGTTGTATAATTGTAGCCTGCAATTAAGTGGATAAGTACGCGTAACAGTGACAGGCAGGTCGGCTGCGTCTGCGCACAATGTTTGCTTTTCGCACGCACCCGTTAGTTACTTTCTGTTTCATGTGACCTTTTTGTCTATGATGTGACTTTAATACCCGGGTTAGATAACCGGGGTACTTATTGTCTAATTTCAAAATCTAGCGCAATAGGGAATATGCATAAGTCACCGATTTTGATGAATTTGAGCTTGATCGCTGCGGACACTTATAAAAATAAGATGGAACAGGAAAAAAAATAAAAAAAATGTATTATTTTAGTTTTATCACACGATGAAATCAGGGGAAAATAACGATATTTTTTTTTCATTTTCGGATATAATGCACTTTACAGTCGGATAGAATATCAAATAAGAAATAATATTTTGTATGACACATATGTACTTAAACGCAAAATTTAGGGAGATAATTGAAGATTATTGGCTAACTCCATATTAAACACGCCGAAACACACCTGAAACGTGATGTGTGACGTCACCGTTTTGTATGGAGCGTTTTCGGCGGGTGCTGCTGCGCGCTAACTTCTAGTAACTATATCACGTGGAAAAAACACAAGAGAAAAGTTATAATATTACAGTTCATTTTCTCAGGCATTATACTTTTGATTAAGATTAAAAAAAAAATTGATGCATATTCCCTATTGCTTTCATTTTGACAATGGGGAGGAAAAGCGCAATTTTATTCCGATAGGTGGCGTCTGGTCTTTGGTACCCGGCCGCCTCAAAGAAAGTGTCAAAACATATGGGAATCTCTTGGAGTATTGCACTTTTTAATTTTATACTAAGAAAATGCCGCATTGTTATGCATGTAACTTGTAAAATATTGGAGTTCATCGATTTCCCAGTAACAAAAAAAATACTGGGCAAAAAAATATAAAAAAAAGATGCTTTTCCCTCGATTTCTCCTTTGCTGAGCCTGAGAAACATTATAAATCAAAAGGAATGTTTCATGAATTTGATCAAGCTTCGCCAAAATAAAACAACATTTGAATCATAACAGCTTTGTTCTTTAATATTTCAACCTCAGCAGTTTCTAACATATTTATTACTTGGATGAATTTGATAGGTATATCAAATATGGAATAAGCCCAATATTGGGGCCAAACAGAGAATTAATAGAATTTTATATGCCAGAGTCATTCAAGAAACTTAGAATAATAAAATAAATATGATAAAACGGTTCGTGTAATTTTGGATGGTACAGAAATTCCAGTACAGAAACCTGAAATTACTATTGCACAGAAGGCATCATGAGGCAACTATAAACACGGAAATTCACACCCAGTTGCTTTGTTAAAATTTAAATCATATGCTTCTAATCTGAAATTAATTAATTCTAATCTGAAAAAAAAGATTACTTGTAAATCTTACACGAAATTTAAAGAAATGTAATGTTTGTTAGCAATTTTTTGTAAGTTGCTATAAACTTTCTTGCCTGTTGTTTTGGCTTTTCTTTTCTGTAATTCTTCTTTTATCTGAGCTAAAGTTAGCATAGTTGTTGTGACATTGTTTGTCCGCAAAACCTAAAAAATATAATCTAAGAAAGTAAAATCACGTAATACACAGTCAAGACAATATAAGCTCAAACTGACAATTGGTCCAAAGACTGAAGCGCCATCTGTAATTTACTTTGCCTTCGCCTCCCCATTGATGTGATTGCTAATTTCTTTGGTATGTTTTTAGACAATAAGTAGGTACCCAGTTAATTTGTCCAAGGTACCCAGACTTCCTTGGGTAGCTTGCTAAGTTGAGCTAAGAAACCAGTAACTTGAAGAAAGGTTTTTTGAAAAAAAAAATCTTATTTTCACTCCAAACTTCTGGCATTATTTACTATTTTTATTTTTTATGTCTAAAGAAATGATGGTGGTTATATTAGCATAAAAATGGAGATGGCAAATAACTATTAATACTAGGACAATTTTAAATGTTTAATAGATAAAAGAGTTACCAACAATAAAGCATTTTTTATCCAAATGAAACAAAATATTATTTTGCTTTATTTTTCATGAACATTATGATTTCACAGATTTTCATTTTACAGAAAATTAATATCAAATTCCCTAAGTTTTTGTAGTTTTTCTTGCAACGGAACGTGACAGAACCCAATTCCCGACAGCCAAGAGTAGGGACCAGCCCCCCTAGCCAAAGTAACATTTATAAATTTTCGCTATCGCTTCGCTTAGTAACATTTATAAATTTTCGCTATCGCTTCGCTTCGAAACATGTATGGATTTGACGTTTTAAAATTCGATAGTTAACGAAACCTTACGTCAAACCCATACATGTTTCGAAAGCGAAGCGATAACGAAGATTAGTGAATGTTACTTTGGCTAGGCCCTCAGACTCAGATCTAATAATAAGATTTTCCAACTTTTTCCCTGACTTTTCATTTTTCCTGACATTTTGTACACCTACATCTACATTCCTAATTCAGTTGACGTTTCATACTCGTAATTTTTTCTCACTAAAATGATTTTTGGGATTTCAAAAATCCCTGACAACTACAGTTTTTCCTTGTTTTCCTGACAAATGCCTTAAATTCCTGACATGTCAGGAAAATTCCTGTCATCTGGTAACCCTAGCCGAGAGTAAAGATCTTTTAAGCTGTGAGAAAATATCAAGTAAGTACAATGAATGTATGTGAAGGATCTAGATAAGAAAACCTCCTTTGATAGAGCAGTCGTCAGAATGTGATATGGTTGACGGCTTAGGCAACAGTTTAACTTTTAATACACAATGCAATTATGAAATCAACGAGATCAAATCTTTAGGGCCGTCTTTTGTTATATAAGAGGTGTCGTTTAAATGGAGTTCTTTAGTTGCATTCGATTACTTTTAGTTAGATCTTATATGATGTTGTACATTATTTACGTTGAAAAACATATAAAATGTAATATAAGTAGTTAGAATTAAGTATTTTGAAACAGTTTTTAGACTAAGGTGTTTAGCGTAAGTATATGTTGTTTTAGTAACGTTGACAATAGTTAGTTAGTCATGCATATCATTGTTGCTAATAATTTTCAGGAAAAAAAAAATTGCACAAGTTACTTTGTAAAAAAATCTTTCGTCGATATTTACTGAAAAGTAATTGTTAGGCGTCACGCGAGCCGAGGGCAGTTCTATCAACTGAACCAATATTTTTATACAGTAAAAAGAGGTCAACGATTTTTGATATCGTTGAGTTCGACAATGATATCGATAGTCTGGTGTCTACTGTACTTGGTAGATAGTAGGTTCAGCGTCTCCTGATATCCTTGACACAGTTCCTGCTGCCCACAGGCCGCCCACCGCATGCGATCGTGTATTGTTTGATGTTCAGAAATTTTACTCGATGCTTTGTTGCCAATTATTCTCTGACAGCAGGCTTTATTAACTCAATGGTATGTTACAATTAGATCGTAGTATGTTTCTGCCCTCATTTCTGTAACTAGAATGCATTGGTAGTGTTTTAATTCAATGAAAATATAAAATGTGAAAAATCAATTTCCCGGTAATATCTACAGCCTTATAAAGCCGAATATGGTAGATAGGGACCATCAAACTGAACAACTTTTACTATGGGACCAACCCTGAAATCGCGAAAAAAATCAACTGTTTCATACATTTTGATATTTTCGTTATTAATTTTTGTACCAAACACCTGGAGAGTCTGTCTAAAAAGTCTGTTTCATGGGTAATTTTAAAGGTAATTTTATTACCCACCTAAATCCCCAACCACCCCACCAATACCCATCTAAATAAATAAATATGTTTACAATTAGAAATTTGACAGCACCAATAGGGTTACCAGTATAAGTTTTTATAAATAATTTAATAATTCCTCATGTAAACAGACTTTTTAGACAGACATACAGGTACCTATTATTATACAAATCTAAAATCATATTTGATCGATTCGTCACTGTTCTGTCACTATTTAAAAGTTATTTATTATTCGACTACCATAATAATGATTTATAGCACCTACAAAAATTAAGAGAATGTGGTTTATCCATAAATTCGGAATTCTGTTAGGACTTGCGCCGACAGAAGTACTTGCCTAAGCAACATGAAAACTGATTCTTGGCACGCTATATTAGTCATAGCTTTAGTCATAAATATTGTTAGCTACTTGTAGTCTGTAGTAAAAAGGACATTGGTTGCGTGCGTACTTATTCAGACCCAATAATTATTTTTAACCGACTTCAAAAGAAGGAGGAGGTTCTCAGTTTAGTTGTTGTGCTTTGTCAATTATAAACAGCTTTTGAAATTCTTTTTTTTTGTTTGAAAGCATATAAATAGTTCCAAGTTGGTCCCATTATCATAAGGTCAGGATCTGATGATGGGATCCTGGAGAAATCAAGTTTCAAGGGAACTCTTCAAATGTTTGGTATTTTCTTAAGTAACTCGTGCATTTGCTTTTTGAATGATAAAACCAAAAATATTTCTTTTGTCGCTTCATGTTTTCAGAAAAATGTCAGTGTAAACTTTGGGAATATCGTTGAATTTTATTAAAGTATATTTACGTATTATTAAAGTATATTTACGTATATTACTAAATATACGTTTTGGTTCTATTGTTCAAAATTATAGTTTTCGAGCCCATTTTCTAGTCAAAGGAAAATTGTCGGTACTAAGGTGCTAACTTATGAAAGAAGTTGTATTTTTTCCACATGTTAGTTTAACTAGTTTTCTGCAAATTACAATAGTTATTAGTAGTATAGTAGGTAAATTTTATGATAGAGCATATAAAAAAATCGCGATTTGCCTATCCTCAAGTCAAGGCGTATTCGCAGCAAAATATTGTCCTAAAATTTTCTAATCGGGATTATATGTGTATATCTTGCCAGAAAAAGAGTAAACTGTGTATGTGTTACATTCATCACCATCATCATCATATCAGCCGCACGACACCCAATGCTGGGTATAGGCCTCCCCTAAGGATCTCCACGACGATCGGTCCTGCGCTGCCTGCATCTACTGGCTTCCCGCGACCTTCACCAGATCGTCGGTCCACCTTGTCGAGGGCCTACCCACGGAGCGTCGTCCGGTGCGCGGTCGCCATTCCAGAACCTTTCCGCCCCAACGGCCATCGGTTCTTCTCGCTATGTGTCCCGCCCATTGCCACTTCAGCTGAGCAATCCTTCGAGCGATGTCGGTTACTTTAGTTCTCCTGCGGATCTCCTCGTTTCTGATTCGATCACGTAGGGATGGCTCTCTCCATTGCACGCTGGGTGACCTTGAGCCTCCTTATGAGACCCATAGTTAGCGACCACGTTTCACTGCCGTAAGTCATCACTGGTCTATGTACAGTCTATGAACACACACTGTTCATAGACTTTCGTCTTGAGACACTGAGGTAAGTCGGACGCGAAGATTTTTCGAAGCTTCCCGAATGCTGCCCACCCGAGTTGGATTCGACGAGAGATCTCTTTCTCGAAGTTGGACCTACCTAACTGGACTGCCTGTCCTAGGTATACGTAATGGTCAATGTGTTACATTACGATAAGATAATTATTATAATTTAGTTTTATTGTTTAAACTTGGCTCTCGGCTTCACAGAAGATTTTTCTTTACCCCGTGCTGTGTGTTTTACCAAAAATACTTAATATGAAGGTATATGAACTTATGATAGGTGGGTACGGTCTATTTCTGCGCCAAAACTATTTAAAATCTCGTATGGAATCTATCATAATTATACCGACAAATTATTATCACATACGATATATGGAACTATTTCGACCACTATTCCAATACAATTACGTTCCTATTTTATTTTCTTGTAAATAATAAATATCATATTAGGTACTGCGCACATCTGACCGGAAGCTGCGCACGCGCACGAGGGACCATTTCCGGGGGCCATTACTAAAGTACCGGGAATGACCGGGCAATGAAGCGAGCCGCCATTGTTTCTGTGTCGTCTATGTTTAACGTAGTCTATGCCCTTCCTTTGGACAATACGACGTTGTGCATAAATAAGGCCATCGAACTAGGATATAGGCGAATGGTGTTGAATTTTAATCAACTTTTTTGTCAACATCTTTTAATAACTTAATAAGTATACACGTATTAAAAGGTAAGATTGTTGTGTACTTACGTTTTATGTGACAGAGAAGAGAACTAATAGATAAAATTAATAGAGACTTTAAGCTTTAAGTCCCATCCCTGATGAGTAACTATTTTTTTTTCGTTCTCGTAAAACTATTATTTTAGGTATTCTTTGTTTGTTTGTAAATAACTAGTTCTTAACTAGTTTATAACTCAAATACAACTAATTTCTTCTTTATTTTAGGGCAAACAATGTATATAAATTAAGTAGTAACTAGATTTTGTTTCCTTTTCGCAAATACACGGGGCGTTATTCTTAGCCTTGGCGAAAAGCCAAACTGACCTTGTACTATGAATAAATGATAAAATCGGTGAAAATAGACTCTGTTATATTATAAGAAATTATTTAACAAGCTTGTAAATTAAAAATAAAAAGGATAGGTAGAATGAGAAAACGAATCGAAATAACATACGGCATACCTATAATTCTTTTAAGCTGCTTCTACAAAATTTGCTCAATATAATGATAAAAAGGCATAGATTATGAATTTTCACAGACAATCGGTGGGAATCAGTAATTTAATTAAACTTTAGTGGAGGTTCCGATGAATATTTTCCTTTTCGAAAATGCAACTTAAACTCGTGAGTAATTAAAATTAGCCCACATTTGATAAAAAGCAAAACGAAGACCTATGTTGCAGTCGCACGAATTTCATGGTTTTCGAACCCCTCCCCCGTCCTTGTCACAGCTGGTCACATTTGTGAGACCCCCCCCCCCTAGAGTAACGTCACATATTTTACAATTTTACATCTAGGATTTGATTTATTTCAATTCAAATGATTTTGAAATGTGACGTCACGAAATTTAGGACCTCTCCCACCCCCTTGTCACACAATGTCACATTTCGTCGACCCCCTCCCACTCCCATAACGTGTGACGTAAAATATTAGAGATTTTCGTTAAAGTGTGGGATTGGGACTGTGGTATCGTAGAAAAAACTTAATAGGTATCTAGATACCTACCTAACTTACGTAGGTAACATGGGTTTTTATAGATATCCAAAGGAGTTCTGAAGCAGGTTGAGATTAAACTTAAAATTGCATAAAATGTGGAGTAGGTAGGTACCTACATTAAAGACATAGACACACTTAGGGTTACCAGTGCCCATAATAAGATTTCCTGACTTTTCCCTTGATTTTCCAGAAAACTTTCTGACTTTTGACATTTTAGTTGACTTTAATTATTTTCTCTCACCAAATTGTTTTACAAATATGATTTTTCATTACTTACACATTTCCTTTTCGCAATTTAGAAAATCCTGAAAATCCTGAAAGTCAGGGATTTTCAGGATGGTCAGGTAAAACCTGTAAACAGTTTTTCCTGACGTAAACCTAAAATTCCTGACATGTCAGGAAAATTCCTGTCGTCCTGGTAACCCTAGACACTCTATCAATATTTAGTTACTGTGTCACATAATTAAATTAGTAAAAATTTTGATTCTACGGTGATAAACGAGTCAGTTTTTTAAGGCTTTCTTTATATAGTTCATAAGACACGCTAGTTTATAAGATGTTACGCAATCAACCCCCTTCTACCCTCTGGCCTCGTAACTTATCTTATAATCTTGTTGAAAACCATCCGCCAGCCACGTTGATCTTATTATAGAAAACGACACTCGGCTTAGAACACACTCATGGTGGATTAGGAGTAATGAAGTATTAAAATAAAGCGTTCTTAAAGAAAGTGATACTATTAAAGGAGCCTTTGGAAAGTAGGTAAGATTACAACCTGTATAACTGGAGACAATATAAAGAAATTAATGCCGGTAGTACTACGTACCTATGGTGCTAAATGACTTAGGTACTTTGGAATTTTAGAGCAATGAATGAGGAGTAGTGTATAATATGTCGTAGGATAATCGTATAAACCGGATCTTTACAAAAATCCTAGGTCGATTGTAAAGAACCGGATAATTGAAATCTAAGATAAATTTTCACAATCGTCCGAGCAATTTTTAGGATCTTTGTAAAAATTCTAGTATGTTTCGGAAAATCGTAAACTTGAATGCTGATTGGATAATCTAAGAGACGATTTATAACAACTTCAGTCTGATTGGTCAGAACATATTGCTGATGGGTTTTGGGATTATTTCGTAATTTTGCTGAATTTAATTCTTCAATTGAAGTTTTAAGAACATTAATTCGCTCGAAAATCCATTTAGGTTTTGCACAACCATATTGACAAGTGTAGAACTTTCTTAGCTCTGTGTAGAAAAGTTCTTTTTAGGATATAACCTCTAAATGGTCTGCATACTGATCGAGCCCGGCACTTGCATAACATTCAATTCACTCACTTCACTCATCGTACTTCAATGTCTCTTGATTGGATGTCAGCTCTCAGATTTTTTTAAAATAAAAAAAACGTAAAATTCGTACAAAACACTATATAAATATTTGACAAGAATCACAACAAAAACAAATTGCCAATCACAGCATCCGTCAGTTCATAAAGATGACATCAGCCAATCTGGATAAGCTGGATTTTTGTAAAAATCCTAAACATTACTCGGACGATTGCAAAAATCTGTCTTAGATTCTAATTATCCGGTATTTTACAATCATACTAGGATTTTTGTAAAAATCCTGTTTGTACAATTATCCTACGACATATATACTACTCCTCATTCATTGCTCTAAAATTCTTATTATATTATTTTCTTCAAAACAGAAGCAATGTTATGTAATAATTAAAGAGTAAGGAATGAAATTGTGAAGTTTTCATTAGCATGGCAAAGTTTGTTAAAAAACCATATAATAAATTTTCACTTAATTATGGTCGGAAAATTAAACAGTGCTTCTCTTTATCTCCGTTTGAAGGCCTATTTTCTTCCTATTTTATCTAATTACTGTGTTGTGTTACTTTTTTCTGAAATTGATTTGCATTTGATAATTTTATTGGAAAACCTTTTTTCCTCGAATTATTCATTCACATAACAGAAAAGTTTCTTAAAGAGAAGTGTTTTTATCTCTGAATTTAGAAAGAGCGAATTTTAAATAATTCACTGTCGAGGAAGGAAGCTGACGATAACATACATCGAAAGATAACAATGACATTACTGAGCCAACTCACACGATAAGAATATAAGACACGGTTATTAGAAAAACGTAGAATTTTACAAGAAATGTGATTCATGTCATGTAAACAATGATGCACACAGAACGATGTCATATTAATTGCGTTTTTACTTTGTCTTACCCAAGTAACATTTTAGGTTCTAGAAAGGTTTTGAAAAGGTTCTAGAACCTTTGTATGAAAATCTGTTCGTAAGTTCTAAAAGGCGCAATAACGTTATAATAACCGGGTGTGTAATGTATGACCTAAATTTACATGCACTAACGATCAGAGGATATAATAACATTTCATATAATTTCATTTGACATACCGATCAAATAATATAACATACGGTTAATATAATTTCACTTGACCTAAATACATGTGATATAAAAATTATTTGACACAATAAACACTTGATCTAATTAACAGATGATATAAAGCACATTTCATATAACATTCATTTACTCTATTCAACATTTAAAATAATTTTATTTGACCTATGATTTAAATGCTATAAAAAACAAGCATAGCCCTAAAATATGATTTCATTATTTATGTATTTTTATCTACACCCATGCCTTAAATGGCAGGGGATAAAGGGAATATGGAGGCATAAAGGGATCTGAAACAGTTAGCTTACTGCCAACATTACAGTATCCCTCCGCTGCGAGTGGTCAAAACACTAACCTAACCTACCTGGTGCATTAAGTTTTTCTTTGTAGCGGGGGGCCTGGGGCCAGCCCCCCTGCACCACCCAGCAAGCATTTTGCAAGCAAGCACCCAACATGCAAGCATGCAAGCAATCATGCAGCATGCAAGCAAGCATGCAGCATGCAAGCAAGCATGCAGCATGCAAGCAAGCATGCAGCATGCAAGCAAGCATGCAGCATGCAAGCAAGCATGCAACATGCATGCAAGCAAGCATGCAATATGCATGCAAGCATTGTGGAGCTCCGCTCGCTTCGCTCGCTCCGCTGCGAGTGGTCAAAACACTAACCTAACCTAACCTACTGGTAGGTGCATTAAAAGTTTTTCTTTATAGCGGGGGGCCTCAGGCCCCCCGACCCCCCCGAGCAGGGGGGCCAGCCCCCCTGCACCCCCCGGCAAGCATTTTGCAAGCAAGCAAGCATGCAGCATGCAGGCAAGCATGCAGCATGCAGGCAAGCATGCAGAATGCAGGCAAGGATGCAGCTTGCATGCAAGCATTGTGGACATTGCTGCGAGTGGTCAAAACTCTAACCTAACCTAACCTACTGGCAAGTTACATGCATGCTTGTATGCTTTCTTGCATGTCTAGTCATTGTTATGTTATAATATATGTATGCTAATAGATGTTAGGACATTAAACATTAGTGGATTTGATAATCAAGCAAGCATCATAATAACAAAAGCTAGTTATTTCTATTTTATAGTAAAAGTTGATTATAACATGTAAAATTAGATCAAATGATATGTATATGAAATGTAAGTTAGATAAAAAAGCAATATATCAAATGATACTTATGGGATATAAACGTTAGAGCAAATGTAAATATGGCAAATAATAATGATGACAAATGAATAATAGGTTAAAAAAAAATTATGTCATTTATTTTTAGGTCAAATAAAAATTAGATGAAGTCAACGTTAGTGACATTGAAATTAGATTAACTGTTTTTATGGCAACCGAATCGCACCCATAATAACCTTGTATTAACCTCCTGTGTGCAAAAAGGGCCCTAGTTTCAGAACCTTTTTGAGTGTTGACACAGAACCTAAATATAACCTACACCACCTTAATTTAACGTTAATATAACCTTGCAGGGCAGCTTTAAGATCCTAAATAAGTCTTGTATGTAACTCTATGACAACTTAAAACCTTATTGATGGACTTGAATAAATGCTATTCCAGGACTCTCAAGTTTTAAAATGTTTCTGTATAAGATTTGTCTACACAGAAACTGTTTATAATGGCCATATAAGGGCGACATTCGCTGACATTATACCAAATTTCAAAATGGCAGGATAAGTAAGTGTTTTATTTATAAAAAATAATAATTAGCTTGCTAAAGTCCAGAAAAATTATAAAAATAATGCGACTGGCACTTTATTGTGACACTTTAGGATAATAGTGCTATATACGAGAAGGGCCTTTCGTAAGATGAAATTTTCAAAGATATTTTAATAAATAAAAAATATAAAATAAGATCATTTGTGAAAAATTGCATTAAAAATAAAACGTCTATTCATATAAAAACCATTTTTTTAAATAGTACAGCACAGGTTATTTAATTTTGCCTATTGAATGAAAATACATTGCTTTTTTGGTCCGATTTTTTTTATGTCAGTGAAAAAACATGGCTGACGTTAGAAAATTACTAGAAAGCATTAAAATTAACCTTTTCAGAACTGTAACAGCTAGAAGCTCTTAATGTTTGCCAAAATAAGAGCTAAAAGTAATATCGCGGAGCTATTTAGAACTACAAGGTTGTTTTCGCAGCTTTAGGGTTATCGCTTGGAGTAGTTCAAGACTTGCAAGTATTGAAAACAACCGTTGAGCATAATAAGTAGCTTTTAAGTTTTGACTGTAGGACTTGCGTTTGACCCTGTGACGGTTGATCTTGTATAGGGATGGGATTTTATCCGGAAAAAACTAAATGTTGGAAAAATCCCGGAAAAATTACGAGAAATTTACGGGTTGCCACTTTCGGTATAGGATGTACCTAAATCCGATTATTTTCTGGTTAAATTGTAAATAGAAAAGGATTTAATTTAAATAAACTTTGAATTTTTGAGACCCGTAAGTAATAAAACTATAAGTAAAAAGACTTTTTAATCGACTTAATAAAAGGAGGAGGTTATCTAATTCGTCGGGTAGGTATATATTTTTTTAAAGAATGTACACATTGATTACTCGAAGACGGCTGAACCGATTGAAATGATTCGAACATTATTACATCAGGTTTGTTCCCAAGTTGATCACATTTGATTTCATGGTTTTAATCTAGGTTCCTATAATAATGAATATACATATATATTTTATACGGATGATCGATTAATGAACCGATTTAGATGATTTCTTTTTCGGTTTGAAAGAGGTTACTTTAAGGATGAGACCATATTTTAATTTGATTGGCACATTTGGCATGGCTTTTGACTGTGAGTTACTTTTCTCAAGAAATGCGATAGAATAAATTGTAATGAAAAAATTTGGCTAGTGTGGTCATGGAGTAAGTCAGGGCCGACGCTATTTTTGATCTTTGTCAACGATCTTCCGGAAAATGTTAAATATGCAAAATGTCTTTTTTTCGCTGATGACTTGAAGTTAAGTTTGGGTATCGGTAATGAAAGTGATACTCATGCTCTACAACAGGATATCGATGCTGTTGCAACATGGAGTCAGGATAACCATCTCCCTTTTAATGAGAGTAAATGTAAAGTTATAACATTTTCGTTGAAACGAAACCTGATCAATGAAGATTATAAATTATATGACGCCCCATTGGTTAGAGTAAATGACATACGTGACTTAGGATTAATATTAGATACTAAATTAGACTTTCATAAACATATGACAACAATGTGCAAATTAGCTAATAAGACATTAGGATTCGTTATTAGAACTGCCTCGGACTTTGACGATATAAGAGTGGCAAAAACATTATATAACGCATACGTTCGTAGCAGACTGGAATATGCTGCAGTTGTTTGGTATCCGTTCGGAGAAAAATATATTCTACTCATAGAGAGGATCCAACGTAAATTTGCTCGATGGCTTTACAAGAAAAACTATGGTTATTATCCATATTTGTATCCGTCCATGTTTGTTTCAGGTATGGTAGATGTGGAAACTCTTAAATTCAGGCGAATAATGGCAGTGATTAGACATTATTTATCTGTAATACATCATAAGGTTGACAGTCCACCAATATTAGATAAGGTTGGACTCAGAGTATCAGGGAGAATGCCGCGCGATGAGGCTGGTGCTATAGCTCCGCGCCGAAATCATCGTCCCCTGGTCCGGCCGGTTACACGCATTGTACGGACAGCTCACGCCCCAACGAACCACGCTTTAAAACTGATAGGTGACATACTTACACAGCACTATGATATTGACATATTTGCAGATTCTTTGACACATCTTGTGACTCGATTTGAAAGTATCGTTAATGACATATAAGACATATAAATCGGGTTAGGACTAATTATAAGTTATATTGTTGGACATATTATTAAAATAATTGTATTTTGTCTTTACTAAGTTTTCTTTATTTCAATTTGACATGCCTAGATAATAATTATTTTAATATGTAAGTAAATTGTTTTTGATTTCTATTGGTCATGAAATTATTGAAATTGTAATTATTTTATTTTTAATTTCTTTATTCTGATTTTTTTGACATTGTTTTATAATTGATTTACTATTTCTTGCTGCTATATTGTTTTTGTAATTGACTTGTTTGTGTTTTGGATTTAGTCTGTAAGCTTACAAGTGTCTTTATATAAATAAATAAATAAATAAAAATAAATGTGAAACGACCAGTCATGCAGCCATAGATTTTTATAAATATTTCCGCATTCTTTTGGAAATTTGATGAGGATGATACCTACGTAGCTTCGTCACCGAATACATAATAGTTTGATGTCGTTTGGAACTTTTGGAAGAGTGAAAAACGTGAGGTTCGGATCCTTTTTATTCGTATTAAGGCATACTATCGAAATCGAACTGCTAATGTGCGACCCAGCCGGCACGCGGTAGCCCTCTGAAATTAGTCCGTCCGGACGGACCCGCTACCTACTTGTAGCTTTGTACCTAAAGCGCGGAGTGCGCCTAGCCTGGCTTCGTGTTTCGTTTCCGTACCATTCGCACTTGTGTTACCTACTTTATATTCTTTAGTATCGACAACCATGGATTTTCTTGTGTAGAATTCTGAGTGCTTTATGAATTGTGATTAAATTAAATACGTACGGAAATACGGAGAATTTGTTTTTTTTCTTACTACAAGTACCTATTGATGGTCAATCGTCCATTACATAGCAAGCAGTGAAACTGAATAGGATCGTTTAAAAACAGACAACTCATTTAATAATTCCACCTAATCTCTCCACCAGTCTATCCTTATTATTTAAATGATAAAATATGAACATATCCGGTACTTATTCGAATTTTTTCCCACTACCCATCTCTATGCAAGACAACTGATGTTTTTGAGGATGCCTCTAAAGCTTTAAAATATTGAATTGACTTGAATCATGCCTTCAGCTCATAAAAATAGCTTATTGGTTTGGGTTTTAACCACTCCGTCCTAATTTGTTTGCCTAGACAACTTTAAAACAGTCTAAAGGTTTTATGTAGGTTATAGAATTAACTTAAAATTGATTTCTACATTCCATAACTTTATGGTTGTATCTAAGTTAAAAAATTTACCTTTAGCTCCCACTTTAGCATAATGCTAGCCTTTCCAAAACTTAATCAGGAGTCTACGAGAACTACAAGATCCTAGGACTATATCCTCCTGAAACACAGGTAAAATAACGTAAATATAAACTCCTGTGAGCAGCTTCAAGGTTGTAATTATAAACAATTAGTTTTAGGACTTAAAAATCATTTTCAAGTACTTTATATGACCAGATGGCACAGCATTAACCTTTTTAAGTCCTTAATAGAACCTAAAGGCATTTTTTACAACCTAGGCCCCAATGAAATGTTACTTGGGTAGTTACCTAAGTCACTATAATAATTGATTTATGATCATTTCCTCCAAAGGAGCGGTCGATTCCGCTTTTTATAATGATTCACTCCAATATAATTAATAATATTATTATTCATTTCAAAAGATTTCTTAATGATATCACGATATTCACGACATGAAATGTATAATTTTTTTGTTAACTTTGCAACAATTTATCAGTGGTTCCCAATTACTTTTTCTACGTAGGTACCCCTCGAAGAAAGACCTCAAACTATGCTCAAACTGGAGTAGGTACCTACTAGGGTTGCCAACCCTACTATATAATATAGTATTCCTACTATATTGAGGGCTCACCTACTATATTTTTTGAAAAAATATATAGTAGGCAAAACTACTATATTTTTTTATGTGAAAAAATTAAACAAAAATAACAAAAAATATTACTTTTATGCACAAAAGTAATTGCATAATTTTTTTTGTGATAAGACACTTGTCTTTGTCTTTATGGTTGTTGAATAAATTATGAAAATGTTAGTATTTGCTTAAGTATCTATGAAAAATGCAACTTCTTTAAAATCCTCCATACAAAACGGAAAACTACTATTTTTTTTTTACTTTTGCGCTAACTACTATATTTTTACACTAAAAATCTTGAAACTACTATATTTGATCCAAAAAAAGTTGGCAACCCTAGTACCTACCCCTATTGCAGCAGGAGTGATATATAAAAAAGGTTACCTACTGACAACCTACTGATATTCAAGTTTTTTTTAATGCACAACGGGGTAGATCTTGGCCTTCACCTGACCTGATGTTAAGTGAAGGCCGAAGGTGGGAGTGCACTACACCCGGATTCCTCATCAATGATGAACTGGATATCTTACCTCTAACTGCCGGAACACATTTTTTTTATTGTTGTTATGGCGTCGGACTTAGGTAAGATTGTGGTAGCTAGTTAAGTACCTACTTAAGTAAGACATTTTTTTCACGTACCCCCTGACGCAACCTGACGTAGGTATCCCTTGGGGTACGTACGCATAGGTACCACTAATTGGAAAACACTGAGTTATACGATGCAATGTTAAGTTCAACGAGCTACCTACATGCCGTAATGAAAATTGTTTAAGTGCTGAAGTAGTTTCAAAAGATTTGTTAAAAAGATAACTTACCTTGTAATTAAGACCTTGTACGTCTTCTTCCAGCGAGACATCTGAGTACATGTCGTCCGCCGGCTCCCCCCCCGACCCGCAGCCGGACGAGTTGAAAGACGACGACCGGTACAATTGGCTGGAACAACAATCATCACAAATTACCACCTTTATTAGTCTAATTATCTCCTAAATTAGTGACGATAATAAGGAAGGTCATATAGCGCCATCTAGTTTAAGTCTGTGAAACTATTGACGTTTGGAACAAGCGGCCAAGTAGCAAGCAACACAGTGGTGTATTAGTTGTGGAAAGATGTAATAGATGGCGCTGTAACATTGATACTACTGCTATAGATGGCGCTCAAGTCGTTAGTTTTCCACAGTTTTCCATTTTGAACTTTACTATTTTCCAGTCGTACTTTTGTGAAAAGGAAAGTGAAAGTAATAATTCAAGTACATGTTGCTTAAATGTCTATTTGGGCTTGAAAAATAGCGTAGCATATTTACCTTGCTAAGACATTGGAGCCAATTTGTCGCTTCCCAGAGCTGAAACAAATTAACAATTTATTAATATATAAATTATTATTAATTATTAAAGAAAAAATGTGTCACAGTATGAATCGCATTGCTTAATCGCCTATAAACCGCGATGTTCCATCCTGCTGTATACTTTTATAGCTGATCCTGATGTAAGTCACGCACGTAACTAATAACGCCGGTAAAATATGTAAGAAATATTTCGATTGGAATACCTACGTGTTCAGTTGAACTATTCTGTAAGTTTATTATGGCAACACAACAATCCAGTCTCTGGGAAAAATATTTTGCCATTTTTTTTAAGTTAGTCAAAACTATTAACACTGTAATGATAGTCATTGCTTAAATGCTAAAACGCTATGTTGAGCTTTTGCCTTTTATAACCAAAATCTCAATTTAGCTTCACCAATAGAAAGTAGGTAGGTAGGTAAGTTTCCATGCTTATCTGGAAGTTAAAGAATTATGTCTGGGCGCATCCTGGAGACAGAAAATTTACTGTAGATTTTGGATTTTACTGCTATAAAAAATAAACACATTCGTTTGCAAGTTTTGGAAGTCGAATAAGTATATTTCTTTCATATAGGTATCATAGGTACTATTTTTGGAAGATGACAATATTTTTTTAGTTATTTAGTCACCGATTTTGTAAGAGTTTAACTTTATTATTTGTCCTTTCAGGCTACATATCATACATACATATCACAGTTTCCTGCTCGTAATTGTCGGCGAAAGAAGGAAATATTTTTGCAAGTAACGTGGCTGGTTAATTATTTTATTGTTGAGAGCGATAACTCAAGCTACATTTTGTTACGTGAACACTGCGATTACGACTGTACGCAAGACGTATTTGAATGTTAAAATAAAAAAATAGTGTGTAATACTGAGTTTAACCATTCAAGTTTAATTTAAATTCAACAACAGCCTGTTTAATTCAGAGTTTGTACTTCGTCCTCGGACGAATCACCTGAGGCCGTACAAACGAAAACAGTTTGCATCAACTCATGGTATGTACCATGGGCAACAGCGTCGCTTAACCACTGCTAAGGTTAAAATCGCTTGCACGCCGCGCCCGCTGTCCCATAGGTTTAGTTCGTGCAGGGGCGATACGCGCGCACACAAATTTTGTTGCAAACTGGTTAAGCGACGCTGCGCTGTTGCCCATAGTACATACCATGAGTTGATGCAAACTGTTTTCGCTATCATAAACTATTATGTTCTCTCTTTCAGTCGCATTGACTGTGAGCAGTATATCCTATAGTTTACGGTAGCAAAAACAGTTTGCATCAACTCATGGTGGAGCAGCTACGTGGCCTGTAGTGCAATTCTCTAAGGAACGCTTTATGGCTGCCTTGATTGCTGTGATCACAGCAGTCACAGCCCCAGCATCGTCGGCTGTGATCACGTCATGTTATCACGGAATTCACTAAGCTCTGTTAAGTAGCTCACTGACGATCTATAGGCTGCGTAATCGCTCTGCTGTTTTCTCGGCTGTGCTAGAGGTGACATAATTTTGTTTTCAGAATCGATCAATTCTCGACTAGTATATTTTGGCTATTTTCTTACAATAAAAGTAATGTTAACAAAACATTAATGTATGATAAATGTAAGCAATGATTCAATACTTATACATTATTTACCAAAAAAATCCATGAAAACTTCGAAAATACATTAAGTATGAAAAAAGTTTGCACTCAAGGCTTTTACAATATTTGAGCTTAGAGAATTGCATAGCTGGTCATTGGCGTAAGGCTGTTTCAACGGATCGCAGCACGACACTGCTCTAGCTCCACCGAGCACAACACCCCGCCAGGAACGGAAGTCGTCTGGGTTATTTGTAAAACACCAACAACCTCGCAGGAGTAGATTACTAACATCATAAACAACAACATATTTTGTTCTATGACTTTTCCGAAAACAGACAAAAAAACGACTTTTCATAGAAAACTACTATCAGCTGTTCGGAAATTTGTATGGAAAGTGGTTTTTTTGCTGTTTTCGGAAAAGTCGTAGAACAAAATTAAATTTTGTTGTTTACGATGTTAGTACGAGGTTTATTTATTTTATTTATTAATATCTATTGCACAACAATACACAGAGTAAGGTACAAAGGCGCACTTAATGCTAAGAGCATTCTATACTAGCCAACCATCAATAAAAAGACATTCATGAATATGCGGTAAAATATATATAAAAGAGTTACGTTAGAACCTTAATTTTAGCAAAATTACCAAATAATACATATAGGTACCTACATAAAAAATATAAGAATAAATAAACCTTAATATATAAATACATATATTATAAATACATATTACAAATATATAATAAAAGGTTGTTGGTATTTTACTAATAACCCTGTAGTATACCAACAGTCATATATATATTTTATCAGTTCACTTGTATTATTAATCAAAATACTTATTCGAATTTGTGCAATGATTACCTACTTAATACTTATTTTGTCCACTTGCTTTAATCAAATTTAAAATATTAGAAAGCTTAAGTGCTACAAGCATATTATCTGCTTTTAAATGTTCCGAGTTTTTTAAATTCATAAAAATAATCTTCTAAAAGCCCTATAGATACCTATGAGTTTGTTGCTTGTGTCAGACCATCGACCTTCACAAATGTTGCAAAAGCCAATTGTTGAAGCACAAAAACGCACTTTAAAATCGTAGGCCGTAATCTTGCTGTAATTTGGTTTTAAACTAAGTTAATCATAGGTCTTTGTTGTTTTATTGCGACATAAATATAAATAACTAGTCGACCCTGTGAACTTTGTATCACCTACATATATGATTATATGATTATAAATTTTACCTTGAGAATTTTGAGAACCAGCGCCATCTGTTTAATTAGTTAATAACAAAGCAACTGAATACTAAAACGAAGGCAATTTCACCGAGTGCTTTTTATAATCTTTCAGAATAAAACCTTTTTAACAAAAGTTAGCGGTGCGATTTCCATACAAACGCTGTTCTTTGGGTTCTCTCATTTTTTGTTTCTAAACCACTTTATATGTAAATAATATGAACATAACATTTAAATAAATTCAAATCGATCAAGAAGATTTTTTTGTAAAGGTTGCTTGTTAGGTAAACTAAATATCTAGAAAAGATGATAGAACAGTATATTAATTATATATTTTTTTTATTTAGCTGTGCATATCTCGTGGGAGATATCTTAAAATTAAAATAAATTGTGCTATGTGTTTTGAAGATTTGTTAGTATATCAAGCCCTAAGAAATATTCGATAGGTGTTGTTGAATCTATAAAAACATTCATGAGTGGACATTAAATCTTGATTTATTTGACCAGTATAATCCCTGCAAAATATTTTTTACGTAATTTTTGCAATAAAGTTTCTACGAACTAATTATATTATTCAAATCACGTAGAAGGTCCATGGGGAGTGTCATAGAAATCGTCGGCTAGGAGACAGGGTGCGCGGGCGCCGTGAAATTGACCAAGAAAGTGCGCACCATGCACCGCTGAAGACCAATGTTACTATTTCATCGATTGGAAAACCATAACTTATGTGAAAATATGGAATCGATGATTTACTTTGTCACTTTTTTTAGTACTCTTATTTATTCTGTTCTTCTTATGAAAAAACTAAGTAAGTGTAAAAAACCATGGCACTGAAAGTAAACTAAGATACACGTAATGCACAGTCATATAATGTCTCATTATTTTGTGACAGTTGACTACTTTACTATTACTATACTTTACTCAAAAATGCTTGTAATATGGCCATTATTTTGACAACCTTCTTTGAACAAAGTCGAGGTTGCCGCGCTCCTCCGATGGTGACGCAACAAAGTTGTATGGGATTTCATTATTGTCGAGTTTTAGCCACCAGCAATTTCGTTTGAGAATCCATTATTGTCGAGTTTTGTTTCAAACATAGTTGGTGAAAAAAGTACATTGTACAACCCGCGCAGATAAAGAATGGGATTACACTGGACCAAGTCTTGTATAGTGCTTTACTCAAAAATGTCAAAAAAGTTAAAAATGTCATAAATGTCGAAAATGTCAAAAATGTCAAAATGTCAAAAATGACAAAAATGACAAAAATGACAAAATGTCAAAAATGACAAAAATGACAAAAATTACAAAAATTACAAAAAATACAAAAATGACAAAAATATCTAAAATTTCAAAAATGATAATTTTGGTAGTTTTTGACATTTTGGACATTTTTGTCATTTTTGACTATGTACTATTAAACAGGTACTTACTTAATTTTTTAAAACAAAATGAAATCTTCTTTCAGTAAAATTTCATATCTTCAATATTTAAGGTACTTTCCCTCCATGTGGCAAAGTTTTGGGACACCCTGTATACTATATTCGTTATGTATGTGATGTTGTCAAATAAATAAATAAATAAATAATTTTATTTTGATATCTTCAAGCATATTGTAGACCTTAGAGTAAGACGGGCTTCTACAGAAAGAGAAGCCATACGAAGCGTTTCCCCTCTGCCGAAGTACAAGCCCAAATGGGCATACGCGTTAGTAAAACCAGTTGCGCCCGGATTTCTTTCTAGACCGAGTCCAGTCGCGCATGTGAACGCTGCTCTGTTTAAAATGTCGAATTGATGAGTTTTTTGCTGTTAAAAGAGATCTTGAACATCAAGTATACAAAAAGACGGTTTTACATTTCACATAAAAGTAATTTTTTATCGTATTATTGCTATTTGTTTACATTTAAACATTAAATTCGTATATTTTATTCTTGATTAGTTGTCAAATTTGTTCAGTGACATCGGGTCTGCTAGTCCATGGCTCGTCCGTACAAATTTCAGATCTGTCGCTAGATAAATCCGAGTTCGCGCCGATGGGCAACTTAGTGATGTTACCGTTAAATAATGTTTGTCGATAAAGTGTTGGTCAATCTGGCCCTGATTCTGCGCCAAATTCATTTGCGAGATTTTTGCATGATGTGAGCGCGACAGATATCGCGAAATAAATGTCGAAATAGTAGATTATACAACAAGTGAATAAAAAGGGAATTTAGTTCGAGGGACTAACGGCCGTCTCTCGAGCAAGATAATTAGCTGAATAGTAGCCGAAGATTCAGCATCGCTCTGTATAACTTAAAATCGCTTATTATTCACTCTTATGGTTGAATTAAACGCACTTTTTAGAGTGGCGATGGTAAAAAAGCAATTATTCAATGATGTAACTGTGATCAACGTTAAGACGGGGAGCGATCACCGATTGTTGTAAATTCAAATTGTTGGGTGTGCAGATGGCAGTACTGTCATGGAGCGATGTTCAGTGTCAGCAGCCTGAGCCCAACTTCCCTGGGTACACATTAGTCCCAACCCAATCACCTACACTCTCGAGCTTTTTGTATAAAGCTCGAGCGTATAAAAATGACCTCTTTGTTGTTATTCACCCCATCGTAAAATGATTGAGTTTGTAACCTTTATTCCTTTTTCCGTATCGATATTGCTGCATCGACAGTTGAGGCCAGCCCTTTATGTCAAAAACGTGTCATATTTTGATGTGTGACTCATCCGTACACAATTTTTTGCT
Organism: Agriphila tristella; assembly: GCA_928269145.1. NCBI lineage: Eukaryota > Metazoa > Arthropoda > Insecta > Lepidoptera > Crambidae > Agriphila > Agriphila tristella. The sequence continues at coordinate 38,678,146 of OV743431.1, forward strand.
GTTTTGTTTTATTTTTTATGTGTGAGTGTCGTCATTACAGTGTAGTTTTTGTATGTGGGTATGCGGAACTGCACTTGTGTGCATTTTCCCCCCCCGCAAAAAATGCCAGAATAATTTGAATAGAGTAATATCGCTAAGGCTTCTCCCTTCGTGACAAACGAAGCCTTTTGTTGCTTAGTTTTTTATTATTTCTAATCCATATAAGTAAGTAGGTATGTGTGTGTGTAAAAATCATAGTGAGCACATAGTGAGTAGTGAAAGTGCGTGTATCATTTCATGATAAGAGATCGGGCTAACGCAAATAGACTTCAAGCTAATAAAACAATGTGGCTTTCAAAGATGGCCTTATCTTGATGAAAAGTACATATTCATTGTAATTGGCAACGGTATTGTACTGTTAACTTATTTTATTTGAAACACGAAGTAGGTTCTCACAATGTGGTCATTTTCGCGCGAATGAAGTCTAGGAGGAAACATATAGCTAACTGTTAAAATAACTTCTAAAAATAGTAAGAAAACCCATCTCATTATTTTTACATCTAACTTAATGAGGGTTTCAATTATTTAAAGAAGACTTATGGCCGAATACTCAAACGCAACTTAACTTTGAGCGGCTCTCAAACAGCATGCTGTCTTTGTCATATCTTTGACATTTAATGCGACAGGACGACGTTTGAGAGCGTTTGAGTATTCGGCCATTAGACCATTACCTAATAAATAAGTTATGTCCACCTCCAAAATAAACTGCATTTCATAATTTTCAGTGCGTAATAGTAATGTTACATCACATGCGTACCTAATGATTTAGGCACAGTCCGTCTCAGATGTAACTCATGTAGCGGATGGCTTTAGTACTTTGTCACATTAACAACATTTCTTGTTCAGAAGTTTAATTCCTACTGCAAGAATGGAACAGCTAGCGGATATGGTACTTAAGTATACATCAACTTCACATACCAACTCTTAATTTTGTAGGCTTTAATACACGACTAGTTGTAACTGGGTTAATTTTATTTATGTGGAATTACTGTCAGTTACACACTTAAAGAGGCAATTTTCTTCGGTTTGTGCGTAATGCTTAAAGTTTTTCTTGTTTTTGTAAGAATAAAGCGTTGTTGTGTCAGAGAAATCATTAAAAAACATTAACTATTAATATCAAAACTTTAACTTAACTATGGTTAGCTAGATTTGGTTACCAAAGATAATTTATTACTCTTTGCGATTTAGAATGTTTAACAAATGATTTCTCAAAGTTATTAACTTAATTAATTGTTATGTTTCCACCGTACTCATAATCATTAATAAACTAAACCTACATACGATGTATCGTAATGAGAAAATTTTCTTTGCTTTCACGATTTCACATTACATAATCAAATTAATATGATTTATACATTGTAAACATTGCGAACTGTTATTTAGAGAGGATGTTATTGATGGTAAAAGTAAACCCTTCACAAATAATAATCAAGAAAACTAGTTAAACCAACCTACCGACGGAAACATAAAACTTTTAATTACCAGTTAACTAACCATACAATCTAAAGTTATTTATAATTGTTTTTTAATATAAAACCATGAGTGCTTATAAATTCCCATTGTTATCAATTCTCCTAGATAACGTTGAAAAAATCTCATTGCGTCACTACAGCGAGGCCAAGATAAATAACAAACAAAAAAAAAACAACCGATATGAGTCACTTTTCGCGTGTCCAATTATTGTACTGTAGTTACGTGAACAATGGAATGGACAATTGGACACCATACATAAACCCATGCGATGCGTGTACACACCATATTATACATTATAGTGTGACATAAAATAACCAGCGAGCAGACTGGTTACGACATTTTTACCGGTTGCTGCAATACTTTTGACGTTTAATATATTAATTTGTTGCATTAAAAGGTCGTGGTTGTTGGAGGTTCGTTAGTTTTACCACAAACCATACAACAAGTACGTTTTTAATATAATTTTAATTAAGTGCAATAACCAGCCCTAGTCAAAATCAATTCAAAATAATAACATAGTTTCTTTTCGAAAGACGTATGGGAATGGAATTGGTCGTTTTAACAATATTATCCCCGTCAATTGGTAATGCGCTGGAACCTTGTCACATTAATATCCACGTTGACGTGATCCGCAACTAAAAATGTCATGAAACAAGAAAATTCTAATAGGTAATCTAATATATTGAATTATTATTTTCAATAAGATAGGGTCTAGGTATATGAAAATTTTACAATTGTTTTTAGGGTTCCGTACCCAAAGGGTAAAAACGGGACCCTATTACTAAGCCTCCGCTGTCCGTCTGTCTGTCTGTCTGTCTGTTTGTCACCAGGCTGTATCTCATGAACCGTGATAGCTAGATAGTTGAAATTTTCACAGATCGTGTATTTCTTTTGCTGCTATAACAACAAATGATAAAAACAGAATAAAATAAATATTAGAGGGGGGCTCCCATACAACAAACGTGATTTTTTTTGCTGTTTTTTGGTACGGAACCCTTCGTGCGCGAGTCCGACTCGCACTTGGCCAGTTTTTCGTTTTTGAGGTTAAAATCATGGCCACCAGGCGCATTACCAATTGACGGGGATAGTAGTTTTCTTATTGACATAAGAAAACTATTGTAGTATTGTAGTCAAGTCAATCCCATATTTCAATAGCGAAGTTTGTTATTGGTTTCAAAAATTGGGTAATTACAAAACCGGTAATTGTTACTAAATAATTTATAAAATGACAAAAAATAAAACCAATTTCAATCATATACTAAATTGATGTGTTAAGTCTTGAGATTTTCATCAAATTCTGCCTCTAAAATGATTATGAAAGGATTGTTATTTGGAGGTCTTGTCTTCCTGTGACCGCGGCCCAGAACCATTAGGAAATAATAAATAATTTTTTTTTATTGCAAAACAACACTCAACCCGAGAAAATAGAGTAATAAAAACGCGCACTGAAATAATATGAATGTTTGTAGATGATTATAGATATAGATACTTTGTTTTATAGGTTATTTTTTCACAAAACCTTTATACTTTATTCTGGTATTCGTAACGAATCGAATAAATAAATTATAACAACTTTACTACTTTGTTATCCTGTCGTTGATGTCTTTTCTATGCAATTTAGAGTAAGTTACTATAATTTTAATTATTTTTGATTTTCACAAGTTAAATATTATCAAATATGTTTTATAGAAATTATTAAGTGTATAAACTGCTGTAAGTCCAAACGTCTATGATCTGAGTGTTGTTGTGTTGTATTGTGTTGTAAAAGTCACTTATGATACTTTTGTGAGGTAAGAAAAATAAAACAAGTATATAAAGCATTTAAATTCAATTATAAATTAATTCTTTCTTCTTGGTTGTCCACCACACCCAAGTAGAATTAAAAAATAATTAATTTCAAACATTCACCCGTTCAATAGTCTGAGCTCACAATTATGGTAAACAATAACAATTTAGAACAACAATCATTTTTCAATAACATCAGTCACCAGTCACCAGTGAGTTAGCAAACAAAGTCACATTGATATCCTCATTGAATATATGCCGGATGGTGGTGCTTTGCATAAAATTCCAGCCAACATTATAATGTTAATTCGGTATGCTTGCATGTCATCGTTAAATATTACAATACCTAGTTTAAAAATTCTAACCTGTAAGGCCGCTTTCTGTAATGCATGTAAACACCGTTCCGCTCCAGCTTTGCGAGAAATTAAAAACAGCCAGTTAAAACTATGTTGGTGGTTTTGATAAATCTTCTGGCATCACAAACATGCACGATCACATTTTAAAACGAAAACTTTTCACAAATATAAAACACACTTTTTGAATTTGAGTTTGAAAATGGAATTCGTAATTATTTCTTTTTTAGCACGTGCGTGGACGCGCAGTGCTTTGCAGTCTGCGGATCTGTCGAGTGGTCGCGCAGCACTGACGCATCAACCACAAACAAACGCAGTGGTCAATGAGTGAGCTCGGTTGGACAGAGGTAGCCATTAATTATCTACGAACGCAAACTGGTAGCGTTGCCGTTATTATATTATTAAGCAGTCCCCGATGGGCTGGCATTAGTCAGCTGCTACCACGCTGCTATTATGGTTAGAAAACCTTTTTGGAAATGGTATGGTGTACAAATTTCTCTATACTAAACTCAAACGTTAGTTGACCCTCATATTTCATCCAGAGGTGACATATTTGACACTGCACCCAATGTAGTTTTATTTATGCATATTTTTTTGATAAATATTTGGTGGGTTAAACGCTCAAAATGTCGATTTCTTAGTCAAACATTTTTGTTAGGTCGATCTCCTTAAAAAAAAATCAAAATTCAAATTATTTATTCAGGATATCATTTATTCAGTCTAGGCTGTTACAAGCACTTGTGAATTATAATATATCGAGTGTTCCGGCTGGGTAACAATTGATAATAAATTTGTCATACGGATGTTTTCAAACAATTTTAGGCTTAATTATAAGTTTATTTATATTTTTCATTACTGAAATTAATATCTTCGCAAAATTATAAGCATTTAAATAAATCGAAAGTGATTATTTAATTTTATCAACATATTTATTGGTTTCCGGTTGAATTATTTGACTGTGTAATGGTTAATTGTTAATTTTATTAAAACTATTTATTTACCATTTTATATTAATGATCACAAATATTATGACGAACTGTAGTAGTGTAAAAATGTTAAGTAACAAATTATAAGATTTTAGTGCACTGATTAAAAGTATGTAAATTGACGGAAGTGTATTTGGCTTTAGAGCAAGGTTCATTTGTTAAATTTATAGAAATATTTAAGCACACTTATGAGCGTGATTCTATTTCAATAACTCTTACTGTCCATTTCAAAATTGTGTTACGCATGCTTTCTTGGAAATTAATGTTTTACAGTTATTATCGAGATAATAAGTAGTGAAATGACTATGGACAGTAACGGTGAAAGAAGTCTCAATTCCCGCCAAGAATAAATGTATAAAAGTGAAATCGAAATAATGTAACGGGTCAGTCTGATTTTGTGCCTCGCCGAATAATAAGATAAGTATTGAATACCTGTGTTACATCTAAGATGTTATTCTGTTCAGAACACTCTGTTCATTTGTTTGATTGAATGTGTTGTTTTATTGGCATTTTATGCAATGTTCGTTAGAATGAATAATAAAGACTATTTGTTATTTCATTGTAATACAATAAATTTAAAATAGAAGTGATTACAAAAGTAAAGTTTAATGGTTTATTCATGATGATTAATGTTTTATGATTCGTTTATTGGCTATGCTATTATTCACTATGAATAATAAAGTCTAATGTGTTGTTTTATTTGTAACACAATTTAGAATGTTAGTGATTATAAAAGTTACTTTAAAATATAGTGATTGATAAGATTAATTATATTTTCTTGTAAAATCTTGGTAAATCAAATATTATAGTGATTAATAAGGTCTAAGATGTTGTTTCCTTGATAATGCGAGTATTGCTTTTAGTTACTCAAATATATCCTTGTTAAACAGTGACTTAGTGCTTTTAATTATGTATGCCTGATCCCTTAATTTTAACAGAATGTCACAGAAGCTACGTTTAAGAAAAAGTATGGGCACCCTAGCTATGCAATGAGATCCTTTATTTTTCATATAAAAGAAGTTTATTTTTAACTACTGTTACATCTAAGTAAAATAAATATTATCACATATCAACATTTACTTACTTTCTTTTATTTTTCCTAATAAGTTTATGTTTAACAAAAAAAACAAGTGCAAAATAATCGATATGATTACGTATTCTTTTAGAAATAGGCTTAGTGATCATTTGGTTGTGAATATTTCATAACCGGAAAAGGAAAAACAGTTTACAAATTGCCTCCACGGATAGGAAGAACGGACCGTAATGACATGTGGATCGTGACAAATTGCCTACTACAGCAGAGGTATTCTGTTAAAACTCGATTACATTCGAGTGTCAAAGTGATGTCCCTCGCTATGCGCGTCATTTTCTCTGAAAACTTCAATATTAAATAATTAAAGTTGGGAAAATTTGATTCAAATTACTTATCCGCTTTTTCATACTGTGTGCTGGGGTAGTGGTGATTTTTAAATTCCCATTGACCATCAGCCATTTTTAATGTCCCCACTGCTGGGGCACAGGCCTTCCTTATGGGTGGATAAGGAGGGTGGGCCATAACCCACCACGCGGGCCGAACGACCTTAACGAACTTAACGACAGCAAATGCAGCCGGGACCAACGGCTTAACGTGCCTTCCGAAGCACGAAGGAGCTCGAGATAAAAAATTTTTGGTCACCCATCCCATGACCGACCCTTGCGAAAGTTGCTTAACCTTCGCAATCGCTGGGCCAGGCGCTAAATCACTGTGCCATCGAGCTCTTCCCAATAAGATGAATTCTCATTAAGACAGATGAATAATAAATATTTCAATTTTTTTTGGTTTTCTTCAGAATAAGGCTGTTGAGAGTGCGTTATGTCAGAACTCACCATTGTTGGAACTTCTCAGTAATGATGAATGACCAGTGCGAATAAGAGCAGTCATTTTGTTTCAGATTTGGGGGACATTCTTTGGCTAATGATTCGTAAAGTTATTTATGTAATGTAAGAATTATTTCCCACAAGTAAAGTATTCCGTAACTAATAAGTGGTTACATATTTTTAAGGGGTTATTTAGGGGTTCGATTCTCCACCGAGAATTGGACGTAGTTTTGCAAACTAGAACCAACCAACAAAAAGTTACTTTCGAGATAATTAAACTTTTGTTTTAAAAGTGTGTCCAAAAAAATATGCAGGTTATTTGTCATATCAACTTACGGAATTAAAATTTAATATTGATCACAATATTATCAAAGCAAGCAAATTCAGATTTTTCTTTTGTTTTGTATTTATTTTAGATAAAAAACCTGATGGTTCCTTATTGAAAAATTACTCTTTTGTGGGTTGGTTCTTTTTAACAATTTGTTATGTTTTACGGTTAACCAGAATAATAATGATAATAATTTAAAACACATATTTTTAGGGTTCTGTACCTCAAAAGGAAAAAACGGAAACCTTATAGGATCACTTTGTTGTCCATCTGTCTGCCTGTCTGTCTGTCTGTCAAGACCTTTTATCTCAGGAACGCGTGGAGGTATCGAGTTAAAATTTAAACCATATACTAATACTTAAATCTACAGTCCCTTGAAGCTGTAAAAAAAAAGCTTCTAAGTTAACATGAAAAAAAGATACGGCCGTTTATGCCGCAAAAAAGCATATTTTGACACTCTGAAGGGAATCAAAATTAAAAGGGTACTTCTCGTTGACCTAGAACTATGAAATTTAGCAAATAATATCGTCTTATACTACAAATACAGGAAAAAATCTGAAAACTTTAAATTTGTTATTAAATCATAAACTGCCTGTATGTCTGACCTTCTCGGCCAGTCTAATCCTTTTATATCGAGAAGGCATATCGAGTTGAAATTAAAACTATATACTCAAATCCACAGTCCCTTGAAACTCTAAAAAAATGTTTTTTAAAGGTTTACATAAAAAAAAGATACGGCCGTTTATGCCGCAAAAAAACATATTTTGACATTCTCAAGGGAATCAAAACTCAGAGGATACTTCCCGTTGACTTATAGCTATAAAATTTGGCAAGTAATGTCATCTCATACTACAAATACAAGGAAAAATCTGAAAACAATATAATAATGATTAAATCATAAACTGTCTGTCTGTATGTCTGTCCGTCGGTCTATGGTGCCAACCCTAATGGGGCAGAAATGGCAGAATTCACTACATTTTTAGCTGTAGTAACTGCCGATTCCACTTTTTACATTTTAAGGCATTTCCACTTTGCCCACTAGTTGGGCGCCATGGTGGGGCAAAGTGGAATAATTCGTTTTGTGTTGCTATTTATGAAAATTGCATTCGTGGTAGGTTTTGGTAGGTTATTATTGTATAGAAAATTTCTAAAAATAAATATTTCTATAAAGCTTTGTCAAACGAAAATCAAATTAAACATGTTTTTAATTATTATTTGTATTAAGAACATACATATACCTATACTGTTAAAATGAATGTGATAGAGTAGAAAATTGCAAAAGCGGTATGTTTTGGTAGGTTATTGTGGGTTACTAAGTATTTTTCTACTCTGTCAAACTTCGACTAATGTTACAGTAAGTAATAATCTAGGTAGAACTAAGCCTCATGGTTATTTTAAAAGCTACTTTATTAAATATGCTAAACAGAACCAAGTATCATAATGGTTCCCTTTAGCAGATAAAAAAGACAAAAACAATGTAAATTAATTTTTTTTTGAGAACTATGTGGCTTGGTTCCGTTTTGCGTAATTAAACTGCTGAAGACTTATAGGTACCATGCGACATGGATCCATTTAGTTTTTCTAAAGTGACTCTATCCAGTGTTGGTACCCTAAGCAGCCTTCTTTTTTTTTGTTGTGACATCGAATATCGGTCTGGGAGTTTTTTAAGGACGTAGAAAACGTAGTAGGGAGTTTATTAAAATATGTAACTCAATTTCACCTAAAATGAGGGTTGGTTCTTGTTTGCAAAACTACGTCCAATTGATCTGGTGCGAGTCGATTTTTTTCTATATTTAGTATGGTTAGATATTATAAGCTATAATAGAACAGCTTCATATTACGGGGTTTTTATTTAGGAATTTCATTTATTGACCTACTTAATTATTCAAAACAAAACTTATTTCATTGTTTTTTTCGTGTTAAAAAAGTATGTGTGCAGAATGATCAATAAGTTGATAAGAACATATTAAAACTTTGGAATTTCAAATACTCTTCGACTTTATCATAAAAATAATAACAATTAAGTAGCTTTCTTTTTAACAGAGATCAATAAGTTTTAAAGCATTAAGTGGCCAGCTTAATTCTGCAATCCCGGTTCAGGAGTAATCTATATCATTATGGCTGTAAAAGAGTGTTGCACGTTATAGTTAGGCAACGTGCAACCGCGTGGAACAGCGCACTTCACTTTCTTGGTGAGAATCCGGCGCCTGCGCACCTAAAGGCGGGCCGTGAAGAAGCATATATACTCCGATATCTAAGTATTATGAAAGTGGAACAGTTGTGAATGTGCCTTTAGGAGTAAACGAACTTGGAAGGATCGACGATCTGGTGAAGGACGCGGGAAGCCACTGGATGCGGGCAGCGCAGGACCGTTATGGAGATCCTTGGCGGAGGCCTATGCTCAGCATTGGGTGTCGTGCGGCTGATATGATGATGATGAACTTGGAAGCCTTTATTCCGTTTTTATGTCATCTGAACAGCATCAATACCTACTTTTGCTAAATATTCAAGTTATTTAGGGCCTTTGATAATTAACCGAAAGATATTCTGTGATTGCGATTTCAAAAATAAAACCCATTTATTTTTAAATGTCCAATTAATGATAATTAGAGAACATTACATAATAATATCTAAATTGATTCTCAGTGAATTACTTCTGGATGAAAATAATTCTTACACACGGCGTTCGAAGGAAAAATTCGTATTAAAATCAACAGACAATGTAAGCAGTAAAGAACGCTTTCTTAGAAGAAATCCGGCGCATATCTGGTCCATCAAAGACACTCGCTGCGTTCGCGCCGTTCAAAAACGTTAATTACACTTTATAACCGTTAAACGCTGTTTTCGCTCTCCAACTAACAAATATTACACCACGCGTGTCCCTAATAAGCTGTTATAATCTCATGAACATTAATTTACATTTATCAACATTTTTCTCTTAGACGCACATGAAATTGCTTTCACTTGTTATGGGAATGGGTATAATTTTATTATTATAAGTTTAACTAATTAACTTTCAATTAGTAAGTTTTATGAAATTTTTGTATAATTACCAAATTAATTAAAGATGGTAGTTTGTAGCAAAATTATATTAGGTATTCTTTTGGGTTTCCATAATGAGAAAGTGTTAGGAGTAAAGAAGAATAAACTCACTCTTTTTAATTGACTTCGGAGAGGGTTATGATATGAGCATGCATGTAAGTATGTGCAATGCGATTAAATTAACAATGTACAACAGAAGTAACCAAATTCAGAACGCTTACGTTCTCGAGTGAAGTTGCGGGTTCTGCGGGTCTACCGGCAAAAAAATATTAAGTTAATGTTAACTGTAATTGTCAGATGTACTTATGTGATACATTGCTACTTCGTTTTGGCATAAATAAAAACTTACCAAAGAAAAGAAGCACTGTATCACACACATCCATCTGTCAAATTACAGTTAATATGAACTTAATTTTTTTAGCCAGTAGACCCGCAGAATCGGCAACTTCACTCGAGAACGCAAGCGTTCTGAAGTTGGTCACTTCTGGTCATTAATCGCATTGTATGTTCATCTGTTCACGCTTTCTAATTGTTTTACTCGAACTTAATTACTAATCAATTTAATCGCTCAAATAAAAGATAATATTTTTTCTGTCTGATAAAAATATGACTTCTGCAATACATTTTATATCATGCTAGAAAGAAACTATTACAACTAAAATGTTATATTGTTTACAATATTTTGTTTAAAAGTTTGAATTTCAAGCATAGGCTCAATTAGCATCAGTTTAGCATTGAGTTTCTAATATTTCTGACCACAATTGCTCGTTGGAAAGTAGCACAAGCGTGGTTTTTATGTTACTGTAATATGACCACTTTGGGCAATTATGCAAGTTTGTAATTTTAGGAATATTTTTTCTTTGTGAAAAATATGTGTTGTCAACTATATGGTTAGGCTTGTATGTACGAAAATGGTACGACGTAGTCTAAAGTGATAAGCAAATATTTGATAACAACTTTATACAACTCGTCACTTCATCCGAAATATCATAGACGAAGTTTTTCTGACCCAACTGAGACTCGATCCCACACAGTTACACTAAACTTGAGACCGATGGTGTGGTGTGCTAAACATTTGACATACAGCAACAACAACAACATACAGCGGTAGATAGATAGGTAGATAAGGCAAAACAAATGGAAAGTTAACTTACACTTGGGGAAACTATCCACGAGCTATTGGTAAAAAACCGGCCAAGTGCGTGTCGGGCCACGCGCTGTAGGGTTCCGTAGTTACCTTATACCATACGATATTTAATACCACTATTATTTTTCGTCTGCAAAAATAACTTTGTTTTTCACAGTGTTGGTATGAATGACAAAGTTATATTTGCGGTTTTGGAAAATGATAACTAATTATTATATCTCGTTCAAACCAATTTTCGTTGAAAGTGTTTATTAAGATCTACAGCATATTTTTTTTTTAGATTTTTCACTTTCTTATTTCAAAAGTTAGAGGAAGGGGACACCCATTTTACCACTTTGGCGGTGTTTATCATTCAAACGGTTGACTTTGAAAAAAAATCGTCTTAGGAATCTCAATGTCATTTTTAAAGACCTGTCTATAAATACCCCACACGTATTGGTTTAAACAAAAAATTTTTTTTCAGTTTCAGTTCCATGTATGGGGAGCCCCCCCTTAATTTTTATTTTTTTTATTTTAGTGTTAAATTCGTTAAGCGGTTAACAAAATACATCTACCTACCAAGTTTCAACTATGTAATCCTTATACTTTCGGAATAAAGTGGCTGTGACATACGGACGGACAGACAGACAGACAGACATGACGAATCTATAAGGGTTCCGTTTTTTGCCATTTAGGCTACGGAACCCTAAAAATGGACCTATTACAAGTTTACGACCTTTAAAAAGAAAGGACTAATGAAGACATTAATTAATATTTTCCAGCGAAACATTCCAAGTAATTACTAATTATTAATAAATCCGTGCACATTATAGACAAGTCTAAATACGAGACGATGAGATGACTCATTGACAATCTGGAAATAGAAATAGCCGCATTGTTTCCAGCGACAATGACTATGTGCTAATCCCAAATTGTAATTGCAGTTCGTTAGCATTTAATTCAACCATCTACCTTTAAACATAAGGTTAATGTTGTAGAAAATTGATGGTATTATAAATTGGTTGTGCTTAAAACAATTTACAGTATAGACATCCGATCGACGATAGACTGGCACTTTTGTTACGTCCATTTAAGTGTCTGATTATTGGGTTGTAGTACACTGCACAATCATGGTGTACAATAACGATTTATAGGTACTGCATATAAATATAATCCTTAATTGACGAGGCACTGACGTAAAAAATAGCGTTTTTAGCCTAGACTGAATGATTTTAGCATGGTACGGTCAGCAACTAAAGTTGTTTAACACTTTAACTATAAAGTGTTAAACAACTTTAGTTGCTGACCGTACGACGAATGACGAAGTACTAACTTCGTCATAGTAACTTTTTCGACTAATGTTTTAAACCGTGAGACGCCTGTTAAAAAATACTATGACTAAGTACCAAAGCGTTAAGCGACTTTCATTGCTGACTGTACAATAATATACTGTGCCAGGTATAGCATTCCGAGACAAAGGAAGTCACGTGGGTAACACAGGTTTACGTCATCTCCACGTATCTTTTGCTAAAAGAAACAAATCACAATTAAAATGCACTATGATAATAGGGATGATGACTAATGAATAAAATAAAGAAATACTAATGACAATCGTAAACATATTAAACTTTTAGAGTAGCTTGAATACCTCTTGGTTTTATAAATTGCGTATTATTTGTTTTATGACTCTTCAAAGTTGGGCGGACAAGTCCATTTAAAAAGTATAAAATTTGTTAAAATAAAAAATACATTTAATTAGTCCGTAAAATTTATAGCAAATTTGTCTAAGAAACCAGCATTTTGATAAACACAATATTTAATATAGCTGCCGAACAAATTTCCTACGCGTTGCATACAAACTACTCAAGCGTGACGTCATATCTGAGTAGCCGTTAGTATGGAGCGTTTTCGGGTGAGTCCAATTTTGTGCATTTCAAACTGTGATATCTCGGGCAGTTTTCATGCTAGCGAAATAATTCTTTTACCAATGTTTCTATTTTTTGAGAGGTAATTCATGTCACATAAAATAAAAAAATTGTCATCATGCCTATTTCGAGTGTGGCAGAAAAAAACATTCAATCTTTGCTTGTTACTATAAAGTCACGTAACTGGATAGTGACGTAAGCCTGTGTTACTCTCGGAATGCCAGTCCTTGTTTTCTTAGACCATGGATTTGACTAAGTTCACGTAAAGTGATCGAAAAATACACTTGACGACACTCACGTCATAATTTATGCCAAGTGGATTTAATTTTTAATTAAATCATTATTTATTAATTGCTCCATGTTTTATTTTCTAACGCATGAACCCCGTAATGTGTTACATTACAATATAAAATTAAAAACAATTTGTACAGGATGATTAACAAAACACACAGTGTTTTTTTCACTTTCAGAGCAGCATGTATACGAGGGTGGATTGATAAGTCCATAACTTTGTAATGAAGAAACACTTTTTTTCGGAATATTTAGTTTTATTTATCTTCATAATCTTATTGTAGCTCTGCGTATTCAGTCCAACCAAGTTCCTACCTACCTCTTTAACCCATTATATTTTTCTTTCATCGCCTGAAAACTGGTAACAGAAATGAGGGCCCATTTCAGACACCACCTTTTGACTTGATGAAAATCTTTGCCCGCCAAGACATTTATTCATGTTTGGTAAGAGAAAAAATCTCAGTGGGCTGAAACTAGAGAATAGGAAGTATTCGCATCTTCATTTGATGAGTTTTTATGTCATGTCATGAGTGCTGCCGAGAGGGTCGACAGCATAGAAATAGAATGCCAAAGAACAACAATGTCAATAAACAGGTGATCCGAAAAACGAATGTATACATTTTATATGAGATACGAAAAAAAATACTTACATAAAATATGAATATATGGCAAAGGAAATTAATAAACTAACTATGTTCCATACTGTTTTCTTCGTCGATAAACGAATAAATGTAGCGAAATTTGGTTTTAGAGAAATGTGTGCCAATATCTTATTTACCTGTGAAAAGTGTGATTACTTGGATTGTTTCTTTTTATCACATCACAATTTACTTAGAGCACAAGACACCATGGCTCCACGATACCTTTATTTGAAATTCTAATCATCATCATCATCATCATCATATCAGCCACACGACACCCACTGCTGGGTATAGGCCTCCCCTAAGGATCTCCACGACGATCGGTCCTGCGCTGCCTGCATCCACTGGCTTTCCGCGACCTTCACCAGATCGTCGGTCCACCTTGTCGGGGGCCTACCCACGGAGCGTCGTCCGGTGCGCGGTCGCCATTCCAGAACCTTTCTGCCCCAACGGCCATCGGTTCTTCTCGCTATGTGTCCCGCCCATTGCCACTTCAGCTGAGCAATCCTTCGAGCGATGTCGGTTACTTTAGTTCTCCTGCGGATCTCCTCGTTTCTGATTTGATCACGTAGGGAAACGCCGAGCATGGCTCTCTCCATTGCACGCTGAGCGACCTTGAGCCTCCTTATGAGACCCATAGTTAGCGGCCACGTTTCACTGCCGTAAGTCATCACTGGCAACACACACTGTTCATAGACTTTCGTCTTGAGACACTGAGGTAAGTCGGACGCGAAGATTTTTCGAAGCTTCCCGAATGCTGCCCACCCGAGTTGGATTCGGCGAGAGATCTCTTTCTCGAAGTTGGACCTACCTAACTGGACTGCCTGTCCTAGGTATACGTAATGGTCAACAACTTCAAGTGTAGTGTTCCCAACATGAACTGGAGAGGGTACAACATGGGCATTTGACATAATTTTCGTCTTTTCCATGTTCATCCTAAGACCCACTCTTTGGGAAGCACTACGGAGATCTTCGAGCATTGTGTTCAGGTCTTCCATGGTCTCAGCCATAAGGACTATATCATCGGCAAAACGAAGGTGTGTTAGGTACTCGCCATTAATGTTGATGCCGAGTCCTTTCCAGTCCAAGAGCTTAAAGATGTCCTCCAACGCAGCTGTGAACAGTTTCGGAGAAATAACGTCTCCCTGTCTCACACCACGCTGCAGTTGGATAGGATTTGTGTTCTGGTTCTGTACTCGGATCGTCATGGTGGCATTTTGGTATAAGTACCTCAACACCTCGATATACCTATAGTCCACTTGGCACCTTTGGAGAGACTGCAGCACCGCCCAGGTTTCAATCGAATCAAAGGCTTTTTCATAGTCCACGAACGCCAAGCAAAGTGGCTCATTATACTCCTCGGTCTTCTGTATAACCTGCCGCAGCGTATGGATGTGGTCTATGGTGCTAAAGCCTTTTCGGAACCCGGCTTGTTCGGGAGGTTGGAAGTCGTCGAACTTGCGAGCGAGACGATTCGTAAGGACTCTCGAAAACAACTTATAGACATGACTCAGAAGCGAGATGGGTCTATAGTTCTTTAAGAGGGACTTGTCACCCTTTTTAAAGAACAAGATCACCTCACTTATGTTCCATGTCTTTGGCGTTCTGCCCTGGACGATGACGGAATTAAAGAGCTTCTGGAGGACTTTGAGTATCGGCTTACCGCCCGCTCTCAGAAGTTCTGTAGTGATTCCATCGTCACCCGCCGCCTTGTTGTTTTTCAGCTGTTTGAGAGCCATACTAATCTCGTACAGGCTGACGTCCGGGATATCTTGAGTATAGTGTCGGGTAAGCTTGGCTCTGGGGTCTTTAGCCTTGCTTTCAACAGGTGTCTGCGTGGAATATAACTGCCCATAGAAGCTCTCGATCTCCCTCAGGATTTCAGGCTTTGATGAAATGATGCGTCCGTCGTCAGTTTTCAGCTTCGTCATCTGGCTTTGCCCAATAGACAGATCTCTCGCGAACACTTTGGAGCCTTTATTCCGCTCGATAGCCTCTTTAATACGATTCGTATTAAATTGGCGAAGGTCGCTCGTCAAAGACTTAGATATCTGTCTATTAAGCTGCCGATAACGATTAGCATCTACTGAACTCTGGAGCCTCATTTCACGTCTCTGATCCATGAGTAGGAGTGTGTGGTCGGAGAGTTTCTTTATCTTGGGACGGCGGGTCTTAAAGAGCTTGGACCCTACCGTACGGACAGTATCCACCACCATGTTGTTTAGATCGTCCACATCTATGCTGTTCTCAAGGGCTTCGAAGCGGTTTTGGAGTTCGAGTTGAAAGCTCTCGGGGTTTTGAATATGGGCCGGCAATGGTCGAATTGTTGATTTTATCAGTCGAGATCTTTCCAGCTTTGGGTTGATATTCAATGTGCCACGTACCAATCGGTGATCGCTCCCCGTCTTAACAGCGTTGATCACAGTGACATCATTGAATATTTGCTTTTTCGTCGACATGATAAAATCTATCTCATTTCTGACTTTACCGTCCGGACTGACCCAGGTCCACTTCCGGCATTCCGGCTTTCTGAAGAAGGAGTTCATCATAAAGAGGTTCTCCTTCTCCATAAAGTCAGCCAGCATCTGGCCTCTGTCATTCCGTTGCCCAACTCCAAATTGCCCCACTCTCAGCTCATCACCGCATCGTTTCCCCAACTTTGCATTGAAGTCCCCCATCACAACAGTGTAGTGGGTTTTGTAGCTATGCATGGCTTTAGAGATCTCCTCATACATAGCCTCCACTTCGTCATCTTGGTGTGTCGAGGTCGGTGCGTAAACCTGTATAACATTCAGCGAACACCGTTTGGATATTCTGAGTATAAGGTACGCCACCCTGGTCGACACACTTCCGATGGTAATCACGTTGTTGACAAGGGACTTGTGGACGATGAACCCGACACCACCTTGGGACTGTTGGTCGCCCTCCCGGTAGTAAAGCAAGTTACCGGAGTTGAGGATTATCGAGTCCTCTCCCGCTCTTCGGACTTCAGATAACCCGATAATGTCCCAGTGTACCTTGCTGATAACTTCTTCCAACTCGGTTAACTTCGCGTCTTCCCTTAGTGTGCGCGTGTTATAGGTTGCCAGGTGCAGTTGTCGTCGTTTTTGGTAGCCGAGCCGCACCCGGGGATTCTTAGCACCCCCTGCCCCGCCGTTACCGTAGCCGCTACCGTAGCTAGGAATAGCGGGGCTGCCGGGGACTGGGGGCCAATTTTTTGATCCATTATGCATGAGGGGGGGGGGGTTTGCCATAATCGCCACGCTTGGCAGGCGGGTTGGCGATCGCAGTAGGCCAAGGTTTTTTGGAGACGCTGCTGCCCGTCTCTTGAAGGCTATGCTCCCTTAGTCGCCTTTTACGACACCCACGGGATGATAGGGGGTAGTGCTATTCTAGGCCGGCACATACACGGCACATACACGGCAAATTCTAATAAGTACTAACAAATATTTTGAACAAACTGTGATTGCTCATTTGCCTTTCGGGGCGTTAGGACCAAGGTGCTAAAATGATCAAGGTGCTGAAATGACCAAAGTGATAAAATGATCAATGCAAGGCAGGACGCTAGGGGCTCTTACTGTAAAAAAATTTAGTACATTGTCACTTGATTCTTTGTCTCTTTTTTTCACAGACCGTGTCCGTATGATATTATATTTTCCCTTTCCACGCTTTGTTGGTCTTCTTGAGCGCAGCGAAAATTTTTCTGAGTCTATGGTCGACAGGGTCACTAAGACAAGTTAGAAGTCGCTTGAGCTTTTTATTTCCAAAAGGTAATAATCTTTTGCCGAATTTGAAAACAAAGTAGTTTAAAGATTCCTAAAGGAGTTTCTTTTTAAGATACAAAAATAAATTATGAAAAAAGTATTTCTTCTTTTCAAAGTCATGGACTTATCAAACCACCCTCGTAAGATCTGATTTAGTTAGATAGAACCCTGTGAGTCGTGAGCCTTTTGTTTAAGTTAATTAGAAGTAGAACTTTATCTTCTGTTCATAAAAATACACACCAAAATACCAAAACCCAACACAACAATCCGCAATTTTTTTATATTATACCTATTTAAGAGATCTCTTATTGATAGAATTTTATCAATATAAAAGAATAAAATGCACTCAATGGAATAAGTTAATGATAATTGATGATAATACATACCAAAAAAAACGCATTATCTTAGTCAAATTGGCCAATACTGAGATACTCCTAATTTTTATCATTGTTTTCCTATTTTTAATGATTTTGTCATTGCAAATGATCTTTATAATATTGGGATAGTAGTCACTAAGAGTCACTGATCTACTTATTGACTATTTCAAGAAATTTTATCAATAAGAGATAAAGCAAAAAAAAAGAAAAATAAGCTTACTGTCTCATGGAGCCCCATCGCCTATGCGGAAGGTTCTCTTGATGGCTGAAGGACAAACAAAAAAGTGAGAAGCGAACGCAGAGTGCAACAAACAAAAGATTATAAAACAAAAGAAAAAGCCCAAAAATATCAATAAGCGAACGCCAACTTAATTCAGTTTACAATAAAAAGAGATCGTCATAATTTGAAAAAATATCATTTCAGTTTCTTTTGCCACTTGCTTTAGATTCTTTGACCCAGGGAAATATCCTAGGTTTATTTTGTTAAAATTATAATTCTAAAGTTAGGCTAAACTATTTTCGTCACCTACTTAATGGTTCAATTCTATCTTTATGAACTTTAATTTTACAAAGCCCCAGAGACTGCCCATATGAGGTAAAAAAACCGGATATGAAAGATAATTTATTCTGCATTTCATCTCACAAACATTTAAATTACTCTACATATGGCTTTTCTAGTATACACCGTCATTTTGTAGTCGTTTTAATTAACTTAAGGGAGTGTTCTACTAGTGAAACTAAACATTTTTGCCAAAGAAACATGGGTCGAAAAACGACAAAAAAATTTGTCGTTCCCATACAAATACAATGTTTGAGCTGTCTAGTTAGTATGGGAGGACCAAAATTTTTTGTCATTTTTCGACCCATGTTTCTTGAGCAAAAATGTTTAGTTTCATGGGTACAACACACCCTTAAGTTAATTAAAACGACTACAAAATGACGTTGTATATTCATTATAGTCAGTCAACCTTCTATTATACAGAGGATTGCAAATTTAGTTCTTGACGAGTTAAAATTAAAAACTTTACAATCCTTTTCTTTTTTCTCTACGATGTCGTCGTCCATATTGATAGAAAAGTCATTAGTGGTACAATGCGATTAATTTAACAATGTACAACTGAAATGACTAACTTCAGAGCGCTTTCTGTCCAGTGAAGTTGCAGCGGACCCTGTCTATTGTCAATTTAATCGCATTGTTATGATCGAACCCAAAACAAGCAGTATAGGAAAACGCTAAATAGTTCATGGTGCGTTACCTAGGTGGCGTTCGTCGGAGGCTGGTGCGCGTCCAAGAGTGGCGGTTCAAGTGGCTGCCTGGACTCCTGGTGCCGTTCTCAGATCTGTGTGAAGGAGAATAAAGTGGTTAATGAACTAGTAAGTTGTTAGATAAATCGAGATGGGCAAAGGACCCGATTTTTACCCGACTGCTGGGTTTAAACCTAGTTAACGACTCTTTTGTTGAACTAAATAAAATCTTTAGAAATAAGAGATATTTCGTCCTTTAAATATTTTTCTGTGTTGATTTAGCAACAAATTGTTTCCATAACAACGTCACATTTAATGTCAAATGTGACGTTGTTATGGAAACAATTTCTTTCAATAAAAATAAAAAAATATGTAAAAAGTTCATATGGTTTTTTATTGGGTTTAAACGAGTGGTCGGGTTTAAACCGGGTCATTTGCCCATCTCTACTGCTATGTTAGAGGATCTTTTGGTGAAAAGACAATAGATTTTGACAGTTACGTGTCGATAAATGGCTATAATCTCATTTTTTTTCATCCATGACACTGGAAAAAGGGGATTGGCTTGCTTCTATATGTCAAAATATTTGTTACATAGTACCTATATGCAACGCGTAATGAATAAACCCAAAATGGAAAAGTCGTTTCTTAGGACCATAAAACTGAACAACGTTTACTTTTTACGGGGACCAACTCTGAAAAAATATCGCTGTTTCATACATTTTGATATATTGGTCATTCATTTTTGTGTGAAACAGCTGATTTTTTTTCGTGATTTCAGAGTTGGTCCCATAAAAGTTGTTCAGATGGTCCGAAGAAACGGTTTTCACTATTTTGGGTCCTTTAACTTTCATCTATGTAGCAGGCGCTGCGAGCTAATACATTGGCTGCATAACAAAAGTATACTTTGCTCGCACCTACTTAATTATTATGAATCGAATATAATTTCAGGAGTACACTTGCCAAACAGGTATATAAACAGTACAAATATATAGATATAAAATTTCAGCTTTTTCAGTCCGTTTAACATACATACACTTCGACTTTTATTTCGTATAGTTATGGATTCGACCTTGGAAAAGGAGATAGGACTTGTAGTATTATGTATTCTGTGACATAGGCTACAATCCTTCCCTTGGGAAAAACTTACAAGCTATCCAAATATTATTGCAGGAGTAACAAATGTTGCGGCAACCTTTAAAAAATTTTTTTTAGCTCTTTTTATAAAAAAGTTATTGTTTTCTGAAACACTTAACTTTTTCTTCATGTTTGATAAAAATTTCAACTTTTATATGATTTATTTTTGAAATCTGTTTGAGGAGAGACTACTTTCACCATCTCGTTAGTGAGTAAAATATTTAATAAAAGCAATTAGGCACGCTTTGATGGAAGCAGTTTAGCTATTAAAGGAACTTGGGCAGCTGCCAAAAGATATCGTTATGAATTTTCGTGTAAATAGTCAAGTCAATATTATTGTGGAAAAGATAAACTAGCCAACTAACACATGAAGACGTTACTTTACAATGTTACAAATGCTATTTAACTGTTGAGTTACAAACATAAGTATAAAGTGAAAGTGAAATATTACCACTTTGTACCCTAAACTGTCTTTCATATTTGGACCAAAAATGTATGAAATGTAGATGATATCCTTTCTTAATCAATTTACAGATTTTAAGCTAAATTCAAAGTTTGAACTTGTTATTCAGTCTAACCTGTTACAAAAAATAAAAATTAAAAAAAAACATACAATTCAATATGCGTTAAGATAGGTAGTCAGAAGCAGACCCATTCCCACTGGTAGCACCCGTTCACGAGCATGACGCATGAACTAGCCATCGCTTCGCTCAACCATATTTGAGGGAACGTAACGACCCGCCTCATACGACACCACCGCAAAAATCATTAAAGAGAGCATGACATACTAAGGCTACCCATTCTAAAGCTTTCAAGCATTTTTAACACACTTCAAAAAAAGGAGGAGGTTCTCAATTCAATTGTATAATTTTTTTTTATCGTTATTCGCGCATATCTTCGACAATTTATGAATCAATTTAGATGATTTTTTTTGTTTGATTGTGTTTTCTTGCGAGATTGTCCAATTTCATTTAAATCAGTTCAATAGTTTTCAATTAATTCTGAAAATACTATGATTTTGCGTTAATTACCTTGACGACTTTGTTAATTTATGAACCAAATAATATGATTTTTTTGCGCAGGCGTATTTTAGAACTATTTGATTTTGAAGCTGTTTTTATTCTTAGGTTTTGTAAGATTATATAGAAATAAAACAATTCTTATTGTAAATTTTAGTGCTATTGCTGATTTGCATTTCTATTGCTATCACCTCAAAGATCGCCATTGGCTTTTTTTAAATTGTATGTATTCTACGCCTGATTATAACTTCAAGTAGTAACTTGAAATTATAATCAGGCAATAAGTGTAAACTTTGTTTTGTATTCAAAACGTACGAAATTGTACGATATTTCGTACAAATAGAGTGAAAACTTTTAAAATTAGCTCCATGTTAATGTTCTGTTTGCTACGGCTTCCATCAAAGTAATGAAATGATACGAATGAAACTAATTCCACACGGAAGTGTTTTATGGCACCGTTGCTTGCTTTATGAAGTCTCGTAAAATGTTTAATTTGTTTTAATACTGCTACAGATAAAAGTATAATATTATGTACTCGCTTACTAATAGTTGCATTTATATTGGGTCTGCTTCTGAGTACCTATCTTAACGCATATTGAATTGTAAGGATTGCATTTTTTTTTAATTATTTTTTATGTCTTGTAACATGTGTTTTTTTTTGGTAAATTTTGCCTACTTAGGTGCACTTTCGAGTAGCAGGCACAGTGATTTCTTTTAGTTGAAAGTTATTTACTCTCATTACTTAGTAGTATTTAGTTAGTAGTATTTAATTTCAACCTACCTACCCATTGTGTGCAAACTTTTGTTAATTATTGTGATGGAAAATGACCTCACTTTAAATGTGGAGCTCATTTTTCAATGTTGACGACTCTGTATGAAATATACAGGGAGAAAAAAGCAGCCCTTGACGAGTTTCTTGCCGGTTCTTCTCGTTACAAGGTCTCCCGCTTAGGGTTTGCGAGCCGATGGCGTAGCTTCTATGACATTCACAAGTGCTTGTAACAGCCTAGACTGAATAAATAATTTTTGAATTTTGAATTTTTTTGAATTGCTAATGTTTCTAAAACGAGTGAGAGTGGTAATAATTATACTATCATCAGTAAGTTTCATCAGTCAGTATTGGTAAGCTAATTTTTTATTTGTAACTTGAATGTGTGATGTGATGAAATGAAAGTAGTTGTGGTTGCTCTACTTGCATCTAGATACAATAATTTTAGTAGTTTTGTTGCTCTACTTGCTGTACTATAATTTTAGCAGTTTATGATTTTGACTTCTATACCGGTTACTAGTTGAATGTAGTGGCCAATTAATGTTTATAATGCCAAATGCCCGCATTTAGATTACAATAGTTCAAAAATTTAATTCTGGAAATTGTTAGAGAAGATAGAATTTAGTAGTAAAATATTTTTTGTTTTAGGACAGCTGAGTTGTTTTTCAAAATCAAGTGCTGAAAAGGACAGTAGGTATTCGTAGTACTTACACATTTTTCATTTGATAATTTTGTTAGATTTTTTCAGTCAGTTAACACGAAAAAAACTTTTCCTTGTTTAGTAATTTAGTAGTTGACTAATTAGTGGAGTTTTTTCTGTGCCCTGTTAGTATGAAAGTAGACCTTACACGAGTTCCAGTGATAGAGGCATGAAAAACTCGTCATTGTTCTCAGTCAAGTTTTCAATAGAACTCATAGAACTTCTTGGTTTGAACTCAATGGCAGGATAATTTTGCTGATTCACAAATCGTCCACCAGTCGGCGCACTACCACTAACTTGGCGCTAGTGTAGATGTAGACCTGTCATAGCGTTGTTTTCTATGTGTTTACTATAAATTTTTGGATATTGGAAGCGATTTTTCGTAAATATCAATTTATCTTCCAACACATTTCGGTTTTCTTCAATCTTTAATTCATTTACTGTCCAACTTCCATAATAATAATTTATTAGTATTAACAATTTTTAGATATAATTTAAAATAAATGGGAAAATCAGGGTTGAAATGCCCGTACAAAGGTCTCCAGCAGCAGTAGCGCCACCAAGAGGGATAAAGTTTGTGACATCCCCCCATTGTTTATATACTAACGTGTTAGGTGGTGCATCAGCGTCTGCCTCCCCATAGCACTCGAAGTTCTCCGCGTCCGAGATGGAGTTCCCGGGGCTGGAGTCAGCCGCCGGCTCCGACTGCCCCGCACCTTCAGCACCACCGTTCTGGAATACACCATATTAGTTCATTAGAAGTACATCATAATATGGCTTTTGATACCACCATCTTGCTTGATAAACAGGATGTGGTCTAAGGTAGCACGCTTGCCCAGGAAATGCCTATTCACTCTTGCCTTGAAGAAACCAAGGTTGTAACTATCGGGGAACACATCAGCAGGCAGCGCATTCCATTCTTTAGCAGTTCGCATGAGAAATGTATTGTCAAAGCGCTTGATACGGACCCTTGGAGTATGTATGAAGAATGGAGAAATCTGAGAGCTTTATGCTTTGTAATAGCAACTAGATCTTAGGAAGAGAGTCAACACAATACTGCTGAAAGCTCGATACTAAGTTAATTATATTTTGATATTCACTCAATTTATAACCAATCGAGGTCTTATGTATCATAAAATAAAATTTCAAACGTAGGTAATTTCCTTTGTTAGACATTGCCCATTACTTTCTGCTCAAAAGTTTCAGATTACGGTAAGGAACAGTTAGTACCTACATTATTTGTACTACTTTTTAACCGACTTCACAAAAAGGAGGAGGTTGTTCGCGCATATCTTCGTCATTTATGAACCGATTTTGATGATTCTTTTTTTGTTCGATTGAGTTTTCTTGCGAGATGGTCCCATTTAATTTTTTTTCAAATCGGTTCAGTAGTTTTCGAGAAATCCTGAAAATACTATGATTTTCATCAACTCACATGACGACTTTGTTATTTATGAACCGAATTAGATGTTTCTTTTTGTTGGGAAAGGGGTACTTTTAGTGTAGTCTTTTTAACCGACTTAAAAAAAAAAAGGTTCTCCCTCAGTTTAACCTGTATGGATGTATGTTTCTCCGCGAATATCTCACGTTTGGCTGAGCCGATTTTTCTACCCAATAATATACCTATAATAATATACCTAATATAGAAGGTACTTACACTAAAAATAATAAAATAAAAAATTGTTTTAAAAAACAAAAAACCGACTTCAAAAACCTGCCTCTAAAAAGCAAGAAATAATATTCAAATCATTAGATACGCATTATCATTGTTATAACAACACGTCTATTGAAGTCGGGTGGGGCTTTTAGAATAAAAAAAGGAAGTTGTACTCCAGCCCCACCCGACTTCAATAGACGTGTTGTTATAACAATGATAATGCGTATCTAATGATTTGAATATTATTTCTTGCTTTTTAGAGGCAGGTTTTTGAAGTCAGTTTTTTGTTTTTTAAAACAATTTTTAGGTGTATAAAATTTTCGTGTTCTTATTGTACATAAGAACAACTAATTTTGAAACGGCTAAATGATTTTTAAATAAATAATAGGTAACTTCTAGGCAAGCGCGTTACATCGTAGATCGCATCATATCAGGCGTGATAGCGGGCAAGCGCTTTGCCTATTTTTAATTAAAAAAAAAACTAGTTACCTGAAGTTTCCTGGGTAGGTTGCCTGGTGATGCTCGCGGTGACTTGGTCCTTTGGAAGACGCTGGGCGCCATCATGGCCGCCGGGACTTTCACCTCTGGAAGAAAACAGAAGGGGACAGTTAGTAAAAGATCTTATTTGACATTTGTTTATAGTTTCTCTTCATAGATCAGACATTCACACTAAAAAGTTTAAAATATCTTCAATAAGTTGCATGTCACATATGCGTACCATACATTGCCTGTTGCAAAAGTCTGATGTACCAAAGCAGCAATCTTCCCACCAGCACCAGGCTCTGCCACCACAACTCCAACAGGCTTTCCTCGAAGCCCTTACTCTTTAACACCACTGCCACTTCAGACATTGATTTTGACCTTTAAGGCCTTAAAATTATGATCCTTAATCCATATGAAGGATCATTGAAGTAATTCTTCTTTCAAACGTTCTCTTTGACGAATTTCGTGATTGATTGAACCACAGACCATACAACAGATACTGTGTTTTGACCATTAGCCTGTTTTGACCTTAAGATCCCTGATGAATGATCAGATAAAAAAAAAAAAACATATCTCATACTCGGAAAAGTGATTAAACTGAGAGCGGGTGGAAAACTCTGCGTTCCACCCTAGGGAGGAAAAGATAAAAAAATGTTACGTAGTTGGCCATAGTTTTCATACTATTATATGAAAATGTTGGCTCATCAGCATCGTTCTTTTATACTGTTTTCTGACCATCATGATGTTGCATGATGCATCAGCGCCAGATTAAAAAAACACAATTGTCTAGAGATTGACGAAACTACCACATCTTTACTTATCTCCACAGTGTAAAGAATATTTGCCAATTCTAACACAGTACCTACCTTTCTAAGTGCAGTGCGTTTAGTGTGATTAAAAAGTGATTTATAGAGCGTAACGTCTAAAGCCAATGCATTACTATCTTGAGCCGTTATTTTCATTGTGTCGACATTTTGTAGCATTGAGAAAGCGTTAATTATAATATGCAGCTATGATTGATGTGTATTGCTATTATTACCTATATTAAAGCACATTAGCAGGAATCACTGGTCATCGATCTGTCTTCATAATCTCATCTTTTTTGTAAGATATTTCAATACCAAACCATTTCGCAGCTGTGACTTTAATAGGTAACTTAAATGTTATCAACTGATTGTTAGCAACTGATGATTATTATCAACTACTCAAGGTAACTTGTTGCATGGCATCTACTGAAACCTAAATACCCAATGATCATTATTGAAATTTAAGATTTTAGCCATTCACTCTGCTATTTTTTATTATTAAGATAATTAATTTAATAGAAAAAATACTAGAAAAAATCGACTCACCCACCCATTATTTTAATATGAAATAGCATTATGAATGCCTAAAATCTAGAATTTTAATAATTTTATAACTAATCTGTACAGCTACTCAAATGGCCACTTTTCTATTCGTTCGCTAACTTAAAAATTAAAAATAAGCCATAAACACCAAAATAACGTGTCGTAGGCTTGTCAATTCTGTACAATACAACAATGTCTGTGATTTACATAAACTTGCGACGTCTGACTTGATCATTAATTGCTTATTTTTAAGATTTAAGTTAGCGAACGAATAGAAAAGTGGCCATTTGAGTAGCCCCCCAGGTGTCGCATTCGAATGTTATTGTAAATAACTGCTAAATACGCTGGCTTACATCGAAAATGTGAAAAAGTACTAGAAATGAAATGAAAATATATGTATTTAAATGAGCTCACATTAATAAGCATTTTTAAATCGTCAAATCTTTTACCCTACTACCCATTATGACGTCTTTTAGCTGACAAGAAAAATGGGGGCAAAAAACTTGTCAACGTTATCAGATGGAACGATATTTACAAATATGTACCTATATCGTTTCCAGACTTAAAATAACAAAGATTAACAAATAAGAAATTAACAGAAAATTTCGCCACTCCCATTGGCAACTCGGTATGCATTGGGCCGGAATCCCAAGGGTGCGGGTTCGTATCTCGTCTAAGCTGCTACGGCTGAGTCGATTTTTTCTAATATTTTTCTGTTAAATTAATTATCATAACCTTCTTTGACTACCGGAAAAAGTTTGTTATCATAAACAGTACCTAGTTAATCATTATAAAAAACAACGTTTTAAGAATGTAACACATGTAAACGTGAGAGAGCTAGAAAGTGGTAACTGCACCCAACGCGGCATGATAAGAATGCAGGAATAGCGGATCTGGCTACGGGCGATCGCCGTTATAGGAAAACCATTAACTCAACCGCCTTTTTATTTGCATTTTATGGCTTCGGTTAATCTGAAGCACTAAACCGACACTTCCTAGTATTACACGTTTGTTTAAATAAGAAAACGATTACTAATTATAAGTTTAAGTATCCGATATAATGTTACTAAGAGAGTATTGTGTACCGTCACGCTTTCTTCGCAGATATCTTGGTTTTGAATAAGATTATGAGCAGTTGCATGTTGCGATATTTAATTTCTTGACAAAGATGTATCGGTTGAGATGAAAAATGCAATGCAACTGGATATTAACTTTCGATTTGATAAAGAGTTGATAAAGATTAAAAGGTAATTGAAGCTGATACTGAAATCTTACTAATAAAGACTGTATCTATTGGTTATATAGTTCAATACTGTTTTGTTTTTGTCCCGTAATCCGTAATCTTGTAAAAGAGTCATCAAGTTTTTTATGTAATTATGGTATTGTTATGTATTTTTCATGAGATTGATAGTAGGTAATATTTGATTTGCAGAGATTAGAATTAACTTTTCAGCTTATTTTTCAGAGTACGCTTCACTTATGATATCCAGTTCTAGATCGCTCGAACCGTATTGTTGTTGTAAACATATCACTTAACCACACGCAGGTGCAGGTTGGTGTAATAACGGACATGCACGCTGCCGTTTCCAAACGTATGTCCTTCGATTTCGTAAATAAAAAGTCTATAATAAATGTACAGTTAAGTAAGTATGGCTTGCTTAACTGTAAAATGAAACGACACAACGTTTGCACGACAAAAGTACTAAATTCCAATGGAATTAAAACCGTGAAGATAAGAAGGTATTGAATGTCGTATACGATTTAAAATTGAAATTCAATTTCCGTCTCAATAAACATTTTCACTTATGGCCAATGTTTTGCTCAAAAATATTTTTGTAAGAGAAAAAACCTACTAAGTTAGAGAAAGTGAGATATTTTTTTCTAGTTTATAAAGATAGCAGTGTGGTGAATGCAATCTTATCACTTTTTATGTAATTTGTTATCTATTAGATTAGATACATTACTTACAAATTAACTATTTGTTACAAGATGAGGCAGACTTACGTCAACTCTCTAGACATGTGAAAATGCGTCACCAAATGTCATCGTTCTACGTTGTTTAGATTAGAATAAACTATTTTAACAGCACCGTCATCGCTCCGGTATTCTGTTGCCAGTACATTTTACTCAAACATTCGTGTAAACTTTCTCTTGGGAGCATCCACATTTAAAATGACACTGTTACGCCACACAAGGTTGTTTTATGTACTTACGAGTATAATTTATTATCGTTTTGAATTACTATTCCCAGTGTGAATAGTTTAAATAATCTCTAGAATTTTTTGTCTTTTTTATGTATGAAAACTTCATTTTTTCAAAGTAGGTACCGTAGGTTAACACATAAAATATGAATATAAGATTCTTGGTTAACACCACAAGTTGTTAATACATTTTAAAACAAAAGAATGTCTTTGAAACAGATGTCGTTCGAATGAGGTTTTATTTAGGAATCCTTTTTGGATCTATGTTTGCACAGGCCGTTATTGTTATTTGAAAAAAAAAACACTTCAAAACGAAATAATGTCTTTGAAACAGCTAACGTTCGAATGAGGTTTTAATCGTTTTTGGATCTATAACGGATCTTTATTAGCACCAAGGAGGCTTTTCTGATGATTAAAAAATGCGCGGCAAAAGAGTTTCGTATTTAGGTGGTCCGGACCAGGGTCCGGGACCGTCGGGGTCCGACCGCTAGCACAGACTGCGCTTGCGCCGTTCAACCGGTACATTCATATTATGCAATTAAACCATTACGTACGATATTATCGATAAATTGAAAGAAAAACATTACTCATTCGCCGTGAAATCGGGTGTCAGCTGATCTGCTGCGAGGAGAAACGTCTTCAGGCATAATTAAACGTAATTTTGTTTGCAAATCAGTTATTAACATGGCTTTTGCGAATTTTTTTATAACATTGACGATACGCAAGTTTTTTAACTATTGGTACGTGTTTGAGGTGCAAAAATAAGTTTTCGACGCAAGAGATTTGAGCTACCAGATTTCAGCTGCTATGAAAAAAATGAATTTCTATGATTTCGATTTACTTAATTTTGAACCCAATTTTTGATCTTATTTCTTTTAGATAATATTATACTGAAGCGAGCATCATAAATACAGCCTATAGACAGGATGCTGCAGTTGCAAGTAATCATTAAGTCCAGGATAGGACGCAGTAGAGACGGAATTGCCTCCTGTTATTAATACTGCAATGCACTATAATTGAAGAAAGTTTTTATAGGAGTAAATTATCGCTTTGTTCAAACTAGATTTACATCTTGCTAGAAATAATTCTGTAATGACTTGTTTAAGAAAATGAAGGAGAGTATTTTAAAGTCCGACATTAAAATACTAGGATTTTCGTTGTGAATATTTTGCCACGTTTTTTCTTAATTCAGATTGAACTTAGTTCTATTTTTTCTTGATGACGATTTTGTCATTAGAGAAAACATTCATAACATTGTCACTCATACATTTTACTTGATGATCATTAGGTACGTCATCCTAAGATGAAGTCAGTATTGTCACACATCAATTTGGATACAAACGCGGAAACAGACAAACATGACGTTCCATTGATTATAAAACATGTTCTCCTATACAAGTAGTACGCAAGTAAATAAGTATAGACAATTTTCTTTGTTTGCACAATAAATACCTTTGGAATAAATACCTATGAGTTTTGAAAAATAAAACACTTGTTTTGGGTATTTGGTCTCACCACAATAAAACTATACAGGATGTCCCAAAACTTTGCCACACGGAGGGAAAGTACCTTAAATATTAAAGATATGAAATTTTACTAAAGGAAGACTTTGATTTGATTTTAAAAAGAAATCAAACTGCATGCAAAGATTACAGATTCATATAAAACGGTAATATATAATCATTAATAATATTAAATATCATGGTCTTCCTTTTACGTTTAAGATGTTGTATTATTTAAGAAAAAATAATCCTAACGATTGACTCTTTTGATCAGTATCGTAAAAATAAAAATAAACATTTTTTTTCATATTTGGTGGGTTTGATTCCTGGTTAAAGCAGGCTATTTTTCAAAAATCTATGAATGCAGTTCGATTTATTTTTATAAACATAATGAAATCTATTTGAAAAATTAATCAGTAAAATTTAATATCTTCAATTTAAGGTGTGGTGGTGTCCCTCCGTGTGGCAAAGTTTTCGGACAGCCTGTATACTGTGCAATCGATTCCATATTTGAAATTCAAAGAAACACCGATGCATGAAGTTTAAAACAAATGAGGTTTAATTATCAATTCACCCAGATATGGCACCTCACGTTACCATTTAGCCAATACCGATCGACTTACTTGCAATGCACGAAATAGACCGAAAATGTACGTCGCTGTTTTGCATAACTCGCTGGCCTTGATTTGGTTTGGCGTTTTTATGCATCTCTTTGGAAACTTTGAAAGGCAAGCTTTTAGATAATGAGGAGTCTCTACATGACTACATATCTCCATATTGCGCGATTTACATCAGTTAAAAATCAATTAGTGCAATTTTTATCAATGTAAATACCTAGGTAAATTACAACACTAATGTGGAACTCATTGAAACTTTTCCATAAGTTAATATTTATCGCAGAACAATTTTTACAGAAAACTTTATTCCACGCGGTCGAATTCACGGACAACTCCTTTAAAAATACACATTAGAAAATTAAATTAAAATAGAAACCACTCTCACAAAGTGTTGGGTGCAGCGAATTCAGTATCGGTGTCTCGGTGTCGGTAAAAGAACAAAACTGTGATCGATAGCGAGCCATCGACCTTAGGTTGCGCAACGCCCGTCTGCCGACCAACAGCATCGGTTTGTTGTGCCAGCAAATTAGGTAATAACAGTACTGGAGTTGATTCACACGATTATCAAATATTTGTCTGTCGAAAGCGTGGCGGATGCTTGATGCTGATACAAACGCCTATTTAATTAGCAAAGTGGACTATTGAATATGGCAAGAATCCACCTATGTGTGTACGAGTATAATAGTCCCATCTCTACATTTCATCATTTTTATAGTGCGTTTAAGCTATAAAAAGTTGTTGATGATCTGTGGTTTTGACGGTGTCGCCATCTCTGAGGTTCAATCGGTTGCGTCAATTTCAGAAACGAACTTTTGTCTTGAATGTAAGTGTATTATGGTTATTTGTATAAGCATTATAGTTACCGTTACGTGTCTCTATACGTACTTATTTACTTCTATTAAAGATTTTTACTCTGAACGACCCGACCACGCATTTTAAAATTGTAAAGCACCTCGGATGTTTCTTCGCTTCCATGAAAACTCATTCAATAAATATTTTGAAATGGAATTATACTTAGTTAAACACTGTGCTGTCATTCCACGAAGATCAAGTTTCTGCTCAAAAAATGTAATTGGAGAATACAATGACACTACTTTCTCCACTTAAATTCTTATTCTACTGATATTATTGTTTATTATCAATGGACGGTGTATTAATGTCACAATGCATATGTGGTGGTAATTTTTCAATAAATTGCTAACGCAGCCTTAGGGTTTTTATTACTGTGCCATAACGTAACAAGGTGTCAAAACGCATGCACGTACACGGAAAAGTGTTAAATATAAGCTACCGAGTCACTTACGAGGATTTTTTTATGTTTTGATTGTGTTATTGATTTGAATCCTTTGTCTGTAAAAAATGATTTTTTCAGTGTAGGTTATGTAATACAGTACGCGCGGATTTATCTAAGTACATCAACGATCTCAGAATCTAGTACATATAACATATGTACGATCTCAGAATCTAGTACATATAATATATGTACTAGTACATATAATATATGTACTAGTACATATAATATATGTACTAGTACATATAATATATGTACTAGATTCTGAGATCGTTGATGTACTTAGATAAATCCGCGCGTACTGTATTACATAACCTACACTGAAAAAAATCATTTTTTTACGGATACTAGCGTAATTTCAACAAAGGATTTCAAATCAATAACACAATCAAAACATAACAAAATCCTCGTAAGTGACTCGGTAGCTCAGCGGTCAGAGCGGCCGGACTTTCAAAGGTTCGATTCCCGTCAGAGAATTGATCTGGTGCGTGCGAGTCGTATTTTTTCTAATATAATTTAGAATTGTATACAATTTAGTATTATATTGTTTTAAATTTCCATGGTTATTGACGTTAATAGAATAAACTATGTCGTAGTTGCATGCGCCATGATCACGGAAGAAGTTCTTCCGTGATCATGGCGCATGCAACTGCGCCGAAATATCGGAGTCTCAAAAATAAACAGGTACATGGTGTAAATCCCGACATAGTTTATTCTATTAACAATTTAGTATTGCATTATAAATGCTATAATCTCTTAAAAATAAAAAAATCCATTAATGTTTAGGATAGGATGTCCCGTTAGTATTTGTATTTTTTTTTCCATTAAGTACCTACCTAACATTGATACTTAGTTTAAATGATTCCAAATAATAAACTTCATGTATGAATTCTGGAAAGTTTCATTTTGTAATAAAACTTCAATTAAAATGCATGGAATGATTGCACATTTTTATGAACGTTTTTATGCATTAGTTCGAACTGTGATTGTTATGACCTCCGTTCCAACGGCATGACTCACGACTATGAACCGAGGCTTTAACCATTTAGTGAACGTGGGCTGTCTCAATTAGAAATATAATTAATTAGCAGAGGAATTAAATATTACGGTTATGCTCTGAGACGATGAAATAAAGGTATTGAGAGAGGCAAAAGCATAGGTATGGAGAGGATCGATTCAAATATTACAAGATTGATGTTACGCATCTGGAGCCTAAGTAAGTAAGGGTACATACTTAGGATCAATGTAGGATTCACACTTTTGGCTCGGAATTAGTAATTCCCAAATTTTATTTGTGGACCAAATGGATAAAATTTAAATAACTACCTGAATTTGCTTTAAAAAGATATTATTGTAAAGGCCAACAGTTATATATTCTTTATTTTGAAAATATACACTGGCCTGCAAAACTAAGTACTACAGAGGTCTATTTTTATACAAACGAGGTAACTTTGAAGCATTGGTTCTCCGCCCAGGATTAAACGTGGTGTGATCTGATGATGGACATCCAGGGAGTGAATGGAGAAGATTCAGATCCCCATACACACCCAATAGATCTGATCAGCATTCTAATAGCTGTTTAGATATGTTTAAAAAAACCACGAAAATAGCATTAAAATGTATGGAAATGCTGTAACTGATAACTCTTATCCTTACAGCTCTTAGAATGCTGATCAGATCAATTGGGTGTGTAAGGGGATCTGAATCTTCTCCATTCACTCCCTGGATGACCATCATCAGATCACACCACGTTTAATCCTGGGCGGAGAACCAATGCTTCAAAGTTGCCTCGTTTGTATGAAAATAGACCTCTGTAGTACTTAGTTTTGCAGGCCAGTGTATTTGATTTATAAGTCGATTTCAGTTACTGTAAAACTTAACTAAGGTTATTAGTCCAGCTCATTTAAATTAAATAGCTTTTCATCCTAATATTTTAGATGCATTTTCACACGTACTGTATTGTGTCTATTCAGAGTCATACTAAAAAACCGTAACGTTAATATAACACTGCGTAATTATGACCACGGACCGTAAACGGTCGCCGGACGGCTCTCGAATAGGTGGGCGTGCCATTATCCACAATTATCCACTTTTTGCCGAATCGTAAATCGTTGATAGTGCCATTACAAAGAAAATTGACCTACGACTAAAGTTGGGTAAATTTTGGTTTTTAATATTGACTATCAGCCAATTTTATTGTCCCCACTGCTGGGGCACAGGCCTTCCTTATCGGTGGATAAGGAGGATGGGCCATAACTCACTACGCGGGCCCAATGCGGATTAGTGGGTTTTAACTGCTGCAAATGCAGCCGAGATTCCGAAGCACGGAGGAGCTCAAGATATTAAATTTTTGGTCACCCATCCCGTGACCGACCCTTGCGAAAGTTGCTTAACCTCTGTAATCGCCGGGCCAGGCGCTAAACCACTGTGCCATAGAGCTTCTTAATTTTAATATTACACTGAAATTTGTATCCTAAAAAATGTTTATTCCATTTTTAACAAATATATACACAAACTAGCATTTCAGCCACATCTATCCAGAGGGCATAGTACGAGTTGTGTTTCTCACCTCACTTTGCGAATAGTATCGAGTGAAAGAGAGGAAATCATGCGAGTGAGTGAACGAGTGAAAGAGAGGAAACGATAGTTAACTATTCGCAAAGTGAAGTGAGAGCAAAAAACCAACTCGTACTAGGCCCTCAGGGTCGTGCTGAAAAATTAGATAAGTACTATCCCCGTCAATTGGTAATGCGCTGGAACCTTGTCAAATTAACATACACATCAACATCATCCGCAACTAAAAATGACAAAAAAGAGTAAAATTCTAATAGGTAATATAATATATTAATTATTTAATTCTTATTTTCAATAAGAAAGGGTCTAGGTATATGAAAAAAATACAATTGTTTTTCGTTTTTGAGGTTAAAATCATGGCCGCCAGGCGCATTACCAATTGACGGGGATAGTATGTATTATGGACGATACTTACAGAAAGTTGAATTTTACGCGGACGAAGTCGCTGATAGTATATAATTCAATTTGGTTGATCAAAATGTCCCCAAGGACTCTTGTAGGGATTTGAATATAAAAATCGACGGGAAGGATGTGGCTGTTTTGTACGTGACTAACATTCCAAAATATTTCGTTATTAGTATGCTTAGTGGGTAAGAACGAGTATTTTTAGATACTTACTAAAAGAAGCAGCTCGAAGATCGAATTAGGCTCTCCTTAAGATCTGGAAAGAGTAAAATAAAAGTTAATTTTCTATTTTTTTTGTAAAATTTGATTATGTTGAGAAAAAACGGTTTGCTATGAAGTGGTTTTAAATAACAAACTTGTACTTAGTTATTCTATTGTTAGATTAGATATCAAGAATTATGTTTCGTAACTCACTTCCCACAAATTACGAATTGCTCAAGTATAGTTTGGTAATACGCATTTAGTGGTTCATGAGCCAACTTTTGGATTTATAAAGATTGTTTTTCAATGTCATGACAAAAACAAACAACAATCATGGGAAATACACCAGTTAAACATTTCTAGAACAAGAAATAACGGTTCATTGAAATTGGCGATGTCGTAGAATGGTAGAATTTCTAAGAAACTATAAATTCGTTTTCCCTATTAAGGTTAGATTTATCAATTTGTCAAGGACACAAAAGTTAAGTACAAGATATGATTCAAAGTCCTCTTATAAAGGAAGAACCTTAGAGCAACACGGCTTCCGAAGCCGCGTTGCTCAAGGCTAGGGTTTCCTAAGATGACAGTGCCGTCATATTACGGCCGTAATATAGCGGCGTTGAATGTTGACTATGTAAAAAATATGGCGACACCGTAACGTCAGAAACAACGTTCTACGCCGCTAAATGACGGCCGTAATATGACAGCACCGTCTTCTTAGGAAACCCTAGCTTAAGGGAAGAACCAACTTGGATAAATAATGAAGTATTGATACGTTATATTTTAGAAAATTTAGACTTAGATGGAAAGAAAAGAATAAGTTGAAACATTTCAACTCGTAAGTATTTCTATCTAAAGGATCATCAGCAACGAGTATCAGTTATTGCATGTCTTTTGAAAGGTCATCGTAGGTATTACGTAGTATAAAACTGAAGATTGGAGTCGAATTGTCGCTTTGTGATTTGCCACACCCGTCACACAACGGCCACCTGTCCAATTCCGATTGAATGAAAGGTTTGCTGTGAAAGGTCAACTGATATCGACTTGGATATACTTTTTGTAGCATTTACGTGATTCGTTAGTTGCTGCTGTTGGAATAGCTGATACTGAAAGACTCTGTGATAAATATTCGTGTTGGTTGTTAATATCCTTTAAGTCTAGAATGAACACGCTGAGCACTATGACTACCGATTAAATCCACTTAAGATGGTTTAAAACTTATGCTACAGCATTTTTGCATTTCAAATTAAAGTTACAACTTTAATTTGATAGGAAAACAGAGTAAGCGTAAGTAAACTTAGCTCTTCAACGTTTTAAAATAAAGGGGAAGAGGGTATAACGTTTCAATATCGAATATCTTCAGTAAATACCTTACATTTTAGCTACATACTATTATCGTATGAGGCTTATATAATTAAAAACAAAAATAAAAAAGTCAATCCATCCTACTTCCTACTAATATTATAAATGTGAAAGTTTGTGGGTTTGGATGTTTAGATGTTTGGATGTTTGTTCCTCAATCACGCAAAAACTACAAAACGGATTTGGTTGAAATTTGGCACACAGATAGAAGATAGCCTGGATTAAAACAAAGAATACTTTTTATCCCGATATTTCCACGGGAACGGGAACCACGCGGATGAAACCGCGGGCGGCCGCTAGTAACAATATAAAGCTTTTAATTTAACCCGATATGCCTCAAGATAAGATTTAAATTATTTATTTAATTACATTTCTCTAGAAAATAATTAAAGGTAATGCTTTTTTAGAACGTGAGCAGCAGTTTTGCAAATGACATTTACCTTTGTGTAACTACCCAATTCGGTACAACTCTTTATTAGTAAAGATAAAGACTGTATTCGCAATCTATAAATCTGTCACTGTCATAGTTTAACAGCTGTTGTTAAAAGTTAAAGATAGTTATTGTCTTATTAATAAAGAACTACAACCCACCCATTTTAGAGATGATACGTAAATAGCGTGTGACGTCACGATGACGAGAATTCGTTACAATGTCTCTAGTAAATTCGTCTACATATTTTGCATTTTTCGAACCACACTGGTTTACAGAGAATGACAAATACTTGGTTATACGAGGGTGGATTGATAAGTCCATGACTTTTTAATGAAGAAAGACTTTTTTCGGAATATTTTGTTTTATTTCTGTACATAATCTTATTGTAGCTCTGCGTATTCAGTCCAACGAAGTTCCTACCTCTTTAACATATTATTTTTTTCTTTCGTCGCCTGAAAACTGGTAACTAAAATGAGGGCCCATTTCAGACATCACCTTTTGATTTTATGAAAATCTTTGCCCGCCAATACATTTATCAAGACATTTATTCATGTTTGGTAGGAGAAAATATCTCACTGGGGTTGAATCTAGAGAATAGGAAGGATTCGCATCTTCATTCGATGAGTTTTGATGTCATGAGTGCCGCCGAGAGGGTCGACAGGCGGGCTGATTATCTAATTAAAAACCACCTAGCGACTGGTTGCAGTTCACAGATGATCGTGATCCATTGCTACTTCTTTTTGGGTTAAAAAAAACATACCAAAGAAAAGTGGCAATGTATGTCAAATGCAACCGGTCGCTAAATAGTTTCTTTTTAGATAATCAGGGTGAGGGTCATTAAGAAAAGTTAGAACTCGCTAGAACTTTTTGTTTCCAAAAGTAATAATCTTTTGCCGAATTTGAAAAAAATGTAGTGTAAAGATACCTTAAGGAGTTTCTTTTT
Organism: Agriphila tristella; assembly: GCA_928269145.1. Lineage (NCBI taxonomy): Eukaryota > Metazoa > Arthropoda > Insecta > Lepidoptera > Crambidae > Agriphila > Agriphila tristella. The sequence continues at coordinate 38,716,018 of OV743431.1, forward strand.
AAGACACAAAAATAAATTATGACAAAAAAGTATTTCTTCTTTTCAAAGTCATGGACTTATCAAACCACCCTCGTATAGGTACAACTTGTTAATGAATGAACTCAAAATGGGAAAACCGTGAAAAAATATCATCTAAAAATATCTTTTTCATACAAAAAATAATAACGAAAATATCAAAATGTATGAAACAGAAGTCTGGAACGGGTGGTAGGAAAATATAGACGATTCAAAAGTACTTAATAATTAAGTTTATTTGAATAAAGCTATTTTTGACTTTTGACTTTTGCTGTTTTTTTTCGTGATTTCAGAGTTGGTCCCATAGTAAAAGTTCAGTTTGATGGTGCGAGTCCGTTGTATAACTGTATGTTAGTTATTTACGATTTACTGCTTTAGGTTATTTAGGAAATTCGTTAACGGTCTAATTTCTTCGTGTCAAGGGTTACAAAAAGAACTTTCCTCTGTCGTTCGCTTCGCGTACTGTTGGCAAATAAACTGACCTATAGCGGAAGCTTTCTGCTGATCTCTGACGATTGCATTGTTCTTGGATATCATTACGTAACTGTGATTTGAAAATTTACCTATCGTTGATGCTTGAATTGCAATTTATCGATAGAAAAAAAAATACTTATTCAATAAAGTAGGTACAAAATTTGAAGGGATGAAGAGGAAAAATAAATGATTGAAGATTGAAGGGAACGGATGCAATTTTATACATTTCACACTAGGTTTACTCAAGATTGAGTTTGAGAAGACGTGACTTCTTAATAAAATTTTCGGTATTTCTATAAGTACCACAAAACGAATAATAAAAAAAATATAAAAAGGTCCACGTAAAGTAAAGCCTTGTTTGGTGATTGTTTCTCTAACTAAACGTTTACTTACTAACTGGAGTGACTCGAGGCACCATCATAAAGTGCCTCAACATGATTGAGGACAAATTACGTTAAACCCATACACCATTAGTATGCAATATGCTAAGTAACTGTGACACTTATGGCTTACACCATAGCCCTACTTACATATAAATTGATGGCACTCCATTTTGTCTTTAAAAACATTGAATACACAAATAACATCTAATACTTTTCTTTTGTATCTAGTAAAATGAAGAGAGCTATATTTTCGCTAACACCAGTTCAAAGTGAAGCGCAGTGCCAGAAAAGAAGTTCCAATTTAGGTACCTATCCTAAATTTGTTAACGCCCGTTCCTTTTCTTGTTACTTCTCGAAGAAATGTTTTCTACAGAACACATATTTTATTAGGCCTAACTCTTACTATTATCCCGTCTTCATCTCCCGAGATTTAATTTGTTACAAAGTAGTAGCTCTGCTATACGCTCGCACTATATCGCACGTCTTCAGCGCTATAGGAAGGAAAGAGAAAGCAATAGCTACCCCCTCTCTGCCTCCGACCAGCGCTGCCCGCCGCCGCGTCAACCTCATTCTTTGTTGCGCGCGCGCGCAAGACGCACGTCGGTCATCACAAAAATATTACTTTTTTGTTTAACTATAGTCTTAAAATCAGTGAAATTATAAACGTGAATTAATTCATGAAAACGGTAAAATACCGTCACTATGCAAGTGATACGAATGTTGAAGGTAGACTCACAATTTATCTTTTCTCTTAGTGATGAAAAGTATGCAAGTTATTCACAAAGGCAAACTGCCTTATAATTGCCTCGATCAATACGAGATATTGACCAATGGTACATTTTTCCCGAGCCAATACGTGATATTGGCCAGTGAATTTTTTTTCCCGAGTCAATACGAGATATTGACCAGTGATACTTTTATGCGTTAATACGAGATATTAACCATCATTTTACAATAAACTGCCGAATACTTGCCTCGAGTCGATACGACCTGCTTTTGTGAGTTAAGGTCTTAATAACGAATCCTTCGTATATTATGATTGAACTCAACTTACAGGTAAGTTTGTTTAATCATTATTAACCGCTTCATATTTTACAAAATATGAATAGATTTGCTGGTGTTAACTGCAAAATATTTGCTTTGAGTCAATACGACATACTTGCTTTTATGAGATATTTTTTCCCGAGTCAATACGTGATATTGACCAGTGATAAGTACTATTATGAGTTAATACGTGATATTAGCCGTAATTTTATAAAACACATATACCTGGATTTGCTGACGTAACTGCAGATTATTTACTTTGAATCAATACGAGATACTTCTTTGTGTTAATTCGAGATATCAACCGTTATTTTACAAATATTAATAAGATATTTGCTATAAAAAATTAAGGCCTAATAATCTTTTTCGTGAAACATCAAAATTGTTGTCACTGATACAGGTATGTACAAGTACTTTTAAATGTTTCGGTTATCTCGAACAACATTATAAAACAAAATTCTGATTCCTTTTCATTTTTTCTTCGAGAAAAATCAGCAATGATGTTGAACATCAAAATACACTCCCACAAGTGTTAAAGGTGCCCTTATGGTCAGTAAATTTTTTTTTTTTTTAAACATTACCGGCAAATTCATCTCCGATTCGTTGAAAACGAATCATGCTATTATCATGTATTATGCCACTACTGAAAATCGTTCGAACAGTGTCTTCAAAGACCGTCAGCGCGACGACACCTACTGCTCAGTTCTCTCTAAACTTGGGGTCTGCCACAACAACCACAACCATATCTTGGAACACAAGCAGTTGAGCCGAGGTGACGGACAACAATCAGCAGGGCCAGTTTAACGTGTTTCATCAGCCTTGCGGCACCTACCTGCAGCTTCCAGCTCCAACGGCTACCCGTGATCACCACCGTCGGCACAATCGCGCTACCGGATCAGAACAAAAGGTCAAAACCTTGTCAGCTAAAATACGTTCTCGATTCGAGTAAAAACTATCAAACGACCGTTATGTGCTTGAGGTTATTTTCCAATACTAATCCTAAGTATTCAGTTAGTTAAATTAAAAAATAAACAAATATATTTTATTTTCTTTACAATAGAAAATAGAACATGTGGGTACTTTCTGAACATTTTATGGAGGATGCTAGAACGACTTAACTCATAACACGTGTCCTGATAATGTCATGGCACAACTATTAGTCCTTGAGAACGGTTGCTTTCACGCACAGCGCAAAAAGTATTGAAGACTAGCGGCCGCCAAGGAAATGTTTCTTGCTATCCCTCAGGAACAATATTTTCCTTTCGGGATTAAAGGTACCGTATGTCTTTCTCTGTAACCCAGACAACGTGTACAAAAATTTCATGATGATCTGTTCAGTGGTTGAGACGTGAGGGTGTAACAAACAAACAAACAAAAGGACTTTTGCATTTTTAATATTTGTAAATATGTTATTAAGTCAATAAACTTCATGAGTTTTGGGTCTTATTCTTTGGCTTTTTCACAGCACTACACAGAATCATCATCTTTACTAGATTTTTAAACCAATAATTTAACCCATTAATTACAGGCTTCAATGCCCTATTAAGATGACACTTATGTCTGGGTATTAATTACCAAAATTTCTCAAATTTTCAAGTATTAGAAACTATAAAAACAATGATTCTAATATTTAAGATCCTCATTAACTATCAAGAAAGTCCCAGCCAAACATGTAAATTCTTTGGCCTTGTATTGAATTTCTAAAATTAGTAGTATATTGACAAATAAGGACAAACAAAATATTTTTAGAACAAGTTATTAAAATCAAATAAAATACATTTTAGTGACTTTGTCAGATACTTGGGAACTATTACAGGAGTTTGTACTGCGGTAGCATTACTATTTTAACACTTAAAATTTTAATATTGGACAAGCTTAAGGCTTGTACATATTGAGCATTAATGTTTAACTATTTAAAATAATGAATATTATAATTACGTATTACATCGTACTATGTACCTTGTCAACTTTGTATTGTATGGTGGAAAAATAATATTTGTTTTCCTGATACGCTTAAATCAATATGATAAACGAATAGTTTTCAATACTTTCTCCATTGCTTTGACAATAAGACTGCGCAGCAGCCGGTCAAAGTGAGACAATATAAGATTTTGCACAAACCAGGAATAATTGCTGCTCATTAATGACCTGGATCTGCTTTTTGTTATAAAATTCTTCGCATGCCGTGCGTATACTAGCACCGATGGGCTGCTACCCGATGGGCGGCGCCTACCACTGCGGCTGTGCTGGATATAGCTGGGACGCGCACCACGCCGTCTGTCTGCAGGTGCCTATACTGAAGTTTTTGTTGTATATTAATAACACCACTGCCATTTCATAAATGAATCGAATTAGTGGTGTACATTGCTTGCAATTAAATTGAATTGCTAAATTGCTTGCGAGAAATGGCAGTGTTATGATTAACAATAGGCGTAATAACGCCTCCCCAGCTTTATTTTTCCTTACTTATTAAAAAAAAAACTTATTTTATTGTACATGACAAAGCCAAATGACATAATAGCTATCACAGCCATGGTTTCTCAATGAAATAAAATAAAAAATAAAAGTTTTTTATTTCTGCAATTACACAATACATTAAATAAACTTATATTATTACAGCTACCTAGTAAACATAATAATATACTTGTGACAGGCAACTCCATTCCTTAATCAACTTGCTGTTAAAGAAATAGCGATGGTAATAGTCACAACAAACGTTAATTTATTTTTATCTGTTCGCAGAAAGAAACATCATCCTCGCTGTCAGTTTTCTCTGGCTGCATATTATAAGGCAAACGTTCCTTAGAAAACAAGTTTCTTTAGTCAAGCGTTAGAAGTGTCTATTGATACCTTGCCTCAGTATTTGAATAATACTGCAAGCAAATCTATATTTTTATTGGAAATAGTGCCAAGAAAGAATATCTTATTTTATATAAATTAATGATTTAATAGGATTTCTAAATAACTGCTTTCTAAACGAATCCCAGTATACAATCATTGCTCAGATATCTCCTAATTATTTTAAATCCATATCAGCGGCAATGGTAACCTAAAAACAAATTTTTTTTTAGATATGTTTGTTACACTACCGTTACATTACATTACCGTTAGATACCGTTGGATCTTACAATAGTTTAAGTTTACCTGTTGAACTTACTCCCAAATAACTTACATTTTGAACAATTAAGCACACATTGGTCACCTTGTTAGCCTTGGCTACAAGTGAATGAATACAGATCATGTACTCAATTCAATTAAGCAACTCAGTATTGTATTATATTATCTGAGGTAACACAGTAAGATTTGGCGAAATAATTTATTATTTAAAAATTTAAATGACAGATGTTTAATCACATCTTCTGTAAGTCTCAACTTGTTGAACTTTCCATTCTTTGAGTTTTTATTTCTGTAATAAAATTATTTGTGTTTATTAATATAAATATCTTAAATATTATCGCCCTTATTAACTAATACAAACCCCCAAAAAAAAAAACTTATCAATGCTGCCTCGTCACAAACATTCGGCCGATTGATAAAATTTATAATGGAGGAATGTTACACCGATTTTTTTATTAATCTCATTACCGGTTTATCATGTTGTGTAACATGTGGTTACATTGGCGCGGCGGCCAAGTTGCTGCCATTTGTGACGAAAAATTTGTTCAATTACTAGTCTGTGTGTCGAATTTTCTGTGGATGCTATTCGCAATCTGCTGTTTGGACTGGACAATCGACAATATTTGCGAGTTTCCAGGATTCGGGCTCTAATTTTGCAGAACCGACATTGTAATAAAACAATTTTTTATTATGTCGCAGTTGCAGTGCAGGAGCACTGACTTATTTTTATCTTATTTAACTAATCCTTATAATAATTTAATGTGTGTTCACTTAACCCTTGTTTATTTATATAAACAAACAAGGGTTCCTCTAATAACATTGATATCTTCTCTAAGCATCCTACTTTGTAACAAATTAAATCTCGGGAGATGAAGACGGGATAATTTAATGATCAAACGAACTTACCCTAAGTGAAGTTCGATCTTAATTATCCCGTCTTCATCGAAGAGATTGAAAGTCCCAACCCTCCCTTGCTAGTTGTTTGTTAAACAACCGTATCCCTATAATAGATGGAGATATCAATGTATTTACTTACTACTCCAAACTGAATGAGGTTGACGCGGCGGCGGGCAGCGCTGGTCGGAGGCAGAGAGGGGGTAGCTATTGCTTTCTCTTTCCTTCCTATAGCGCTGAAGACGTGCGATATAGTGCGAGCGTATAGCAGAGCTACTACTTTGTAACAAATTAAATCTCGGGAGATGAAGACGGGATAATTAAGATCGAACTTCACTTAGGGTAAGTTCGTTTGATCATTAAATAATACTCGTACTTACTATAGATGGATTTATTGAAATGAGGCATAGGTAAGGTATTATAATTCATTTCCAGTAATACTGATTACAAAAACAGCGGGGCTCTGTAATCATCGCCAGCGGTCAAGTGAACAACTAGGTGGTCGGTGGCGACCACGCTTGAAGGGGCAATTACTGTGGTGCCACCATAGTAGTAGGGCTGCCTCCACTAGTATTTAAGGTAAGAAAATAATGTCAAATCATCCCGTGGCCCTGGTCTCTTTTTTATTTTCCGGAAAATAAATTAATTCACTTTTTTATTTAGACTTTTTTTTTCTAATTTGGCTTTGATAATATTGAGCTCGTTGGTGCAGTGGTTTAGCGCCTGGCCCAGCGATCGCGGAGGTAAAGCAACTTTCGTAAGGGATGGGTGACCAAAATTTATTATCATGGGATGGGTGACCAAAAATTTATTATCTCGGAAGGCACGTTAAACCGTTGGTCCCGGCTGTATTTGCAGTCGTTAACACCCTCCAATTTGGTGGCCACGCATTGGGCTCACGTGGTGGGTTATAGCTCGTCCTCCGTATCCACCCATAAGGGAGGCTTGTGCCCCAGCAGTGGGGACATTAAAAATGGCTGATGGACAATATTGACGCTTTAAGTTATGTTGAACTTGAAGTTATTCGTTATATACTTACTCAACTAATTAGGCTAATATGTAATAGAATAATGTCTGTTCTAAATTGATAAACCCCTTAATTCTATTGAAGTTAAATTGACATTGTACCTAATTCATTAAGTGACAACCCTAGATGACGGTCTGATTCACAGCCCATCGAGCTGTGCTTACGTTAACTTCCTAGATTTAATAAAGTTGGGGTTCGAATGAGCTACTACTATTTAGCCATTTTAAGAAAATTTTGATAATACGTTACGTAATGTAATAGGGACTGCTCCCCTGCTCAAATGGCCACTTTTCTATTCGTTCGCTAACTTAAAGCTTAAAAATAAGCAATTAGACAATCACACGTCGCATGTATGTAAATCACAGACATTGTTGTATTGTATGGAATTGACAAGCTTCCGACACGTAATTTTAGAGTTTATGGCTTATTTTTAATTTTTAAGTTAGCGAACGAATAGAAATGTGGTCATTTGAGTAGGGGGGCTGGGGCTCCATTTTTGAAAGGCCAAGCTCTGATTTTCATTCGACAGCGTGTCTTTCCAATGAAAATGAGCAGTAAAGAGTAAAAGTAGGGCTCCTAGGCTGAAACTGCACTTAGGTACTGAAGTCGGTCAAACGTCTAGGCTACTCAGCCACACGTCGCTTTTTAACACCTTATTTTTTCCTCCGAGGAGCTTCGTGGCGCAGTAGTCCGTGAGCCCGCGACAGTATTGCCTACGTCATACGACATCACGATGAAATGCATGGCACACGGTCGGAAAAGTTGTGCTGAGCGAGGATCAGAAGATTATCGCCAAAAAAAAAATTGCCCGCAAGCTTGAGAAAATCTTCCACTTCCGGTCAACATTTTAAGATTATATTTACGTCAGTGACATCAGTGAGAGAACCGTCTCATCATTTAGTTTTCAATTATTGTAGAAAGAGCACAACTTTTCCGACCGTGTGCCATGCATCTCATCGTGATGTCATATGACGTAGGCAATACTGTCGCGGGCTCACGGACTACAGTGGCACCTGGCCCAGCGATTGCGGAGGTTAAGCAACGTTCGCAAGGGTCGGTCATGGGATGGGTGACCAATAATTTATTATCTCGAGCTCCTCCGTGCTTCGGAAGGCACGTTAAGCCGTTGGTCCCAGCTGCATTTGCAGTCGTTAACACCCACCAATCCGCATTGGGCCCGCGTGGTGGGTTGTGGCCCGTCCTCTTTACCACCCTTAAGAAAGGCCTGTGCCCCAGCAGTGGGGACATAAAAAATGGCTGATGGACATCTTTTCCTCGACAAATATGCAAATCAGTATAGAAAAAAAAACTAAATTCTTGGTTGGTACGAGTATTTTAAAATTAGGGTAAAGTCATGGATAAGCATCTAAGGGAGGATTCAAAAAGATTGACATTATTAATTTCAATGATAAAATAATATTGCATGTAAAAAAAAAGCTAAAAAAAAATTTAGGTAGCCACCGTTACATTTTGTAAAGTTAACATTGACTTGACCAGCTTGACCTCCATAAAGTTCTTGATTAGTTTCCGTCAAATCGATACCTATTTCTGGACCGACTATTAACTTGGAAAATCGTTTATCGATACGTATCATTTTATCGATTTAGCAACGTTTATCTACATGATATCAAAGTTTACAAACAACGCAACATAAATTAGTATAATTTCACATTTTATCATGATTGATTTTTTTTAGCATGTAAGTACGATTATGTGGAAAATTTACGACCTGGGACATTGCGATCAAGTACTGATTTGCATTTTGTCAAAGCTAAATGGTAACTTCTGTATTCGTCGGTTTATGTTAATTTTCTAAACAGGCTGTTTATATCTTCAGAACTAAGTAAATAGCTGAGCTGATGCTATTACATAAATGGGTTAACGCCGATAACTTTCGTAGTGAACCTTAAACTTGTGTGTATAAGAAAAATTTGCGCGATAATTGAACAATTTATGAGCTAATATTTTAAACAGACATTTAAAACTGTACCTACCTAAATATTTGGTTCGCACTTGACCGTGTTTGTTAATCGAGCGAACATCGTTCGTTCCAAGGTGAGACAGCTGCAAATACTCAATAATGAATAGTGTTTGAATAGTGACTGCAGCTTTTGGCTCCTCGGCTCACCTTATATGGTGCAATCATGGCCCTATTCGCAGAGGTAAGTATACTAACCAATATTAGTCATAGCTTGTAGGAGCGTGGGCTGTGGCCTTTATTAAAGTAGCACCTCCTTTTTCTTCGAAAACTCAAAGTTACGAAGTCGTTTTGTGAGAGAATCTAACTAAAAGTTAAGAAAATACGACTGAGTGATAGTTAAGCTTTACCTCACCCAGGTAAAGCTAAATATAGTATAAGGATTAGGTTTTCCTCCAGATAATACCGAACTAGGCAAACAATTAAGCAATTATAGACGAAGGAGGAAAGAAAGAAAGAATGTAATTCTTTCAATAGTTTTATTAGGTAGGTTATAAGTTAACTTCTTTGAAGCGGTTTTTCTAAGTTTTTGATTTTGTTAGTTCCAGATAGAAGCTATCTTCTGGCTTAATATAAAAACTGGAACAGGAACGGGCTTTATATTAAACTAGCGACCGCCCGCGACTTCGTCTGTGTGGTAAGTTTTTTGCTATCCCTCCGGAAGAATACTTTTTCGGGATGAATGGTACTCTGTGTCTTTCTCTGTACTCCTAATATTTATGTAAAATTTCATGATGATCAGTTCGGTAGTTAAGACGTGAAGGCGGAACAAACAAACAAAATATTAGTAAGGATTATCATGTCAGCCATGTGAAACTGGCCCTAAGTAAACGAGGGTATTATCTGAATGTCCATAAATTATTATAATTTTCTTGTTCCTTTTATTCAGCGTAACATATTGTTAGCTAGCATGAACCATCTGATTTATTAGTTCATCTAGCTGCCTATTAATGCAGCTTCAACACGTGTGATGTATGGAACCCTGTGGGATGGCACGCCGAACTAAGATGGACCGGGAAAGGGTGCCGTGTGTAAATCTTCTTGATCAGATAAGGACAGACGTGGATATAAGAGAACAAGAAACCCTTTATTTTGATTGAAATAGTATCCATCCTTTTGTGCTCTACCTATAACCGTTCCAACATTTAGCGAAAAGTTCGTTCTAGTCACTGAAATAATACTTAACACAAGTACTTAATATTAAGAAATCAACTGATACAAATTACAATTTTATGTTTAAAGAATTAGGTATAGGTATGGAATGTTTTCTAGTATAAAGGCTTCTCCAAACAGAACGCGTACTTAGCGCGCGCTAGAGCGCTAACCTGACGTCGCGTCGTTCTATAGCAGTACGCAGCGCCGGCGGCGCTGTGTTTGGCATGAGACTATGCACTTCCTACAACACTATTCGGTGCTATAGCACAGAATATATAATAGTACTAACGTGCTATAGCGCGACGTCAGGTTAGCGCTCTCTAGCGTATAGGTACGCGTTCTGTTTGGCGATTTGGCTGTTGCTAACTTTTGTACTAGAAGTCAGAGTGTATGCTTAGAAAAAAAAAACTGATCATCTTTAGTGATATACCTTTGTATAAATAAAATATTATCTCCATATATCAAGAAATGAATATCGCTTCCAGTCCTGTCTCTCCACGCTCCTGGCTCTGGTCCAAGAGTGGAGTCCTGCGCTCGTATTTCACTCAGTGCGAAATAGTCCGGGCATAAGTAAGTCTAACTATTAATGCGGGCTAAAACTGTCCCGCGCCCCGGAGTCTAACAGAACGGTTAATGTTATAGACTTTATGGGAATCTGGCTTGAGAGGATTGTGACATACATTGAAGATCTGCGAGATCGGTCTGATGTAATGATGTGAGGAGCTCGGTGGCGCAGTGGTTTAGCGCCTGGCCCTGCGATTGCGGAGGTAAGGTATCTTTCGCAAGGGTCGGTCATGGGATGGGTGACCAAAAATTTACTATCTCGAGCTCCTCCTTGCTTTGGAAGGCACGTTATGCCGTTAGTTCCGGCTGCATTTGCAGTCGTTAACTACCACCAATCCGCACCGGGCACACGTGGTGGGTTATGATGGCCCATCCTCCTTATGGGTGAATAAGGAAGGCCTGCAGTGCAGTGAGGACATTAAAAATAACTGATGAATTAACTTAAAAAAAATGCAATGGGAGAAGAACATGGAAAGATTTTGACAAGATAATTTGTATATTCAAACGAATGTTGATGATGTACTGGTATCAGACTTTTCCACCTTACTTTATAGCTTAACTGGAAGTTGAAGAAAATCAAGTCGAAATTAATTGAATATCTTTGATTTTGAAGAAGGAACGAATGTTAAAAGTTCTTCACCATACAATTTGTTTTCCAGGGACTTCCTTATTAAGCTCAGAATAAAATGTGAACTGGGTAAATTTTATGACTGGTCTATTGGAAAGTACGCTCTTATTTTAAGGTTTAACCGTACACTATCACTAGTTTACAGTTTTTAGAACTGGAGCGTTTGTAATCGCCTTGTGCCACATAAGGTTTTAAAGGTTGTTGGGGCCATTCACCTACCAATCGATTGCAGCTTTCTAGGGCAATAAGAACTAGGGTTGCCCTACTCATTCGGCAATGGTTTTACAATCTTAATATTCATCTAACCTTGGGAATTGTTTTGAATATAACTATGATAAAAAAAACATTGCTAGAAAAGCGATGCAGTTGTAAGATTGTCCGTCGATGAAGATCTCCCATCATTATTTACAACACTATCTGTATATAGAAAGCCGCATTTACCAACTATTGGATATACCCAAGGAACTCCAAGTCAGTTCCAATTGAATGCGATGAAAATTGATTGAGAACACAACTTGAGATCAACAAAACTTTTTTAAGACAATACTATGAGTCATCTGTCGTTTAGTATTTTCTCAAAAAAGTTTTGTTTTCGGAAATCTAAATGTTTGTGTTTTATACACTTTTGTTTGTGTTTCCTTCAGAATATTTATTTAATTTTATCAAATACAGTTACTTACTACTCATTTTACTAGCGTCATTAAATAACGCACGGGTTATTTTTATACAGCCAGCGAGAGTTCGTGATCTACAGACATGGCTTTCCAATTACATAATCTAACAGAAAGTACGTAACGAAGGACAGAATCGAACAGATTTTTATATCTGTGATACCTACTGTATCAAGCAAAAATAATAAAATTTACAAAGCGATCACAAACTTGTTTATATAAGGTGGTAAAATTATGTGATGATACTTAAACATAATAAAGTGTTGCTTAAACTGAACAACTTTCTCCAAGGAACATAGGTCGAAAAAAGATTTTTTTTATGTCTTTTCATCGTAAGTCGGTCAGCTGACTAATAAACTTTGTATGGGAGTTCGATTTATTTATCGTTTTTCGACCTATGGAAAAAGTAAGTAAGTATCATGTCATCATTTGGTACCACCTTATATTTGAAAAAGACAATGTCTGTCGGGTCAGCTAGTTTTTTTAATATAAAAAAGAATTAAACAACCTGTGCCAGTTTTTACAACCCTGATCATACTTAACCAACCTGCTTATTAATCCAGGAAAACGCTTTCTTAGCCATTTTCTCGGCCACGAGGTTTATACGACAAGTTGTTGGACTATCAGAATTGTATTATAATAGTTAACTTTTTACTGACTTGCATTATAATAGCACTGTTGACTGACTTGCACTTAAACATGAAGAAAATGCAAAAAAAAAATTGTAAATTATTGTATGGTATGGTACTGGTTGGTTGCAATACTAACAAACACGGATTCAATTAAAGTATCAACACAAAATCTAAATGCTTTTGTTTTGGAAATAAAACCATTACAGGCTATATACAGCCTTATCAGCCTACAGGAGCTTAAAAAATATTGGATTTAGCTTACTACAAGAGCTTATTTCACTAATTTCAATATTTACTGCTTCAAAATTAATTACTTATTTGTTTAGGGATACAAAATAGGGTTTCCGTTATACGTCAAATTATAGCGCTGTTATACATCGCTTTTATCGCATTTGCGTTTGTTTTCAATTGCCAACAGACACGTTTTTCTAATTTAACATTAATCTTACTAAGCCGATTTGAACAACTTCTATCAACATTTCGAAGGCTTCTCGATAAGTCACAAGGCGCTACATGTGTCGACTTAAGTTTCTTACTTACTCAGTACATTATATATTGGCTAAAGATTATCCAGTACTGGTCTTCTAATGTTATTATTGCTAAAGTGTGTGCTCAGAGAATGTTAGTACCTATAGTTAGAGCTGGTCTAATACGATTTGGCACGTATGACTTAGCACGCGTCTGATACATTGTAAGATCAAGGTTCGAGTACAAGGTTGACGATTTGAAGACTTTTTGTTACGTGTTCTGAAGGTGTTCTGTGAAGATATCCGTCAAATTGATGCTAATTTCCTCAAGCAATGACATCACAGATTGCGATGAGACTGTTTATGAAAACAAATACGTAAGAACATGAATAGTAAAATTTTTGTAGTATCCATGTTGAAGGTGAAAAAATTAATGGTACTAAATAACCGACCGAGCAAGCGCCAAGTGCGAGCGAAACGTTTTCGTTTCAGCTTCGTCCCGCTGTCTGGCTGTCCGTCTATTCTCCTCTACAAGTCGCATTTCTCAACCGATTCTCGTGAAAATTTGTGAGCAGGTTCGATATTTATATGGATTTTACGTCGATTTAGTTTTTAGAAATTTGCCAAAATGGCGGAGATATGGGGAAAAATGAAATACTGGTTTTTCAGTGTTTTTCTTATCGACTGCTTATGTAGTTCATTGTCGTCAGGTAGGTATTAATTCTAGGCTTGCGTTCTACGTTTTTGTTCTAGAATTACGATTTGTGACACGCAAACATTCAGGTTTCATTAACAACTTTTAATGACGGTTATTTTTTATAACTTTATCGTTCTCAATGAATTGGACGTAAACAAAGAGTAGGTTTTCAAGTTTGCCTTGAAAATTCAGGTCCGTGGGTTTTAAAATCTGTGTTGCGTCAACATGAGCATTAAGTATTTCTTAGAATAACATTTTCGGCTATAAACTTTTTGTGCATCTGTGTTATGAATGTTTTATAGTTCTATTTTATTATCACTTAATTTGTTTTGATAAAGAAACTAGGTAACTAACTATATTATTTGAAACAGAATTTTCCTGTTCATTAAAGACAAATTTAGTTTCATAAAAAAGAGGTTTTTAATGAAGACGACTTACAATGATATTAGAAAAAAAATCTCGATTATTCCATACATTGTCAATAACTAAGTTAACGCAATAGAGTTAAGAAACACTCTGCAGAACGTGTTAAATGAGTAAGACTAATACAATCATTACCCATAATTTCTAGTACATTTGTATTGTTGAATGTTTTTGTTTTTACTTGTTTATCAATTTTATTTGGTCTAAAGTTAGTTTTTAGGGTTCCGTACCCAAAGGGTAAAAACGGGACCCTATTACTAAGGCTCCGCTGTCCGTCTGTCTGTCTGTCTGTCTGTCACCAGGCTGTATCTCATGAACCGTGATAGCTAGGAAGTTGAAATTTTCACAGATGATGTATTTCTGTTGCTGCTATAACAACAAATACTAAAAACATAATAAAATAAATATTTAAGGGGTGCTCCCATACAACAAACGTGTTTTTTTGCAGTTTTTTGGTACGGAACCCTTCGTGCGCGAGTCCGACTCGCACTTGGCCGGTTTTTTGTCATGCTGGGGCCAATACCATGGCATAATGTTATATTGGGCCCTTGCCTATGAAATTGGTATTTTTTCTCACACACAGAAAACCTCGTGATTTCTGTGATTTAAAATATTTATCAGTTGGTGAATATTATATCAAATTATGACCATCAGCCTTCAACTATCAGCATAATTAAAGTCTATTTATTTTGATTTAACCACTATTTAACCATTTTATCCGTTGTTAACCTAGCCAGCCTAAACTTATTTTTTTCGCTTAAGTTATGTTGCCTAAGTTAGCTTAATGTTCAAACATTTGTACATTAAAGTTTCGTTACAATAGCGTTCACGGTTGTTAATTATGAAAATGCTAGTATGAAAAATACATTTTGTTAAAAAATCTCTATACAAAACGTCAATTTCATAGGTTAGGACTTATATTCGAAAAGGTTTAAAAAATTATGCCCCTGCTGTAAAAAATGTTTCAACAGGTGTAAGGCCACCAATACCAATGCAATGGCGATTGAGCAACACATAGTTCAATGACATTGATATCGTAATTCACAAATTTTCACGCTTCAATAAAATTGAAAAGTAACGAATTGGAAATGCACTCGTACAGAAAACAACATATCAAAACATTCAATTTTAGTTTAGCATCTATGCCTTGGTAATAAAGTGTATTTTTACAAGGAAAAAAGTATGATTTTTATTTCCGAAGGCCAAGTTGATTGGTATGGGTGCGTGATCCGGACAAATCATATTTGGCCATAACGAATACGTTTAAAATGAAATTTAAACAACATGCTCTTGCAAAAATGCAATACATACACTTTTTCAAGTTCCGAGAAGAGTTTTTGGTTTCGCAAGTTGTCAGTATTGACATTTCCTGTCCCTAGATGGAGTGAGGACTTTCAAGAGATGGAAATAAAAAGAACTTAACTTTATTTCGTAGCATTTTTTTGTGCAAATAGTATAATCACAAAATACTAAGACTGTGTGATGTATTATGTTGACTGTGGATGAAACATTGAGTTTAACAGTTGGATTGCAAAAAATTGTTCAAAAACAAAAAAAACGACTTCAAAAAACCTGAAAATAAAAACAAAAACAGCTTCAAAATTAAATATCTCTAAAAAGCAAGAAATAATTTTCTAATCACTAGATACCTACGCATATCACTATAATAAAACACGTCTATTGAAGTCGGGTGGGGCTGGAGGACAACTTCTTTTTTTTATTCTGAGCCCCCCCGACTTCAATAGACGTGTTTTATTACAGTGATATGCGTAGGTATCTAGTGATTAGAAAATTATTTCTTGCTTTTTAGAGGTATTTAATTTTGAAGCTGTTTTTGTTTTTATTTTCAGGTTTTTTGAAGTCGTTTTTTTTTGATCACTATACTATACAGTTCCTATTAGATTTTGAGGAGTTCCCTTGCGTATCTTTGATATCCAAGGTCCAATAACAATGAAATCAAAATGGTATCATCTATAAAGTATTCTCTTTCAAACAAAAAATAATCATCTAAATCGGTACATAAACAAAGAAGATATGGTCGATCATCCGTATAAGTTCACAAAATGGTAACGAAAACGACAGTATTTTCAGGTTTTCCTGAAAAGTACTGAACCGATTTCAAAATTTAAAAAAATGGGACCAATTTGAGGACAAACCTGATCTAATAAAGTTTGAATAATTTCAATCGGTTCAGCCGTCTTCGAGTAATCGGTGTACATACAAAAAACAAAAAAAAAAACGGGTCGAATTGAGTACCTCCCTCCTTTTGAAGACGGTAAAAATAGTTTTTATTACGTACAGCATAAAGATGATCTTAAGGTCAACAGATCTGATGTACCGTCGTATGTACAACAAATTAGTTAAAATCAGACAACTTTTATAAAATAATCTTAGGTCCTTATCGATGAAATTGATGTTTTTTATGGAGATTTTTTGACAAATTGAATTTTACATGCAAAACTTTTTTATTTGTCTAACAACCGAGAACGCTATTGTAACAAAACTTTTATGTACAAATGTTTAAGCATTAGGCTAACTTAAGCAACATAATTTAAGCGGAAAAAATAAGTTTAGGCTAAGTTACAAACGATAAAGTGATAATTTTCGCCAACAAAAAAAAGAGTTGCTTTCTAGGTATTTTTTGAATGCTAAGAAAACAA
Organism: Agriphila tristella; assembly: GCA_928269145.1. Taxonomy (NCBI): domain Eukaryota; kingdom Metazoa; phylum Arthropoda; class Insecta; order Lepidoptera; family Crambidae; genus Agriphila; species Agriphila tristella. Next base: position 38,732,847 of record OV743431.1, read on the forward strand.
AATAAACAGATAGTTAACAGCTATGGTCATGATATGATGTAATACAGGGTGTTTGGTAATAGCCTTATAAAGCCGAATATGGTAGATAGGGACCATCAAACTGAACAACTTTTACTATAAGACCAATTCTGAAATCGCGAAAAAAAATCTGCTGTTTTATACATTTTGATATTTTCGTTATTAATTTTTGTATGAAACAGCTGATTTATTCGCGATTTCAGAGTTGGTCCCATAGTAAAAGTCGTTCAGTTTGATGGTCCCTATCTACCATATTCGGCTTTATAAGGCTATTACCAAACACCCTGCATAATCAGAAAAGTTATAAGGTTTAAGTTTTAAGGTTATAAGGTTCTCTATGTGAGAAAAAAAGTACTAATTTCATAGGTAAGGTCCCAATATTAAATTATGATAGAAAAGTTTACTTTTACAAAAGACAACTTTCTTAAATAAAATTCCCCATTCTTATTTACATAAAACCGACGAGATGGAGTGATTGCTCCAAAGAAGCTTTTGTGACCAGCTTTTTAAAACGTATTCTGCCTCTTATTTGGTTATTAAAGTACTTATTGGAAGTCTGAGATTTGGTCTTCTTTTCAATTCTGCGTAGTTTCAAAATTACATGCAATTAAATTTTATTTGGGCAACATACTTATTTTGCCAGTTATAAGTCATCTGCAAGCACACCTCTTTTAACATCATATTTGGCGATAGTGTAAATCTCTCGAGTTTACTTAAAGATAAGTATCAAGTCACGATAACATCAGTAAAGATATTTCAAATGCAGTGTTTCCGTGATGCTGTGTAATATATTGAGCAAACGAATAGTTTTTATGAAACATGGCGATATGCGTAGGTAGATTTTCCTGCCAATTGGCAAAGTAAACAAACACATCAGGATGTTGAATTTATGCCAGTAATGTATCTATTGCAGTAGGATTTGTTAGGAATTGTAATGTTTTTTGTTTCGTTTGCGATCAAAGGTATTATTAGAAATATTAACCAATGGGAAAGAAGAATAATTATAGTCTAGTCAGTCACCAAGCCATATTTTAATTTCATTTTAAATTGTAATAAAACGTGCAACTTTTTCATGTGATTTGAGAACAATCTGGAATTTAGATAAACAGCTGTGCTGTGCTGTGCCTGTAATCAGTTGTGACATATCATTAATTTGATAATTTAGTTAATAACACATTATTTATTAATTATTTAAGTTTCTAGCATTTCCATCAGTTATATGAAAGTGAATAAAACCTAAAGCTATTTATTTTCTAACAATAAACACCACTATTTACATAGCTTGTATTGATACCTATAAATTAGAAATGAGGATCAATATTAAGATAATGAAAACGGCATAACAATAACGATCAACTGACATCATCGCTATTTATGCAAGCACAGGGAAGAATTCTACAAACAATATGGGAATGTTCTTCAAACAAGGCAAACAAACAATAAGTCGAGACAATGGTGTTAGCTCAGGTGGTTGATGGTGGAAATATGAACGTAAGCGTGTGCCTTAACCTTGTGACGTGGAAATGTTAAATGTGAAAAATCTAGCCAAGTAATACATTTTGCGACTTCGTCTGCGTGTATGCAAATGATGATCGGTTGAGTACCTAGTTAAGACATGAAGGCGTAACAAACAAACTTAATTTTGTATAAAATATTAGTTACGAAGTCATTGATGGCATAAGTCAATTTGTTTTGTCACAGTCATTTGTCGAAAAAAATTTTATTCTTATCACAGATGATTTTACTCTAAAACATCGACCACTTTTCTATAAACTAGAGCTTAGTGTAGTTGCTATGATATTCGCGTTAGCCTAATTATATATTATTACGGGTCTAAAAAAAAAATTTTATTATTAAATGAGAACGAATGTGTTACAATAAACAGACATCCAACGCCCCTTTTTGGATCAGGTTACACAATGTGTAATAAAATACACATTTGTAACTAATCGGCGTTACATTAATGCAATTTAATAGTATTTTGAATGAATCATAATTAGGTTGCGTTAGTAATAAAACAATTTGATATAAAGGCATATTGAAAAAAGATCAGTAGTAATTTAATAAGTCTATGAAAAAGATACGAAAACTAACGCTACAATTTCAAACTTTAGGCTTCTTTAACTTAAATTCCGTCGTATCTACGAGTATCTTTAATTTATATCATATTTCTTAAAACGGAAAAGACTTGTCTATCTATCAGATAAAAAGAGAAAAAAAGGTAAGCTTTAAGTTATAACATAGTTAGAAAACATTATCTATTACGTAAATAACAAATTTTCATAAATTTCCCTTTTTCTGCGTAACGTTACTTATAAGAGTCTCACAATTCATAAAGCATAATTAAATTATCATAATTCTTATAACAAAGAAGTACGATGAACACAAAGGTATGTGAACTAAATGATACATACAATAGTGATAAGTGAGTCACTGTGAAAGCCCGCTGCTCCACAAGTTGGGATGACAATTCTTTAGCAGTGAAAGCTCGAAGAAAGTTTAGGAGATCGATATGAGAAAGACTACGTTTTCGTTCAGAGTTCGGGGTACCTTTATATTATGACTTTGCCCTTGATACAGATATAAGTGACTAATGACTTTATCATGTCAACTTGTAGCCGCTATTTTTACCCATGGGCAAAAGAACGAGTGTTTTGATATCTAAATTCCGCTGCGTTTTAGCTACAGGCTCATGAAAAAAGGTATAGAAAAAACTTTTGAAAACTTACGGCAAATAAACTCGTCACTTTTAACTTTTAAAATAATAAAGTAGGTATCCATTCTTATGAAAAAGTACTCATATAAGCAAGAATCTGTTTCAATGTCTGCAAACTTTTGTCTGTACTGTTTTGTTATTTTAATAAGATCGTGGAATTTTTAAAATACGATTTAAAAATGCAACTTTAATTTTAGTTTGTTATTTCCTTATGATTTTCCTCTAAGTCAAAAACATTCTTAATTTGTTTTGTTTTTAATTCTTAACAATCAAGGATGTTTTCGACTTACGTTGAGGTACATAATAAAACCAGTTTTTTTCATGAATATTAGGAAAAATGTGTCTGCAACTCTCTTTAAGCTTTCTTCGATTTAAATTTTCAACATTAGTGACTGTGGTTTACTTATATGACAGAGTTTTAGCGTAATTCATATACAAATTATTTCTTTTATGACTTGGGAAAGAGTTTTAATTGGATATGTTGCATCACCTCATGAGCTTGTCTGCCAGTTTGTAGCAATTAATGTTTAATGTTGATAGTGCATTTTTACGTAAGGATAAGAGATATTTGAATTGAATTATTTGTATTAAGTTAGTGCTAATTAAATCTATATATATAAAACTCTAAATTGATTGATTGTTGGGATAGGTGTAGAGCCCTAACGGCTGAAGGTAGAGACACCATTTTTGGAGGGTAGATACCTTTCATGATGTAGATGAGCACTAAGAAAGCGTTTTGGAAAATTCCCGTTATACAGGGTGCTACAGGTTGTTCAAGTTAGTATGAGAATTTGTATAGGGCTGAAGGTAGAGACACCATTTTTGGAGGGTACTTACCTTTTATGGTGTAGGTGAGCGCTAAGAAAGCGTTTTGGAAAATTCCCGTTATACAGGGTGCTACAGCGTGTTCCAGTTTGTATGGAGATTTGTATAGGGCTGAAGGTAGAGACACCATTTTTGGAGGGTAGATACCTTTCATGGTGTAGGTGAGTACTAAGAAAGGGTTTTGGAAAATCCCTATATACAGGGTGCTACAGGGTGTTCCCGTTTGTATGAGAATTTGTATAGGGCTGGAGATAGAAACACCATTTTTGGAGGGTAGATAGATACCTTTCATGGTCTAGGTGCGCACTAAGAAAGGGTTTTGGAAAATCCCTATATACAGGGTGCTACAGGGTGTTCCCGTTTGTATGAGAATTTGTATAGGGCTGGAGATAGAAACACCATTTTTGGAGGGTAGATAGATACCTTTCATGGTCTAGGTGCGCACTAAGAAAGGGTTTTGGAAAATCCCTATATACAGGATGCTACAGAGTGTTCCAGTTTGTGCATATTTTTTTATGGAAAATTAAAATGTGCGAAATTAGGTCTACTGATAAATACCTAGGTCTATTGGTAATCCGTGACTTTCAAAATAAATGCACATCTATCTTAATCACGCGAACGAAGTTGCGGGCAAAAGCTAGTAAAGAATAAAACACTACCAGCTATTAAAATGTCTCATGCAAGGCATTCATAAATACAAGGGTTATTCAAGGTTATAAAAACTAGAAACTAATTAATTAGGTTTTTCCGAACAAAGAAACCTCAATTGCTGTCAGCATAGAGATAATATATATGTATGATAAACGTTACGTTAATTTTCTTACGTTTTCCTAGCCTACCTACCTGATTGTTTCGATTATTAAAATATGATTTCTCCCTCCGATTGCTCAAATAATAATTGATGTTGACATTACGTTTCTCATTTCTATTAGTACCTACTATTATATATTCTGTGGTTACAGCTCGTTTAATTACCCCGTAAAGGTGGGTGCACATCTATCGTTGTAACGTATCGTATCGTATCCCCTAGTGTCGCACCGACGCGCACCACGATCGGTGTGAAAATAACTCGTCGGTCTGTTACCTTTATTTTGATGTATTTTAGACCTAGGTAAAGATAAATTGGACCATGAGGAGAACCTTTTTTCTCCAAAATTATTACCGAGGAGAGTGAAAAGTAGCAAATTTGCTATAGCGATACGCGTTGGTGCTACGCGACGGTGATACGATACGCGCCGCTCCGTAATACTTAAGTATGGACCCACCTTTAAAATATCACCCCGTGGCCAACGTACCGCGACACTAACGGAAGAAGTCTCCTGTTTTTGTGGGGCTTCCTTGCCCGTGGGAACATACCTCTACCTCCCTCGGGAATATTGAATAATACCGCGGAAGCGACGCTAAACTTAAATGGTTAATGGGCTATTTTATCGGCCGCTATTGTTTCCAAATCGGATTCATGTATGATGTAATTTAATAACGATGAAGAAAATCGATAAAAATTAATAATAATGTACTTTGTTAATGTAACACGGTAAAAACAGATTTCTTATAAAAAGACGAATTGCTTTGGCTTAAGACATATTTATTAAATCAAGAAAATGATCCTCTCCCTATAGACGCTAGACAATAATTTCTTCGTAATAGTAAATAATATTCTTAAAAATATTTAGTTGTTACAAGAATAATAAATTTATTCCCAGACACGTGTTGTTTCATTCAAGACACCGTTATTTTGTACAGTCAAGTAAATGTATTCTTGATACGAAAAATCTTATATATCTCTTATAGACTAACCTTACTTAGAGTAAATTATAATTTTACTCATAATAAGTAAATGTTTAGTTGGCCTAAGTAATTACTGATTTTTGATGAAAAAAAATAAATGGAGATTTCGTGTATCGAACGAAGATGTATATTTTGTTGTTGTTGTATATTAAGTGGAGATAATTGGAGAACACTGATGACTTCCTTTTCCTTGACTTCCTGACAAAAATCAAGGTAAAAGTGCTCAAAAGAGGAGTGGAGTCCGGGAAGCCGTTCCAAGTAGGACGCGACACCCAGAGGCAACAAACCCGATTGAGATTGACATAACAAAATTAATTCCGACTACTTAAAGAACTAGATAAAAATCTTAACACCGCGGGTCAGACCATGATGTCAACAAACCCACTAACTTAACTCTAACTTAAGTCATCTTAAGTTAAATACATTGCTTTCTTACATTTTTTCAAGAAGAAAAGAAAAAATTCTCTCGACTTCAGGATAATAATCTTTGTTGAAGGATAAATTTCTCAAAGTAAAAATGTTATCATGTTTATCGAAAACTATGATTACATTGTTTCAAAATTTTAGTATTTCTCTGTTTAAAACAAAATTTTCATAAGCCGAACAAAATCATTTCTCAGAACAAGAAATACAATTTTGTTTTTGTTAAATTAAATATATTAAATTCGTACTCCAACTTATTATTAAATTATTTTGGGCCAAAATTGCATATCTAAAAGTTAGACCGAATGTTTTGATTGAAGTAAATCTTTACTCAATTGTATAATTTCTTATGCTAGACCTAAAACGAAAAAAAAAATATAATGAGTACACATTTTATCTTAAATTAAATATTAAATACTTCATAAACAATAAACTTTCTCTTAATCGAAGAAAATGATTTTTTGAAAAAGGTATATCTAAATCCAAGTAACTTGTAGTTGATTTAAGATGATTTTAATTTGATGCAAGAAGATGGACATTTCTTGATTTAAATTAAGTCAATTTAATTGATGTAAGTTGAAATAAGCCTTGAAACAAAAATATTTCTCTTAATCATTAAGAAAAATATTGTCTGAGTGAAAGATGAGCACTATTTTTGTTTTAAAAATATTGCATTGGCCTAAGTAAATATATTTTTAGAATAACCAAATATTTCAAGAAATTGGTCTTTCTTATTTAAAGAAATCCTTTTTTACTGTGAACCTTTGACGTACACACATACCTACCATGTTAACGGAAACATATTTTCTTTTGCTAGTAAGTACATTAATTTTTATATTATACAGATATGCATAAATCTTTATTATAATAAAAATATAATACACTTCTTATTCATTGAACATACACTTTATATCCAAATATGCGATTTACGATTAGGATTTTAGATTTTTGCAAGGGAAGACTAGCTATCATTATCACATAACATTTTTGCCCCTCGCCACTACTAGCTAAGCTCTACTAAATTGATGACACAAACTTCTAATAGGTAACTATAGACTGACTTTACATATTATATCGCCAAGTAAAGGTATTATCGGTAGGTATATGACTTTAAAACCACGTGAGACCTCATGATAAACCGATAGGTACGAGATCATAACATAAAAACGGATAAGGTTATAGTTTCATTATCTGCGGTGGGAACAGAAAATGCCTCTTCAGAAAATTGCAATAACCTTATGAGCGCACGCAATAAAGAAACGAAGATATTGAGCCTTACTGTTCACAGCAAAAAGTTTGAAATTCAACGAGCGCAAGGTGCTAAAGTTGTTCAAGATTTCTGATAAAAAAAAGTGTCTCGATAATGAGGCTGGGACTTGTGACTAACGGTCGTACTTAAGCTCAAAAAAGTTTAAAGTTTCGAGTTTTAGAAACTTTTTAGGGAGAACGGGATATCCGTTATTGAAACTTTATTTTAACACGATTCCAATAAAAATAAAGTGGCATAAGTGCCAATAACAACGCTGTGTGATGTGATGCTAGGCAATCTCGAGTAATCTCTAAGCAGCTGAAGTGTTTAAAATGAGTTCAGACTGGCGCTTCTGCTATAGCGCACACAGACACGCCTTCTCTCGGGTTTGATTCTCGGTTGGGTGTTTGTGGTATCAGCTTTATGTCCGTTTTAAAAAATTCACAGATTTTACAGTCCCCGCAAGAATCGGAGCATTGAAAATGAACACAAAAATTTACGAAAAACCAAAATCAAATGCAAAGTCCTATTATATTAACCAATTTTCAAAATTCAAACGAATGCACTTCTTGTCTGCTTCTGCATCTTTTAACACTATTACCATGACGATCGGTCAATAATCATAGAACCTACATCAATTTTTATGTACGAAAACATCAGTTTTTCTACAATTCCAAATCTAAAGGGACCACCTACAGGTCACAATTATAAACAGATGTTAAAAATTATTTCGCCATTTGATAGCTAAACTAATACCCTAGGACCTTTTTTAATTTTTTCTTAAGTCTGTTTTTTTTCCGAAATATTTACAATTTCGTAAACAAACATCCCCCAAAAAACCCGGAATTTTTGGAATTTCGCAAAATTTCAAAAAGTTACAAGTAGATTTTCAAAATTCAAACTTTCACACGTGTTTCGATAAACTCCTCAACTTTTGGCACTATTTTCATTTCGATCCTCCCAAATTCCTCGGAGATATGGCCAAAAATACGTCTCAGGCGATTTGCATCTGATAACTATTTTGAATGGTAAAAAAACAAAGTTCTTTTAGCTATTTTAGGATCAGAGAACGTGTATACTCTTTGCTATACATTCTCGAGTTAAGTTGCATCGGATCACTGTCTATTGTCAATTTAATTGTATTGTATGTGGTGATATTATTTTCTAAAACTTTTAAAATTGAGTCGTACATAGGCCTCCGAAAACGTCTCGGTTTATTATAAAGGTGTGGTCGAAATACTTTCACTCGCTGCAGTGTAATTGTGAACGATATTGTTGGACAAATAAATGTTTAACAAACTGCGTTGGGCAACAGTGCCATCTCGCCTGGGGATTCTTGCAACAGTTGTTTTTTCAACAATGGCTAATTTTGTAAGAGTGCAACGGCCTTAGTTTCGAATAAGAAGAGTTAATCTGCAAAATTAACCCAGGTATTAAGAGAATTACGAAGTGAATGATGAAATAACAAACGTGAAAGTAGTTTAAAAATTAGCAAAGTATAATGAGTTCTAAAACACTTTATTAAAAGTACTGTGACTTTATAATTTTTACAAGCGACTTTTGTTAACGAAATTGCCGCATTTGAGAAACTTGGCAAAAAATTTAGTAGTGTTTTATTGTTCATATTAACGATTTATAGATGATATGCGACTAATGAAATCAAAAGGAATAATTGAGTTGTAGTCTCTGATACTCTGCTGATGATTTATAAATCTAATATTATAAATGCGAAAGTCCGTTTGTTTGTTTGTTACGCCTTCATGTCTTAACTACTGAACCTACCTAAGCTAGTAGAATCTTAAAATTGATATCGGGATTTTACGCTTTGTGTGTAAGTATTTGAATGTAACACTGAGTTTTTTCATTGCTACGGCGCGCTATTCTACGGTTGGTGTATGGTGTTTTTTCTTTCGTAACAGCTTTTTATTTTGTCTTATACGTGTATTATCCTCACCACTGAGGAGCTGACTCCTCAGTGATGAGGATTCCGGGTGTAGTGCGCTTCCATCTTCGGCTTTATCGTCACTTAACATCAGGTTAGGTGAAGGCCAAGCTCTACCCCGTTGAGTATAAAGAAAAAGCGTACGCATGCTTAGTGTAAATAACAAAACCAAAAAAAATAGATACCTACAGTTAAAGAAACTGTTTTTTTTTTGAATGGGTTTGCTCTTGACCCCAGTCTTGCCCAGAAAGCAAAGACAGGGTCTACGATGGAGCGAGCTTGCCCAGAAGGTGCTTATTCACTCTGGCCTTGAATAGAGTCAGGTTGTATGCGCTCGGAAACACAGACGCCGGCAGGGAATTCCATTCCATAGCTGTGCGCATTATGAAAGATGATGAGTAGCGTTTGGTACGCAGAAAAGGTATATCAACTAAGAACGGGTGGTAACCTGCAGTGCGTCTGGATGTCCGATGGTAGAAAGGAGAAGGTGGAAGTTCTTCATCGCCTATTAATCTCTTGGCTCTGCGTTCCACCGAGTCCAGTGCAGCAAGTTGATATTTCGCCGAGCCATCCCAAAGGTGGCAGCAGTACTCCATGCAAGACCGGACTTGAGCTTTATAGAGAGTTAAAAGCTGCCCAGGCGTGAAGTACCGCTTGACTTTATTTAGGACGCTCAGCTTCCTAGCTGCAGTTTGAGCCTTGGACTCGATGGAGGTGCCGAAGTTGAGATCAGAAGATAACTCCATGCCAAGAAGCTGGAGAGAATCGGTTACTTAAATAGATGTACCTCGGAAAGTAGGAGTTAAGGTAAATGGACTCCGTTTCGCGGTGAACAGACATGCCTGCGTTTTAGAGGCATTGAAGCTGACGAGATTTTCATCACCCCATTGGGAGACGAGACTTAACGTCAAGTTCAATCGCTCAATCATGGCCTCTCTCATTATTTTTACCTCATCTCCACCGGTATTCGCGCTGGACAGATATCTCTCCATGACGGTACTGTCGTCCGCTTAGCCAACAATGCCCGATATTAGTAGGTCATTGATGTGTAGCAGGAAAAGCGTCGCAGAGAGCACCGACCCCTGAGGAACTCCGGCATCAATCGCCATGAGGTCAGAGGAGCAGCCGTCAATGACTACTTTGATCGACCGTTCACTCAAGAAGTCGGCTACCCAGCTACAAAAGCCAGCAGGGATTCCGTACGCTGGAAGCTTGCTCAGCAGACTTCCGTGCCAAACCCTGTCAAAAGCCTTTGAGATGTCAAGCGAAACAGCAAGTGCTTCGCCGTGTTTCTCAATGGCCTCGCCCCAGCAGTGCGTCACATACACAAGAAGATCCCCAGTTGATCGTCCTCGGCGAAAGCCATATTGACGATCACTGAGGAGATCGTTATCCTCTAGGTAAGTGAGCAGCTTACCGTTCAGTACTCTCTCCATAACTTTACACAGTATGGAAGTGATGGCGATTGGTCGGTATCTCAGGATTGGTAGCTTAATTTTGTCACATTGCGGCGCACACGGCCGGGCGCATGGGCCGTCGCCACTGTTTACAAACTAAACACCTATTTTGTAAACAATCTTTAGGACTGCCCGAGATGTTTCTTGTTTGTATAACACTTCAGATTGGGGTGATAAATTGTTTTTCTAAGACCTCTATATAGGTACCTCAAAGTGGCAACCCTCATCTAAATTTATATTTATTAGGTACTCGCTAAGTAAGTACCTACACAATGTATCGAAAATTCACATGTATGTACATAGCTGATTGAAGTAAAGGCTCTACAGTTTATATACAAACAACTTCAGTAACATTAGTTCGTTGTAGTAGTAGTAATAAGCAAAAGTGCCTAAAGTGGCCACTTTTTGCTCCTTTGCAATCAATTTGCAAACAAATTTAATTAAGATGAGGGCGCCACTTGAGGCATAAGTACTATCTGGAACAGCGTCGCTTAACCAGTTTGCAACAAAATTCATGTGCGCGCGTATCGCCCCTGCACGAACTAAACGTATGTGAAAGTGGGCGCGGCGTGCAAGCGATTTTAACCTTAGCAGTGGTTAAGCGACGCTGTTGCCCATGGTACCTAAATAATTTATAGTTCGGTCAGGTATTGTGTTTTTTTATATTTATTCCATTAAGTAACATAAGTCAAAGTTTATTACGCTATGTTTGCCAAGTGACTGCTTATTAATTTGTTATTATTTTCTTCTCAAAACTAATACTTCAGAATTCAGTAATATACTACAGTGACTCAGTTTAATGTTACAAGCCCTAACAACGTTACTAACCGGATTTTACCGTATTTGTTGTAACATTTTTTTCAACTTCAAAAGTGCCTCGTTGATGACGTCGTCGAAGGAAGTTATATAAAAGGCGTATAGCGGCGCCAACAGCCGCATCGAATGCTTCATCAACTGTTATTTCCTGCAACAAAACTTGTCTCCACAGGAACCGTTTGCTACTAAAAACAAACTGGTTTATAAATAAGATAATCCTGTTGACAAAAATATCTCTTCGCTGTTTCAAAAGTTAATGGACTGTTATTTTGATAGTCGTCATTTGTTTCTCTTGATTTTGATTTGACTGGATATTTTCTTTGACTTTTGTGGTGAATAAAGTATCACGAAATATCTGGGTGCATTTTGCATGTAGAATTGGTCATTGTGCTGTAATGTGATCTTATGAAATACCAATAGACTATGAAACTAAAGGTGAAACTAAGCTAGGTATACAGGGTGATTTTTGAACAGTGTGTAAATTTTGTGGTGATGCATAAGCAAGTTTAACGGTATATATAAACCGTCAAATTGATCAGTTTTGTCTATGGGACCAAAATAATCAGAGCAAAAAAATAATCAGGTGTTCCATAGAAAACGTCAATATCTACTCGACCAAAATTTATGGAACAGCTGTTTTTTTTTTCTCTGATTAAGTTGGTCCCAAAGATAAAGTTGTGCAATTTGACGGTCTAATCTAAGCCCCCCGCCACAAAGTGAACTGTTCAAAAAATCACCCTGTGTTAGATGTTTTATATTACTTGTGTTTGTGGCTTAGGTAAGTTATGTTAATATTTGAAGAATACTGGTAACTCTTCTAACTTCTTATTTATCTATCTTTAACTGCAAGAATCTTTGCACGCCGCACAATAAATTTTCCAACAACGACATTTGTTTACTGTTTCACTGTGTGAAGAATCTCATGGGTCGGGTCCTCTGTTAAACTAGAGAAACAATACCTTGGAATATTTCCCAGTGAATCTGTTCAATATTGTTGTGAGCAATTTTTTCGATTCGTTCTTCTATTAGAAGGTACCGCCTACTACAAGTTTGACTGAAAATAATGAAAAATGAGTGGAAAAATGAAACACGCACAGTGTATAAACATTAGAGATGTACCGACTAGTCGGCGACTAGTCGGTGACTAGTCGGCAAAAAGCACCGACTAGACGGCCTTTTACTCTATTCATATTTTTATGTTGAAAGTAAAACTTTACAACCAATAACAAACAAAAAAGGAAATAAAATGTGTACATGACAATAGGTCCTCGGAAGTAAAGTTTTTAAAGCTAATTTAACGATTTATTTGGTCAATGAATAAACAAGGTTTGAAATTATTGTTTGCACAAGGATTTTAAAGTTGTAAAACATCTGTTTATAAAGATTTGGGAGATGCCCATCATTAAGACGCAGCTGTGCGTAAGAACTTTCAACAAAAAAGCAAGTGATAAATTTACCGAAAACAATGATCGGCATATCCGACTAGTCGGCCTTTTTGCTGCCGACTAGTCGGCCAGTCGGCTAGTCGGCCAAAGTCATAGTCGGCCCATCTCTAATAAAAATATGAAAAATAGTTAAGAGCATAATAATAGTTTTACTCGACTGGTTCAAAACAAGTGGGTTTCTTTTCACGGCACTGTGCCTGTTTTTATGACCCAAAGAGCCAACTATTGAGAAACGTAACGCTTGATTTCTCGTCCACAGTAACTTTATGCTTGAATGAGTATTTAAGCATTCACTCATTTTGATGCATTTACATGTTTTCTACAAAAATAAAGCATGAATCTTCACCGCATTTTAGTAATAGAAGTGCCTAAAATTTTTCACTTGTAATATTAGGACTAATTTTTCAATGCCTGGATAAAGATTAAATCGTTTGAAAACGTATAATGCCGCTAAATTGAAAATATCTGTCATACATTTGTCTGTCAAATTTTTTAATGACTTTTATTTTATTTGGATAATAATTAAACTGTCTGATATCTGTTAACTGAGGATTGAAAAATCGGCCTTCAGAGTTAAAATACAACACATAAATTTTAAAACTATGTTTTGTTTTTATTAAGTAGGTACTGATAATTCATTTTTCTTAGTTCCTCTATCGTCAATGTAAGCACACTGTGCTGTAAAGTGGTTAGAACGTAACGTTAAATGTCAATTGGGTTTAACCGAAAAGTTTTCAAAGGACATTGTACTTTATATTTTTGTACACAGAGTTTAAATTAAATTTGAAGCAACAATGACCCTAAATGAGATGTTGGCGACATTGAATGCTATTTCCGAAAAGGTATGCACAATCCAAGGAAAGCAACGTATTGTCCGTTTTGGGTTGCTTTTAAAATAGGTGTCTTTATAAGGTTACGTTCAGCATAAACAAACGGTATCACCTCATAGAATTATTTGAGAAAATGAACGCAAAAGGAACATGAACAGCAGTATCGGACAACATTAATTCAAGTTACTGCTGACTAACTAGTTTTTTAATCCTACTAATATTATAAATGTGAAAGTTTGTGGGTTTGGATGTTTGGATGTTTGTTCCTCAATCACGCAAAAACTACTGAACGGATTTGGTTGAAATTTGGCACACAGATAGAAGATAGCCTAGATTAAAACATAGAATACTTTTTTTCCCGATATTCCCACGGGAATGGGAACCACGCGGGTGAAACCGCGGGCGGCCGCTAGTTAAAAAAAAACCAAAAGCCTCATTTTACTACCACGATGTATCATTTTGTCGTAAATTGGATCATGAATTTATTCACTTTTAATAACTTAAAAATTTGAGTCACATCATATTTCAATAATTATTGTAGACATATGTTCATATTCATATGCCGCTCATCTATTGTGCAAATGTGCAGACAGTCATCACATCACACAACACTTAAGAAAAAACAATAGAAAAATTTAAAAATATGTTGAAGCATTTTACCTACCTGGGTTTATGACATCATTACTTATGACGAGTTTCTGGCGTGACTCAGTGGTATGCAGTTCTCTCCGAATGCTCAAGACGTGTTCGAACGAAGTAACAAAATACTTGGATTTAAAAAAAAACTTACTTTGCTTAAGCTTGAGTCGTGCTAGCGCAGACGAAACACGGCGGGCGTAGTTATTTAAGCGTTTTTTTTTATGTTTTTATTAGATTGTAGAGTATCTACGACACCATATTTGTGAAAAAAAAATCATCTTAGATTATTAATTGTTGTCCTATCGTTGTGTGCAACAAATGTATATTATTCTGGAGCTAACTAAATGCTTTTCTATCAAAAAAATAATAACGATCACTTCTTATTATGTGTCGGTGGTGTTAAATCGGGACCCAGTTCACACCTCAATGAGTTCGTTAATCTTGAGATTAAAAATAAATGATCTTGGGAAAGAAGCTCTTCTAATAATAACGCAGTTGGTATAACGATGAAACAACGTTTTTGTAAATGTTTACGTAATTATTTGTTTGCTTTGACAACAATTAACAGTTTTAGAACAAGTCACTTATGAGAAAATTTATATTAAGTACTTTTAAAATTTCAGGATTAAACAAAGGTTACCCACGGTGTTACGTTCACGAAAAATATATAATGAAAATGTGAAAATATTAATTTTGCGATTTCGATCTCAATAAAATATATGACGCTAAATGATTCATTATAAATTGCAATATAATTTGAAATGCTATCTCTACATTACTACAGTTTAATGATAAGGTTATCAAGATAACAACGTTCTAGAAAAAGATAAAAAGATATGAAATGTTCGGCTCTTAATTATTTAAGTAGTTAATTTAATATGTAGAGAATTTCCATTATGCAAATTGCATTAAAAAGTGCAGCATGTAGAGCGTATCGCCTCGCTATTTTATGACTTTTTAAAAGTTGTTAGTTTAGCTAACACTATTAGCATTTTAAAGAGTTTATTATACATTATTTTTTTTGCAGGAAGGACAAAAGGAAGTTCGCTTAGATTTTGTTTTAACAATATTGATTGTTCTGTCAATATAACAATCAAAATCTTGTATATTTTTACCCACTGTGCCAAAAATCAAACCAATCAATGAATTAGATGGTTTCTAAGACCAGTGTAGTACAAAAATACTATTTCTTAGTTCTTTTGTACTATTTTTTGTTTGTAGATTGACGTAAAAAAAATCTGGTGTTAAGTACCATAAATACTGCAATAAAAAACTAAAGTTTCAATATTTACAAATTCAACATTGATGAAATCTCTTAAAAAAACGTAGAGTTTGCTTACTCATTTATGCCGCGTTAGAGGCAGGTAGATGTGCAAACAATGGTAGTCTTCCATGGACTCCCATTTCACTCGACTGAGTTCGTACAAAACCACCTGACGATAGTTTTATTGTGTTTTATGCGTACCACTTCTTTCTTTTGAAAGTTACTGATGCATGTATTAACTTCAAACGTTTTTATTTATCCATAGAATGAAACGTATGGTCAATATGGTCAATAGGTGAAAGATATTTTATGCCCACATGTTATTTTATTTTCACAGATAGAAGGAGATTTTTATGCTTATAGTAAAACTGTAAAACAATAGTTAGTGAAAGTGAAAAAAAAAGTATCGCCGGTATGCAAAAGAACATAAGCTGACGCATATTTTTATTTTCAAGCAACATTTTGTTTTTACTTAAACCAAATTATGTCTAAGAAGCATACCTTGACCACTGTCCAACACGAAGAGCGCCGTTGTCGATGATAAAGCCTCCAACTCAAGGACCGTACACACAACACAAGAAAAACTTGTTGTCACTGTTTCGAAACCACTTAAACACTTAGAACTTTCTGCGTGGCAATGCCAATTCACTATTACAACATAGGCAAAGGTTATTTTTGACAGTAAATAACTTTTTAATCCAGCGTTTGATTCGAAAACTAGGTTTTATTTACGAATATCAAACACTACACGTAGAGTCTTGGAGTGACGTTACACCTGTGAAACGCGCCAGTGTTCCGCGGCGACTGAATGTACGGCAGGAGAGGGACGGCGCGATGGCGACAGAGTGAGACAGCTGCGACGTAGACACCAAGAGCGCACAGTGCTCTTTGTCGAGACTAAAGTTACAAATTAAAATTTTGTAGAGTTTCATCATAACTTTTGCGTGATTCATTTGCGAATTATGTTTTTTTATGTAATTTGATAGGGAATGAACTTTCATTCTTATTATTTTAAAAGATTACTTACTTACCTTCATTGTTAAATAACCTTCTATTTAACCTAATTAAAATATCTGTTTATTAAAGTAAACAAAACCTACTTATCAATAATATTAATTAAATACTCTAATCTAACTATACTAGTGACTGTGTAGAGCTGTAGACCTCGCATTTGTGAATATTTTTAACATTTTTGTAAATGCCTGAAATATAATTTTCCCTATAGTATCTCCGCCATTTAAAAAAAAAACCTTGAATTTATATAAAAGCTATAAATTATAGAACCTGCTCACAAAATTTCACAAGAATCAGTTGAGAAATGTGAGCTGTAGAGTAACAGAGGAACAGCCGGAAAGTCGAACAGAGGGACAGACATACGTAAGCATTTTTGTCCAAGCTGAAACGCAGACGCTTCGCGCTCGCTCGATCAAATTAGGTATATAAATAAAATGAAAAACTCATAGATAAAATTTATTAACTCTATTATAGCTATTATAGTCTTATTTGTTGTTAAATTTCAATTAACAATAAAACACACCTTTTCCTTTCGTATTCACCGGAAACTAAAAACGTGACATAAATATTATCTCTACATTTTTAAGTCCCGCGAAGAGCAGTTTAAACCCACTGTGCGCCCGTACCTCCTGTTACCTGGCACCGGCCGGTACCCCGCGCCTCACCTCGAATTTTTACGATCCACATGACAATCTCGCCATACAATCTTTTTATCTTGACAAAACCGTTCATAATGTAACGTAAACATTGCAATGAACTAGTAGCACACATTCATGTTAACTGCTCTACCATAGACGTTTTAAATAGTTCTGTACATTGAATAGTTACAAAGCCCAAAGCAACAGCAGGTAAAGTTGTAAGGTTATTATAAGCATGAATTAGTTATGGGAATGGGTATCTCACGTTTTGAAATATGTAAGTACTTTGTGCATGATTATAATAACTTTACTTTAATAAGTTAATGTTTTTCTAACAATATTTTAAAATTATGTTATTTTTATTAAGGTAGGTAGTAGTATAAGAAGGGTGTGTGGTGGATATATCGCCTTTTCGAAAGAAAAGCGTACAATCTCAAAAAATTCAAATTTTACATTAGAGCATTTTCAAAATTCTTCAGTAGATAAAAATGTACTGAATGAAGTTTCGTAGATGCTTCTATTTTTTTTTTCAGATTCATCTCTTATCTTTATAACTAAAATTGAAATGAACACAAATTCACAAACATGGTAATCTATTTATTTAAAAAAAAAATAGTCGTTTTGAGATTATACACTTTTCATCCGAAAAGGTGACATGTCTTGTCATATAATGTCATAGATATAGTATATTAAAAAGGGGTAGATGCGTCACCGAGCGACCGGGTGTAAGGGATAGATATATTATGACGTCAAAATATGGGGCTGCCATGATCGCAAAAAAAATACCCTAATATGTAGTTGGAATCGTTACAGTACTTGAATTCCGTAGTGAGTGAAAGTCAACATTTTGACTCGCTAATTAAACAAAGAATTGCAAGCGAAATCGCGAAAATAAGTGGTCCCGACCAACCACTCTTTTTGTCCAGACCGACCCTAAGATGCCCAGGCTTAACAGCTATATAACAGAAAAAGTTTCATTCGAATCCATTCAGTATTTTCGGAGATTAGCGTGTTCAAACAGACAAACAATTTTTTTTTAAATACATATAATATGTAACTAGCTGATGCCCGCGACTTCGTACGCGTGGACTTTGACTTGCGCATGCATATGAACTTATGTAGTTACATAAGAAAATACTTGTAGCAGTGTTATAATGTTAAAAGTTACTAAATCAACAAAAAATGTTCATCAGGCTGAACAATTTTTGCTAAGGTGTCATTTTTATATTTTGTATAGTTTAGCTGGACCATTATGGTTCTGCATCAGGTGTTCCCAGATCATGGATTTCTATACCTCAACAAAAAATACTCATCTGGCTGAACAACTTTTGCTAAGGTGTCATTTTTATATTTTGTATAGTTTAGCTGGACCATTATGGCTCTGCATCAGGTATTCCAGATCTCCGATTTTTATACCTCAACAAAAAATGCTCATTAGGTTGAACAACTTTTGCTAAGGTGTCATTTTTATATTCCGTATAGGTTAGTTGGGCCATCATGGTTCTGCATCAGGTGTTCCATTTTCCAAAATCAATTATACCCTAAGTTATGCCCAGGCTTAACAGCTATATAACAAAAAAATTTCATCCGAATCCGTTTATTATAAGTAAGGATGTACAGACACACTTTTTTTTACTGTTTTATTATATGTAAGGATAAGGATGTACAGACACACTTTTTCTACAAATCAATTCGTGTGTACTTATGCCAATTCTTTTTTCCAGTTGCTTCTATCCATTTCTCACGAATTTTATCTTCCGTCGGAAATCTGGAAAAATCAAATCGCTTGAAATTCCCTGAAATATGGGGTAATTTTTGGGGAAAAATTTCTATATGGGTAGGCATCCGGAAATCGATTTATAAACCTACTGATTTTAGTGGACGTCAATGCTAAGCTGGCTTCTATTACGTAGATTAATACGCAATTTTCTTGGTTTGCATGTCAAATGTTTCCGAGGTTATTTTTAGAAATAATTTTTAGAGTTTTCCTATTTATCAGGTTTTTCATGATATAACTAATGATTTAGCTCAGAAACTTGGTTCCTGTGAGGTTTGAGAAAGAAATACGTGATCAATATATAGAAAACAGTGTACTTACGCATGAAATGTAACACCCGCTTCTTTTCTTTATTTGTTGCTTTTGCAGCCAAATATTGAACACCCCACCATTTTGTAGGCTAGACACAAACACTACACATTCGATTTATAATAAATTTTATGTATAAATTAGGTAGTAATCCACAAAACCTTTAATTTCTTTGGCACTTTTGATATAACCTCACTTGTTTGTTTTGCCTAGTTGAACTGTGCCTATAACCCGACCATGAAAAAAAGTCCGGTCGGTGATAGAGATAAAACATGAAACTCTTCTTTATTTCCTCCTATAGGAATCTCAATAAGACGATCTCGCTCTATCAAAGCATGTCAGACCCTTGTATAATGTATACAAAATAGTCTGAAATTTCGGAAATATAATTGTTTACTCGAAAAGTTACACCATATTAATTGTTATTTTATCACGAAAACTAAACTATACAATTCCAAAATTATACGATTTCGAAGATGATAATTTTTCAAAGTATTTTGTAATTGTTACAAGAAAAACACGATAAATATGATTTTTAACACTTTTGAAGAGAAATGGTGTATGGACTGCACCAACAGGGTTGCCAGATGCCTAACTAGTTAAGTCGCCACTTGCGATGAAAAGATAGCCCAAAGTAGCCCAATTTGAAATAAAAAAAACAAAAATAACGTTTAAACGAGTCATGCTACTGTTTTATTACACTGAAATTACAATTATTTATATTATTTTTTATCCCATTTTCACTTTTTGTTTGATTGTTTGTTCACTTACTCACCCACCCCGCGCGCATAGAAAGACTAGACTAGAGAACACGTAGAGAAAACTATGTAAACTGATATCAATAAGTCGAAAAACGTGTCGCCCAACGGGCGATAAGTCGCCATTCCATAATTTTTAGTAGCCGCGACGGTCCCAAAGATAGCCCAATTGGCGATATGTCGCCCAATCTGTAGACACTGTGCACCAATGCCTGAGCAATACTGAACAAATACTGATTGTAGGTACTGTTTTGTCGCAAAAGATATGCAAAATCTTGGCAAAATGGCGCTCCAAGCGGAGATTTGTGGAACTATCGTTTTTTGTCACTATTCCAGAGAAAATATAGGCGATTTTGAGGATATCTGTATACTTAGTTGAGTTCTGGAAAATTTTGGACTTTGTATACCTTTAATGAGAAGAGGCGAATTATGTTACTAAAATATGTGGCAGGTAAGTATACCTATGCTTTTAAAATTGAATTGAAAAGAAGTTAGGTAAGTAAAGTACCTAGTTGACTTTAAGTATCTATACCAAGGCAACGTTATTTAGGTACTCTGAAAATGTTGTCTTAATTAACATTTCTAGCTGTATTTGTTGGTTAAATAATCAAGTGATAGAAATTGTAAAATAACCACGAAAACTTTTATTTTCTGTAATATGTTTTCCAAGCGCTCCTCTTTCCAAGCAGCAATAAATTAAACTAGGTAAGTATGTGCTTAGTTAATAATAATTTATGAAAAACAAAACATTATTGTTATAATTATAGAAAAATACAAATTTAAGTGTTGCAGCCATGGCTTTAAAAATGTAATATACTTTAAATAGGTGTATTATAAAAATAAAAAAGAAGTGATTTTTTACGACTTTCCACTGAGTCTTTACAAATGAGCATTAATTAGCTGATTAATTGTGTAATGTTACATTGCATTTTTGTACCCACTATTTAGTGGGATCTCAGACCATAATGGTCTGAAAGTGGTATGCATGCATTTGCATGTTGTACCTACCTACTAATGAACTATTATTAAATTAATAAATGAGGAGAATTGTGTAAGTTGCACATATTTCCTCATCATAAACTGGTTTTGCTCATACGGTTCAAGTATATTACCTACATTACATGTTATCTTATGATTTAAGGCGATTATTGCCCTCATAGCCCTAATCTTAATTATTGCTCGCAAGTACCGATTAAAGAGCGAAACGTTGCCACTTGTAGCTACTTTCGGCACAATTGCCTACTACTACTAAAATGAACTATGTTTTACATAGGTTAGTTTTTGTAAATATAAACTATAGAGCCTTAGCTTCAATCGGTACGTATGAATTTTCGACACATTATGTACTTAATTGTTAATTAAAGCAATAAATTTAAATAATAAGGGCGCAACTGAGAGGTTACTAATCGCATTAATAAATCCAAGCTGAAGTACGTCTGGATAATGCGAATATCGATTTAAGTCTCTATGAACTTTCAGCAAACATTTTCCTCTATAAACCTATACTAACCTATAAACAAAAAATAACATAATAAACAGTCCTATTTCTACCTTGGCAACAGGAAGGTAAATCTACCTTAAAATACATTTATTATCTGAAAATAATCTACAATGCGGTATTACTATCCGCGTCAATTGGTAATGCGCCTGGCGGCCATGATTTTAACCTCAAAAACGAAAAACAAATGTAATTTTCTCATATACCTAGACCCTTTCTTATTGAAAATAAGAATTCAATAATTAATATATTATATTACCTATTAGAATTTTACTGTTTTTTGTCATTTTTAGTTGCGGATGACGATGATGTGTATGTTAATTTGACAAGGTTCCAGCGCATTACCAATTGACGGAGATAATATATCACAGCAGTACCTATCATATCAGTAAAATGGATAAAAACACGTTTCACAGAATAAAAAAAATTACATATTCATTTTTAAAGTAGATTGTTCTAAATCGCCCCAAAACCAACAAGCATTTGAAATGTACCTAAATTTTTATTATATTTTAATATATGATTTGAAAATTATAATTACAAGCGGACACTGCGAAACATTTAATACATTTTTAAAAGTACTTTAATTATTAATACCATGAAATCCGCCATCTTTAAAGACAATTATTGTCATTTGCATTGACTGATTGTCATTGGATACATTCCAGCAGGCTAATCGCTGAGTCATCGATCGCTATAGAGTACTAATAAGTTAATTTTAACCACGGAAAGTAAATTATTTAACATTATAAAAAATACTTTCCATGGTTAAAATAGGTGCATTCTAGCGCAGACTAATCGCTGAGTTATCGATCACCACAGTTTACATTTTAAGCATTGAAAGTAATTTGTTTAAAATTGGTGTCAGTATATCTGAATAAGTATATCAAGTTTTTCAGTTTAAATCCGATCTTAAACGACATTTTTTGGCATGTAGTCTTAAGAAAGATATTGTTTTCAAATAAATTATATATTTTTCAAAGGGTTTTTTATAGATGGCGTGTATAAAAAATAACCTCAAAATCTGTTCATTTTCTTTAAATAAAAATGTTCACAAAAGTGTCCGTGGGAAAACATTGTTCTTATGGGCTTATACGAGTCATTTACGATTAGAAAATATTTTTATCACTGCTGTTGGCTCTGGGGCGAACAATGTATGGGCGTAGAACAATCTCCTTTATGGAATATTTAATCTTGTTCTGATTATTGAGTCTACTTAAACAAAGTAAGGTAAGTGAATAAAAATCGTTAAAATGAGAAATAAACATAATAACTACCACAAATCAGCCAAATCTTTCCTTTTCGCTGTTTAGCTGTTTTTTAACAATGCTTTATGTTAAACTGGGAAGATAAACTTCTCTAAGTCATTAAAAATAATTCACAATATTTTGTTATAAAATATTAAAATTTTGACATTTTATCACTTAAAATTATAAATTTAGAAATAGGTTGTGTGCTCACTCACCCCTTTGTTCGCAAAATATTCTTGCATTGGGTGTGTGAAAAAAAAACCTGCGCGCCTTTTCCAATAATCACGATATTTTGTTGTTGGTAAATTACTTTGTTTTTCCTCGCAAATGAGTTGAAAAACGTCGTATGAAAGCTTAGAGCATTCAACCAACCAACCAATATGAACTCCTGAGCTCTTGCTTTGCACATTTGGCTGAGTTACGCCCTGCCTGCAGCTCGGGCTGCAAACCACAGCCTCGTGTGCAATGAGCACCTTAAGCTAACTTGTCTCATAATGTACTATAATAAATACTATGTTTTTCTTATTACAGCTTTATTAACTGGTGTAAATCTTTTAAAACTTTTTCGTAGCAGGTAACGCAATGTAATTTTGCCATTCACTTTTACAATATAATAAGGATGTTAAAGTTCGACGTCGAAATTATCAAGTGTGCTCAACCTATGTTAACTCCTTTGCTCATAAATTTTTCAATTTCCTAGGACCTTTTCTATAATAAAGTAAATAAAATCAAAAATATATATCATTTAAATGTACATGAACTTAAAAACTCAGTGGTTGAATGGTTAAAATCTTTATGTTACGACGAAACTGAATTACTGTTGAAATCTTTGTAATTTTAATTCCATTTATGTTAATGTTAATATAAACACGTACCCTCTCTACACACACTCACTCACTTTCACTTCACACACCGTGAGAGGATTCACCTAACACACACCTGTGATTTTTTTTTAAAAAAGAAATATATGTAGCTTACTTCCGCAAACAATATATGCAAGATGCACCGCCCGCCCGCCCGCAAAAATATATGCACACCACAAAATATCAGTGCACGATCGTGCGTAAACCACTCCTGAGGATGCCCCGGGTTGGGGCGAAACACGTGTAGAGTAGCCTAATTGGTGAAGGTGCAAGGTGTGTTGCTGTGTTGCTAAATGCAGGTATTGTGCACTGATATTTTGTGGTGTGCATGTGCATATTTTTGCGGGCGGGCGGGCGGTGCATCCACAGAGGAAATAACCACTACGTTTTAGGTGCATCTTGCATATATTGTTTGCGGAAGTAAGCTACATATATTTCTTTTTCAAAATGGTTTGGGACTTCCGCCAAGTGACGCCTGATTCAATCAAACACACACCTGTGATTTTTGGCAAAAGTTAATTATAGTTTTTTGCGTTGAACTATTGCATAAACATGATTCCAATTAAGAGCGCTCCACCTGAGATACAGTTTTCACTAGTTTGGGTGCAGCGGATGTCATTTGTTAGTTATTAAGATGTATAGTTTTATTACCACTGTTATATGAAATTGTATTGTTTTGTTGCCAATAAACTTATTATTATTATTTAATAAATTAATAAAAACATGAAATTATGAGTTAATTTATAAATCTTATTACAGTTTAGAATTTTTTTAATTAAAATAAAAAATCCGTAAACCAAAATAATGTTTCGTGCTACGAAATATTTTTCGTAGTCACCTACTACCAAAGACTGATAAATTTTCGCAGCGTTCTATGCCTACTACGGTTTTTACCATTGAAAATGGTTATCAGATGCAAATCACCTGAGACGTGTTTTTTGGCCATATCTCCGAGGATTTTGAGAGGATCGAGATGAAAATAGTACCAAAAGCTGAGGAATTTATCGAGACACCTGTGAACGTTTGAATTTTGAAAATCTACTGGTAACTTTTTTTGGAATTTTGCAAAATTACAAAAATTCCGGGGGTGTTTGTTTACTAAATTGTAAATATTTCGGAAATAAAACCGACTTAAGAAAAAATGAAAAAAAGTGTCCTAGGGTATTAGTTTAGCTACCAAATGGCGAAATAATTTTGAAAATCGGTTAATAATTCTGACCTGTAGGTGGTCCCTTTAGATTTGGTATTGTAGAAAAACGGGTGTTTCCGTACATAAAAAGTGATGTAGATTTTATGATTATTGACCGATCGTCATGGTAATAGTGTTAAAAGATGCAAAAGCAGACGAGAAGTGCATTCGTTGGAATTTTGAAAATCGGTTAATAATATTTCGGCTGCGTCGAGGCAGTCAGCGGGCGCTTTTGTGACACGAGGCGGAGCCGAGTGTCACAATCGTACAAATAAATATGTTACTAGGTAACTTTAAAAATATAATAGGACTTTGCATTTTATTTTATTTTGGTTTTTCGTAAATTTTGGTGTTCATTTTCAATGCTCCGATTCTTAGAGTAAGACGGGCTTTCGTGAAAAACGAAGCCTTTGTTGCTCGAAGCTCCGATTCTTGCGGGGACTGTAAAATCTGTGAATTTTTCTTTCGTGTAGGTTGTAGCTAAATTTTAATCTATGCCAAAGAGATTTAAAATCACTAAAGAGTTGTCAGCAGTGGATTATCTATGGTTGTCAAAAGGTAATGGGAAAAGTGTAAACAGTGCAGAATTTTGTATTTTTGTAGTGATTTTTGGTAATAATTATGTGATAACCATAAGTGTATCAATAAGTTTTAGTGATTTGTGGTAATGGTAATACATGTTTTAAAATATATCGATTGGAATGATATCAACAGATGAGGTATTTCAATTAATAAATTATTGACCTAACCTATTAAAAAACGATTTAAATCTTTGATTAATCATCCTGCTTCCTACTAATATTATAAATGTGAAAGTTTGTGGATTTGGATGTTTGGACGTTTAGATGTTTGGATGTTTGTTCCTCAATCACGCAAAAACTACTGAACGGATTTGTTTGGAATTTGGTGCACAGATAGTAGATAGCCTAGACTTAAACATAGGATACTTTTTATCCCAATATTATTACGGGAACGGGAACCACGCGGGTGAAACCGCGGGCGGCCGCTAGTAAATACTCTATAATACGAACAGTATTACTAGTGGCTCCGTGAGCTGTAGACCTCGCGATAAAAAGAATAAAATAAACATCATGAGGTTTTTAAAGCACACAGTACGTGCTGTTTGGCATATTATTTAATGATCAAACGAACTTACCCTAAGTGAAGTTCGATCCTAATTATCCCTTCTTCGTCGAAGAGATTTAATTTGTTACAAAGTAGTAGCTCTGCTACTCGTTCGCACTCTGTCGCACGTAGTTCAGCGCCCAAGCGGGAAAGAGAAAGCAATAGCCTTCCCCTCCCCGCCTCCGACCATCGCTGCCCGCCGCCGCGTCAACCTCATTCAGTTTGGAGTAGTAAGGAAATACATTGATATCCCCATCTATTACAGGGATACGGTTGTTGAAAAAACAACTAGCAAGGGAGGGCTGGGACTTTAAATCTCTTCGACGAAGAAGGGATAATTAGGATCGAACTTCACTTAGGGTAAGTTCGTTTGATCATTAAATTATCCCTTCTTCGTCTCTGAGATTTAATTTGTTACAAAGTAGGATGTTTAGAGAAGATATCAATGTTATTAGAGGAAAGCCTTGTTTGTTTATATAAATAAACAAGGGTTAAGTGAACACACATTAAATTATTTTTAACAGTTAAATAAGATGAAAATAAGTCAGTGCTCCTGCAACTGCAACACAAAAAAAAGTAGTTTTATTATAATGTCGGTTCTGTGACATTAGAGCCCCATGCCTTAGAGAAACATGCAAATATTGTCGATTTTCCAGTCCAAACAGCAGATTGCGAAAAGCATCCACAGAAAATCCGGCACACAGACTAGTAAGTGCACAAATTTTTCGTCACGAATGGCAGCAACTTAGCCGCCGCCGCGCCGATGTGACCACATGTTACACAACATGATAAACAGGTAATGAGATAAAAAAAAAATGGGTGTAACATTCCTCCATTATAAATTTTGCCGAATGTTTGTGACGAGGCAGCATTGATATGTATTTTTTTTTGGGGTTTGTATTAGTTCATAAGGGCGACAATATTTAAGATATTTATATAAATAAACACAAATACTTTTATTACAGAAATAAAAACTTAAAGAATGGAAAGTTCAACAAGTTGAGACTTACAGAAGATGTGATTAAACATCTGTCATTTAAATTTTAAATAATCAATTGTAAGGTTACTGTATAAATTACTTTAATTATTATTCGTGATAAACCATGTAGTATACTAAATTTGTATGTTTATTCCATTAAAAGTACTTAAACGGTAGTTGTAGTAATCAGGCGACTGTTTATTCCATTAAAAGTACTGAAACGGTAGTTGTAGTAATCGGGTGACTGCAGACGCCCCTACCACGCCACGCCTGACTTATAAATATGCGGTGACAGAGTAGAGGAGCGCTCAGTCGTACTCAAGTCGTCACAGTGAAAGGTTGAACGGTGGAATACGTATTTTCAATACAGTTGTTAAGTCGTAATGCTAGGAGATTTCTGATGTTGTGTCACGCTATTCCTGCTGGAGAGATACCACTGTTTAAGGTCAGGTATTAGTTTATTATTTTCAATACTGTTATATTGGTAATAGTAATACTTTCCCATGATATCGAGTAATTGTATGCTGTGGAATCCTTGTTGAATATCAAAAACCATTATGCATTGACGCAATTAAAACTGTAACTTTTAATTGCTCCTGATGTTTTATTTAACTCCTTTTAACTTCAGAAGTGGGATAAACGAGTAGATTCCTTAGAATTCTCGCTTATCCTGCCCACACAGAATAAATAAAATGGAGAATTCCACTTAGCATACTGTGAGGATAACTAAAGGGAGAAACTATTTATAGAAATCATTAATTTTTAATTTCAGTAATTCTTAAGTTTTTTTTTTGCTTATTATCTATAATTATTCCGCCTAGTGCTCAGAGGCGGATTATGTTACATTTTTTTTCACTCTCTCTCTCTAAGATAGTTTTCTCTTTTGACGACTTTTGAATACAATACGGGTTTAGTTTAAATGAACTGATTTGTTGATACTGATATGATACTAATATTACCAATATAACAGTTAAAGTTGGAAAATAACTGTCCTTTTAAGATCAATTTAGAATTTTTATCCCTGCTGTTTCTTTGCATTGAATACAAACTGTATCACGTTACATTGATAAATCCTTAAGTAATTGATGGATGATTAAACCATTGTTGAATATATTATTTAAAAAAGTCGTTGATTGTAAAGAACTGAAATATAATTATTGAGTACTAGCTGACCTGACAGGCGTTGTCCTGTCTTAGTTATGATTTATGAATATTGAATTCGAATTTTAAACGACATTCAGTTTTTTGGCATCCCGAATTCTGTCAATTCTATGTCAAACGTCATAAGATTACATTAAAAAAAAAGTTTAGTCCAAATTAAATTCTGTATGGTGGTTAAGTATTCATATTTTCCACGCAATTTTCTTTATTTTTCTTGCATAAGAACCTTCTCCTGATAATAACAAATACAACAAAAAAGGAATTAGCGAAATCGGTTCAGCTGATTTCGAGATTCGCGCTTAGCAAGAGATTCAGCGATTCATTTTTTTTATATTATAGAAGATAGATTACGGATTCTGTACAATAATAATAACAATTCATTAAATATTATAGTTAATTAAATATGATAAGACTATTCTGGATTTATTGAGTGACTAATAGTGATTAATTACATAAAATTTTATGCAAGTTTCAGAAATGAAAAATTCAGATCGGATATTGGAAGTTGAGTGCAAGACTCATTGTATAAATGCTGACTTCAACTGATGCTGGTGATCGACCACTGTGGTGATTCATAATAAATGGGAAAGCAGAAGGGAGCCTGAAGATTCGGGCAAAGCTGCAAGTATATCGTATGTATGATATTTATATGTCTTAAGATGCCGCTGTGAGAGCGTAAGATATCATCCTTAAGAGGCCGTACAACGCTGGAAGGAATTTTCATTGTAAGAATTATCGAAGTTATTGACTTTATCGTTTTTAATTAATAACGAATAAATTATTTCTGATTTTGGAAAACTATTTAAAAAAAATACTTGAGAGCTAGCTAAGTTTTTTTAATTAAGTTTCTAGACTAAAGGTCTATTATTGGTTATCAAATTTTTAATTAATAACAAAAATACTATTTCTTATTTGGAAAACTGGTATTAAAAAAATAACTAGAGAGCTAGCTAAGTCTTTTTTTAAATTAAGTTTCTAGACTATATGTTTATTATTGGTTATCACATTTAAATTCTTCATAACTTTTGGGATCGATAAATCAAGTAATGCTGTGTAATCTTTGTTCAAAATATGTATTTGACGTTGTACGGCCCCTTAACTAACGACACGAGTGAGGGAGTGGAAGTGATTCCCTAACAGAGACGGGAAAAGCCACAAGCGCTCGTATGTCGTATGTTATTAATATGTATAATTTAAGACGCAGCTGTGAGAGCGTAAGACGTCCGTAGTCAACAACTAGTAAAATATTCAGACGGCGATATTTTAAGTAAGGAAGCGGACGCCTGAAAGTCAGCCAAAGCCGCAAGCATTCATGCTGGTTTATACGATATCAAGAGTCAAAACTTATACGATTGGGAGCGACTTCATCAATTAATATATAGGTACTTATTTGAAAATAATTGCAAGAGATTAAAAGTTGATAACCTTAATTTTATAAATTATTAAATAAAACAAAAGTGTATAATTTACGCAAATGCTTAAAGAGAATACCTAAGAGTATAATAATAAATACGAGGATAAAGAAATCATCCTTACATTTTAATAGCCTGCGGTAGACTGAAACTTTTCTTTTTAAAAAATTCTTTAAATTCTTTAAATGAAAATAATATTAATGCGAGTAAATGCGCTATTCGACTAAACTTAATCTAAATTACTTACCTACTTGTTTGTATTATTTAAACATTTTACTATGTTAGATGGACATAGTCTAAATAACTTCATATCAAACTACTACATTAAGTATGTAGCGTGAAAAAAAAAACTGTTTAAGTATTCGGTTTTTGAACCTGCGACTTATGCAGGTTATCTTAATTTTGTTAAAACTGTTCTTAAGTCTCTTGTTTTACAAGCAAGTAAAATTATTGCGAAAAGCCGTAAGGTCATCTTAACAAGTTTTCTTGAATATTATATTATTATCATTTCTATTAAATCTAAATCATCAGATTGTTTTATCATCATTATTGTTTAATCTATCACTAAACAATCATGCTTTATTAAGTATTATTTGATGACGATTATTCATTAATTACTGTGTCCTATCATACAAAGGAGAACGTCTATAGTAGATTCTATCAAAGGTTTTGTTTTTGTTATTTTTCTCAGTTAAAATGATAGATATTGATGCGAAAAACGAACAATAAAA
The DNA here is from genome assembly GCA_928269145.1 of Agriphila tristella. Classification (NCBI taxonomy): domain Eukaryota; kingdom Metazoa; phylum Arthropoda; class Insecta; order Lepidoptera; family Crambidae; genus Agriphila; species Agriphila tristella. Next base: position 38,762,963 of record OV743431.1, read on the forward strand.
CCAATAGTAACGTAGGTACTCCATATATTTGCAATTCATAACTTATCCATACTTACTTGAAAAATCCCTAACATGTCCTGGGTTGCCGGAACCTGCGACAAAGCTATCTGATGGATAAATCCACTTCTCCTTACAATGATTTAATTAATTATTCCTCTGCAACTCTTTTGTGAGTACAATAAAGAGCAAATAATCAAGTATGCTAAATGTAAATCCTCTTTTAATGTATTTACTGCAACCAGTTGAGTCCGAGAGTCCGGCCATGTATTATTGCCAATTATAGCTATACCTACCGTTCTTTTTAATATAGTAGTAATTCAAATTTAAATATTATTCTTATTAATTTTACTACACTATGATCAGTTCATGCATCTGTTGCCAAGTCATTTAATGAGTAGTTAATAAGTCATAGAATATGATGCTGGATATAATAGTCTGTTGAGCATATATATTTTTAAATGGCCATGATGAGCAATGACCTACTCTACTGAAGTTTACCGGTAATAAAAGAAAAATAATAAAATTCATTTATTTCAGATAACAATAATTGATCCAATTTGATAAAAATATAAACAAACAATAAATAAATGAAATAATTACAAATAAATCTTAATATAAAACTATATACACATTAATACAACAGTAAATTTACTATACTTAATATTAATTCTAACTCTTCCTTCACATTCCTACAAATATAATATTGAAAAACAAAAGTATTGTGCTTTTTATTTCGTAAGCTGATCTGCAATAAGCAAATCACTTACAAATGTTTTGTATCATTTTTTTCTGCGAATAGTGCTATTTAAATACTGTGTGTTAATATTTCAAGGTAATTTTTTAAAGTAGAATTACATATTACATCTAAAGCTTTCATAGGTCGTAAGTTTAGCCTAATAAAGTATCTTTAAATTAATCAATGTACATGTATTATCTATGTACTTGTAACAATATAGTTTATAATTTGAAATAAAGAATTTTGAAATGAAAAATAAAATGAAATGAAATTTCGTAATCAATGATAAAATTTCTAGACAAAATAATAATTTTCGTATTCATTGCACTTTATCTCCGATACCGCATTATTACAATTTTAAATTGATCAAAAAAAATCATTTTCTCACATCAATCATGTAGGGGTAACTTGCTTGACCTCTTATTACACCTCTCCTATTTGTCGGCGCTCTTAACTTAACATAAAAAAAAAAACAAAAATATTATTCAATATAATAAACTGTGTTACCTAGTTTATGAAAAAAAAACACTAATATAACATAATGTTTACGCATACTATCTTTATATTTAATGAGAATTTAGAACATTATTTTCAAGATCATTAAATGTTTTTTTTTTAAATCAAATGATGGAAATAATGAGGTATAGGGCTTCAAAAAAAAATATTGGCCTCATTCCTATAGTTTATAAGTTGTACAAGTAATTGATGAAAGCATGCCAATATTTTAATAAAAGTACTGAGAATAATACCTATAATTTTATTAACTGTTGCCTATTAAATTATTGGCGTAAGGTGTACCAATAATTTGACCGGTACATGCCAATAATAGGTTGAAGGGTACCAATGAATGGACTATGGGTCTATATATTTATACATTATGATGGTGTATGTATGTTGGTAATAGCTTAAAACGACATACATACAGAATACAAAATAAAGAATATCTATATTGTGTATTGCGTGTAACACTCACAATATTTATTCTAAATAGTGTTACTAAAGTCAATAGGTAAAAGTTTTTTGTATCGGATTATTGCTCTAAATACTAATAATTGGGTAATTTACCCTGCTTTTTCTATTTGAGAAATTCGAGGCGATCAATAAACTGGGTGAAACTCTTCACAAAACATTTAAGTAATTCTGTAGGTTTACGCACGGCCCTGGTGATGACGGTGCTCCTCATTAAAATGAAATAATAATAAATAAATAAAAACCTTTTATCATGATTTTTCTTGTTCCCCGTGACTGAGGGTCGCGATAAAATGAAGTAACTACTTACTTACTTAGTAGGACAATCCAATCTGCATTTAGAACACATTATATTGGGCACCGTAGGTACTGGGAAAACTTAATGCAGATAGATAGTAAGGGTGGTGCTTGTGTGGGATTATAGCTAATTACTTTTGTACATTGATTGATTGGACTCTGTGTGCCCGCTATGGGAAAGTAAGATTTCCAAAATACTGATTACTAAAATTATTTTATCACATTGTGTTTATTCTGATTGAGTTTTTAAAATGTGCAGTTATATTTAAGGATGGTACCTCCACATAACGTACTGTGTGTGTAGTGGAGTCACTTCTTCGACATCTAAACTCATATTTAGTACCTACATATAACATTTACATATCCATTGTATAGAGAAGTATGCTAATGCATATAACTAAATAAAAGGTTAACCTAGTTAAATTAGTAAGGGTAAATTTAAAACCATTACTAATTCAAAAGACCTTTAGAATACTTTGTAAAAAAAAATGTTCTTTTACCTTGCTGTAATGTAGGATAGGTACTTTTTTTTTTATTAGTTCAAGAAGTAACAAATTTTACTCTTGAGTTGTGTCACAAAATACATAATAGTGCAATTGTTATGTACAATAACTACTAAAAGGAAAGAAAACTTTTTCATATTGATGATTACAATTATTGGATACTATAATAACTGATGACATGTATAACTGAAATATGCTTTTTCTGTCACTGTGTTATACTAATTGGAGCACTGGGTGCACCACAAAGTTATCTCAAGCCAAATTTTATTGAAACGTCTACTCAATACGATTAATGCTGCCTATAGCCATAGCGCCGCCGCGCGCCGCTGCGAAAGCAACTCCTTCATTAATTGTTTTATTATTATTATGGTATTAAAATTATAAAAGTGTCTCAAGCATTACAAATGGTATGAGAAAGGTATTATATATGTATATAGGTAGAAAGGCAATTTAATAATATATATACATTTTAATAGAAATTATAACTTCAATTTTCTATTTCAATGATGAGCCTTTTATGGCGTTTTGATGACTGTTTCTTGATTGTTAGTAGGTATTTTCCTAAACTCAGTTTGTATTGGAGACAAATATTGAAATGCTTACACGTAACTAAGTATTCTGAAACTTAAGTAAATAAAATAAGTTTGGAATATTTAATGATAAAATATATATATATATAAATATATATATATACATATATTTCTAAGTTTGCAACCTTTATAATTCGGTGCAATGCACTAACTCCTTAGCAATATATTTAAGGTAAACATCTATTTTAAAATAATTTCTAAGGTATCTTTTAATTATATTAATGAATTTTGATGTCAAACAAGCTACTGCTCGTGTTTATAACGTGCTCAGATGAAATGCCATACAGCTATATTTTTATTGATGCTAACAGAATTGTATTGAATTGTATTATTTAAATTTAAATTAAGTCAAGTAATGTAATTATGTTTATATAACTAATTATCATAATTGTCACTTTATATACCAACCATTTCTCTTCTGGGATGTTTTCTGACTACCTACTTATGTATAAATGAAAATGTAATTACGTTTTGTGTCATACAATAAATATTTGTAATGTAATTCAACAATAATTTTGACCTTCGCAAAAATGTGAAATATTTTGTTGGAATGCTGCTATTTTTTCTTCTTCTAATAAAATAATGTTAAGAGATTTTTTTACGCGATGGGACTCGCTCTAGCAGGATGGCCGACTGTAAGGTTACTGTATAAATTACTTTAATTATTATTCGTGATAAACCATGTAGTATACTAAATTTGTATGTTTATTCCATTAAAAGTACTTAAACGGTAGTTGTAGTAATCAGGCGACTGTTTATTCCATTAAAAGTACTGAAACGGTAGTTGTAGTAATCGGGTGACTGCAGACGCCCCTACCACGCCACGCCTGACTTATAAATATGCGGTGACAGAGTAGAGGAGCGCTCAGTCGTACTCAAGTCGTCACAGTGAAAGGTTGAACGGTGGAATACGTATTTTCAATACAGTTGTTAAGTCGTAATGCTAGGAGATTTCTGATGTTGTGTCACGCTATTCCTGCTGGAGAGATACCACTGTTTAAGGTCAGGTATTAGTTTATTATTTTCAATACTGTTATATTGGTAATAGTAATACTTTCCCATGATATCGAGTAATTGTATGCTGTGGAATCCTTGTTGAATATCAAAAACCATTATGCATTGACGCAATTAAAACTGTAACTTTTAATTGCTCCTGATGTTTTATTTAACTCCTTTTACAATTATTTCGTGAAATCTTACTGTGTTACCTCAGATAATATAATACAATGATCTGAGTTGCTTAATTGAGTTAAGTACATGATCTGTATTCATTTACTTGTAGCCAAGGCTAACAAGGTGACCAATGGGTGCTTAGTTGTTCAAAATGTAAGTTATTTGGGAGTTAGTTTAACAGGTAATCTTAAACTATTGTGAGATCCAACGTTATAGTGTAACAAACATCTATATTTTTCTATATTTTTTTTTTAGGTTATCATTGCCGGTGATATAGATTTAAAAAAAATTGGGAGATATCTGAGCAATGATTGTTTAGTGGGATTCATTTAGAAAACAGTTGTTTCGAAAACCTATTAAATCATTAATTAGTATATAACAAGATATTATTTCTTGGCAATAGTTCCAATAAAAATAAACATTTGCTTGCAGTATTATTCAAATACTGAGGCAAGATATCAATAAACACTTCTAACGCTTTGGAAACGCTAAAGGAACGTTTGCCTTATAATATGCAGCCAGAGAAAACTGAGAGCGAGGATGATGTTTCTTTCTGCGAACAGATGAAAATAAATTAACGTTTGATGTGACTATTACCATCGCTATTTCTTTAACAGCAAGTTGATTAAGGTTTCAACGAGGGAATGGAGTTGCCTGTCACAAGTATATTATTATGTTTACTAAGTAGATTCAATAATATAAGTGTATTTAATGTATTGTGTAATTGCAGAAAATAAAAAACCTTTTTTTTCATTTCATTGAGAAACCATGGCCATGATAGCTATTAAGTCATTTGGCTTTGTCATATACAATAAAGTTATTCTTTTAAAATAAGTGAGGAAAAAGAAAGCTGGGGAGGCGTTATTACGCCTATTGTTGATCATACCACTGCCATTTCTCGCGAGCAATTTAGCAATTTGATTTAATTGCAAGCAATGAACACCACTAATTCGATTCATTTATGAAATGGCAGTGGTGTTATTAATATACAACAAAAAACTTCAGTATAGGCACCTGCAGACAGACGGCGTGGTGCACGTCCCAGCTGTAGCCAGCATAGCCGCAGTGGTAGGCGCCGCCCATCGGGTAACAGACCATCAGTGCTAGTATACGCACGGTATGCGAAGGATTTTATACCAAAAAAGCAGATCCAGGTCATTAATGAGCAGCAATTTTTCCTCGTTTGTGCAAAATCTTTTATTGTCTCACTTTGACCGGCTGCTGTACAGTCCATTGTCAAAGCAACGGAGAAAGTATTGAAAACTATTCGTTTATCATATTGGTCTAAGTATCAGGAAAATAAATATATTATTTTTTCACCATACAATACAAAGTTAAAAAGGTCCATAGTACGATATAAAACGTAATTATTATATTAATCATTTTAATATAGTTAAACATTTATGCTCAATTTGTACAAGCCTTAAGCTTGTCCAATATTACAATTTTAAGTGTTAAAATAGTAATGCTACCGCAGTACAAACTGCTGTAATAGTTCCTAAGTATTTGACAAAGTCACTAAAATGTATTTTATTTGATTTTGATAGCTTCTTCTAAAAATATTTTGTTTGTCCTTATTTGTCAATATACTACTAATTTTAGAAATTCAATACAAGGCCACAGAATTTACATGTTTGGCTGGGAGTAATAGTACTTTCTTGATAGTTAATGAGGATCTTAAATATTTGAATCATTGTTTTTATAGTTTCTAATACTTGTAAATTTGAGAAATTTTGGTAATTAATACCCAGACATAAGTGTCATCTTAATAGGTCATTGAAGCCTGAAAATTAATGGTTAAAATTATTGGTTTAAAACATTTAGTAAAGATGATGATTATGTGTAGTGCTGTGCAAAAGCCAAAGAATAAGACCCAAAACTCATGAAGTTTATTGTCTAAATAACATCCTTACTAATATAAAAAATGCAAAAGTCCTCTCGTTTGTTTGTTTGTTTGTTACACCTTCACATCCCAACCACTGAATAGATCATCATGAAATTCTTACACACGTTGTCTGGGTTACAGAGAAGGACATACGGTACCTTTAATCCCGAAAGGAAAATATTGCTCCCGAGGGACAGCAAGAAAGATTTCCACGCAGGCGAAGCCATGGGCGGCCGCTAGTCTTAAATGCTTTTTGCGCTGTGTGTAAAAGCAACTGTTCTCAAAGACTAACAGTTGTGCCATGACATTATCAGGACACATGTTATGAGTTTATTGTTGTTCTAGCATCCTCCATAAAATGTTCAGAAAGTACCTACATGTTCTATTTTCTTTTGTTAAGAAAATAAAATATGTATATTTGTTTATTTTCTAATTTAACTAACTGAATACTTAGGATTAGTATTGGAAAGCACATAACGGTAGTTTGTGATAGATTTTACTCGAATCGAGAACGTATTTTAGCTGACCAGCTAAAAATACAGACAAGGTACAGACCTTTTGTTCTGATCCAGTAGCGCGACGGTGCCGACGGTGGTGATTACAGGTAGCACTTGGAGTTGGAAGCTGCAGGTAGGTGCCGCAAGGCTGATGAAACACGTTAAACTGGCCCTGCTGGTTGCTGTCCGTCACCTCGGCCCAATTGCTTGTGTTCCAAGATATGGTTATGGTTGTTGTGGCAGACCCCAAGTTTAGAGAGGACAGAGCAGTAGGTGTCGTCGCGCTGACGGTCTTTAAAGACACTATACGAACGATTTTCAGTAGTGGCATAATACATGATAATCGCATGATTCATTTTCAACGAATCGGCGATGAGTTTGCCAATATATTTTTTTAAACTTTACTTATCTTAAGGGCACCTTTAATACTTGTGGGAGTGTATTTTGATGTTCAACATCATTGCTGATTTTTTCACGAAGAAAAACAAAATAAGAAGGAATCAGAATTTTGTTTTATAATGTTGTTCGAGAAAACCGAAAACATATAAAAGTACTTGTATGTACATAGCTGTATCAGTAACAACAATTTTAATGTTTTACTAAAAAGGTTATTAGGCCTTCAACTTTGATAGCAAATATTTTATTAATATTTGTAAAATAACGGTTAACATCTCGTATTAACACATAAAATTATCTCGTTGTGACTTCAAGTAAATAATCTACAGTTTACGTCAGCAAATCCAGGTATATATTTTTTATAAAATTACGGCTAATATCTTGTATTAGCTCAAAATAGAATCACTGGTCAATATCACGTATTGACTCGGGAAAAAATATCTTATAAAAGCAAGTATGTCGTATTGACTTAAAGCAAATATTTTGCAGTTAACACCAGCAAATCTATTCATATTTTGTTAAATATGAAGCGGTTAATAATGATTAAACGAACTTACCTGTAAGTTGAGTTCAATCATAATATACGAAGGATTCGTCCGAAGACATTAACTCACAAAAGCATGTCGTATCGACTCGAGGCAAGTATTCGGCAGTTTATTGTAAAATGATGGTTAATATCTCGTATTGACTCATAAAAGTATCACTGGTCAATATCTCGTATTGACTCGGGAAAAAAGTACCATTGGTCAATATCTCGTATTGACTCGAGGCAAATATAAGGCAGTTTGCCTTTGTGAATAACTTGCATACTTTTCATCACTAAGAGAAAAGATAATAGGGAATATGCATCAAATTTTTTTTTTATCAAAATCAATAGTATAATGCGTGAGAAAATCAACTGTAATATTGAAATTTGTCTCTTGCGTTTTTTTCTCGTAATATAGTTACTTGAAGTTAGCACGCATCAGCTCCCGCCGAAAACGCTCTATACAAAATGGTGACGTCACACATCACGTTTCGGTGTGTTTCGGGCGCGTTTAATATGGAGTTAGCCAATAATCTTCAATTATCTCCCTAAATTTTGCGTTTAAGTAGATATGTGTCATACAAAATATTATTTCTTTTTCGATATTCTATCTGACTGTAAAGTGCATTATACCCGAAAACGAAAAAAAAATATCGTTATTTTCCCCTGATTTCATCGTGTGATAAAACGAAAATAATCATTTTTTTTTATTTTTCTTTCTGTTCCATCATGTTTTTACAAGTGTCCGCAGCGATCAAGCTCAATTTTAGGAAAATCGGTGACTTATGCATATTCCCTATTGTGAGTCTACCTTCAACATTCGTATCACTTCTATAGTGACGGTATTTTACCGTTTTTCACGAATTAATTCACGTCTATAATTTCACTGATTTTAAGAATATAGTTAAACAAAAAAGTAACATTTTTGTGACTACGTGCGTCTTGCGCGCGCGCGCAACAAAGAATGAGGTTGACGCGGCGGCGGGCAGCGATGGTCGGAGGCGGGGAGGGGAAGGCTATTGCTTTCTCTTTCCCGCTTGGGCGCTGAACTACGTGCGACAGAGTGCGAACGAGTAGCAGAGCTACTACTTTGTAACAAATTAAATCTCAGAGACGAAGATGGGATAATTTGGAGTATTCGCAGCTAGATGGTGCTTCTAATTTAGATCATTTTTCGAAATGGGTGAGGTTTTTAGATATTTTTCTAAAAACTGGCTCAACTAAACAATTTTAGATATTTATCGAACCTGCTCACAAAATTTTACCAGAATCGGTTGAGAAATGCGACCTGTAGAGGAGAACAAACAGCTGGAAAGCCGGATTGAAATATTTTTTCGATTCTCGTGAAATTTTGCGAGCAGGTTCGAAAATTATATATTATGTAATATTTTCGTCGAGCCAGTTTTTCGAAATTTTTCAAAAGGGCGGAGATATGTAAAAAAAAATTATTTCAGTGAATTTCTCAACCGATTCTCGTGAAATTTGTATAAAAAATTGTATAAAAATTTTTGCCAAGCCAGTTTTTTTTAATGGCGGAGATAAATTTAAAATAACGTAAGTATTTCAGTCCGGCTTTCCGGCACTGTCTGTTCTCCTCTACAGGTTGCATTTCTCAACCGACTCTTTAAATATGTTGTATTTTTTGTAGAGACAGTTTTTTGAAATTTATTAAAATGACGGAGATATGTAAAAAAACATATTTTAGTTCGATTTTCCGGCTGTTTAATTTCCTCAACAGGTCGCACTTATCAAACGATTCTGGTGAAATTTTGTGAGCAGGTTCGATAATTATATATGTTCAGCCAAGACAGTTTTTCAAAATTTATTTTAAAAAAATCACCCATTTGCAAAAAATATCAAAATTAGAAGCACCATACTGTGTGCTTTGAAAACTCCACGGCGACATTTTATTTTTGTACAATTTGAGCCACTTTTTATCACGAGGTCTACAGCTCGCGGAGCCACTACTTATCTCAAATTAACTAAAGACTTCGTATATTTATGCATACAAGAAAACATTTCAAGCTTTTGTCTTTGTCAAGGACTCTCAGTTATACATATTTCACAAGAGATTGATTACATATACTTTTATCATGCTTTGTATATCGAACTGAGATGTTTGTTTCCCCTTTTATTTCTTGGAGTAATTTTGTTTTAATCGAGTCTGTACTTATTTTGATACCAGAACTCTCGAGCCCCATAATCATAGGTTTGTATTGTTTTTTGTCACTACTTTATGATAACTTTCTATACTTACTCAAGACTTACTCCATATTTTTATTGTAAGCTCCATATATTTTTGCAGGAATATGTAAATGCTAATCTTAAAATTGTATCGAGCAAATAATCTACCACTTCATTTTAAGATAAGCATCTGACTTCATTCTTGCATTTACATCTGTTCTATTGTTTTATACCTATATGTGGCAACCAAAGAGCCAGTCTTATCATATATTATATCACACGAGTCGCACATAGTATCAATTGCTTTCATTTTATTATTCCATTAAAGTCAATTCAATGTAGAGTAGGGTCCTATCTAGTGACCAACAAACTGTGGAGGGAAAACGACGTGTCGAAATATAAAACAACCTTTTTTTTAAAGAAGTACCTACCTACTATAATTACTTAAAAGTTTTTGTGGGGGAAAGTTTTACATTTATTTAAGGAATTTTTTTTTTTTACTTAGGAATGTTTGGTTCGGTTATGTAACAAAAAGGCAATCACCGCCTTGTGCAGTGAGTGTTTCGTGGTTTTAAAAGTGTTCTGTAATAGCAATATTTTGGATATTTGGAATAATGTAAGTTACTAACTAAAACTTTACTTAAAAGTAAAAGATTATGGTAGGTGACTTTAAAGATAAATACTATGACGTAGGTACCTTTTTCAGTTCTTCTGTGTGCATTCTAAACAGCCGTAAAATATTTTCGATTATTAAATAATACGAGTCAGATGAGCTATCATTTATTTTTAAAATTTTCAGTTTAGAAACATCTGAAAACTTGAAAATATTTTTTATAGAAAGTTAACGATATGGTATGACGATTTAAACATAAGAGTTTTGAAAAAATGCGCACAGTACATAGCAGTCCCATTGAGTCACATAATTAATTTATCGATAAGTGAAGGTAAATTTCCAAGTCGCTTGAAGTATTCGATTGTCAAACCTTTATACAAAAAGGGTAGCAAATGTAATATGAACAATTACCGACCCATTACCCTAAATCCAGTATTATCAAAAATATTTGAGTGATATATGTTTGATATTATATATAACTTCATCAATAATCAAGGTTTATTAAAGGACGAACAATATGGGTTTAGGAAAAAGAGCTCCACTTTACTTGCAGGATTCACTTTGCTATCAAAAATCACTGAAAGCTTAGATAAAAAAATACCAGTAGCAGCTTTATTTCTGGACATGAGCAAAGCTTTTGACCTTGTGCATCATGACATTCTGTTAAACAAGCTATACCGTTATGGCCTTAGAGGAAATTGTTATGATTGGCTTTCATCATACCTTAGAAACAGAAAACAGTGTGTCGAAGTCTCAAAAACTTCAAATGGCTATTTAAATACCTATAGGTCTCATTACACCGACATAAATGTAGGAGTGCCACAGGGAAGTGTACTCGGTCCCCTAATGTTTCTACTCTATATAAACGATTTACCTGATGCATTAAAGCATGATTGTGTTCTCTTTGCAGATGACACAACAATAATAGTAAAGGGTAAGGATTTATGTGATTTAAATAAGGAAGTAAAGGATTGTCTTGACTCTGTTTTTTCATGGGCACACTGTAATAACTTAGTACTAAACGTAAATAAAACTAAATTAATCAGATTTCAAACGTATCACAGCAACCCTGAAGAATTAAGTGTTTCTATTGATCATGATAAAATTGAAAGTGTTACTAATACAAAGTTTCTAGGTATAATAGTTGATAAGCACATTAATTGGAAAGATCATATAGAAACTCTTTGTCAAAAACTAGATAAATATGTATATGTATTAAGAAACCTAAGAAATACAGCAACTGAGAAGTCAGCAATGTTAGCTTACCACGGCTATGTTCACTCAGTCTTACGATATGGAATAGTGCTGTGGGGTTTCTCTGTAGATAGTATTAAAGCATTCAGAGTTCAAAAAAAGTGCTTAAGAGCTGTTTGCGGAGCACGGCCTTTAGACAGTTGCAAACCTTTGTTTCAAACTAAAAATATTTTACCATTGCCATGTCTGTACATATTTGAAATTTGTATATTTGTCTATAAACACATGCATCTTTTTAAGAAAAATTGTGATGTCTTAAAAAGGACAGGCCGTAATGCACAGAAATTGTATGTACCGATCAGAAGGCTAAAATTGCAAACTAATAATTCGTACTGTATGTGTATTCGAGTATTTAACAAATTGCCTGACAATTTCAAAACAGTCACTTTGCACAAATTCAAGACACTGGTTCACAATTTATTAATTCAAAAATGTTACTATTCTGTAAACTCATTTCTATGTGACAAATTTTAGTTAAATAATGTTAATTTTGTTTTTTATCTTAATTATTTATATTCTCATTGACTTGTTATGAATTTGTAATCTTTTGACATTTTTGCCTTATTTAATGTATTTACTTGAAAAGCTGATGTTCTCTTTAAATATTTACCAATTCTTATTTTTTTTTAACCTTATTAATTTTATTATATTTTTTGACATTAAGTATTAATTAGAATTTGACATAGCTTTTATAATGATACTGTTATTTTAATTCTGACACAGCTTTTGAAATGCTGCTTACTTTTATTTTTCAAATATTTGCACGCCATTTGCATATGGTAGACATGTAACGGTACAGTTTAATTTTATAAGACCATTGTTTTGCCACATGTTTATGCAAATAAACGATTTGATTTGATTGAAAGTTAATCAGAGGAAATAGCTGGATTTGTTTTCGTTGGTTTCGAACTTTAACTTTCGTTTTCAATTTATGGAATTCATAATGAAAATTGTTTGTTTTTATGGTTTTTAATCAAAATATCTTTATTTTCTACTATATCCAGCAGTGGGTGTCGTGGAGCTGATAAATGATCTATAAAAAATATTGATGAATAGCAGTATGAGATAAAATATTTTTCGTGAAGTTCAAATTTTCGGCTAACATTTAAAATAATAATAAAGGAACAAACTTACAATGCGATTAATTTAACAAGGTCCAACAGAAGTGGCCAACTTCAGAGCCCTTGCGTTAAAAAAGACGTATTATAAACTGTAAAATTTTCTCTTTGCCGTCTTTTGTCAATTTGATCGCATTGTACTAAATAAATTTATTATTAACACACCCTTTGAAATGTTGTTGTTTCATATTTACTATTCTTTATCTATGTTTTTACTACAAAAAAGTAGTTTTTTCCCCGTTTTTCTTTGTATTTCAATGCGAACTGTGTCAGTATATTTAAAATCATTACGAACTGTACATTCGATTCGATTACCAACTATTCAATATTCATGATTTCTGTTTACGTCAGTGACTTGCCTCGTGTTACGAATGCTACGATGATACCTACTGCGGTATCGCATAACAAATCATACCTACCTTATCAATAATTTTATTTTGTTGGTTAAGTATGTACCAAACATGGTATTTCTTAACAAATATTAATTGCATTGCAACGAACATAAAATACAAGGGTGGTTTTCTAAAACAATTATTGTGCGTCGATATCGAGAACCTCACTTTCATTCTATCCGGTCTCTATTTTACCAATTTCCTTTTTTCCAATAATAATTTTCCTTACTTATTTAATTTTCTTTCCCGGTATTTCTTAATGAGTTGATATTTTTTGTGTGTTTAGTTAGATTCTCAAAAATACATTTGGTTTGGTTAATTTACTACAAAATTTTCCAATAATTTTCCTCTTTTCCCGCCCAGTGAATCTAGCATGGCGGGCTTAGCAAGATGGTGGAGAGAGATGCTGCACAAGCGACCGGTGCTCACAAACACAGCTGTCTATGGTGCCTTCTACACAGGCGCGGAGCTATCACAGCAGACCTTCAACAAATATTATACGGTAATTATTCCGATCTGTTACCCCAATGAATACACCCTGAGGTGAATTCTAGGAAATGTATATCCGAGGATTTACCCTAAACTAAGGAGGGAGCTAGCATAGGGAGAATTCTCGGACAAAGGTTTCTCAGAATTCACCTCAGGTTGGATTCTTTGGGGTAACAGATCGGAATAACCATAATTAACCCTAGAAAGCTAACGTTCGTCAAAATGACGAACACTGAAAACATTTTTCTCTGTAACTTTTTAATCATTGTGCATACAGATTTGTGTTTTCGTGCCAACTTAGTGATCGCAAGACTGCGTCGTGTGCTGTCATGTTCAACCGATAACTAATATTGTTGACGAGATATCTGCATTTTTACAAATTTTTAGCTTATGTATTTTGAGCAAACAGTTGACATTTGGCCATCTTGTGCTTTTGTTGGTACCTATTTGTTATTAATTACTAATTTTAAGATTTCTTCTTTATAACTAACCAAAAAAATATTTTTCTAATTAATTTGGTTATTGTCAGTTAAAGTGTCTAATTGAGCTGAAAAATAGACGTGCCATATAAGATTTGACATTAAAAGATTAATAAATATATATTTTTCAATAATTATCTTTAATTTACATCCTATATAAAAAAAAACTAATCAAACCATTTTATTTTAATGGGCAAATAAAATATAGTTACTCGTCAAAAAGTCAAATGGTTAGTTTTTCATGAAAGTTTGGGAACGTTAGCTTTCTAGTAGGGTTAAAAGTTCATCATCACATTATCATTCAGTACTTCATACTGAAAGTAGACGACAGATCTTGCGGTCCCATAGCATAGTTTAACTGGCGACGATTGCTAACTCCAGTTAACTTTAATACGAAAAGTTATTAAATAAATTGGTTTAACGATTGGGACCCTGATAGCTATTTATAGAGCCCGAGGTCGGATGTACAAATTATAATTAGGTATAGCTATTTTTATGATAGCTCTTTTTACACCAAAGTGTGCACTGTGCATTTCTAAAAATTTTGCCGATTTTTTTCTATTTTGATGGGTAAAAAGTAATTTAAAAACTTCGATTTAAATACAAAAAAAAGATGTATAATAAATTAGACAATTAAATGTCGTTTTTTGAGTAGTGAAACCTACAATATTGAACTAAATTTGCTAAAAATGCTGCAGTAAAAAGTAATTACTATTGATTTAACAAAAAAAGCTTGGCAGCGGTGGGATTCGAACCCACGCCTCCGAAGAGACTGGTGCCTTAAACCAGCGCCTTAGACCGCTCGGCCACGCTACCGATGTAAGCGAACTTGAAAATACCGTACGCTATCTGTTCAGAGTTACGTAACATGTTTGTGCGTGGGATGGGCCATGGATGAGCATACGAACGAAACAGAGAGGAGATAACAACTTTGATAAACAATGCTATAGCTACAGATTCTGTATTATCACGTATTATCGAGGTAGCTAAATAATTGTTCCATTGGCAAAATTTCATGAATTCAATGTTTTTTTTCTGAAATATTGCATGTAGAATGTAGAGCTCTTTTTAATTATGAATCGTAGCAATTTTTATTATATTTTTCTTTACTAATTATATAGTCTTATTCATTTCAAGTGAAGTGAATGCATTCCTACTAGATAGAAATTGGTAGATAAAATATGGAAAAGATAGAATAAAACATTAGAATATATGATTTATTTATTATTAGCGGCCGCCCGCGACTTCGTCTGCGTGGAAAGTTTTTTTTGCTATCCCTCGGGAACGAAAAATTTTTTCGGGATGAAAGGTACCCTATGTTCTTCTCTGTGCCCCTGGCAACGTGTATGCAAAATTTCATGATGATAGGGTAGAGTGGTTAAGACGTGAAGGCGTAACAAACAAACAAACGGACTTTCGCATTTATAATATTAGTAAGGATAAATCGGTATTAAATTATTGTACCTACAGCCTGAAAAGCCAGAGCTAGATTTTGCTGCGGCAGCCAGGATAGTAGCTGCTGGGTGTGCAATTTATCCTACCACACTCTACTTTTGGTAAGTTTATTAATCTGTATCCATACTTACCACGAAAATCTATCGAAAAAACGAGCGTAAAAAAATTCGATAGTGATTTTATATATGGAAAATTTGTACAGCCATCATCTAACGCCAAAAATGCGAAATTGAATTTTTCTTATTAAAGGTCCTTCTAAAATAGTGCACGAAATTTTAAGGGGTCAATGTACTCATGCATACAAACACCTTTTAATATGGTACCAACATTGAAATCGCGATAACAAATCAGCTGAGGGTCAAGTCTGCTAATGTTTTCATCAAAATCGTAGTTCAATGGTGTTTTAATGGTAATGCTTTTTGACACAGTTCTTGTTTCTTAAACCCAAAATCAAGACTTAATATGTTTCCGTTTTGGGTTTAAGAAACACAATGTGTTTCAGTTTTGGGTTTAAGAAACAAGAACTGTGTCAAAAAGCATTACCATTCAAACACCATTGAACTACGATTTTGACGAAAACATTAGCAGACTTGACCCCCTGTTCCAATGGGATAGAAGTTTTTTTTCGCGATTTCAATGTTGGCACCAAAGTTGTTTGTATGCATAAGTACATTGACCCCTTAAAATTTCGTGCACTATTTAAGAAGGACCTTATATAAATTACTCTATCAGGTGCTTTTACTTGCGTTTTTTTCTCGAAAATAAATGTTCTTGGTTTACCTCTAATATTTGTTCAAATATAGCTCAAACATTTGATTTTAGTAACAGATTTTTAGTTAAGATACAAATACCTGAGTAGGTATTTGTACCTACTTAATAAAATTCTAAAATACCTACCTATGAATGTCTAAATATTTTTCACCAAAAACTATTTTCTTTTTTGCGTTCTTATCTTAGTATCGTATCACACATTTTGTGTGAAAACGGCACTTGTGACTATTACCACAGTTTTAATAACTTCTTAATACTGTGCTATTACCTACTTTAGTACCTACCACAAAAGCTGAATAAAAATTTTGCTTAGGGAGCAAATCGGCAAATAATAATTACTAAAAGAGCACATGTCTATTTCTGTATTTTTTTTTGTGAAAACTACTGTGAAAATAATAAAGTTTTTGTTACTAACTGTTGGCTAAATATAAACATAAACATTTATTATAAAACCAGACACTAAAACCATTACCTACATTTAAGAAATAATTTGTTTTTACCGTCTCCTGTAAATTTTTGACTTGCAAACTCATGTGTGACATGTGTCCTTTATTTATTAGTATTTTGACATTCATATATTTCAGGTACAGATTCCTGGACAAAAAGTTCGTCGGTACGGCGGTGAAGACTGTGGCAACGAAGGTGGCTGCTGACCAGTTCTTTGCAACCCCCATTTTGCTTGCCACATTTTACATAGGTACGTAAGAATTACTAAGTAGTCTAAGTACCGAGTATCAAATGTTTTCACATCTATGATATTTAGGAATCACCAAGCTGCAGGCTACCTATACGTAAATAAAATGGAGGACATTTTTTTATTCTAAAGCCCCACCCACTTCAATAGACGAGTTTTATTACAATGATAATGCGATCTAGTGATTTGAATATTATTTCTTGCTTTTTTAAAACCTCTAGGTAGCGTAGGCTATTGAAATCGGTTTTTTGTTTTTTAAAACACTTTTTCTTTTTTTCTGTTTAGTGTGTGTGTGTACCTTCTATATTAGGTATATATATTATCTAGGTAGAAAAATCGGTTTGGCTAAACGTGAGGTAACACCGCGGACAAACATGCATACGGGTCAAACTGAGAAGAGAACCTCCTCTTTTGAAGTCGGTTAAAAAAACCAAAACCTTCTCCTAAGTGTAACAAATACTTTCTGAAAATCGCATCAAATTCGGTTTAGCCAATTGCGAGATAATCGCGGACAAACATACAGGTCAAACTGAGAATCTCCTTTTTTTTTTGTTTGTTTTTTGAAGTCGGTTAAAAAAAGGGATTTCAGTTAACATTTTTTAATCAATGATGTGACATTGTTTGTCGGAAAAATGTGTAGCATAATTGTTCTGTTGAATCAATTTGAACAATTAAATAATAAAACCGGCCAAGTGCGAGTCAGACTCGCGCACGAAGGGTTCCGTACCAAAAAACGGCAAAAAAACACATAAGATAAAAACATAACATATTAGTATTTAAGAAGAAGAACTGTAAAATAACTCTGAAGTTCGTAAAATTACCGGCAAAGTAGTATTGAAAGTCGTTCGATTGTTGTATGGGAGCCCCCCTTAAATATTTATTTTATTATGTTTTTAGTATTTGTTGTTATAGCGGCAACAGAAATACATCATCAGTGAAAATTTCAACTGTCTAGCTATCACGGTTCATGAGATACAGCCTGGTGACAGACAGACAGACAGACAGACGGACAGCGGAGCCTTAGTAATAGGGTCCCGTTTTTACCCTTTGGGTACGGAACCCTAAAAACAAGCTTTCAGATATTTTGAGTAGGTAGAGTTGTTGTCGGAAAAATGTGTAGCATAATTATGTTCTGTTGAATCAAAAAAACAAGCTTTCAGATATTTTGAGTACTTATTGAGACTACATTGAGAGGTACGTACTTATTTCTTTCCTTTTTGCAGTGATGGGTGTTTTAGAAAAGAAAGAAGATGTTTTTGAGGAGCTCCGTGAAAAATATTGGAAGACTTTCGCCGCGAACCAAGCCTTCTGGATCCCCTCACAAACAATCAACTTTGCCTTCATTCCGTCACATCTGCGTGTGGTCTACGTCGCCTCAGCTTCGTTCGTCTGGATCAATGTGTTGTGCTTTATCAAGAGGCAGAAAGTTACAAAATCTGAAAAAAATGTATGATAATAGAGCTTGAAAACTAATTGCATTTATCAATAAGTATAAATAAAATTGCAGGCAAAGAAATTCAGAAAACCTAAGTTCAACGATTATAACAGTCAGATAATGTTGCGTTAAAAATAAATAATTATTTACGATTTGTACGAGGGGAGGTCAAAAAGTTTGCGGAATGGACGGTATGAAGTGAGAATTAAAAACCAAAAATATTTTTTCTGTGCAATGTATTCTTCCTTAACTCTCATTTATTAGATCTATCAATTAATTTATTGATATCGTCGTAAAAAAATGTTTTGCATCTCTGGTCAAATTATTGTCAAGGTCAAGTTATTGTGGAATTGTTGTCTTCACCCGTCACCAATGGAAAATTACTTCTCACGAAGCTCTTTTTTACCACGGCAAAAGTCCCCATAAACGAAAGACATATTTTCCAATAAAGTCGGAGCAGCTTTCCTCGGTTGGTACGGCATTAATGACAATGCGAAACTCGAATTGTCCCCTCCGGATTGGTTTGTTTATTGATTTTTATCTCAGTAAATAATGACCTGATTTTTATTAAACTTTGTTATTAGGGTGTACTCCTAATGAGTGTCACAAATTAGTTTACGTTAAAAAAGTTACCCTTTCTCCCTCTTACCCTTCGTTCCGCGAAATTTCTTCCCTACTAGGCAGAGGCCCTCTTCATCACTGGTAAATTTATTCTGTTTAAGTTTATTTTTTTGCCAGCCCCCTTAGAATAATAATACCTAGAACAATAAATTCTTACAAAGCGCGCTGTCAAAAGTGAGGCAACTAAAACAGTCATAATGGCGCCGTTTTCAGATTTTTATTGTACTTTATTACATAATCTTACCTAATTAGTACAAAAC
The DNA here is from genome assembly GCA_928269145.1 of Agriphila tristella. Taxonomy (NCBI): domain Eukaryota; kingdom Metazoa; phylum Arthropoda; class Insecta; order Lepidoptera; family Crambidae; genus Agriphila; species Agriphila tristella. The sequence continues at coordinate 38,782,300 of OV743431.1, forward strand.
AGTTTCAATTTCCCTACCTTTAGAAGATTAGTAAATATATTATTGGATTTTAGTTACGATTAGGTAACGTATGAAGGATATAAATCTGAAAACTGAGCCATTTTGGCTCAGTATTAGTTGCCTCACTTTGCATACGAGGACATGGTTTCTAGGTGTTATTATTCTAAGCCAGCCCCCATAAACAGAAAATATCGCTTCCAAAATAATCGGCGGAGTTTTTTTCGATAAATAAGGCAGGCGGTAATCGTATATCGTATATCGCAGGGGTAATCTAACCCTCGTATCTTAGACGAATTCTAATATTATATTCAAATGCAATTTATAGTATACTTTAGTGCAATTTTGGTGCATTTAAAATTAACTTTGCCAAGTAAATATTGCTAAGTAGAGTTCCTAAATAAAAATAATGAAAACTCTAATATGGTTGTTTAGTTTTTTGACTCTTTGATTGCAATCGATGCCTTAAGTTATAATCTAGCTAGTAGATGCTTCATTCTCAGAAGATCCATCACATCGGCCAGATCCACAATGGATCTCCTTAGTATATGCAATCATTTCTGACTGTTGCGTAAGGTCTGCAATTAGATTAGCAGTCAATGTCTGACACTTTAAGGTTTCAGGCGGTCTCAGCATTGCATTTCATAATAGGTTTCTTTCAGTCGTATCTTAGATTCTCACCAAGTGAGTGCTTTAAACTTGACTTATAAATAGTTTAAGTATAAGAAGAGTTTGGTAAATTTTGTCACGATGGCAAATCTAGAGTTATTGTTAAAATGTTCAATTCCAAGAGATTATTTAATGAAAAATGTGAGTGAAGAAAATTCTGTCCTGTCATCAAAAGCTACAGGGATACAATCTGTTAACCCTTTTGCGGTAATAATGTCTACTGTGTTTATCAATATAGTATTACATTACATTGTAAGTATAACAAACTATTTTAACATTAGAGAAGCCTTGCACTTCTTGTCGTTAATGATTCCAATTTGTTTCAGTTCTGCAAAAGAGTTACAGTGAAAACTTTCGCTACAAAATTATTAAATAAAACAACAATTTCAAGGACAATAACTTTGCTTGTTTTAGTGTTAAGTATTCCAATAGTTACAGTGATTCTAGTATTAGCTCTGTGCTACAAGGTGTTGTGTACTGTGCTGATATGGAGAAAAGACAAACATTTTGTTGGATTTTTAGATAGTTTTGACGTATTTTGGAGCTTAGAAAATGAAGCTACCATTAATGTGTTAGGGGTTATAGAGTCCGATTCACCTGAACTTTTAGTTGATAATATTAAAGATAAACTACGAAGTGTAATTTCCAAAACTGGTGTAGATAAAATATTTTACAGACGTAATGAAGAATACGGATTTTATTATTGGAGAAAATACTGTACTATTGATGTTAGTCAATATGTAGAAGTGTTAGATTTTCCAGATAAAACTGAGCTTAATGTAATGGATTTAGAGGATATAATGTCAGAAGTGTCTTACCAATCGCTACCTTATGATGATGAAGGACTGTTCAAAATATTTGTGACTAAGCAAAGGGTTTGCAATCACGGTGGTGAAGTCAAAGACTCGTATGGAATCATATTTATCATACACCATTCGGTTGGCGATGGAGTTGCACTGCTTGAATTTTTATGCAAAACTTTTGCTGATGATGGAGAAAAAAGTAAAATTAGTATGTTCTCGATACCAGAAACAAGAAACTATGATACTCCAAATATGATATTCGATATGATAAAAACTTTATGCGAAATGCCTTTATGTTTTGTCGACACAATTCTCAGGACACCTGACAATAATGATTTACATGGCCCAACGCTTTTCGGAGATAAATTATATAAATGGACGGATTCAGATGAAAATTTGCTTTCAATGATAAAAGAAATAAAGGAAAATGTTGCAAATGTGACATTTTCTGATATCTTGGCCACCGCTCTGTCTGGTGGCATGCATGACTATTTTACGAAGGTAAATTGTACAATTCAGTAGTTTAAAAAAACACTAAATATAAATAGCTTAATTTAAATAAATAACTTTTAGACTATGGGCCATGTTCCTGATGACTTAGGAGTTATTCTACCAGTAAGATTTCCCAAATCACCTTCCATTAATGATGATCGTCAGCTTTTAAGGAACGATTTCAGCGTCACTATTTTAGAACTACCAGTGAATGTGAACAGAAATTTCAATGAAATCAAACGTAGATGCGATGCTCTGCGGGTTAGTGCTGATCCATTGGTGAGTGTTATTACATAATTAAAGCTTATTTTTTACGTTCCAACTTCAACAAGTCTATAACAGAAACCCTTAGCAGAAACCTCCTATCACCAGTAAAAGAAATCTACTTTCGTTAATCTAATAGTATATACTTAATAATATTAATAAAAACTATTTTAGTCCCCTGTCAGAGTTGGACTGACACATTAATAATAAAATTTACAGAGGAGCATTTAAAACTATCCTTTCATCAGATAAATTTTTGTGGAGACAAAAACATCGCCCGTTTTTGCTTTTAGTCTAATCACTACTTCATCAAGCTCGTCAGCATTTTCCCGAAGCAGTTTCTGCAGCCGATCCTAAAAAGCAGCCAAGCTACGTTGGTGTTCAGCAACATGCCGGGGCCTCCGCAGCTCACAATATGCGGGGGCAATGTACTCAAGAAATTAGTATTCTTCGTGCCACACAAAGGCAATACTGGTGAGTTCGAGGAAGTGTATGCTCATTCTGAGACTTGTGCCTGTGTCACTATCTAAAGTACTATGGGCAACAGCGTCGATTAACCAGTTGGCAACAAAATTCGTGTGCGCGCGTATTGCCCCTGCACGAACTAAACGTATAGTGTGCAGGCGCGGCGTGCAAGCGATTTTAACCTTAGGAGTGGTTAAGCGTCGCTGTTGCCCATGGTACCTGATAGCTTAGCACTTAAGTACCTAGGTACTTTTGTTTTAAGTGGGTAAGTAATTTTAAAATGAACTGAATTTCTGACATTTTCTGTTTTTTAAGTAACTTAATATGCTTTTGTGCAACGCAATGAAACCGACCTTCCTGAGTATTCGTGGTTTAGGTGTGACGTCTAAGACCACAACTTTACTCAGGTTTACATTGACACTAGGTGCATGTTACGTAATCTCAAGATTTGTTCATTCATTAGGATCGGTTGATATAACTAGTAAAGATTACTGCTCGGATCTATCCTGGTAGAGAAACTGTTTATTAAACACATTCTTCGTGTCGGATTCAGCCTTGTGTAACGGGTTACGTCCTAAGTAATGTAAAAGTAAACTTTTTGCCTCAAATTTTACAATAAGTAGATATGTAAGTACCTACAGTATTTTTTCAATTTCAGGGCTAGACGTAACTGCCCTATGTTATGATGGAGTGCTGCGCTTCGCAGTTTCAGCTGACAAAGCGTTGATATCAGACCCAGAACACCTGTCCTATATACTGGACGGAATGGTGGAGGAAGTAAGGGGGTTGCACAGAGAATACGTAACGAAATGATGCTGGTAGTTGTTTGGAACTGGCAATGCTGTGACATCTCAGTACAAAGGTGAGAAAAACCGACCAAAAGAAATATAAGTTTTGTGATATGTGTAGTTTGCATTAATTAAATGACATGAATGTACTTAAATTAAAAATCATTGCACAAGTAAGATAAGCCGTTAGCTAGAAAAAACAAACGTTTAGTGACCTACCCAAATGGCTTACTATTCATTTAATTAAACGATAATGCTAACTTAAGTTTTAAACGTAAGCAATATTTAAACTATAAAAAAATAAACGTAAGCTGTTATAGTTTCATACAATACATACTTACTACACTGGCCTGCAAAACTAAGTACTACAGAGGTCTATTTTCATACAAACGAGGTAACTTTGAAGCATTGGTTCTTCGCCCAGGATTAAACGTGGTGTGATCTGATGATGGCCATCCAGGGAGTGAATGGAGAAGATTCAGATCCCCATACACACCCAACAGATCTGATCTGCATTCTAAGAGCTGTTTGGATATGTTTAAAAAAAACACGAAAATAGCATTAAAATCTATGGAAATGATAACTCTTATCCTTACAGCTCTTAGAATGCTGATCAGATCAATTGGGTGTGTATGGGGATCTGAATCTTCTCCATTTACTCCCTGGATGGCCATCATCAGATCACACCACGTTTAATCCTGGGCGGAGAACCAATGCTTCAAAGTTACCTCGTTTGTATGAAAATAGACCTCTGTAGTACTTAATTTTGCAGGCCAGTGTCTATTGTAAACTGATTGACTAGCTTACATAGGAGTACGTACGATGCTATTTTTTTTGTTACAGTTAATGGAGATAGTTAAGAAGACTGCCAATTCTACAATTTAAATAATTAAATACGACGATCGTTTATTGTTATTTTTAATTTAAGAACCTAATTAGGTATCTAAAGCTAAGTACCTATGTAGTTTATTAGAAAATATTTTTTTCAATATATTTTTTATTAACAACTTAGTTACAATAATCCTTATATTGAAGTACAAATACGTGTAAATAACAACTTAAAAAGCTAAGATTTATCATAAAATATTAATCCTGGTTTCAACTTCTCAATCTGGCCTTTCAGTCGTAGATTTTCCAAGTACAGCAGGTTACATTTCCGGATCTAAAATTAAAGTAACTTAGCATAACTATTCAGGTAAAAAAATGAATTACCTAGTGCGATATAAATAGGTATAACATGAATTTGTTTGTTATAATTTTTTTAACCTTGAATCTAATAATGTACGTTGCTGTATGACATGTCGAGAATCGCGTTGCTATTAAAAAATAAACTCATCAAGTGGATCTAGGCATCATTCCGCAGTATCAAAATCTCAAATATTACACCTACTTACTAAATGGCGAATGTCCGAAAAAAATCAAATTGGCTGAATATTTTTCTATAGGTAAGAATAAGCCCCCTTAGTAGAAAAAAGATTCAGAATTTTTGGTTGCGTGAAAAAGTTAAAAAAAAATAAAGTCTCTTCGACTTCACAAATATACAAAAGTAACAGCAGAATGGAAATTATTACCTTTGCCACCACCTGCCACAACATTGACCTGAAATTTTTTTATGTGCCACAACCACAACATGGTATTAAAAAAAAGTTTCAAAAATGACAAATGTCAAAATGTCAAATCTTTTTATTATTTTTTATTCGTGTTGTTGTTTTGGCAGGTGGTGGCCATAATCACCATTCTGCTGTTACTTTTACACATTTGTAAAGTCGAAGAGCTTTAATTTTTTTAAATTTCTTACGCAACCGAAAATTCTGAAACTTTTTTCTATTACCTACTAAGGGAGCTTATTCCTACCTATAAAAAAATATTCAGCCAATTTGTTTTTTTTTGCCTGAAAAAGTAAAAAAAAAATAAAGTCTCTTCGACTTCACAAATATACAAAAGTAACAGCAGAATGGAAATAATACCTTTGCCACCACCTGCCACAACATTGACCTGAAATTTTTTTATGTACCACAACCACAACATGGTATTAAAAAAAAGTTTCAAAAATGACAAATGTCAAAATGTCAAATCTTTTTATTATTTTTTATTCGTGTTGTTGTTTTGGCCGTGTATGTGCCGGCCTAGAATAGCACTACACCCTATCATCCCGTGGGTGTCGTAAAAGGCGACTAAGGGAGCATAGCCTTCAAGAGACGGGCAGCAGCGTCTCCAAAAAACCTTGGCCTACTGCGATCGCCAACACGCCTGCCAAGCGTGGCGATTATGGCAAACCCCCCCCTCATGCACAATAGATCAAAAAATTGGCCCCCAGTCCCCGGCAGCCCCGCTATTCCTAGCTACGGTAGCGGCGGGGCAGGGGGTGCTAAGAATCCCCGGTTGCGGCTCGGCTACCAAAAACGACGACAACTGCACCTGGCAACCTATAACACGCGCACACTAAGGACCGACGCGAAGTTAACCGAGTTGGAAGAAGTTATCAGCAAGGTACACTGGGACATTATCGGGTTATCTGAAGTCCGAAGAGCGGGAGAGGACTCGATAATCCTTAACTCCGGTAACTTGCTTTACTACCGGGAGGGCGACCAACAGTCCCAAGGTGGTGTCGGGTTCATCGTCCACAAGTCCCTTGTCAACAACGTGATTACCATCGGAAGTGTGTCGACCAGGGTGGCGTACCTTATACTTAGAATATCCAAACGGTGTTCGCTGAATGTTATACAAGTTTACGCACCGACCTCGACATACCAAGATGACGAAGTGGAGGCTATGTATGAGGAGATCTCTAAAGCCATGCATAGCTACAAAACCCACTACACTGTTGTGATGGGGGACTTCAATGCAAAGTTGGGGAAACGATGCGGTGATGAGCTGAGAGTGGGGCAATTTGGAGTTGGGCAACGGAATGACAGAGGCCAGATGCTGGCTGACTTTATGGAGAAGGAGAACCTCTTTATGATGAACCCTTCTTCAGAAAGCCGGAAAGCCGGAAGTGGACCTGGGTCAGTCCGGACGGTAAAGTCAGAAATGAGATAGATTTTATCATGTCGACGAAAAAGCAAATATTCAATGATGTCACTGTGATCAACGCTGTTAAGACGGGGAGCGATCACCGATTGGTACGTGGCACATTGAATATCAACCCAAAGCTGGAAAGATCTCGACTGATAAAATCAACAATTCGACCATTGCCGGCCCATATTCAAAACCCCGAGAGCTTTCAACTCGAACTCCAAAACCGCTTCGAAGCCCTTGAGAACAGCATAGATGTGGACGATCTAAACAACATGGTGGTGGATACTGTCCGTACGGTAGGGTCCAAGCTCTTTAAGACCCGCCGTCCCAAGATAAAGAAACTCTCCGACCACACACTCCTACTCATGGATCAGAGACGTGAAATGAGGCTCCAGAGTTCAGTAGATGCTAATCGTTATCGGCAGCTTAATAGACAGATATCTAAGTCTTTGACGAGCGACCTTCGCCAATTTAATATGAATCGTATTAAAGAGGCCATCGAGCGGAATAAAGGCTCCAAAGTGTTCGCGAGAGATCTGTCTATTGGGCAAAGCCAGATGACGAAGCTGAAAACTGACAACGGACGCATCATTTCATCAAAGCCTGAAATCCTGAGGGAGATCGAGAACTTCTATGGGCAGTTATATTCCACGCAGACACCTGTTGAAAGCAAGGCTAAAGACCCCAGAGCCAAACTTAGCCGACACTATACCGAAGATATCCCGGACGTCAGCCTGTACGAGATTAGTATGGCTCTCAAACAGCTGAAAAACAACAAGGCGGCGGGTGACGATGGAATCACTACAGAACTTCTGAGAGCGGGCGGTAAGCCGATACTCAAAGTCCTCCAGAAGCTCTTTAATTCCGTCATCGTCCAGGGCAGAACGCCAAAGACATGGAACATAAGTGAGGTGATCTTGTTCTTTAAAAAGGGTGACAAGACGTCCCTCTTAAAGAACTATAGACCCATCTCGCTTCTGAGTCATGTCTATAAGTTGTTTTCGAGAGTCCTTACAAATCGTCTCGCTCGCAAGTTCGACGACTTCCAACCTCCCTGTTGAACCTACGTTTATCATACCATGTATACCATGTAGCAAGCTGGCCACAAACAACTGTATTTTATACTTTAAAATACCTGTCACTTTGACACTCAAATAAAATAAGACTATCAGGCATTACATATTTTTAACCGACTTCAAAAAAAGGAGGAGGTTCTCAAGTCGACGGTATTTTTTATTACAGGTTATGGGAATTTTTGAAAATTATGCCTGAAAATTCTAATACAGACGTTCCCTCTGCCTCTGCTACTGCAACCACACAAGGAAAAATAATGGTAACGTCTCAACCATCTTTTCCAGTGCAAAAGCTAGAAGGGTCAGCAAACTACTCAACTTGGAGCTTTGCTATAAAAATGTTCCTCATTGACAACGACCTCTGGGACTGCATAGAACGTCCTGAGGAATATCAAAAGGAGGTGTCTGATTTCAAACGTCAAGACCGCAAAGCAAGGTCAAAGCTATGCCTATCTGTAAAGGAACATATTTACCCTGTTATTATGTCTGCCACCTCAGCCGCCGACACTTGGAACAGACTCCGAGTGCAGTATGCTGACTGTGGGCTACTCAGAAGACTTGCACTTCTTAGAGAATTATTTAGTGCCAAGCTCAGTGTGCACCAAAGCATGGATAATTATGTGAACGGAATACGCAACACATATCAGAAATTGGTTCAGATAAACGAGAAGATTGAAGACGAATTCGTCGGCGTCATTATGCTGGCAGGTCTACCAGAGGAGTACAACCCAATGGTTATGGCTTTCGAGAACTCCGGCATGAAGGTATCGTCAGACTCCGTCGCTTCAATGCTGCTCAAAGAGGACCTAAGGCGCAAACCTACGTCGTCTGCATCATCTGATAGTGCCCTTGTATCTACTCCGTCACCTAAAGTAATGAAGTGTACTTTTTGTAAAAAGAACGGTCATTTGTACAAAAATTGCCGTAAGCGTAAAGGGAAGAAACCTGCTCTTAGTGAGAATGTGCATGTAGGTACTCGTACTAATTATACATCTGACTCACTTTTATCATGTTTTAATGTTTCACCCTCAGATACATCTAGCCACTTCATCCTAGACTCTGGTGCTACCAAACATATGTGCAACAAAAGGGACTGGTTTACGAAGCTAACTCCACTTGTTAAGCCGATCACTGTTGCCAACAATGAGCAAGTCCTTAGTGAAGGTAAAGGCACTATAAATATAAACGTTCTCAACTCAAGTGTAAATAAAGTATCTGAAGTCTTATATGTTCCTAGGTTAGCTGTAAATCTCCTATCAGTTAGTAGTTTAGTCAATAAAGGTTACGTTGTAGTTTTTACGCCAAAAGGAGCATCAATTCTTCGTCAAGGGGAATGCGAAATCTCTGGTTCAAGTGTAGCTACCGCTTCCATACACAACGGTATGTTTACACTTGACATGACAGAGAAAGCACTTTTGACAAATGTCAAAGAGTCATCATCTCTTTGGCACAGACGTTTGGGACATCTAAACGTCAAGTCTATGAAAATTCTAAAAAATAAAAAGTTAGGAATAAATTTCATAGACAAATTCAACGAAACCTGCATTCCTTGCATTCAAGGTAAATTGGCAAGAAAACCTTTTAAAAAGTCAGTAAGTAGGTCCGATTCTAAATTAGGCTTAGAGCATTCAACCAAGTAAGGAGACGCCACTAGCACTAATTTGTTTACGAAAAAGTCTGCCACTTTCTGCGGGGGACGAGGTAATGCACACACAAATAGTGTTAAACACTAATGCATTTTCGGACACGTCACTACGCACGCACACGACAAAATTATCAAACACTAGCTTAAACCTTACGCACACAAATACATACACACATAAAAACCAACCTGTCAGTACACGAGATGACGTCATTTTCATGTAAACGGGGATAGTGCTAGACATTATCGATATTTTACTCTCGATACCTTCGGCTCATATTTTTAATTTGCTAAAAGCAATAGGTAATAATTGTGCGAGTACGTTTAGGTTTCCACGAAACATGTTTTGCACAAGCTTGGATCGAGGCATCTCGTATCATTGCATCTTTTGGAAATCTGAAATATAAAGATTTAGGCCACTTTCGTCACATTCCGCTTTAGTCAAAATAAATTATAGGCTGTATTTTTTTCTGAATAAACGAAATTCCTCTTTCGACAGAAAAAACTTTGAATATTATTTCAATATTTTATAGCCGGAATAACATACCTAGGTAATGATAAAGTTGATATCGATATTTGTTTCTGTGCTGTCACAACAATACTTTTGCTGCAGTGTGGCCACCGTTTCTAAATTAAAACGGCATATTTTGGAAATAATTAGTGACATCCGTAAATATTTTATGATAATATTCTGTAACTTTACGGAGGTAAAAAAAGTAAAGTGTAGTAGAACGTGAAGTTCTACTACACTTGAAAAGTTGGAAGAAAAAAAAAAATCTTGGAAGTGAAAGACAGAAATATAATCAATTTATTTATGATAGGTAATCCTCAAGTAGGCAATCCGAAATGGATGTCGTTATTGAGGTTTTCTGGGTTGACGAGTGCTAAGAGGTCGGGGACGGGCAGGGGTATGGGAAAGGATGAGAGAGAGGGAGAGGGAGAGGGAGAGAGAGAGGGAGAGGAGGGGGAGAGGGAGATAGAGAGGGAGAGCGAGAGGGATAAAAATTGAAGATCTGGATTACCTGATGCAGAACCAAGTTTAATTTATTTGCACAAACATGTTTACAAAAATCGAAGATCATCTGATGTGGAAATCAAAAATCGAAGATCATCAGCTGATGTTGAAATCTAAGAGATCAGGTTAAAGTTGTTTATTTAGCATAATATAATAACATAAGCTGGGAGTACCTCCACACCACGTGGTGAAGGCAGTAACAGTTTGGGCCTAATTTTTGATATCGACTTGCCCAAAATACGGGTCAGACGCTTAAAGCACACCAGCGGGTGTCGAGCTAAGGACTGGTTGTTTTTCGCATGGACAACTTTATGTGGCTTTTATTAAATTAAATAAAAAATATGTATTATCTTTTAACATTATAACACTGCTACAAGTATTTTATGTAACTAAATTAGTTCATATTTACATGCATACGCCGGAGTCATAAAGTCCACGTGTACGAAGTCGCGGGCATCAGCTAGTCTTAATAAATTCATCAAGCATCTACACTAATGATAATATTAACAGGTAAAGAACGTGATGTTTTAAGTGTCATACATTCAACTTTAAAAATTAGGCTAAAAGAGATCTTGTATAATGTAGTGGCAACACTGTTTAATTGACAATATTTTTGAATTATTTTCATTTTTAGTGCATTATTTGATAATAATTGGTCGAAATAATACTAACAAATGGACAATAACGTTATCCTTTTACACACTAGATGTTTCCAATCTTTTTTTAAATGAAAAAACACTGCCATTCGGCATTTTTAGCTCCCGTCGTTTCGCGTGTACGATAATCAGCTGAATGGCGCGGAACTCGGGTCAACTAGTTTTATATAACGAGTATGATCGGCGCTCATATACCTTTGACAGAGGGGTACGCCTGACAGTGGCGTCTCCTTAATTGGTTAAATGCTCTAAGAAATTAGGCATGCTTCACACGGATTTATGTGGTCCCATGAGCACACAATCCTGGGGCGGTGCCCTATACCTGCTTACATTTACGGATGACTTTAGCCGGAAAACGTTTGGGTATTTACTCAAAACGAAATCCGAAGTGTTTCAGAAGTTCGTAGAATTCAAACATTTGGTGGAAAACCAAACTGGTTTAAAAATTAAAATTCTGCGTTCTGATAACGGTTGCGAATTTGTAAATAGTGCAATGTCTACTTTTCTTAAGGAGAACGGAATCGTTCATCAGACATCCGTCCCTTACACGCCGCAGCAAAACGGTGTTGCCGAAAGAGTCAATCGCACAATAATTGAGAAAGCTCGAGCCATACTTCAAGACTCAAAGCTTTCAAAGGCATATTGGGGTGAGGCAGTAAATACTGCGATTTATCTGAAAAATCACTCGCCCTCTCAAGCCTTAAATAACAGAATCCCAGAAGAGCTGTGGACAGGCAAGCCCGTCATCCTCTCTCATTTAAAAGTATTTGGTTGTGAGGCGCATGTGCTTATCCCCAAGGAAAAGCGCAAAAAGCCTGACTCAAAAACACAAGTCTGCATCTTTGTAGGATACTCTACGGAAAGCAAAGGCTATCGTGTTATTGATCCACAAAACCCGCGGAGTCATTATCGCGAGGGATGTTGTCTTCATAGAAGGTAAACTTCCGGGATCCAGTAATTCTGATTGTACTACACAATCAACTGACGACAGCAGTGCGTCAGAAGAACAAAATGTTGAAGCCCAAATAGAAATTAATGTCCTAACTGCTCCACCTGTTTCCAGTTCTCAGCCTGAGGAGACACGTGATGAGGTTTCCGGTGTACCTCCAGTAACGGAACCAGTGGAAGTTTTCATGGAAACTAATGAAACGCCATCTGAACCTTCGCCAGACCTCTCCGAAGACCGACACCACAGAATACATAATAGTACAAGTACAGAAGATCCACTTCGCAAAGTCAATTATTTAAATAGCGACTCTATTCCATACACAATAAAGTGCAATTCAGGTTGCACACCGCTCCCTTGGCTACAGTTATATTCACCTAGAAGTTGCCTCTCTTTCTATCGCGTAGCTCTTATTTCCTCTAACGAATTCAGGGTTTCACTTTCTTCTTTTATATAATAATTAAATAACAGGAAGTTAATTTATTACAAGTTATGAGGTTGTGAAATAATGTGTAGGTACTTAAATATGTTTCAAAATAACCTAGGATAAGTACAGTCAACACCACATCAGACATGCTGACTTTGAGTCAATTTGCTTTCATACGAAATGAAATTGTATTCATAATTAACTTTATTTCGAAAGTAGGTAAGTGTACCTACCTAATCTATAAATTATTATTTCAGTAAATAGTTGGGTGAATATTGTTTAACAAATAAGACAAGTAAGTACTTACCTAAGAATAAATGGATACTAAATACTAATACGTTTCGATGTCGTTTGGAACTTTTGGAAGTGTTAAAAACACGTGAGGTTCGGATCCTTTTTATTAGTATTAAGGCAGCCCATTACGAATGTCATATGCCTTCATTTTGGTTATAATAAAATTATTATTGAGTGACTATCGAAATCGAACTGCTAACGTGCGACCCAGCCGGCACGCGGCAGCCTCTGAAATTAGTCCGTCCGGACGGACCCGCTGGCTACTTGTAGCTTCGTACCTAAAGCGCGGAGTGGGCCTAGCCTGCCGACACCAGGAAACAGAGCAGCGATATCCTCTACGAAATCGACGTGCACCAGTCAGGTATCCTGAGACAGCAAATCTTACTAGTACTGACTGCGAGCCTGAAACATACAAACAAGTTCTAGAGGACAGCCACAGAGCAGAATGGTTGGACGCCATGAAGGCTGAATACAACTCGCTCCAGACACTTGGACGTTAGTTGATAGACCTCCTGATCGAAAAACCATCAAGAGTAATTGGGTATTCAAAATTAAAAGAAACACTAATGGGGAAATAGTAAAATACAAAGCTCTTCTAGTGGCAAAAGGTTTTACTCAAGTTTATGGTATTGACTATGGAGAAACGTTCTCTCCAGTCGCCAGACTATCCTCCATTAGACTGTTAATGGCTTTTGCAGTAAAGCTGAACCTACACATCGAACATTTAGATGTAGAGACTGCATTTTTAAATGGTGATCTCGATGAAGAGATATATATGGAGCAACCAGAAGGCTTCACCACTGACCCACGCAGTAAAGTTTGCTTATTGAAAAAGTCTCTCTATGGCCTTAAGCAAGCTCCGCGACAGTGGAATAAAAAGGTATGTGAGGCGATGACCAGCTTCTCGCTTACTCAAGCGGCTTATGAACACTGTCTTTACTACAAAAGAGACGGCAATAGTCTTTTAGTAGTGGCAGTATTCGTTGACGACTTTTTCATTCTCTGCAACGACCAAGCAGTGAAAAATCTGTTTAAAACTGAACTCGGGAAAAAGTTCGTTGTAAAAGATCTTGGACCAGTTAAGGATTGCTTAGGTATGAGAGTAGTACAAAGCGATGGCAAAATCACTCTTGACCAAACGCAATACATAAATAATCTCATCGAAAAGTTTGGCATGTCTGACGCTATTCCAGTTTCAACCCCAATGGAACCTGGCATGAAACTCTTACTCCCTACCAAGGACGACGAGAAACCAGAGCTTCCATATCAGCAGCTTGTTGGCTCATTAATGTATATTGCAATAGGCACAAGACCAGATATTGCGTACACGGTCTCTTATCTTAGCCAATACAATACACATTACGGGGAGGCACACTGGAGAGCGGCCAAGCGCGTTCTAAGATATTTGAAAGCCACTAGCGATCTCGCCCTAACCTTTACTAGGGATCAAAGTGAGCTGGTTGGATACGCTGATGCTGACTACGGCAGTAACGTAGTTGACAGGCGGTCCTATACTGGCTACAGCTTTCAGCTAAGTGGAGCAGCTGTTTCGTGGGAATCCCGCAAACAACGCACAGTTGCACTGTCAACCACCGAAGCTGAGTACATGGCTCTTGGCGAAGCCTGCAAAGAAGCCATATACTTATCTTCCCTAGTGAAAGAAGTTTTCGGCACAAATCATTCCATCACCATTTTCACGGACAACCAAAGTGCATTAACACTTACAAAGAATAACACGTTTCATGCCCGCACTAAACATATCGACATTCGACATCATTTCATCCGGGATGCTTTGTCACAACACCATTTTGACCTGAAGTACATTCCCACTAAGAACATGACGGCAGATGTACTCACTAAACCCTTAGCTAGGCCTTCCCACTGTAAATGTGTACAGTCCTTAGGTTTAATTTAGGTCGGTTGGGTAGGTTCCTTTCTGTTTTTAGTTTTAAGGGTTGTACAAATAGGTTAATTTATTTTTAAGGTATATAGTGTTGTAAAATTTGTTAAGGGTAGGCATGTGTTTGTGTAGTGAGTAGTGTAACTTTGATATGGTTTTATATGTCCTGTAAATAAGTGTACAGCATAGAGTGTACATGGTGTTCATGTTACGGGGAGGTGTTGAACCTACGTTTATCATACCATGTATACCATGTAGCAAGCTGGCCACAAACAACTGTATTTTATACTTTAAAATACCTGTCACTTTGACACTCAAATAAAATAAGACTATCAGGCATTACATATTTTTATTACACTCCCGAACAAGCCGGGTTCCGAAAAGGCTTTAGCACCATAGACCACATCCATACGCTGCGGCAGGTTATACAGAAGACCGAGGAGTATAATGAGCCACTTTGCTTGGCGTTCGTGGACTATGAGAAAGCCTTTGATTCGATTGAAACCTGGGCGGTGCTGCAGTCTCTCCAAAGGTGCCAAGTGGACTATAGGTATATCGAGGTGTTGAGGTACTTATACCAAAATGCCACCATGACGATCCGAGTACAGAACCAGAACACAAATCCTATCCAACTGCAGCGTGGTGTGAGACAGGGAGGCGTTATTTCTCCGAAACTGTTCACAGCTGCGTTGGAGGACATCTTTAAGCTCTTGGACTGGAAAGGACTCGGCATCAACATTAATGGCGAGTACCTAACACACCTTCGTTTTGCCGATGATATAGTCCTTATGGCCGAGACAATGGAAGACCTGAACACAATGCTCGAAGATCTCCGTAGTGCTTCCCAAAGAGTGGGTCTTAGGATGAACATGGAAAAGACGAAAATTATGTCAAATGCCCATGTTGTACCCTCTCCAGTTCATGTTGGGAACACTACACTTGAAGTTGTTGACCATTACGTATACCTAGGACATGCAGTCCAGTTAGGTAGGTCCAACTTCGAGAAAGAGATCTCTCGCCGAATCCAACTCGGGTGGGCAGCATTCGGGAAGCTTCGAAAAATCTTCGCGTCCGACTTACCTCAGTGTCTCAAGACGAAAGTCTATGAACAGTGTGTGTTGCCAGTGATGACTTACGGCAGTGAAACGTGGCCGCTAACTATGGGTCTCATAAGCAGGCTCAAGGTCGCTCAGCGTGCAATGGAGAGAGCCATGCTCGGCGTTTCCCTACGTGATCAAATCAGAAACGAGGAGATCCGCAGGAGAACTAAAGTAACCGACATCGCTCTAAGGATTGCTCAGCTGAAGTGGCAATGGGCGGGACACACAGCGAGAAGAACCGATGGCCGTTGGGGCAGAAAGGTTCTGGAATGGCGACCGCGCACCGGACGACGCTCCGTGGGTAGGCCCCCGACAAGGTGGACCGACGATCTGGTGAAGGTCGCGGAAAGCCAGTGGATGCAGGCAGCGCAGGACCGATCGTCGTGGAGATCCTTAGGGGAGGCCTATACCCAGCAGTGGGTGTCGTGTGGCTGATATGATGATGATGATGTTGTTTTGGCAGGTGGTGGCCATAATCACCATTCTGCTGTTACTTTTACACATTTGTAAAGTCGAAGAGCTTTAAATTTTTTAAATTTCTTACGCAACCGAAAATTCTGAAACTTTTTTCTATTACCTACTAAGGGAGCTTATTCCTACCTATAAAAAAATATTCAGCCAATTTGTTTTTTTTTCGGACATTCCCCATTAAAATAATTTAAAGTGGCACGTCATGAAGATGATTGGACTTCGTAGGACTTTCGCATCGGACCGACTTTTTGTAGGAACACGCACGTACCTACTTACGAAACGAAATTATTTTTAGTATCCAAAAACAGTTTTGGTTGAGTGGCTGTACTACTTTCAAGGTTTCATTTTAATCTTTGAGGTCCCGTTCAATCCCCGGCTGGGTAAACTTAGAAAATGATTTTTCAATAAATTTCAAAAGGGGGCGTTGTAGAGTAGAGGATATGATACTAACCTTAGTCCTTAGGTCTTTGTAGTTTTTACGTTGTCTTTGATTTCCAATCATAACACAAGTGGTTTAGCTACTTGCATCGGAGCGAATGTGATGTCCAATATAAAAAAGTATAACGGCCCGGCCACAACCAGCGTGGCAGGCGGCGAGGCAAGCGGCGCGGCAAGCGGCGCGGCAAGCAGCGCGGCAAGTGAATTCGGTAATCACTGCGCGGTTGTGACGATAAACTGAGAGGCTGCCATCATGATAGCGCGCAGTGGATGTAGCTGTGGCCGGGCCGTAAAAGTTTCTGTAGAAAAAGTTGTCCCAAAGTCCCAACTACTGTAACCTGTAAGCGTTCGTATAGATGGAACTGAAGAGTACTGAGGATCGGAGATCAATTGAATTGAATTTGAAACCCGACCGCAACCGGGTCTAAGCTCGATCTGAGCCAGTCTCACCTGTTTCACATATGTGTTGTTACTGTAGAGGCGGTGATACGTCTTTTTTACCATGATAATCCAGCCATCCAAGCGTAGTGTCTCGACCCTGCTCCGGTCCGACTCCACTCCGGTCGGGTATTGTTTAATCTTCGGTGCCATCATTTACACGCTCGCTAGACGGCAGTTTACCTCGGCTAGCAGTTGTGCATTAGGCGCATTCTGCTCCCTCTCCATGAAGCGCGTAATGCGAGTGTCCAGCTCGAGGCGGGCGTGCTCACACATCGCCACCACGCCGCGCACCGTAGCCTGCAGCCGGTCCATCCTTCTCTCGTACTTTTTCTTCTAAACCAAAAAATGGATTTTGGGGGTAGGTAAGTATAACAACTTTTTAGGCAAGCGATGTCAATCCAAGAAAAATATTTGACTACCTGAGAAGAGTGTGCATATCTAGAGCCATTTAGATTAGAGCACCAGGACTAAGCTTCCTTATATAGAGTGAATATGGAGGATACGTCGAAAGCCACCAGGGCACAATGCAAGTGTCTTCCGCAGCACCTTGCAGTAGGTAGGAGTCCCTAAAAACAACTTACTTTCTAAAATCAACGTTTTACTGTCATAATAGAGGGTCATACTTGTAAGTGCTTCTTGTGCCATAGTGCCAGGTACTTCTCTCCCACTGTGAGTAGCGTCTTATGAGCGTGCGCAAGCTGAGCGTGAGCGTTGCGCGTACGCAGACGGAAGCGAGCGAGCGCAGCGTCACGTTCGCTCAGAATGCTGCAACGCTCGTGGTAAGCTCGCAGCAACGCCTCATAGCGCTTTGTTAGCTCTTCGTATCTATATTTTGGTTTATATTATTAGACAAAGTAAGTTATCTACTAAGTATATTGGCCATTAAATTTAACTACATTTTGTAAGCTCACATTTTCGAGCAACTGTATTGAAAAAGTACCTATAATTTAGAATTATGTAGTTTTCAGGTAAGTTCTACTTAGGTCTTTTGTGTTCGAATGTAAGTGAAAATATCTTACTGATATTGAAGACACACGATGCTCATTGTTGACCATGATTCAGCTAAATCAACTTGACTCCTAGTCGTTTTGAAAAGTTCTAAAAACAATTAAGTAGTACATAAATAGAAAATAAAACGCTTCAAAATGCTCATAAAACTCCAATGGACTCGTCATGTTGGAAGTAATATTTTTATATTTTGGGAAATATAAACCATTTAGGTAACTATGATTGCTTTTGTTTTGAATGTTTGGGGCTGTGTTTGTCTACATTTCTTCAGATACTTGATCTGTCCAAAGCCAGTTTCACAGGCTTCAGATAGCAGCTATAAGTTGTAACGTTCCCTACTCTACGACAGTACGGGGCCGGTAGTGTAGAAGGGAAAAAAATACCCACGACAAGACTACCAGTAGTGCGCCTTGGTAGTGTTGTGGGGAAGAAGGGTTTTTTCTCATAAGAAGATACACATTCCAGATCATCCAATAACATCACTGACCGAGTACCTACTTTAACTCGTATGGGAATCTAACTCGGACCCTTATACAGGCTTTGCCTACGGTGTGCTACGCGTACAGGGGCCTTACTATGAGCTCTTATAGCAGGACTTATATTGAACTGCCTTACTTTTTCGTACATGACCTCAAAGGTTAGTATAAAAACAGGCCTTAAGCAGTCCTGTTTAAGGCACGCTTTTGAACTGAACGGTTTCTTATTTGCTGAGGGTAAGCCCCCAGTACCCTGCACGAACAGCTATCGAGTGAAATAACGCGCGTAAACTTCGTGTTGCCGATTTAGCTAACTTTCGTATTGAGTAGGCACGTTATCGAGTAGTTTTTTTATGCGCGTAAGATTTCTCGATCTACGCGTAACTACTGTACCTACTTTCTTACAATGATGATCGTAAATTTTACCCGTTTTGCTAGTTCTAAAGTCCTTCTCCCACGACATATCGCTGGACCAAAGATCGTCGTGCGAGTGCGCATGCGTCGCGCGGCAGTTGAGTAGGCGCGCCTCGTACTGCGCTGTCTTAGCGAGGCTTTGCTCCAACCCATCGAGCAGCTTGCGGGCGTTCTGGAGGCCGCTGATGAAGTTCTTTTGGCTAATGGGGTTGGACTGGAAGGAATTGTCAGCGGATAAAACTTTATGGCTGGTTTACATTGATCCAGTAAAACCGTTTCAGCAGTAGAGATAGGTAGTTAGGGTGGAGCGTTTTTCTCTTATTTTTGATTTCGCTAAAGGCGGATTGCGGAAAAGTTGCGAATTATTGTCAGTATTAAATCCTTCTATGGGCGTAACAAAATTAAGTGTATGCAAGTACTGCCCCCAGGGCATCAAAGTTTTGAATTTTAGGGAAAAACTTAGGTTCTTTAAAATTAAAAAATTAAATACATAATACTTTATTTTATTTAAATAAAATAATTTTCTGTTTAGCCAAAAGTGGGAAAATTTAAACAAATATGAAAAAACGCCAAGTAGGTAACTACTAATTTCCCTTCCGGGCTGTTTGGAACTAATCTCGAAATACCCATTGCTTAATACAACCTAAGACCTAAAAGAACTTTGCTTATAAGGGATGAAACCCGAATGGACTTACTACCAAAAAGAGTGGTTCTCAATATAAACTATTGTCAATAAGACTCAATTTCAAATGAACCGAGTCTCATTTAAACTTATTCCCAAATCGTCTCATTCCCAAAATACACTAAAATATATACACATGAAAATATCAAAACACACGATTCTCATAATGGCTAATTTTCAAAACGTCTTAGGCCCGAAATACACTGAATGTTTGATTCGGCTGTTTTTAGTTTTTGACCCCCGATGCAAAAAGAGATGTGTTTTGCAAAGGCTTCTGCTTTTTCTGTATCTGTACGTGCCCATGTTAATCCGGTTTGTATTGGAGGGTATGACTCCTTGGGCTTATTGATATTCCGTGTAGCTTTCCATAAAGAGTATTCGCCTTTGCCCGAAGCTGTTACGTGTTCCAGTTTAGCTTGGAGAGACTGGTCTGCTGAGTCTTCCAGTAGCTTTTTTAACTCCTGGATAGCCTTATTGAAACAAGTTTGGTCAGAGGAAAGGCGGGACTAATGCCAAACTCTTTGTAATCGTCTTTCTTTTTTCTTGAATTTTGTATTTTGTCAAGAATAGGGGTTATATATTTGCTTTTCCAAGCGGCCATTTGGATCTGGTTGGTTATACAAGGTTATCTTGTATTCACTCACCATCCAAATTTTGAGGATGTGTTTAGTCTATGAAACTGAACAACTTTCTTTAAGGAACACATGGTCAAATATGTAAAATAAAAATCAACTTTCCATCAAATCAAAGAGTTCACGTGATTGATTTATTATGGAAAGACCAAAATTTTGTGGCGAATTGTGACTCATGTTTCTCAGAGAAAGTTGTTTAATTTTATGGACTGGACACATCCTTAAAATTTGGATGGTAAGTTCAAAATGATCCGATATATGTACATGCCTTATCTACATCTGCCGTAATTTTCATAGGAAGCCTAAGGTCAAGATTGCTCTCAACGTAGTCGCGAAATGCATCCCAGTCAGTCCTGTGATTATAAAGACTTCTTTCGTTGCGTTCTCTCGTAATAATCGTAGAGCTTAGAGTGAAGATGGCGGGTGTATGGTCGGACGAGCCGTCTAGGTTAGATTCGATTGCGGTGTAAAGATGGGAAATATTCTTTGTGATGAAGAAGTCCAGTAAGTCAGGTTTTTTCGGGGATCAGATGGCCAGTGTGTTGGTTCTCCTGTAGATATTGGGTGAAGACGTTCATTGTCATGCAGATAGTTGTGCATTTATTTTGAGGGTCACGAATTACCCATATAGGTATTTAACAGTAGACCTCATTTCACACATTAAAATTTTCCTATAAAAATTCCATGAAAAACTGGAACACTCTTTAGCACCCTGTATAACGGGAATTTTCCAAAACCTTTTCTTAGTGCTCACATACATCATGAAAGGAATATCCCTCTAAAAATGGTGTATCTATCTTTAGCCCTATACAAATTCCCATACAACCAGTTTGTTCCCAATTCCCATACAACACCCTGTAGCACCGTGTATAACGGATTTTTTTACAATTACAACTTTATTGCAATGCAATAAATGTCAATTCCATTTATAAGTAAAGCAAAACACGAAGTTAGCTGATAATATCCATTCCAGCAGAATTGAGTGTGTTTAGGGACTAGGACATTTTGAAAAACAGTTTTTGTGATAATCGAGTACTTTGATACGATAATTTAGTGTATTTTGGGAATGAGACGTTTTGGGAATAAGTTTAAATGAGACTAGGTTCATTTGAAATTGAGTCTTATTGACAATAGTATATATTGAGAACAGCTCTTTTTGGTAGTAAGTCCATTCGGGTTTTATCCCTTATGAGTAAAGTTCTTTTAGATATTAGGTTGTATTAAGCAATGGGTATTTCAAGATTAGTTCCAAACAGCCCGGAAGGCTAATTTCTTATCCAAAAAATCTGTAAGTAAAGTTACATTTATTTAATTTTGAAATATATTTTTTGTATTGAATGAGGGCATAATACGACACGATTCTATCTTGTTTCTGATCCAGCCTTCTCGTCTCAATGGTCCACTAACTGCTGAACAAGATTCAGTCACTAATTTAATGCATTTTTCGGTGCCTTGAGTGTGACAGGGAAAACGTTTTGGAAGTAACTTTTTCGGTATTTGGCAAAGCCGCTAAAATCATTTCGGTCGGAATAACTCTGGTGTGAGGTGGTTCCGAAGATTTTTTAGATTCAACAGAGCTCATAGACTGGGAAAAATCTTCGGATCCACCTCTCACCAGAGCTATTCCGACCGAAATGATTTCAGTCGTCTTTTGGTGTCCACAAATAAAAACCATTGGAATGCATAGAGAAAATAGCAAACAATAGGTCTAGGCTAAGGGTCTAGGGACTTACCTTATAATTATTTAGTTTAACACATTCTAAATTATCCTGTGAAAATAAGTTGTTTTTCAATACGTTAGCGTGCATCAGTTTTGTTATCCTCGCTGTAAAAATGAGCCAGCAAACAAAAATTAAAACCTAATAAGCACTTTGATGTTTGAAGCAAAAAATAAGAACTTTATTTTGACAACTTGCCAAAATATACCTACCATCATACCATCGACCATAGAATTCTATCACGAGGTGGTAGTGAAAGTGGCGCCGCCACTACATTTATTTTTATTACTCGTAAACCAAGGCAATATTTAAAAAAGCTCAAGTAATAATCTCTTAAATTATCTTATTTATTGAATTATCTTATTTATTGAGTTATTGAATAACTCTTCAACAGTTATCATTCATTCTGTAAGTTTTAAAATCCGTAAGTAATTGCCAAAAGTGGCCACTTTGAGCTAAAATGGATTTTTAAATTTACAGAAAGAATGAAAACTGTTGAAGAGTTCTTCAAAAAATAGAGACAATTTAAGAGATTATTACTTGAGCTTTTTTTAAATATTGACTTGGTTTACGAGTAATAAAAATAAATGTAGTGGCGGCGCCACTTTCACTACCACCTCGCCGAGGCCGTGTACAACATCAAATAAGTACACATGTTTGAACAACGATTTCACATAGCATTACTTACTTGATTAATATTTATCGATCCCAAAAAATAATATAGAGAGTAGACTCTAGTAATCAGTTACCTATGTGATGGACAGAAACATATGAATATAAGATTCTTGGAAACATGATAGCCACAGACATCTAAAATGATACCTAAGTAGTTAAAACTTTTCTCAATAGAAAAAAATGTAAAAGAAAATGACTTCCATTCTTGTAGATTTTCATTGCTGTGCCAACCAATAAATAAACCTACGAGGGAGGTTCAAATATGATCGAGACAAATGCTCTGACACTACTATCGAAAAAATCTACAAAAATTTACAGCTTTTCTAGGTACTCTCACTAGTTACGCATTTTGTCCACCTTTCCGAAAGCTTTTTGATGCCAGTATAGAAGAATTCCTTGGGCAACTCGGATAGCCATGTGCACACGAACTTACGTGTTGTGACGGTTTCGCGGCCATTCTTGAATGCTTGGACCCATTTAAACACAGTACCTAGTCCTACTCAGGCACTCACTACCGAACTGATTTCGCAAACGCAGAAAAATTTCCGCCTTCCTACACTAAAATATGAATGACAATACGTTGCGCAACG
Organism: Agriphila tristella; assembly: GCA_928269145.1. NCBI lineage: Eukaryota > Metazoa > Arthropoda > Insecta > Lepidoptera > Crambidae > Agriphila > Agriphila tristella. Next base: position 38,805,394 of record OV743431.1, read on the forward strand.
GCGGTCGGCACTTGATGTTCACTCATAGTCGTAGCACGCGCGTGAAACATGCGCCCCTGATGAAAACTATGCCACATTGTTCGTAAGGGACCCAGCTATCACATACTCAAGCCACGACCTTCAAAACATACATGCGCGCCATTTACAGCGTTTGTCTCCATCATATTTGAGCCCTCGTATAATCTTGAAACTATATAAAAAAATAACTCTCTAGTTTTGTGATTGACAGTTTTCTAAATCGCTGCTTTGCATGAATAACAACACAACTCACAATTTCGACATAAGTACACAGAACAACGTAAAATAGTCCTTATTTCATTGTGATAGAATTTCATAATCATTAGTTTTTTTTAGTTGTGTCGTTATTCATGCAAAGCAGCGAAATGCTGACAATAAAATCGACAGTTTTACTATGAAAATTTCTTCCAGCATTGGCATTACGCCCCTTTAAAATTTCTTTATGGGTAAGTAGGCAAGGTAGGTGCAACTTTGCACAAAAGTTTTTTAAACTAATAAGCACAACTTTCTATTTAATTATTTTTACTGTATGGCAACACTTGACTAGTTTAGGCTGAGTTGCACCACCTAAGTATAACGATAACAAGCTTGTTAAAGTACCGGTTAAGCACAAGTTAGCCAAAAAAGAGCTTGTTATCGTTAAAGTTTTCCGCTAGGTATATTAACTTTATGTTTAGTATCAAGAATCCAAATATGAATATAAGATTCTTGCAAGAATCTTAAATTCATTCCATGTGTTGCTAGTAAAAATATTAATTAAATTCCGTTTGTAAACTTTCTTGGGTATCATGCAATGCATACCCTCAGGCCGTCCCTAAGCATACCCTACCCTACACCTTAGCTTAGACCAACAAAGTAAAACAGGGATAGTAAATGCAAATAGAAGTTACATCAAATCACAGAATAGATATACCTAAGTACTACCGTATCAGATAACACCTTTGTGTTTTTTATGTTAGTTAGCATAAGTTTAAATGAAATAATAGAAGTAACACACCAAAACTTTGTCAGATGATTTATTCAACTACAATAAAAAGCATAACTTTTATAACTAAATCAGTCTAAAAATATTCTCCTGCGATATCACTACTATCATTCAAATATTTCATCTAAAAGGATAAAAACTATAACTCTACATTTCGTGCATTTGTTGCTAAAGTAATGTATAAAATAACAAAGGTTTTTAATCAAAATCAATTCTTGGTAAGTACATTAACTTTGCTCCACATTTCAATACATTTCATACTTACTTACGAAGTAAATGAGGTTTTTGTTTACAAATTAACGAGATAGAGCTAATGTACAAACGCAATGAAAAGTAAGACAACCTTGCTTCGTCGTGTGACAAAACCAATATTCCAAAGATTTTCACGATTTTCTACAAAGATTTCATTTGGTATGTTCCAAGATCAGGGTTAAAAATTTGGCACACATTGGTTTAAAATAATCGAGTAATGTGTCGCTGTTATACAAAGTATAAGTTTATTGCACTTTCTTCTCCGTCTTTTAAGTTTGCTGCTTCTCTTTATACTTAATAATACTTTGTTGAGAGCTTATGATTTTGGAACAAACCCTGTTAGCTTAGGAACATGAGTGTGGCTAACAAAATATAAGCATATTTATTTTTTATTTTTTTTTTTTTATTTATATATTTATTATCAGGCAACAATGGCCCATAGATACATACCTTAAAACTAAAATATAATATATATAGACAATTTTGTTAGTAAATATAACTTAATATTACGTTAGTATAAACTCAATTTGGCACTTTCTGTGTCAGTTCGGTGGCACAAGGCAATGTCCCTCGAAAGCGCCTGTATACCACGCCCTGCGGCCAGAAGTCCTCCTTCATGAAAGTGTCCAGCCTGGTGGTCGGGATGCGCGCCACAAACGACTTAAAATTCGTGTTATGGCGCGACTCCAGAGGCTGAACTCTCAAGCAAAAGTTAGCCTTCTTCTTTATGTACTCTATCACATCCTGCACGGTGGTGGTGTGGTGCAGGCGGGACAGGTACACAGCCGTAGTCGTAGTTTATGGCAACACAGAACAGGTAGCTTCATTAAATTTATATACACGGTGTCTCATATTCTATTTGTGATAATAAGTCACAAACTGACAACATTGTAAATATATTTTTAAAGCTGGCAAAACTAGAGTTGCCTTATTAATTTGATAATTTTGAAACTATAATCTATTGTCAATAATTTAAAATTGCAAGTTTATAAGTTGATTTACTTAAAATATATAAAAACAATTTAATTACGAGGGGAGTTCAAAGTATTCTCGGTATCGGACCTTTTGTTAGTAATGAAAGTAGTTTTTGTCTATGGTTTTCTGATGACATTATCCAAAGAAAATTTCGTCGGTATACATACCGTCATTAAAATAGTTTTTTCACAGTCGTGCTTGGAGTGCAACAAAATGTCTGAGAAGAAAATGTTGACGAAAACGCTGTTATTAAATTCCTCACAAAACCAGGAAAAACTCAAAAAAACATCCACGAAGAGATAGTGGCAGTTTACAAGGATTCCGCTCCTTCGTTGTCTACCATTTAAAAGTGGTCTAGTCAATTTAAAAGGGGCAGAAAAAGCATTGAAGATGACCTTCGATCAGGTGGTCCTGTTTCTGCCACCACTGATGAAAATGTGAAAATGGTCGAGGAACTTGTACTCGAAGATGCTCGAATATAAATCAATTAGTTAGCAGAAATGACCAAGCTATACGTGGATACCATACATTCAATACTTCATGATTATTTGAACCTCTCAAAAGTCAGTGCAGTATGGGTGTCACGAATTGAATGTTGTAAAGAGTTTTTGGAGCTTTGTGGTGGAAATACTGTCAGTGTTTTCGATCGCATTGTTACCGGAGACGAAACCTGGGTTCGTCACTACGACCTTGAGAGTAAAAAAACATTCGTGGAACGCGATTTTCCGATGATGAAGAGCTCAAAGCTGCGGTTAACGATAATTTTTCAGAGAAGGATAAAAGTTATTTTTTGGAGGGTATTGAAAATATAATTTCGCATTGTAAGAAGTGTATTGAGATTGCAGGGGACTATATAGAAAAATAAAATTATTTAAGATTTTTCTGCCTTTTCTTTCATATCCATACCGAGAATACATTGAACTCCCCTCGTAGGATTAAATTAATTTATCCGTTTTCTTAGTGATTTAGCAAATTCACAAGTTTAAAATTCATTGGAATAATAAGTTTACAGCAAACATGTACATGTTGCACATTTCATAACATTAACTTTAAAAGTTGTTGTAAATCTGGAAGACATTATTTAGCTTGCAAAAGAAGCTATGTAACAAAAAACAATAGATGATTCATAACAGCAATGGTTATTATTACAGTAACTATAATATAAACTTTTATATTTATTTTAACAATATTCGTAAATATTTCGATGCCGCGTAAAAAGCAGAAACATAATATCGTTATGTAATTAAATAAGTGTAAAATAAGTGCTTATTAATGAGACAACATTTAAGTCTGAAGAATTTCAGAGACCGTAAAAAATCATTTTTCAAAAATGTAAAAAAGCATTAAAACTGTATACAAAATCATTGCATTCAGTTGTGTAATAAGCACAGTTGTTAAAAAACTTTGTAGGTATATAATATAAACCAAATTAAAATTGATACAAAATGTAACAAAACTTTTAAGTATTGCCATTTAAAAGGCTTGGTATTTTTTCTTATGACTATTCAAAAAGAAATGTGTTTTAGCCAACGATTGTATTGTATTAAATACCAATTAATCTTTGGGTTTATTTCTATACTGTCTTTTATCTGTACGATAAAAAAGGGAACTGCATCAGATTGTAATAAAATGTCTCTACTTTTAAATGATTTAAAATTAAACAAGATATTTCTATACTTTATCGAAAAAAAAGCTTTTTCTTTGGTTTCGATGTGCGTTTGGATCTTCCATTGCTAATAATATATTCTACAGACAACAAAATTCTAAAAATTTATAAAACACAACAATCTTACAGAATATTGGTTCGCATTAACATAATTTTAGCCGCAAAAAGTTATTGAGCTTTACAATTTTTTACTTATAACATATGAAATACCTATTGAGATCCACAATCAACTGTAGATTACTAAATTTTTTGATTATTTTTCTGTTTTTTTTTTTCTCTAATGTTGGTATGATGTCGTAATATATTTACAAGTCATCATTAGGTTTTTCTTTTATCAATATTTTTTAGACCATTAGTTTTTAATATTAACTATTTCTTTTTATTTATAAAAATGGATATTTTTCTTAACTTAGTAGTAGCTTACAATGTTTATAAAGTTTTCATATACAAAATTTAGTAAACTGCAGATGATTGTGACATACGCTACCGTACACTGCTGTGTTCCCATCTGTGGTTTTGATCGGTGGGCCATTCAGAGCGAGTTGGTGATGTTTTGGAAGAGCCGCTTACCCCACCACGTCTCAAGGTCAAAGGGCTTGAAGTCCCGTAGGACCGGGCTTGGTGTATCATCCTGATAGTACAGGTTTGACGGTGGAGCAGGGGACGAACTGCCTGATCCTGACCCTATAATCGAAGTGATGTTTTAGTCATTAAGAGCTACAGCATACCAGCGTGCCATTGGAAAAAAAACATAGTGCTTATTACTTAAATAAAGATGAAATTGTGTTCTTCTAGTGCACTCCGAAGAAGCTTTGTGGAACTTTATATCACATAATTTTCGAGATGTTAATTAGGTACATACATACAACAAAAACCATGTTGATGGGATCATGAGACACAGTTCTAATATGTACACCTACAGCTAATTCTGAAGTGTATTGTAGAATAACTGTAATGTGTATTCTTACCAATTGTACTAGTGGGTGTTGTTGGCTCACTTTCTCCGTATGCTGTTTGTGTCCAGGCTGAAAAATAAATTGACAACTTAAAACATAGGACACTGCCAAATATTCTATTTTAGATCACAAAATCTAGTTACATAATGAAAATTAAATGGAACATTATGACTCCATTTTGAAAACTATTAACCTTTTTTTTAGGATTAAGAGCTAATTTTCAGATAACATTAGTCAGTTAAATTATTAACCAAATAGAATAAATGGAATTCAAAACATTTGACAAAAAATGTAAAAACAAACATTTTAATTTGGCGTTTTAATATGTTATCAAGTGAAACAATTTTATCTCGGCATAGAAAAATCAGCCTAGACAAATTAACACTGTTTCTTTTAACTAGGACGTTGGCAGAATCTTCACATAAAGGGACGCGTCATAAATTGAATTGAATTGAAGGATTTAACTTAAAATAACTGTCCATGGAGATGAAGTTGTGAGCCGCCGCTAAACATAATATTTCTTCAATTAACTATGTCAATGCCCACAGAGAAAACTAAATCACACCCAGAAAACTATAGTCATCACATGCCTGTTTTGAATGTATGGATAAAAGGGAACTGGGTGAAATGATTCCAATAGGGAGACAGATCACCCATACTGCTTCGCTGGTGTCCCCCTTTTTAAATAATAATAATGTATGTATCAACTTCATGAATAAAAATTAGTGGATAAGCTTACTTTCACTTATAAATCTAATTATTTCTTCGTGCTGTGGTGTGATTACATGATGCTGTATTCTCTGGTGCACTGTTTTTTTGCCATTGGAATGAAATACTGGTTTAGGCATGCTGAAATAAAATAACAAAATATTATATTAGTACCTATACCAAAACAATTGAGTACCAGTCATTGTAATGAACACATTTGGTTTATAGAACAAGATTGATTCAATTTTCCATTAGCGGACCACGAGTTCCGAATTCATATTTTTTTTATGTAAAGAACTCATGATTTGGAACACGTATACGAAATTTTATGTTTAGGAACCAAATAATATGCGAGAAAAAAAATCTAAAAATTAAGATTTTCTAGGTAAAAAAAATAATTTTAGACATGTGTCGCAATTTTTTACGTTTAATGGCGGCGCACTAGGTTGGTAGCACTACTAAAGGACCTCAGGTCACACGATAGGTGCGAGGAGCGTAGCGACGAGCATGTTAGGTGTACATGAACCCAGCGCGCAAGCCGAGCGAGCGAAGCGAGCGTGCCGCGGCAGCGGCCGGCGAAGCGCCAGAAACGACTTTTTTTACGTGCGAAATTTTGTACGTACGTCCCCTCCCCTCTCCCCACCTTTTTTTAGCCTCCCCTGCTTAATTTACATATTTTTAGTTTTTCTTTTAACCATTAAAAAAAAAGTATCCATCTCCTAACTTTCAAACTTTAGGGAGGGGTTGCCACCCTCCCCCTACTCCTCCCCCCTCACCCCCTCCCCCCAAAATCGTGGTCCGTTAATGGAAAGTAGAACCTTACTTTGTGAATATTTAAGGAGTGAAAATTACTGAAACTACATGTTTTATATGTCTCATAAAAGTTACTGTTTAACCCATATTAATAAAGCAACATATTTTGTTTTGGTTCATACTATCGTATTGGATTTAAACTCCAGAAGCAATCAGTTAGACAAGATTCACTCCGGTTAAGAGGTTATGTAAAAAAACACTAATGAAATAAATTGTCCTCCTGCATTGCATCATATTAATTCATAGAGCACCTACTTGATGATTTCTCCATTATCGGACTCGGAGGATTTTCTGTTTTGCTCTTTACGACTGTCCAATCTTTCTAAATTCTGTGAGAGACCTGAAAGCAAGGAATTAACCAAAAATTGTATGCCTGCCTGTTACCTGATGAACAATGTTTATATGAGATAGTTCGCACATAAATGGATAATTTACCTCTTCGAGTTTTAGCGACTATCTTGCTGGGCCCTTTTGAGACAGTATACATTTTATAATTTCGCAAAGAAATTAAAAAAATAAACGTAAAAGTCACACACGGATTACGATACGAGAACCAGAAGAACAGCCTGGCCTGACAGTGACAGACAGCTGACAGCTTGATACTACTAAGTGTTGCTAGTTATGAAAATAAATCTTTACTATGGTACTTTTTCTATAAGTCTGTCTATAAAGTCACGATGACATTATTTAAACATTGTGACTGAGTTGACTGGCCGAAGTTTCGGTTTCGGTTTCGGCCAGTTTCAACCAAAAAATCTAGTTTTGGCCAGTTTCGTGCCGAACTTTTCAGTCGGCCAAAACTCGGTTTTCGTAAATTGTCACGTGTCAGTCAGCTAACTTCGGAGTTCGCCAGCCAGCGTGAATCGGCACCAACGTCTTGAGTTGAGGTTACGTTGCTTAAGGTCGCTAAATACGGGAAGGGAACGGGACGGGCACGAGGCGGGAAAAATATCGTTACATACAAAATGTATAGGAGCATGCATACGTAACGTAGCGGAAGTAGGTCTGAATTTAAGAAGTATGGACCCCTAGGCTCATTCTGTGGTGCGGGCCCCCCGTCTAGTAGTAATCTTGTAATTTTGCAAGTCTATTGTAAAATATGGCCGCGCAGCGCAATTTTTTGTCAGTTTAAGCCACAAATTTTATAATTATGCATATCTTTAGGAAAAAAACGGCCGCGCAGCGCGATTTATAGTCAGTTTCATCCACTAATCTTGTAATCTTGTCTATTGATTTAAAAAAAAGGGCCGCGCAGCGCGATTTTTAGTGTGTTTCAACCACTAATCTTGTAATCGTGCCTATCTTTCGTAATAACGCGTTTTTTTGTCATCTTCATACATTAATATTGTACTCTTGCCTATCTTTAGTAAAAAAAAGGCCGCGCAGCGCGATTTATAGTCAAGTTTCATTCACTAATCTTGTAATATTGTCTATTGATTGTAAAAAAAATGGCCGCGTAACGCGACTTTTAGTGTCTTTCAGCCACTAATCTTGTAATCGTGCCTGTCTTTCGTAATAAAACGGCTGCGCAGCGGATTTTTTTTGTCCGCTTCATAGATTAATATTGTACTCATGCCTATCTTTAGTAAAAAAGGCCGCGCAGCACGATTTATAGTCACGTTTCATCCACTAATCTTGTGATCTTACATATCTAAAGTGAAAAAAAAACGGCTGCGCGAATTTCAGTTAGTTTTATCCACTTGTTTTGTAATCTGTGGTTTCATCCGCGTAATTCAAAAATGCAAAAAAAAACATGTGGTGCGGGCCCCCTTGTGGTGCGGGCCCTTAGGCTGCAGCCTATGTAGCCTATGCTTAAATCCGGTAGTGAGCGGAAATACGACGGGGCCCGGCCGTGGCGTGCACGGGACAGGAAAAACCCCGTCAGTTAAAACAAATGACAAAAAGATACATACAATACATCTTAATTTATTGCCCAGTCAATAATTATTGTTAAGGCAATAAGACTGAATTCCAACTATTGACCTACTATCGATATTGTACAGTGCCTTTGGTCTTGAACTAGCGATAATTTAAAGGCGTGAAATACACCTAATTTTATTGACAAAAACACCCACATGATGGGGTCTATATCCCAGGGTATGCATTACAATGTCGAAAATTCATAATACATACGACCGAAATATCGACGCATAAAACACCGATTTTCAAAATACCGAACATCCTAAATGTCGATATCCGATAGACCGAAACTTGAAAGATCGATTATTAAATGACCGAAAGTTCGAAATCCCGAAAGTTTGAAATGCCAAAAGTTTGAAATCCCGAAAGTGCATTTATAAAAGTAGGCCTTGCGGTTAATTTGTTTTACTCAAAAATGCTTGTAAAATGGTCATTATTTTGACTAAATCCACCAATGGAGTTAGAAATAGTTTTTTTTTCTGGCGCTTCGCCGGCCGCTGCCGCGGCACGCTCGCTTCGCTCGCTCGGCTCGCGCGCTGGGTTCATGTCAACCTAACATGCTCGTCGCTACGCTCCTCGCACCTATCTCGTGACCTACGGTCCACGGTTTCTAAGTCCTAGTAGACTAGTTTAGACTCATTTCCAGCAGCTAAATTTGATATAAAGCATTTCAGGCAAAATCCAAACAAAGCCTTTTATAATTATGATAGCTTGTTGTTTTTGACTAATTCGTTAATTCGGTATTAAATAGTTCGGGGTACAGAACGTAGGTATATTAACTTTCGGTTTTTTAAGCTTCGGGATTTAGTCTTTTAGGTAAAATGTCCTTTCGGGATTTTAAACGTTTGGCCATACAACCATACGGCCTTTTAATTTTCGGTCTTTCGTCCATAGGTCTTGTAAAATTCGGTCTTTTCTACTTCGACATTGTAATGCATACCCATATCCCCACTCCTCTTGGAATGGCCGCTATTTTAAATTTGACTTTTTCTTTTAGATGACCCTGCGGAAAAATATTAATTTCTCCGGATTTAGAAGTCCCACAGTTATAATAAAAATACTGTTGGAAGGCTCTTAATATCAACTATCAATTTAAAAAAATATACGTGTAAATATTCAACTTAAATACGTCATAAAAATTGCTAAATTATAATTTTATACGAAATTTGTGTGCTTTTTTGAATTTTTATTACATTTCTCAAAAACTAGGACATTAATGTTAATTTTTTTACTTTATTCAAATACACAGGAATATTATATAGAAAACGACTCCAAAATGTATTGCTCTATGTTGCATATTTCGAGAGTAATTTTTGTTTGAAAACAACAACAAGATGAATAAATAATGAAAAATATTAGAAAAAATCGGCTCACCCGTAGCAACTTAGACGGGATCCCGACGGGATATTATATAAAAGATTAATATAAAAGTAGCATTGTGAATGCAAAAATCTAAAAGTTTAAAACAACAACAAAACAAACGGTCGTAGTCGCGTAGCCTCTTCATCGTCTAAGGCTGGCCACAGACCTACCGGTTCCGTTTCTTTGCTTTGCTGTTCTACCATGGACCGCCGGCCAAGAGGCTCATTTTCAATCTATCGCATATTTTGACCTGACCACATTGGCAAGATAGCCATTAGTTTGGTGTTATCAAATATCGTCGTCTGGGGTGCGATGAGAAGTTTTAGTTTTCGTTTTAAAAAAAAACTGCTGTTTTATACAAAAAATAATAACGAAATTATCAAAATGTATGAAACAGTTCATTTTTTTTCGCGATTTCAGATTTGGTCCCATAGTAAAAGTTGTTCAGTTTTATTATGGTCCCTATCTACCATATTCAGTTTTATAAGGCTTTACCAAACATCTTGTATAAATAAGCGATCGAGTTATTTTTAACGATCGGAGTCCATGTTCAGGGTGGCACATCTCCTAAAAGCTTCCTACTTCGCAATCCAGGCGATAATATTTGATAAAACCAAGCTAATGGCTATCTTGCCAATTTGGTCTAGTCCCAAAATGCGATAGATTGAAAATTACCCTGGTTGGCCGGCGGTCTTTCAAGCAAGGTAGCACAGCAAAGCAAAGAAACGGAACCGGTAGGTCTGGGGCCAGCCTAAGGCAATGGCAATTAAAGCCAATTCTTCAATACAACACTAGCACGTTACTAGGTACCACGTTAATTGTCGCGAGTAGCACGTTGCGTATGCATTAAACTCCTCGTCAGGACCACGTTCCGTCCCCGTCCCGTTCCCGTCCCGTCCGGGGTTTTCCCCGTTACGTATATAGCGACGTTTAATGTGTATACCTAAATGTAATGTTTATTACCTGCAGTTGCTTAATTAATTTTAATTGTGAAAAAAAAAACATTTTTTCCTGTGTACCCTTGACTTTTCCCTTAAAGCTACAGTGGAAAATAATTTTTAACCCTTGGCCATGAAACCGAACCAAATTAGAAAGATGTTTATCGATATCTCTTTTCGATTTTAAGAAGTTAAAGATTTTTGATAAACAGAAATCCTCCAGGGACGGTCAAAACTCAGCGTTTTATTTAAAAAAAAAAAGGAATGTTAAAATTTTTTACAACTATTTTTTCACAGTATTATAGGCCTTTCAGCATCTTTTGATGCTATTTTAATTTTTCTATCTTTATAATATTGAGAACGTTGGTGACTATAATGCGTATAAATGCCATATAAACTTAAAGCGACTCGGATGAAGTGACGTCACAGCTGGTCCGCACCTCCCGATCCAGCCCTCCTAGCCAATGTAACATTTGCAAATTTTCGTTATCGCTTCGCTTTCGAACGAAACATGTATGGATTTGACGTTTTAAAATTCGATTGTTAACGAAACCGTATGTCAATCCCATATATGTTTCGAAAGCGAAGCGATAACGAAGATTTGCCAATGTTACTTTGGCTAGGCCCTCTGATCCGCGAACTTCTTCGTCAATTGGGTTGGTACACTTTTCCAAAACTGTTGTGAATTATATATTTTCTGGTAGCTTTTGGCTTTGGAGTCTGGAATAATCAATTGCGGAATTTTTATAATACTTCATTTTAATTTAAATAATAATTTAAAATTTAAATTTACAGCATAGTACAATAAATCACTATTACGGCTGTATGCGTAGGTAGTGCTTTTGCTCAAATAAAAAAAATTAAAAGTTTGGCATTGGTGGCAAGTCAACTAGTTGTCATGTCAGCAGTGTTCCCAAACCTACCGATTTTTCGGTAGATCTACCGATTTTTAACCTCATCTACCGATCTACCGATCAGCACTCATTTTCTACCGAAATTTCATATAAATGGTAAAACAAACGAAATTTTTAACCCCATCCACTTATTTCTACCGAAATTCCTTAATAAATGGTAAAAAGAACAAATGTATCCTTATTTTCAATTTGTAAAAACACAGCGTTCGCTTAAAGCATAAAAATTCACACCATTTTGACGAAAAATTTAAAATAATAAATTTAACATAACATGCTTCTGGCTTCGATTCCGGCGGGCTGATTATCTAATTAAAAACCACCTAGCGACTGGTTGCAGTTCACAGATGATCGTGATCCATTGCTACTTCTTTTTGGGTTAAAAAAAACATACCAAAGAAAAGTGGCAATGTATGTCAAATGCAACCGGTCGCTAAATAGTTTCTTTTTAGATAATCAGGGTGCGGATCACGCTAAAATGCGTTCCGAATCGGTGATTTTGTATGGTTTTGACAGAGAACTTGAGCGCTAACATTATTAAACCACATTACGTTCAATAATGTAACGTTTAAAGAGGTCTTTTCTTTTGAAAAAAAAAATCTACCGAATTCTACCGATTTTTCGACTCTGATTCTACCGATTTAATTTTTTTTGGTTTGGTAACACTGCATGTCAGTCACAGTCCGCTAAAATAAATAAAATAACTCTTTTGTGAGTAAATTTGTAGGTATACATATATTTACGTGATCATCACAAACGTATAAGCTCTCTGAAAGCAATTCCTGTTTAATCCTCTGCACTACGTCTCTTTCAAAGGTATGTGAATTGTACAAAATTAGTTCTGCGGATGGTCACATCTATATTTCAAACAAAACGGAACAAAGCAGTAGGTAGGTACTTCATCGGCGTAATAAGCTGGATAATGGATTTCTTCAAACTGATCCATTTCCCATAACTGAACAAGAAAAACACTGGAAAATCACAATAAATAAGCTGAAAAACAACAACATTAGGTCGTGATTAATGATTACTAAAGAGTAAAATAATTGGATTACTCTTTGTCACCGTCTGTAAAATCTGTCCTGTCAATCAGTTTTTTAATCAGTAAGTAAATGCAAGGGAACATCGTGTTCAGCCGTACGTTTGATATTTTATCGCGATAATAATATAAAAAAATATATTTGGTTAACAAGGTAAAATAGAAAATTCATAATATTATTTTCTTTATTCTTCAGACTTGTGCTATCAAAAAAAAAAATATAAAACAATTATCTTTGAAAAAGTTTACCAACCCAATTTTGCCGTAGAACAATGCACTGCACTGTTTTAGAATTTGCATTCTCAACTACTTATGTATTAAGGATCCTCATTATTATTGTTAGTTTACTAGTAGTTTATGATAATTGAATATAGCAACTCTTTCTTTATCTGTCAACGCTACGAATGGCTACGATAATATCAAGGCGGGAAATTTTAAAATCGTTGAACCAGAAACAGAATAGGTATCCATTCGATTATTTTTAGCAAAGATTTTTATCATAAGTAACAGTTTTATTAGGTACCTATTTGATCGCTGCTGTATAGGACCCTACACGAAAGTACCTATCCAAAAATATTAAAATGTAATTTCTTCAAATCACTGTTAGTTAACTCGTACTATCCCCGTCAATTGGTAATGCGCTGGAACCTTGTCAAATTAACATACACATCAACGTCATACGCAAGTTAAAATGACAAAAAACAGTAAAATTCTAATAGGTAAAATAATACATTAATTATTTAATTCTTATTTTCAATAAGAAAGGGGTCTAGGTATATAAAAAAAATTACAATTGTTTTTAGTTTTTGAGGTTAAAATCATGGCCGCCAGGCGCATTACCAAATGACGCGGATAGTAGGCATTGTACCTTTGCTTGCTGTGCTTCCGAATCCGAACTCGCTAAAAAGAAATTAATTACCTACTTATACCTATTTATGTAACAACTTGAAAGAACGATGAAATAAGTGAAGCATTTTGTTTTCTGCATAAGCACAATGTCTTCCTGGGTTTTTAGGTAACTAGCTTTTTTTTAATGATAGCTGGCTTTGTAAATCAGCATTATACTTACCTTGTAGTGAAGATATCATCGATTAACATCCTTAGGAAGTCACAATGAGAGAATAGCGCTTCGTGTCTGTCCGTGCCTACTGAAGAAAATTGATTAATAATAGGAAGACATTATAAATGCCACGCCATCCATTAACTGTGTTAGGAGGAGCACTGCCTGTATGGTTCAGGGTTGCCAGATGCCTGACTAGTCAAGTCGCCACTTGCGATGAAAAGATAGCCCAAAGAAGCCCAATTAGAAAAAAAAACAAAAAAAAACGTTTAAACTTGTCATGCTACTGTTTTATTACACTGGAATTACGATTATTTATATTATTATTTACCCCATTTTCACTTTTTGTTTGATTGTTTGTTCACTTACTCACCCACCCCGTGCGCATAGAAAACTAGACTAGAGAACACATAGAGAAAACTATGTAAACTGATATCAATAAGTCGAAAAACGTGTCGCCCAACAGGCGATAAGTCGCCATTCCAGAATTTTTAGTAGCCGCGACGGTCCCAAAGATAGCCCAATTGGCGATATGTCGCCCAATCTGTAGACCCTGGTATGGTTCAGTGTGTTTGATTTATGCAGAAGATTATACAACTTAAAATGAGAAAACCGTTTCTTCGGACCATCAAACTGAACAACTTTTACTATGAGACCAACTCTGAAATTGCGACAAAAAAATCTGCTGTTTCATACATGTGGAAACTTAATTGTTGGCTAATGATTAACCATAGTACATTTTGCTATATAAACATAGTAGCTGTAAGTTTTCCAAGAAATAAAATAAAATAAAAACAACGAAAATATAAAAATACCTATATGAAGCGGCAGATATTTTTTTCGCGATTTCAGAGTTGGTCCCATAGTAAAATGTTCAGTTTGATGGTTCGAAGAAACGGTTTTCTCATTTTGCGTTTATTCATTAACACGTTGTAGAAAATTTTGATCATTTGGTTCCCGCAGTGGGGTGGTTCCACTCATGATTACAAACAACTTTTACTATGGGGCCAACTCTGATGTATCGCGAAAAAAAATCAGCTGTTCCATACATTACGGTCGAGTTTGCGCTTTTGTATAGCTGATTTCAGAGTTGGCCCCATGATAAAAGTTTCTTGTCATCATGAGTGGAATGGAACCACCACTGCGGGAACCAAATAATAAAAATTTCACGCTGTATAGTCTCTAAGTCAGTAAAACCTTCCTCTACTATATATATATAAACTAAAATAAATACTTAATAAATAAAAAAATATTAAAAACAGGACTACCTTGCCAAAAACGAACTATAAAGTTAAGGCCCTTATAGCCATCAACTAGAGCTTATACGTTTAGTTTTAATTCTTTCTGTAAGTTTTAAAATCCATTCAAACCAAAAGTGGCCACTGTCGTCGCTTCAAATGAATTTTAAAACTAGTAGGTACAAAGAAAAATATAGAGACAATTTAAGAGGGCATGGTTGTTTCCTTTTTTTTTCAATCTTTACTTGGTTTACGACAAGAATCTTATATTCATATTCTATGACACGTTTACGAGTAATAAAAATAAATGTATTGGCGGCGCTAGTGGACAAATATACATTGAAGTCGTGGGACCGTTTCGTGAAACTATTTTTAATGAAAGAGGTCCCGCGACTGCAATGACAGTATTGATATTTAACTTTTTGTTCGTTTTTGGCAGTGCAGTCGTGTTTCTATTTTATTTTTCATACATTTTAGTGACAAATTAGATAGTTTTGGAATGTGCCCATCAAAGGCATTTCATTTGAAATTACCCATATTCTAATAATTGAAGGTTTTTTTTTTCATGTAACAAAATGTTTTATGCAGCCGCGGAGCCGACGCCATATTGATTTTTTTTTCAAGAAAAGAAATCATCCATTGTCACTCGGGAGTCTTGGGACGATCAATGTAGGGTTTCTTACGATACCCATAATAATCCAAATAAATAACAACAAGGCATTTAGAAGTTATGGTGGAATAATAAACTCACAACATACCTACCCACATACAAACATACATGAAGCCTGAACACTTTTACACTCTCTGTTTTTTTTTCTGCAGTCGTGTAAGAAAAATATCTTTATTTGTCAACATTCTTTAAATTTTTATCATAATTTACCTACAATAAAAAATTATAAAAACGTGTTTAAGACGAATCAAACAAGCCCAAACTCGATGAGGCTGTGTGGTATTATTAAAGAGTTCCTGTGGGCTTCTTCCGGCTCCATCATCAGACCCTGGACACTATTTCCGAAAAGAGTAGTAGTTTTCCTTGTGGCCAAACTAAAATGCCAAACTAATTTGGCCACGAGGAAACTTAATTCCTTGTAGCCAAACCGTAGTAATAGTTTAATTTATTTATCATCCTCCTGTATGGAGGAAACACTCTGTAGACAATATACGTACCAACGAGTCTGGGCGTACATTACTTAAAATTACATACCCAAAAAAATCCTCGCGTTGTTCGACAGATTCGCGTTACGGTTTATTAATAAAGGTTATTATAAAATATATAAAAGTTTCTTCTCTAGATTTAAACGACCCTGGTAACTTGACCCAAAAAATATAATTTATCATACTTTTTTATTCAGGGTATTAAAAATACATAATTATGTAAACCTTCTCTAGATTTATGTGATCCTGGTACTTTTTCCTTATCTGCGGAAGTACATATCTCTTATAAATTAGTATCCCCACCATACTATTATATAACTCTGTGTCCCTACCAAAAAAAAACAAGTACAGTGTGTGTTATTTTTAAACTATGACTGAAAAAAAAGGCGGGAAACGTTTGACTTGTCGGACGCGTTTTTTGGTTTGCGATTTTGTTTAATTAATTTATAGTGATAGTGGTGATCAGAATTACTTAATTTTAACACATTTGTATCTAATTGCATATATAGTGTGTAAATTGTATAAGTTCTGTACTGTATATAGCTGATATTTGGTAAGTTTTTTAACTCATTATGAATGAACCTCCTGACCCGGCCGACCCGGGGGACTTTGTTCCTCCGGCGGGAAAGTTTCTTACAGTAGCTTCCAATGAGTCTGGAATGGAAACCGATGGTTCTTGGACAAGTAGGTCACGCAAACGTAGTCGCTTACACGTATGTAAACATTGTAACAAGAAGCGTCGCCAACACCAAGGTTCAGATGTCAGCCACAATAATTGCCAGTGTTTGGATTTAACTGTTATTAAAGCTGATCAATCTGATGTAAATTCACAGACTCAGTCAGTTTTTAAGGAACTAATGCGTCGGTTTCAAGTCCGACCCCCACAACAGCCCCTGCTCCCACGCCCACGCCTATACCCGCGCCCACGCCTATAGGACGTTCAATTTTCAATGAAACGGATATTTCCCCATTTATTATCCATGTCCAGAGAATACAATCTGCACCCAATGATGATATTTCGCTCCAAACAGTTGCATTTGGTAGATTTTTAAAAAATAATCACATTCTTGATATATTAAATGGAAGTGTAAAACGCATCGGCCAAAACAAAATCACTATAGTCAGGTGGGGTAAGTGAAACACCGGGGTAAGTGAAACACCCAACCATATCTAAGAAACTATCGTAGTTTATTCTCATAGCGATGTGTCGTTAAAGCAGGAATGACGAATTACTTCCCTTAATACAACACACATATCGCTGAGATCATTAAACTAGCTAGTAAACCAAAAAGAAATTCATTACAATATGTCAAAACGCAAAACACGAGTGATAGGCGGGAACATTTTGGAAATCATACAAGCAAAATTAAAGAGTAATTAAAAATTTTACTCAAAAATGCTTGTAATATGGCCATTATTTTGGCAACCTTCTTTGAACAAAGTCGAGGTTGCCGTGCTCCTCCGATGGTGACGCAACAAAGTTGTATGGGATTTCATTATTGTCGAGTTTTAGCCACCAGCAATTTCCTTTGAGAATCCATTATTGTCGAGTTTTGTTTCAAACATAGTTCGTGAAAAAAGTACATTGTACAACCCGCGCAGTTAATGAATGGGATTACTTACACTCGTTGTGGTAAGCGCCGTGAGCCGCCATTTTCAATCCCATTCTTTATTTGCGCGGGTGTTGTCTTGTTGTAGATGATGTTTTTGTATTTTTTTTTTACTTTTTTACTATTTTTCCTTTTTGATATTTTTGACTTTCTTGCCTTTTTATTTTTTTGTCATTTTGGACCAAGTCTTGTATAGTGCTTTACTCAAAAATGTCAAAAAAGTAAAAAATGACATAAATGTCAAAAATGACAAAAATTTCAAAAATTTCAAAAATGCCAAAAATTTCAAAAATTTCAAAAATGTCAAAAATATCAAAGATATCAAAAATATCAAAAATGTCAAAAATGTCAAAAATATCAAAAATGTCAAAAATATCAAAAAATTCAAAAATGATCATTTTGGTAATTTTGGACATTTTTGTCATTTTTGTCATTTTTGACATTTTTGTCATTTTTACTTTTTTGACATTTTTGAGTAAAGCACTATACATAGGCTTGCTATACGTCCGGATTTAGTCCGGATTGTCCGGATTTGACAACCATGTCCGGACTTTCGTCCGGGCTTGTTATGACGTCCGGATTTTAATATTTATCATCGCGCGTGCTATGGTAACTGCACGGCTAGCACAACTTATGAGGTGACATAGACAGCGACTCGACAAGTTTTCTCGTATCTAAAGAATAATCACTGAAAAGTTTAAGCAAAATATCTTCCTATTGTATGTTTCGACATTAATTAAAAAGGAATAGGCCATTTTCCGGTGATAATCACTTATTAATTGATATAAGTAAGTCGCGTTTATGAAGCTGGGGATGGAGAAGGAGCAAGTAATATGTAGTCATATTAATAACTTTGATTATTATTAATAAGTATTAAGTGCATAAGCTTGAACATTAATTTAATTAAATACTTAATTATTAAAAATTCTCATTTTTTATTTTACTCATAATTTGCTGACCCGCCCGTTTGTTCCATTGATTTTGATTGTAAGTATTTTGATTACAAACATCCACAAACATTCAAAATGTCATTCATTTACCTACCAGTTAGGTAGGTATCAGTCTTACTCTACAGTAGTAACTGTAGAGACTAAAACTACTGTAGATTCGCTCGCTCTCTCGTGTTTTAATGATTTCAACGTACATTTAGAAGACAGACCCAAAAAATTTTTCGCGTTATCCGTCCGGACTTTCCTTTCAAATACTATGGCAAGCCTAACTATACAAGACTTGGTCCACAATGACTGCACTGCTGGCCACGCTATGATGGCCTCAAGCTGAGCTTAACTACGCTCTCGGCCTTCAAGCTTGGTCATCATTGCAGCCCTTGCTGCAATGCTGACCGCGCTGTGACGGCCTGGACCTGCGCTAAGCTACGCTATCGGCCATCATCATCGCGCTGCCAGCGATGCAGTCATTATTGACCGAGTCAGTAATGTACTATTGTTATGGAAAGTATTGCACGTAAAGTATTATCTTACATGATCCACCGTCTATTTTAGATAAATCCTTCATGAAATAGAGTTATCATAATCTGAAAATCTTAACATCAAAAAGAGCTAAAAGGGGGAAGTGAAACAGTCATGACGGGGGAAGTGAAACATATGGCGCACTTCCCCCATGTCAGATATCACAAACCTTTTTTCCCATGAACTTTTATAACGAACTAGCTTCCGCCCGCGACTTCGTCCGCGTGGATATTAGAGAAAATCCTTAGGGAACCTTCAACCGCAGGATCCAACCAGCTGTTTTTACGCGATTAGGCGGGTCCCCACCAAGCACGCTGCCTCGCGAGGCAAGACGTTTGCTGCGTGTGGCGGGCCTCGCACGAGGCTGCTCGCTTGGTGGGGACCCGCCTAATCGCGTAAAAACGGCTGGTTGGATCCTGGTTGAAGGTTCCCTAAGGATTTTCTCTAATATCCACGCGGACGAAGTCGCGGGCGGAAGCTAGTTTATTACAACAATCAGAATTGGGTCCAGAGATATAAGTAGATATCCCGTTCCCGTTTCTTTACACTTTCCCGTTCCCGTTCCCGTTCATGTTCCCGTCCCCTGGGGCTGAATTATGTCCACCGTGTTGGACTTCAAAATAAAAGTCATTTTCGCAATCACCATCCCACAAAACCTCAAAAACGACATCCACATCGATTTTCATGTTTACTTATCCCATTTACCCCCTAAGGGATAATTTTTAAAACAACAAAATATGTGTTTGTCTTTTTATTTTTAGACGTGCTCCTACGAAGTTTAAAGTTGTAATGTCTGTTTTATATTCTTTTTCGATACAAAATTTGAACCCTATTTTCACCCTTTTAGGAGTTAAATCATGTTCACCGTGTTGAACTTCAAAATAAATGTCATTTTCGCAATCGTCATCCTAGAAAACCCCAATAACGACATCCATATCTATTTTTAGGTTTATTTACCCCATTTCACCCCCATTTCATCCCCATAGGGGTCGAAATACTGCCAATAACAATATACGTTGCGTTAGATTTCCATTCATAAGCCTTAATTATAAATTTAGCGATTTTTACTTCGAAAATGAAGGATTTTCTTCTAAACACAACTTCATCCCCCTTTTCCCCCCTTCGGGGGTAGAATTTTGAAAAACGCTGAGAGAAGTATTTAATAATTTTCAATCATCAGCCTGCATACAAAATTTGAAGATCCTAGCTTCAAAACTGAGGGACTTTCATACAAACTTTCATCCCTTATTTCATCCCCTTAGGGATAGAATTTTCAAAAATCCTTCCTTAGTGGATGCCTACACTGTATAAGAATAGAATAGAATAGAATAGAAACGTTTATTAACAACACACAAAATAAAATAAAACAGTATATAATGAAACAAGATACAAACAAGAAGAGATAAATACATATTAATTCTACAATATAAAAACAGAAAGTGTGAAGCTAAAAAGTATAAGGTATCTGTGTGCAAAATTTCAAGCCTTTAGGTTCAGCGGTTTGGGCTGTGCGTTGATATCTCAGTCAGTCAGTCAGTCAGTCAGGACTTTGAAGCCTTACTTCCTTACTAATATTATAAATGCGAAAGTCCGTTTGTTTGTTTGTTTATTTGTTTGTTTGTTACGCCTTCACGTCTTAACTACTGAACCGAACATCATGAAATTTTGCATACACGTTGTCTGGGGTACAGAAAAGGACATAGGGTACCTTTCATCCCGAAAAAAGATATTGTTCCCGAGGGATAGCAAACAAACTTTTCACGCATACGAAGTCGCGGGCGGCCGCTAGTTTTATATATATAGATGATATTGGGAGCATTCTGTCAGACAAATCTTTGAGTCATCGATCGCCATAGATTAAATTTTAACCATGGAAAGTAAAATATTGAACATTCTATACAAATTACTTTCCATGGTTAAAAATTACTCTATGGCGATCGATGACTCAAAGATTTGTCAGGCAGAATGCGCCCATTGTCAAAGATCAAGTTTTTTGTGGTACCTATATTTGTTGTTCTAACTTTGTTGTTTGTAAGCCGATTTCGATGAAACTTGGTTTGGGGCACTATTTTGACAAGAAAACAGCAAGGCAATGTTAAAAATATTGAAAAATCCAAGATGGCGGCTAACTTTTTTGTTTGTGGTCGAATTTCGATGAAACTCTGTTTTTTGTACTATTTTGATAAAAAAAAAAACAGCCCCGCATTGTTAAAAATATTTTCTCAAACATGCTTGGAAATTCGAACATTATTTCAACAACCTTCTTCGTGTTAAATCGGAGTTACTGGACAGACCTAAACCGCTCCGTCAATATTTGTATGAAAATCCATTACTCTGACCGGCAATGTTTCTATGAAAACTCATTACACACGTGTATTTCTTCTTTCGTCTTTAACGGTATAGTATCCTTTTTTGAGAAGACAATTTTTTACATGAGTCTTAAAGTTATCAAATGGTAAATCCAAAATATTACTTGGAATTTTATTATAAAACTTTATACCAAGACCTATGAAAGAACCACGAACTTTTTCTAATCTATACTGAGGCATTACAAGTTTGTCTTTGTTTCTGGTGTTCCGATTGTGCCAATCACTATGTTTTGTATATAAGTTAATATTGCGACGCACGAAAAGTATGCAGTTTAATATAAATTGAGATGCTGCTGTCAATATACCAATCTCTTTGAATCTATCCCTAAGAGATGTTCTAGAACTTAGTTGATAAATAGCTCTTATTGCTCGTTTTTGTAAAACAAAAATAGTATTTATATCGGCTGCTATCCCCCACAAAAGAATACAGTATGACATAATGCTATGAAAATAACTGAAATACACTAATCTGGCAGTTTCTACATCTGTTAACTGTCTAACTTTTCTAATGGCATAGGCAGCAGAGCTGAGCTTGCCCGCCAGAGTTGCTATATGCATATTCCATTGAAATTTACTGTCAAGAGTAACACCCAAGAAAACTGTTGAATCGAGCAAATCTAATTTCTCATTATTGATTACAATTTCAGTGGGATTCGCCTGTACATTAGGTAAAGCGAATTTAACACATTTAGTTTTCTTAGCATTAAGCTGGAGATTATTTACATTAAACCAAGTAAGAACCTGCGAGAGTGCTTTGTTCACATCGTCAAAATCTGTTTTTTTCCTGTCAACTTTGAATATTAAAGAAGTATCATCTGCGAACAAAACAATATCACAGAACCTTTCTGCAAAAAAGGGAAGATCATTTATATATATTAAAAATAAGAAAGGGCCCAAAATGGAGCCTTGCGGAACGCCCATTTTTACATGAGAACCTGACGAACTTACTCCATTGATATTAACTGTTTGAGTCCTGGAACTGAGATACGACAGTATTAATTTTTGGGCATTATTTTTTACACCGTAATGATTAAGCTTCAACAGCAGCGTCCAATGGTCCACGCAGTCAAAAGCTTTGGACAGGTCACAGAAAATGCCAAGGGCATTTTGAGACCCCTCCCAAGCCTCAAAGACATGCTTCAAAAGCGCAACCCCAGCATCAGTAGTAGAACGACCTTTCGTCCTTCAATGCCTGTCTTGCGTGCCGCTGCAGTAATGTACTATAAAAATCCAAACTGGCGGCAAAAAAATTTTTTGTGGGCTGATTTTGATGAAACTCGGGTTTCGGTTGATTGGTTTTTGGCCGCCATATTGGATTTTTTATATTCCTTACATTACGTTGCTGTTTTCTTGCCAAGTACCAAAAACCGAGTTTCATCTAAATCGGCCCGCAAACAACAAAGATGGCCGCCATCCTGGATTTTAATATTTTTTAACATTGCGTTGCTGTTTCCTTGTCAAAAAAGTACCAAAACCCAAATATCATCGAAATCGGACCACAAACAAAAAAGTTGGCCGCCATCTTGGATTTTTTTATATTTTTAAAGTTGCGTTTCTGTTTTCTTGTCAAAAAAGTAACAAAAACCGAGTTTCATCGAAATCGAACTTCAAACAAAAAAGTTGGTCGCCATCTTGTATTTTTTATATTTCTATCATTGCGTTGCTGTTTTCTTGCCAAAATAGTACCAAAAACCGAGTTTCATCGAAATCGGACCACAAACAAAAAAGTTGGCCGCCATCTTAGATATTTTAATATTTTTAACATTGCATTGATGTTTTCTTGACCAAATAGTACCAAAAACTGAGTTTCATCTAAATCGGCCCGCTAACTACAAAGTTGGCCGCCATCTTGGTTTTTTTTTCACATTGCGTGGCTGTTTTCTTGTCAAAAAAGTACCAAAAACCGAGTTTAATTCATAGAAATCGGCCCACAAACAAAAAGGTGGCCGCCAATTATTTCCTTTTTTTGTAAAGCTTACCCTACCTATTTTATGTTTGTTACCCCTGACCATCGCAACTATGTTTCACTTCCCCCGGATTATGTTTTTTTGATAAATCTTTAAAACTGGACCCTGTTTCATGAGAATTTGATACATTTTGGATATTAACAGTCAAACATGATCCTTTTGTCCTGTTTTTAATTAAATGGACACAATATTTAAAGCTATTTTGGCCACTGTTTCACTTCCCCCTTGTCAGGGGTAAGTGAAACACTTCTTAGCCTTTATATTCTTTTCGTGATTTTGTTGCTTAATGCAAGTCTTTAGATATTTATATTCATACCGTTAAAGGCTGATTTAATTAGGAGTACATTGCCTACACAGCTACCTTTAATTGCGAGTTTTATAGCTTTAATTTACTAAACCTTATTAAATAAAAATAAAAATAAAGTATGTTTCACTTACCCCACCTGACTATATATCCTTTTCATCTTATGTGTCAGCTAATTCCTTTCTGACCAACAAGAACTTAGAAACTCACAAAATGAAAGCTTTTATCCCGACATTTAGTGTAACTAGGATGGGGCTTGTTCGTGGAGTCCCTACAGAATGGTCCCCGGAAGAAATACTAGAAAATATCTCAGTCCCAATTGGCTGTGGAAAAATAATTAAAGTGAGACGCATCAATTATAAAATATCTCAAGACGGATCAGCAATGTGGAAGCCCTCACAGTCCATTTTTATAACTTTTGATGGTCAGGTGCTACCAAAGAGAATTTTTATGTGCTTTAATGCCTTACCTGTAGATCTATACATTTTCCCAACAATACAATGTTTTAACTGTTGTCGTTTTGGACACACTAAAACTCAGTGTAGATCTAAACCCAGATGCTTCAAATGTGGAGACAACCACGCTGGTGACTCCTGTGATAGAGAGGAAAACTTTAACGCCTATTGTTGCTCTTGTGAAGGTTCCCATTTTGCTACTAATAAATCTTGCCCGGAGTTTAATCGACAGCAGGAAATCAAAAGTTACTAGGCTCACAATTGTACATCTTACGCAGAGGCTTCAAAATATTTCCCTAATATCTCAAAACGATATTCTCAAGTTACTGCTAAAAACTCCTCTTCTACTATGCACAAACAAAATCAATCCATTCAAAACAATATAACTTACAATAGACCAGAGTCAGTTTCATATAAAAAACAGTTTTTCTCAAACCTCGCTCTCCTCCTAAAGTTAGCCAAGGTTATGACATTGAAGCACATAATAACATTCTCAAAGAATTTGATATGCCATCACCAACTAATGGGTGTGGCTATAGTAGAACTGAAAAAGAACCTGATTCTCAAAATATATCAATAGCTGAAATAATTAAATTAATCCTCAATTTGCTTACTTGCTTTAGTAATAATAATAAAAGTAACAATAATCCACCGTCCAACGCAGCCTCTATCATTACTAATTTAATTCAAATCCTCCAAAATGGACAGTCGGGCTAAAGTATTGCAATGGAACTGTCAAAGCATACTTGGTAAAAGAAGTGCAATAATTTATCTTTTAAATAAGTTTGACCCTTTTATGTTCGTCTTATCAGAAACATGGCTTAAACCAGATCAAAGATTTAAGGCTACTGGATACACTACTCTTCGTCAGGACAGAGATGATGGCCATGGCGGAGTGGCTATACATATTAAAGACTCAATATCTTATTCTATAATACCTATACCGTCTCATCATAAAGAAATTTCTATATTTGCCATACAAACTTATAATATGTGTTTTGTTTCTATATAAGTACATTTCTCATCCATCTCTACCTATACTCAATGAAGTTAAACAAATTATTTCTAACTTCTTTTTGGTACTAGGTGATTTTAACTGTCATTATCAGAGTTGGGGCAGTTCTAAAACAAATAATTATGGAGAAGAAATGATAGATATTATTGATTCTCTCAATATATGTTTTTTGAATACGGGAAAGGTTACTCGTTTAACAAAACCAAATGAGATTGATTGTGCATTTTATCTTTCTTTATGTTCTCCATCTCTTGCAAGCTCTTTATTATGGGATACACTTCCATCCGTTTATGGCAGTGATCATTACCCCATCATCATAACCTTCCCATTTGATAAACCTGTAAATATAAAACGTACCTCTCATCTAAAACACAAGCTTCCTGATAAGGATGATAAAGATTGGGAAAAATATAAATGTAATAACGTACAGTCCAAACTACTTCTACTCCCAGATGTGACTAATGGTTCTGAGATAGAGAGTGCCAAGGCATTAGGTAATGTTCTTATTGAAGCTGCTAATGAAATTTTTCCACAAAAACGTGGCTCCAATAAAATTCCCTCGCCTCCATGGTGGGATAGCGAATGCACTAATGCAATAAAAAACAGAAAAGAAGCTGAAGAGAGGACGATTTAGTGATTAAAGCCATAGCAGAAACTAAAAAACTTTTCAAACAAAAGAAATTTGAAGGCTGGCGTTCATTCTGTTCATCAATTTCCCTAAATACTCCACCGAACCTAGTTTGGCAATACATCAACAGATATAAATCTGCCACTTATAATAAGCCTTCCGCAACAATTCCAATAGAACTAGCCGATTCTTTTATGGATAAATTAGCTCCCCCTTGGGTTGCTGATAACAACACTCCCACTTGTTCGCTCTTACCACCTCATAACCTAACAGGTCTCAGCGCTCCGTTTACTTTGCACGAATTAAAAGGAATCCTCCACAATTGTAAAAACTCAGCTCCTGGGAATGATGGCATACCGTATGCATTTCTTGAAAACGTTTGCGATGATACATTATACTATTACTTGGATTTAATAAATAAAGTGTTGATGTCGGGGAATATTCCTCCATCTTGGAAACAACAAACAGTGTTGCCCTTCTTAAAACAAAACAAACAACCAACCGATGTTGCAGGATATCGGCCTATTGCATTATCATCTGTACTAATAAAGTTAGCCGAGCACCTGATAAAGAATCGATTAGAATGGTTCTTAGAAAGTAAAGGGCTTTTAGCAAATACTCAATTTGGTTTTAGAAAGGGTAAGAGCACTATAGATAATTTATCCATTCTGACCTCAGATATCCGCATTGCTTTTTCCAACAATAACTCACTCTTAGCCGTATTTGTAGATTTATGTTCTGCCTATGATAACGTCCTTCTGAATGTCCTAAAAATTAAACTAGAGTCTTTGCAAATTCCTCCAAATTTTATACATTTTATTCTTAATATGTTGTCGGAAAGAACAATAAATTTAAATATAAATGGCCTTAATTTTTCTAGAACTGTTTCCAAAGGTCTGCCTTAGGGATCTGTTCTCAGTCCTCTTTTATTCTTACACCTACGATCTACAATCCCATATCTGTGTAAATGAGAACATACAAATTCTACAGTATGCTGATGACCTGCTATTATATAGCGCTAATTCTTCCATTAATATTCCGCTGTCCACTTTGTCAGTTGCATTAGCGAATCTAAAAGAGTGGATGGATATGAACATCCTTCAATTGTCAGCCTCAAAGAGTACAGTTGTCCTTTTTTCACGTATGAATAAACCACCAGATATCACTTTGAGTTACGATAATGCAACCATACCGGATAAGTCTCATGTTAAATTCTTGGGTGTAGTTTTGGACACTAAATTAACGGGTGCTCAACAATGCGACTATGTCATTAGCAAATGTGAACGATTGATAAACATGATAAGATGTTTAGCGGGCGTATGGTGGGGAGCTCATCCTTACTCATTAAAACTTATTTATAATGCTCTCATTCGAAGCGTGTTAGATTATGGTACATACTTACTGGAACCAGGAAACATTACAGCTTACAAGAAATTAGATTTGATTCAATTCAAAGCCTTACGAATAATAACCGGTGCTATGAAGTCTAGTCCTACCAATGCATTGCAGGTTGAATGCTGCGACCCACCACTGCACTTGAGACGGCAATTTCTATGTGACAAGTTCTTTTTCCGTACTCTACAGTTTAACAACCATCCTTTACTTGACAAATTCCAGTGTTTATATGAGTTGTACCAAGAGTCAAGTTATTGGACACGTAAATCTCCTCCATGTCTTTTAGTTAGCTATCAAAAATATTTATCTTTAAACTCTCCAACTTACCGATCTAATTTTCTTCCTTTATTTAGTATTAGTTATGATTCATTAATCTATCTTTTAGTCATCCATCTTAATTTTGTCAAAAATGGAAGCCCTAAAAGTGAATTCAACCATCTTATTGAATCCAAGTTCAAGGATTTCCATTATATATTCACTGATGCTTTTAAGCATTCCACCTCTGAGTGTGTTGGTATAGGAGTGTACCATTCTCAATCTAATATTGTGCAAAAAGTAAAGCTGCCACCCGAGTCATCGGTCTATTCTGGCGAATGTCTAGGAATTTTAAAAGCTGTCGTATTCATAAAAGTTATGAAATTAAACAAGACTGTGATATTTTCAGATTCGAAAAGTTGCCTACAGGCTTTACAAAAAAATCCATTTACCTTAAAACTATACTCTCCTTTGATTTTCGATATCAGACAAATCACAAAAGAATGTCTGGATAAAGGCTTACACATAGAATTCACGTGAATTCCGGGACATTCAAACATTGATGGCAATGTTATCGCAGATAAACTTGCTCACGATGCGGTGTCTTGCGGAGATGTTTATCCTTATCAAAATTACTGTCAAGATCTGTTAACACTTCCCAAAACATATTTACAGGACAATTGGAAAAATGCATGGGAATACAGTCAGCAAACAAGGGGCAGATTTTATTCTCAAATACAAAAAAATATCCCCACGAAACCTTGGTTTTCAATAATGAAGTTTGGCAAAATGGAAACATCTATCATCATTCGCTTAAGATTAGGCCATGCCTGTACACCATCGCATCTTGCCAAGCTCCATATCGTTAACGACCCTGGGTGTGAGTGCGGGTTGGACGAGGGAAACCCGAATCATATAATATTAGCTTGTCCAAAATACAACAGAGATGATTTTTGGAAGGACCTACTAACGCTTCGTGTTCCATTCCCGACTGTATTGTAACTCTATTATCTTCTAATGATCGCAATGTATATAAATGTATAATATCCTTCCTTATCCTTAACAATATTAAACTATAAACGCACTATGTATATAATCCTATTTATGTAAATACCTACTAAAAAGTTTTCCTGATCCCACCTAAATTCCGTTATCCTAATTCCATTTCTTCCTAATTCCGTTTCCCTAATTTTTACTCGACATTGGCAAATGTACAGGGGGCCGATTCTCACGCAATAGACATAATGTCGAAATAGAGATATGTCGAAATAAAATGGTGGATTCGCCATTTTGTCTATTGATACCAGTTTTTGGTATTCTCGCAATGTCACCATAGAGATATGTCGATGGCTGGCACTCGACATGCAACGTGTGGTCGACAGCGGTAGAGATTGAATATCTCGAACGTTACGTTAGTCGAAGTGTCGAATTGTCTCTTCCTTATGAGATGGGTGACCATTTGGGACTGCAATAACGAATGTTAAGCTACTTTTGGAGAGGCCGGGTACGGGATGGGTGAACATTTAGGACTGCGATGACGAATGTTAAGCAATTCTAAGAAATGGCCGGGTGTGAGATGGTTGACCGTTTGGAAATGCAATAACGAATGTTAAGCTACTTTTGAAGAGGCCGGTTACGAGATGGGTGATTTTGGACTGCGATGACGAATGTTAAGCAATTCTTAGAAATGGCCCGATGTGGGATGGGTGACCGTTTGTGACTGCGATGTGACGAAAGTAAAAAAGCTTTAAATAAGGCCAGGTGTGAGATGGGTGACCATCTGGTAACCACTTTGAAAATAGTCACCCATCTGAGATGGGTGACCATGTTTGGAACAGCAATAACGAATCTTAAGCTACTTTTGAAAAGGTCGGTTGCCAGTTACTAGATGGGTGACCATTTGGGACTGTGATGACGAATGTTAAGCAATTTTAGGAAATGGCCAGGTGTGGGATGGGTGACCGTCTGTGACTGAGATGCGACGAAAGTAAAAAATCTTTAAATACGGCCGGGTGTGAGATGGGTGACCGTTTGGAATAGCAATAACGAATGTTAAGCTACTTTTGAAAAGGTCGGTTGCCAGTTACTAGATGGGTGACCATTTGGGACTGTGATGACGAATGTTAAGCAATTTTAGGAAATGGCCAGGTGTGGGATGGGTGACCGTCTGTGACTGAGATGCGACGAAAGTAAAAAATCTTTAAATACGGCCGGGTGTGAGATGGGTGACCGTTTGGAATAGCAATAACGAATGTTAAGCTACTTTTGAAGAGGCCGGTTGCCAGTTACTAGATGGGTGACCGTTTGGGAGTGTGATGACGAATGTTAAGCAATTTTAGGAAATGGTGTGGGATGGGTGACCGTTTGCGACTGCGATGCGACGAAAGTAAAAAAAAAATAAGGCCGGGTGTGAGATGGGTGACCATCTGGTAACCACTTTGAAAAAAAAAGTCGGGTTTGGGATGGGTGACCGACGATTCCAGAAGTAATCAATGTTAAACAACATTTACAAAGACTGATGAGATGGGTGACCGATTGAGACTTCGATAACGAATGTTAAACAACTTGGTAAAAAGATCGGGTTCGGGATGGGTGACCGACTAAGCCAGCAGTAATCAATGTTAAACAGCGTTGCGTTTCTTGCAGGCAGACATCGGGCGCATGCCATAGTGTCAAATTCGAAATATCTCGAAAAAGTCAAGAAATTGTAGAGATTCCAAAAACTTTCGACTTGTAATGTCGAAAATTGCCGAGAATAAGTTTTTTGGCTGCAGTAGAGATTTTAGTGACATTTTCAATAGAGATTTGTGATTAGAGATGATCTCGAATTCGAGAAATGTCGCAGTGCGCGAGAATAGGCCCCCAGGGGGGGCAATTCTCGGATGCGTGACATAATGTCGAATTCGACATTATCTCTAATCCCGAATCTTTATTGAAAATGTCACTAAAATCTCTATTGCAGCCAAAAAACTTATTCTCAGCAATTTTCGACATTACAAGTCGAAAGTCTTTGGAATCTCTACAATTTCTTGACTTTTTCGAGATATTTCGAATTTGACACTATGGCACGCACCCGATGTCTGCCTGCAAGAAACGCAACGCTGTTTAACATTGATTACTGTTGGTTTAGTCGGTCACCCATCCCGAACCTGACCTTTTTACAAAGTTGTTTAACATTCGTTATCGAAGTCTCAAACGGTCACCCATCTTATACCCAGTCTTTGTAAATGTTGTTTGAAATTGATTACTTCTGGCATCGTCGGTCACCCATCCCAAACCCGACCTTTTTTCAAAGTGATTACCAGATGGTCACCTATCTCACACCTGGCCTTATTTAATTTTTCTTACTTTCGTCGCATCACAGTCGCAAATGGTCACCCATCTAGTAACTGGCAACCGGCCTCTTCAAAGTAGCTTAACATTTGTTATTGCTGTTCCAAATGGTCACCCATCTAGTAACCGGCTTCTTCAAAAGTAGCTTAATATTCGTTGTTGCTGTTCCAAACGGTCACCCATCTCGTACTCAGCCTCTTCAAAAGTAGCTTAAAATTCGTTATTGTAGTCCCAAATGGTCACCCATCTCATAAGAAAGACACAATTCGACACTTTGACTAACGTAATACGAGATATCTCGCATTCGACATTATGTCACGCGCCCGAGAATCGCCTCCCTGATCGTACGAGCCAGAAAAAAAAACTATGACTATAGTTTGGCTACAAGGAATTAAGTTTCCTCGTGGCCAAATTAGTTTGGAATCTTAGTTTGGCGACAAGGAAACGGCCGTAAAAACGTGTAAAAGTACCTATAGCTATTACAACTTGACAGTTCTACTTTGATTTCCCACACAAAGTACTTTCAGCACAGAATCTTTCAGTGCGTTTTAGTGCAAGATACCTAATAGGATACATTTACTATACTAAATAGTGACTGTAACACAGAATATATAATAGTGACTGTAGTAAGCAATTTCGTACACCGGTGACTATGTAAGTAAGTATAGTCACTGATTTTGATTTTGAGCTTGATCGCTGCGGACTAGTGCGGACACGGGACACGTATAAAAACATGTTGGAACAGAAATATAAAAAAAAAATGTTTATTTCACACGACACGATGAAATCAGGGGAAATAACGATTTTTTATTTTTATTTTCGGATATAATGCACTTTAACAGTCAGATAGAATATCGAATAAGAAATAATATTTGTAAGACACATAATTATGTACTTAAACGCAATATTTAGGGAGATATTTGAAAATTCTTGGCTAACTCCATAATAAACGCGCCTGAAACGCGACATGTGACGTCACAAACAGGGAATGATAACGTAATTTTTTAATGTAACGTTATTTTTTACTTTTTTTGGCGTTAATTTTACAATTAACGTAATGCAATAAATAACGTTAATTTAGATAACGTTATATTTAAATTAACGTTATTTCAGTAAATAACGTTAATTTTACCGTTATTTCTTACTTTTTTACCGTTAAACTTTAAAATTAACGTTATTCCAATTAATAACGTTATTTTTTAGTGATAGTTTTACCGGTATATTGTACGGATTGTACCGGTAAAGTTTAACGCTATATTTAACGCTTATTTTACCAGTAAAATATTTTTAACGTTATTTTTACCGGTAAATTTACCGATAAAATGTTTTAACGGTATTTTTAACGTTAACTTTTTTATCGTAATTTTTTTTTATACAAAAAAATTTATGCATTTGCGCTATTGCTTCTATAGGTACTAAACTAAAAGTTATCATACACAAAAATGTTAACTTACATCGAGTATAGTAAGCGTAAACTCATATAACTCGTTCGCCTACTTTCTCCTCGATTGTTCGAATGTAATGCATGTTGCATTGCATTGCAAGTGCGAATAGCGTCGATGTTAATTGTTCCCGTGCCGTGAGCCAGTTTGTTATCAAGGAATCTGATGGCTATTATAGTTTTTACTGCATTTGCAGTTAAACTCAATGACGTTATTAAATAATTCCATATTTAATTTTATTGTGGTAGAGTTTTTGCTGAGTTGTGGATACAATTTACATTGGTTTCTTATTTGACATTCAACTTATAGACGTTAGTACTATTATATATTCTGTGCTTATAGTATTTTATATTTATCTTATGAGCGCCGGCAGCAGGGTGCAGAGGGGTGCACTTGCACTCCCTGTCAGGAAAAAATAATTTTTTTTTAGTTGAATAAAAAATTTAAGGCATTTAGGTTGCTTTTGTCCAAAGGTGAGCATATTTATTTGATCTGTTTGATAAAAGTTCGCGTACAGAAAACAAACCATTTTTAAATTGAAGAATTCAATTCCACTTTTCAAAATATGTATTATTTTTTTATGTACCGACCGGCAGAAAAAAGTTATTTTACAGTATGTGTGTGAGTATATGTTCAATGTTATTACACTTTTGTTTATAAAACAGAAGTTTTTACTTTCAGCGTTGTGAAAATAAGTGATACAAGCGTAATAAACGTTTTTATTGTCTTTATTTATGTATTTTATTTTATTATTATTAAAATTCTATAATATAATGATAAAAAATTCAAGATAGCCTGCAAGTACATGCGACCCATACCACTGAGTTGTCGATACATTTACATACATATTTAGCCCTATTTCATTTGTGTACGCCGTAGGTCAAATGTCCGAACAAAATGCCCAATGACCTTTGTTCATCACCTTGTCAATAAATTCAGTACCCTCCTCTATTAAGTAAGTTGACAGCGACCTACAAATGCACTTCCTTGAAAAAAATTCTGGCAGCACCCATGATTGCTGCCTATCTGAACTTAAAATAAACCAAAACTTTCTTTAAGTTATTTCAATAGGTAAGCAAAATAATTTGTATTGTCGTAAAGACAAAATAACTAGACATAAAGTAATCAGTGATTGTTGGTTTAAACTGTATAAAATCACAGTTATTATTAGAAGATCTTAAGTATTGGCAAGGACAACTACCTTACCTTTAGTATGTAGGTAGAGACCTTGCTTTTTTCTTGAACTATGTGAGCTCTGTCTGAAAAAAGAGATACCTGTCTACAGACTACATTCATTTTGTGCTTAGGATTTTGTATGTAGGTAGGTCAACGATATGTTAAACTTGTTTTGACATATCGTTGAGGTAGGTACATAAAAAATCCTAAGCACAAAATGAACCTACTCAGGATATCCTACCTAATACAAAACGAAGTAGCGGGCAACAGCTAGTTTTAATAAGTTTTAATAATAATGTGTAACTTCAGAAATTATAATACTTAGCCACTAACTTAAATATCTACTTACACTACTTAGGTACTTGCTGACTTTTAAGAAGCGACTTGCACGGAAAAAAAGGCAATAAAATCGACACCAGTCACAACGACGACGAACTCGATGGACCACATTGAGCTGGCGTCATCACCACGTGAATATTATTATTATTCGCGCCCAAAGGGGGGCGCGAATAATAATAGCTCTACGGTGCACCTCAATAGGAACCCCTGATCTAGGCTGTACTGTAAACCACCAAGGTCACCTCGGTTGGGACGCGGTTGGCAGCCGTGTAGCAGCCACTTTAAGGTCATCTACAGGACTTGGGGCCCTATTTTTGAATCAATCGACTGGCGTCGAGCGCTCTTTTCTACTGATTTTCGTTCGACATCTCATACATTTGAGTGGATTTGTCGAACGAAAATCAGTAGAAACGAGCGCTCGACGCCAGTCGATCGATTCAAAAATAGGGCCCCTGATTACAAAGCGCATTGTGATTTAAAATAGGTAACTGTTTCAGTAGGTTACTTAACGTAGGTTTAACTGCATCTTCATGGAGTTTTAATGGTGTTTAATGCGCATTCGGGTAAATTGGCAGCAAATGAGTACACGATTGCATATTTAAAACACTAATGAATGTTAAATGTATATAGGTCAGAGATTAGCTATGACAATCCGTTTAAACATTCAGGTAATTTGGCAGCAAATGTGTTACCTACGCGATTGCATATTTAAAACTCTAACTAAGTATGAATGTTAAGTGTAGGACAAAGATTAGCGTTTTATAATGCACAAGAAAAAGTTTTCGATGTAAAGGTTCAGTGATTTTTTGCAACAAATAAATGCATTTAGGAAACCCTAGCTTTTCCTAAAGTATAGGTATGCTATGCGACGTTCATATCTAATTATCCAACCTAAACTGAGTAAAATTATTTTGTAAGTATAAAACATTATTGGAGATTAAAAACATCACATACTAAAAAATTGCTAGTTAAGTATATACGAATCTTGTTAAAATGGTAGAGCTCAATTTCTTGATCGGCGCAGATTGACTCAAATTGCTTGATATTAATGTCGTCTGAGCATGCAATTGAATATGAAACTGATATTCATAACGATATAAGTAAGTATCACAAATACCCACACATTTAAGAACGATAAATAATTACGCATTGCTTGTTAAAATTAGCAATTAAAAAAATTCCACGTTTGTGTCTCTCTAGCCTAGCCTGTAATAAGTTAGCCAAAAACACCAATAAAGTAATAACTATATATTTTTTTGCATTCACAATGCTTTGTATAGCAAGATTAAAACCGTTGCTTGCAGATTTTCAGCAAAAGCATGTTATGATAAAATTAAGATTAAATGTCGCAAGGTAGAGTCCTAAGAAAGGTTCTTAGGACTCTACCTTGCGACATTTATTGGTTTTTATCAAGAAACTAACTTAAATAACACAATAAAATACAATGTCTAAAAAGAATGACTAGGGGAGGTCAGCTCAATGCGGCCATAGGAGGCAAAGCGGCCATGCCTCATTTCTCGGCAACTTATAACGATAGTACAATGTTTTATGTTCTGATATGCAGCAAACCTACCGCCCCGCCCCGAGCAGTCATTTGGTAGTGGTCGGAACCAGCATGTGGCCGCGACAACATGCGAAAGATTTTTGTTCATTTTGTTAAGAAAATCCAGGATAAACTCAATCTGTTTTGATCAAAACTCTATAAAACTCAATGTTTTTATTTTACGTCTATTATTGCTTATCTATTTAACTTTGTTTGTGTAACATTGGTTCCGACATTAGACAAATGTTATGAGCACAGTTAATTTTTAAAACAAACCGGTGGAAAAAGGCAAAGCGGTCCGGGCAAAGTGGCCAAGTGCTTTGCCTAGCTGTTGAATATTTTAATCTAAGTAGAAGAAACGTTGGTAGATAAGTATGAGAAAATTGTTGCGTACCTATAACATAACTAAAATAATTATTAATATAATAATTAAAAATAAATTTAGGAAGTATTCGAAGATTCTAAGACTGTAATAATAAATGTCTCATTTGAAACTTAAGAACATTTTTTTTTCATTAGTAGAGTTTTATGTAATTTGTTTCTGGTCTTCTAGTTTTTTTAAGCACGATGTTTTTCAACTTTAAGTGAATTTCTTGTAATCTTTTGGAATGCCCACTTTGCCCTTACCCCCATGGCCGCTTTAGGCGCTCACTTGGGCAAAGCGGTTTTTTGCCAAGTTTTCGTAATTTACAAATTAAAAGAAACTATTAAAGTTTTCACGGAATGCGATTACACGTTATAAAAGTTTAATAAATTCCCTATCTATTGGTATAAAATACTTTTCCAAATTCTGTTTTTTAATAGCATTTTTTTAAAGTCAAAGTTAAGGTGGCCGCGCTGAGCTGACCTCCCCTACATATACAATACACCATACTTTATACAATACAGCTATCTAAACAATGGTGTTTGGAACCATGATGCCGTGGTACTCCCACGTGATAACGGGATCTGCCACAGGTAGAAGTACCTAAGTGAAGATTAGATCTTATACTACTATCTATACTATACTTATACCAACTATTCAGACCATGAGTTCCTTTCCCTCCCAAGGGGGGCGTAGAGCTATGTCTATCGCTCGAGCTATGTCTATCTAGAGCTATGTCTATAGCTATCCAAAAGGAGGCGCGACATTTGAATTTTAATAAAAAACACATCTACTGAGGCGCACAGGGTACAAGGTTGGGAAACCCTGATTTAGACGACCTCGACGGTCGAGTGGCTTGTTCACTGGATTTCATGGTGCTGCCATTGCCATCTCTGAGGTCCTGGGTGCGATCCCCGCGGCTGGGTCAATTTAGAAATCAAACTTTTCTTTATTGACTAGTCTGACTAGTGTGGTGTATGCCCTCGCTCCGACACCCGGCTAGTTCAACCGTTGAACTAGTGCAACTACCGACCGTTCTGATTTCCATAACACGCGCATGTACAAGTGCAAGATGCCATAGCTACTTTGGAATCAGACCCATGTATGGGAGGTCCAATATTGGTTGCTTTCTTGTTTGGTTGTTTGTCCACAAAGTTACAAGATCTTATACTATCTTCACGATGAGCTAGAGATTTGAAACTTTTAACATAGGTCATAACTTTCCAGTTATGACTTGCTGATGGAGCCAGAAGAAGGCTGTAGGAACTCTGTAATAAAACTATAAAAGTCTATCGAGTTTGGGCTCGTTAGAATCGTCTTGCCAAGTACTTTGACGAGAGACAAAGTCCAGGGTCTGATGATGAAGCCGGAAGAAGTCCACAGGAACTAGTATTGAAACCATGCGACTCTATTGAGTTTGGGCTT
Organism: Agriphila tristella; assembly: GCA_928269145.1. Classification (NCBI taxonomy): domain Eukaryota; kingdom Metazoa; phylum Arthropoda; class Insecta; order Lepidoptera; family Crambidae; genus Agriphila; species Agriphila tristella. The sequence continues at coordinate 38,842,479 of OV743431.1, forward strand.
TCGTCTTGATAAGTACTCTGTTGGGAAATTGTGTCGAGGGTCTGATGATGGAGCCGAAAGAAGGCCACGGGAACTCTGTAATAAAACCAGGCAACCCCATCCAGTTTGAGCTCGTTTGATTCATCTTGACGAGTACACTGTTAGGAAATATAGTGTCCAGGGTATAATGATGGAGCCGGAAGAAGGCCACAGGAGCTCTATAATGATACCACATAACCCCATCGACTTTCGGCTTGTTTGATTCGTCTTGACAAGTACTCTGTCATAAGAGATGGTGTATTTTTAGTTTTGATTTGTTGACTAAAAAGCAGAAAATAATAATTTAATGAAAAAAAATTTTTTTTTTCATAAAATTCGTTTTTAAAACAGACCAAAAAGTATCATACAAATTCTTCCACAATAGTTCATTATGAGACAAGTTAGCTTAGGTTGCTCATTGCACACGAGGCTGTGGGTTGCAGCCCGAGCCGCAGGCGAGGGCGTAACTCAACCGAGTGTGCAATAAGCAAGAGCTCACGAGTTTCATTCGACGTTTTACAACACATTTGCGAGGAAAAATTAAAAGTAATTTACCACACAGCAACAAATACGGCAAAAACAAAAAGGCGAGCAGGTTTTTTTTTTGTTTTTTTCACACGCCCAATGCAAGAATATTTTGCGAACAAAGGGGTGAGGAGCATACAGCCTACTTCAAAATTATAATTTTAAGTGATATAATGCAAATATTTTAATATTTTGTAACAAATATTGTGAATTATGAATAATTTGATAATACCAAATATTTATTTCACTTACTTATATTATATTTATTTAACGTACTTATTTAACTTTGTAGGGATAATTAAAGAATTATTAATTAAAAAATTAAAGAATTATTAATTAATTGGTTAAAGAACCAACTAGTGTTTTACATATTATTGCACGCGTTTGTTATATATGTTACGGCTAATACCCGAAGTGCGGCTAGACCTAGTTTTAGCCGGCTAAAACTAGGTGTAGCCGATAGCTGTTGGCTAAAACTAGGTGTAACCGATTTGCTTTACTCCTGTAGGTCCCGGGTTAGGTTAGAAATTTAAGGCGAGCGCGCAGCGCAGCGGAGCGTGAGCCTTAAATTTCGAGGTTATTTTTTTTAACCTAGTATTAGCCGCGAACAAATCGGCTACACCTAGTTTTAGCCAACAGCTAGCGGCTACACCTAGTTTTAGCCGGCTAAAACTAGGTTTAGCCGCACTTCGGGTATTAGCCGTAACATATATGTATAGCTCGGTTTAAGGCCCTAAAAGCGATGTATTAGGGCTCACTTTATGAGCAAGTGTGTTAAAAAAAATTATAACCCTACACCACATATAGTAGATTGTTATACAAGACGCTAAAATGACCCATTCCATACGAGGTAGTTTTATTCCCGAGCTTTAGCGAGGGAATAAATAGAAACCGAGTTACAATGGGTTTTAGCGTCGTGTGTTACACTCTACTTTTCACTACGATTGCGAGAAAATAAAATACAATATTGAATACCTAGTTTATACTTCCGCAAACGAATCCACTCGTTTTTCTATCCTCCACTTCATAAACTTTTTATACAGTATTTAAATAAATGATTTGTGCTTGACGGCAAAAGATTAAAATTATTTCTTTCCTATTACTTACAGTCACACAATTCAATCAGTTTGGTATTAGAGAAAAATTCTAAAGATTTCGCGCCTTTTTTAATTTTTACTTTAGCAGCTAAGAAACACAATGCACGCATTCTACGATCAAACTTAAAGTCACAGAGTATAAATAAGTCTATGATTTCACCGAAGAGATCGCTGCTTTTAGTTCCATTTTCAAAAAAAAAAATAGAAACAGTATTGTCGAGCGAGTCTTTATTCGTGATTATGAATAAAGACTTTTTCGTTTTAGTAGGCTCGTTGGTAATAGACAAATATTAAAAAAGAAAAAACTTTATCCCCTAGGGGTAATTTTGCTATTTTATCCTGACTCTTGTACCTTACAATGACGTACTTTTAAAGCAAGAGGAGTGAAAATATAATTATAGTACAAGTACAGAAGTTTTAAACCTAAAAAGGTGGGGCGCATTTCTGTAAGATTTAGTTATTTATCATCAATTGTCTTTTTATTTGTATTCGCCCCACGTTTATATTAGGTTTGAAACTTTGGTATAGGTAGTTATTATTTATTCAATAGGGTTATAAATCTTTACGGGAGAAAAACATATATATTTTATTATACACCGTTATTTTATAGGCGTTTTAATGAGGATCAGTACTAGGTCGACAAATCAACTCAAAACTAACATAAAAGTGTTCCACTAAGCTTTTTCATCAATATAGTCTTTAAATCGTCGAAATCGGTCCATCCGTTGCGATTTTATAACACATTTTATCCAGCCAACATTTATCGACGGGCAGCCCAGGGCGGCTATTGCGTGTGACGTCACACGGCCCGAGTTGCTCGACGTTGATATGGCCCGCGCTGCATTATGGGGGCTAGCGTCCTCAATTATTAAGATAGAGAAATGAAAAAAATAGCATCAAAAGATTTGTTACTAAACAGCCTATAATACTGTAAAAAAAATTGTTGTTAAATGTTTATATACAGGGTGGATTTTTAAGACGCTACATTAAGGGCAGGTACGTTAACCGTTATAGTTACAGGAAAATGTTCCTGGGAGACCTTCCATAACTTTTTAAGATATTAACTGCATTCACAGATTTTGGAAAAAGTTACCGTTAGCAAAAAAAAATGCAAAAATACCATAAAATAAAATTTATGCCAATCAATCCAATTTTGTGTGGGGATCAAAAGTAGTGATGAAAAAGACTCAAGTCTTTTAAGTCTTAATAAAAAGACTCGCCTCCGTTTTACGCGACTCAAGTCTAAAGTGAAGACTCGACGTTCGAGTCTTTTTAATAAGACTCAGTTGTATGTTAAAAGACTCAAATGACTCGAGCTGTTTTTAAAAAGGCTCACAACTGAGTCGTGTATCCAAATACTTAAAGATCAACCTTTAAGCTTCCTAAAAAAGTCTAGAAAAAAAAATATGGACGATTCAAAAGCGCTTAATTAACAAGTTTATTTTAATAAAACGATTTTGGCAAGAAAATAACAACGCAATTTTTAAAATACTAAAAATCCAAGATGGCGGCCAACTTTTTTGTTTGTGGGCCGATTTTGATGAAACTCGGTTTTTTTGCGTTATTTTTTTCTTGTCAAAATAGTTCCAAAAACCGAGTTTCATCGAAATCGGCCCACAAACAAAAAAGTTGACCGCCATCTTGGAAATTTTAGTATTTAAAAAAAATTGAGTCCTTGGCCCTCGGTATCGGATTTTTTTTGGGTTTTATAAAGTATTTTATTTTATATTTTTTTATTTTAATTCTTTATTTGGTTTCAACTTTTTCCTAATAAAAACTTCTATTTTGTTTATTTTTAATTTCAATCAGATCAATGTGCTGAATTTTCTGATATGTATCAGTCAGTCAATATGTTGGTTGGTAAACGCCTCTCATGACTTACGACTCCCGAAACCACAAGGCTCGAGTCTTTTAAGTCCTTTAAACCTTTTAAGAAACGACTCAGCTTTCAAGGCCTGAGGTAAAAGAGCTCGACTCAAATTAGTCTTGAGCTTCGAGTCTTTGACTCAAGACTTAGGGTTTAAAAGACTCGTCGAGTCGTGAGGCGTTCAAATGAGACGAGTCTTTGCAAAAGGACTTAAAAGACTCGAGTCTTTTTCATCACTAGTCAAAAGACTCGATGGGACCATTTAAGGTATGAGTACTAGAAACGACAGAAATCGCCAAAACTTTTCCCATAGATGTTGTACGGAAAGACAAAAAAACTCGATTTTGTTTATTGCCAAACGATCTTATTTCTTACCGTGATCAAAATACTCTTTAAGGCCAACTGAAATTTGAGTACAGAAACTACTTTTTTATCTAATGTTGTAAAAGATTGTGCCTGCGTGTGAAGACGATGTTGTGTGTGACTTACGTAGTTTCTGTACGACGACGCCTCGTGAAAAAATTTTTTTACAGGCACCGCCCACTCACCCCTCGTATCCCATAATGACATTCTGCCTTCAATCGTAAAGTTTGATTTTCGCGCCAAATGCCTGTGAGGTTTCATCGAAAGTTTAAAGAAGAAGAATAGAGAAACGATGGAGTCGCAATACATTGTATTTAGAACATTTTCTTTGATAATTTAGGTATCTTCAAATTGAATGAAAAATGAAAATGAATACAAATACCTAACAATAGTTTATTAATTGTAAAAAAATACTATTATTATTAATAAAGTTGTACCATTCGGCGTTTTTCAATACATTTGCGAAAAACAGATTTGTAACTTTTGCGACAGAGGTCCATTTGGGGCCATCCATAAATTACGTCACACGTTAAGGGGGTCGACGACGTGTGGAGGGGTCCTAAATTCGTCAGTTCCAATAGTCGTCGAAACTTGTAAAAGTTAAAAGTTGTACCACGGGTCGGGAAAGAAATTTTATTTCACAATATTTATTAGTTTATTGTTTTGTTACGCAATGGCGACTCTTGGAAGGTTTGTTCTGTTGATAATTTTCATCTCCTAAAAATAGGTTGGATAAGTATTAGAGACTCTTTGTCTTTGAAATATGAGAGAAATTAAAACTGTCATTGTCAGTATACTGTCATTTTACGTGTTTTGGCTGGTAAATTTTTGGAGCGCTCAAGCACAGGTCTGACCTCAAGGAAGGCTCGCGGCCGTCTGAAATTTCGGTGCAAAGAGGTAAAGTAATATAGCTTCCCAGCGCAAAGAAAGGGACAACAATAGCGCACGCATTCCGAAATAAAATAACGTAAGCGACATTATGAAAATAGTTGATTTATTAAAAAACTAAATTATTTTTGAAAAAATTGGTTTTATCAAAAGTTGGAACTATTTATTACTTATCTTATTAACATAATTTCAGTTCAAACTATGAGTCCGTTTGCTTACAGTACTGCAAAAATGATATGAGAGGCATCAACTTTGGATTTTTTTTCTATCGAGAAAATTGTTTCCATTCATGTTTTGAGCTTGATCAAAAAATTTTGTTATTAGTCTATTTTAACATATTCCAAAATTAGAACAATAGTAGTAGGATCAATAGGACTAAATCTAAATTGAAAACCATGAAAATCCACGAGGTATCCTCTTAAGGGCCCTATCACATTTTTTCGACGAAATTTCGATTTTGACGGATTTTAGCGATACAACCTAGAGAAACCTTTGGGTCTACTAAATACATTTATATGTGTCCGCGACAAAAAGTAATATGATGATTCACTGGAAAGTTAAAGGGTTAGAAAGGAAAATTAAAGTTGGTGAACGATTTCTTAGAGTCAACTTTGAACATACACAGAAAGACAAACAAGTACAAACAACAAACAAAAGTATGAAATTTGATTTTATTATGAAATAAAGATTATTATGATATAATTTTTACATAATAATAATAAAGTATCTAGGAGAAATCCACAGTTTATTCTGAGTTTTTTTAGTAGTTTTATGGTTTTTGATTGGGATTTCTTTTCACATATTCCATACATAATTTTAAAATTCCGAGGCCGCTATGAACTATTCGACTATGTAAGAGATAACATTAATTTTTTTTAATTTCAATTGTTTAGCACAGTTGTTCAATCCATGAGCTCAAAAAAGTGCCTTCGCGCATTTTATGAAAATCTTTCTCTGCAATTTCGGGTTTAATAATAAAGTTAAGCAAATTTTCAAAAAATCGAGGCCGCTATGAACTATTCCAATAGCTATTCTGCACCATTCAATAAGTCAAAAGTGTTAATGTATTTTTGTTTCTGAGTTCGATAACGCCAAAATTGGCCATTTTACGCGAAAATCACAGTCAAAATGTAATATGCCTCTGAAAGAGTATTTTGATCACGGTAAGAAATAAGATCGTTTGGCAATAAAAAAAATTGGAGTAAATTTTTCGTTTTTCCGTACAAAATGTATGGGAAAAGTTTTTGGCGATTTTTGTCGTTTCTCGTACTCATACCTTAAATGTTCCCGTAGATTATTTTGAACCCCACATGAAATAGGATCGATTGGCATAAAAATATTTTTGGTATTTTAGCATTTTCCAAAATCTATGAATGCAGTTCGGAGTATCATAAAATGTACCGTCTCAAAAATCCACCCTGTATATAAACATTTAACAACATTTTTTTACATTATTATAGGCCTTTTAGTAACAAATCTTTTGATGCTATTTTCATTTCCCTATCTTAATAATTGAGGATGTTAGCCCCCATAATGCGTATAATAAATGCGGAGGCCATATAAACTTAGAGCGACTCGAACCGTGTGACGTCACAGCCGTCGGGCCAGACCGCGACTCCCGATCAGCGAACTGCGCTAGTAATATGATCATATCTTCTTTTTATCTTTCTGTTGTAGAACAAAAATTTTTGCACTGCATGTTATAGAATTCTTAGCTCTATAAATCTGCATCCTCAACTAAAATCGTTACGGATCCTCATTAACTTAAGGGAGTGTTCTGCCAATGAAACTAAACATTATAGCCTAAGAAACATGGATCGAATCAAAGGTGTATTTTTTTAACTTTCCCATACTTGTTTTATTTCAATGTTTTAAGTTAAAACATTTTAACTGTTTAGTTAATATGGAAAGCCGATTTTTTTGTCGTTTTTCGACCTTTGCGAAAAATTTTCATTTCCATTTGTAAAACACTCCCTTAAGTTAAGGGCAGGTATTACCAGAGACTCTGTCTTTTTCATTACGCATAAATATTTATTTTATACTGTTTTTAGTATTTGTTGTTATAGCGGCAACAGAAATACATCATCTGTGAAAATTTCACCTGTCTAGCTATCACGGTTCATGAGATACAGCCTGGTGACAGACAGACAGACGGACAGCAGAGTCTTAGTAATAGGGTTCCATTTTTACCCTTTGGGTACGAAACCCTAAAAATTGGCACAAAAATGAGGTCAATAATCTTGTTATTGTAGGGCCAGCCCTACTAATATGCCCAGGCATAGTATTGAAAATATGTTTAAAAAAGTGGCAACTTTGTTTTTTTTTTCTTTCTAGTGAAGTTAGTTCATCAGATCTTGTATGTGACTGCGACTTTGACTAGACTACATCCTTAACTTATACTTTTTTTTCAGAATAAAATACACTAATTTCTATGTCTCAGATGGTTTCAAAAACTCAAAAGCTATGGAATACCTAGCCTTAATTAAAAGGCCTAGAAAATAACGGTGTATAAGGCGCTCATGAAATTCACACTGATTGCAAAACTCGTCACATTGCATGCAGCACCGGCTGCAGTGAAATGTGTACAATTTTTTCACAAGCTTATTATAGTAGTGGTAAGTAACAATATCCTTGTTCTTTAGAAAATTTAATAATAAAGTTATGGACGATGCAAAAAAAATCGGCAAATTCGTAAGTATTAAGTACTTATTTTTTTGCCGAGGAGGCAATATATATGTATATTTATATAGTATATATAAATAATATAAACTATTTCCCAACAAAGTTCTCGTCAAGACGATTCAAATGAGCTCAAACTCAATGGGGTTGCACGGTTTCAATATTGAGTTCCTGTGGCATGGCCTTCCGGCTTCATCATCATACCCTGGACTTCGTCTCCCATCAGAGTACTAGTCAAGACAATTCTAACGAGCCCAAACTCGGGTAGTATGATCTCATCATAGAGTTCCTGTGGCCTTCTTCCGGCTCTATCATCAGATCAGCTCAATGACACCATAATATTGCATTGCCTTTCAGTTCAGAACTAAGCTCAAAGTTTCAAGTCTCTAACTCATCGGAAAGCTAGTATAAAATCGTTTGGAAACTTTGTGGAGAAACGAGAAAGCCACCCAATAAAAACGTGTTAAAAATGAAGTAACAAAGGAATCGAAATTTAGGTATAGGATACTTTCCGTTGACATAGAACTATGAAATTTGGTAAATAATTATCGTTTAATAGGTACTACAAGTAGGTCTCTACTAGTAAGTAGGTACTCTTTAAAATCTGAAAATCATGCATTTGTATTTAAATCATATAAAAATATAGTCTTTATTTAAAGGACGTAATCAATCATTCTAGTTTGAAGGGAAAAATCTACTAATACTAATACTAAATACTTAGGTACTTAAAATTGATTTTCTGAAACTAAACTAAAAATGCTTTAACTTAAACATTTACGTAAACCAGAAACAAAGAAAATAGTTAAAAGAGTTTTGTTTGCTGTGATTCGACAATAACTGTTCTACCTACCTTACACCTTGTTTGTTTACGGCGGCAAAGACTTTAATTATAGGTTTTTGATGTTTTTTTTTCTGTGAAGTAGACAATGAATCTATTTTGTTCAGGCACTACATAAAATCATTGTTGAAATAACCTGTCGTTTGTTCTTTATTGAACCTGCTTTATTGTTTTAGGTAAAGCTAGGGTTTCCTAGGATGACGGTGCCGTCATATTACGGCCGTCATTAAGCGGCGTAGAACGAAATCTATGTAAACAATTATATGGCGCGGTTTCTGACGTTACGGTGTCGCCATATTGTTTACATATATAGACAACATTCATCGCCGCTATATTACGGCCGTAATATGACGGCACCGTCATCTTTGGAAACCCTAGCTTTAGTGACAATTGACTATTTATGATGCTCATGAGTCTTTGTGTAACAGTGAAGCTTATATGAATTGACGTAAGAGCGATTTTGGCCAAGTTTCTGACGATTGACGTCACGGGAATAGAAGGGCTATTCGTGTAGCCAGCTATTAATAAAACCGAACTTTAACGTTTCGATTCATAGGTAGGGTATCTACTTAGCCTAGTTAGAAAACGGAATTGGATATTTCTGAATCTTGTAACGCGAGATAAGATAAATATTTAGGTGATAAAGATAAATGAAGTCTTTCCGTTACGGTTTCAGTTTCTTCGATTTTGGAATGCGTTGTTTGTTTATTTACAGTGAATGTCGCATGTAAACTTGGTTCTTATACAATGTGCAACGGAATTAATGGCTCAATCATAATATGGTAGAACGTGACCATCAAGCTGAACAACTTTTACCATTTCTGAAATCGCAAAAAAACCACCTGTTATATACAAAAGTTAATAACGAAAATATGAAAATACTAGCTGCTGCCCGCAACTTCGTACGCGTGGCAGTAGCACTTGTTTACCTATGGTTTTTTGTGGCACTTCGTTCGCATGGTAATCGGTTACCGCTGTCAAAAGCAGCCTATGTTCCCAAACAAAATTGCATCCCATTTCACCCCTTTCCCCGTCCCGTCCCCGTCCCCGTCCCCGTCCCCGTCCCCGTCCCCGTCGCCGTCGCCGTCGCCGTCGCCGTCCCCGTCCCCGTCCCCGTCCCCGTCCCCGTCCCCGTCCCCGTCCCCGTCCCCGTCCCCGTCCCCGTCCCCGTCCCCGTCCCCGTCCCCGTCCCCGTCCCCGTCCCCGTCCCCGTCCCCGTCCCCGTCCCCGTCCCCGTCCCCGTCCCCGTCCCCGTCCCCGTCCCCGTCCCCGTCCCCGTCCCCGTCCCCGTCCCCGTCCCCGTCCCCGTCCCCGTCCCCGTCCCCGTCCCCGTCGCCTGGGGCTAAGTCCACTGTGTCGGACTTCAAAATAAATGTCATTTTCGAAATCACCATCCCATAAAACCTCAAGAACGACACCCACATCGATTTTCATTTTTAATTACCTCATTTACCCCTTATTTATTTTTAGACGTGCTCCAACGAATTCTGAAGTTGTAATGTCTGTTTTATATTATTTTTCCATACAAAATTTGACCCCATTTTCACCCCCTTAGGGGTTAAATCATGTCAACGGTGTTGAACTTCAAATTAATTTTATTTATAAATTCAGATGTTTTAGTTAAAGATAGTACTTAGGTTACCTTTCAATGAAATATTAATGTCTATAAGAAAAGAATAATAAAATATTTTGTTAAATTCATTAAATTCATTTTCAATGTACCAGAAGGTCGTGAAAGGCACGAGATCTGTGAATTTTTAAAAGTTAGGGCTTCTGGAGTTAGGCCGCATAGAGTTAGAGCTTGGCTCTAAGTTGTACAATTTGATGGTCCCTATCTGCTATATTCTGGTTTAGCCATTAATTCTGTTACTTACATGTTGTTTATCAATCTTTGTCACAGCATTGGTCACACACATAACACTTAAATTAAATTAAACAGCAGAAGTTCGAGAGTTTCTGTATAAACTCTAAAGAATACAATAAGTACATGCGGTTGGTCAATTCATCAAATTTCTTCCTTAGCGAATTTTTTCAAGTAACTGCTTGGTAGGTACCTAACTAGGTAGGTAATAGGTTTACTGAAAATATTGTGCGATCGTTGACATAAAAATAAAGTATACTCCCTCAAACAGACTATCTTAAACAATGTACACGCCCGTTATTTCACATGTTTATTTCTGTTATTAGAAACTATTATAACTAAAGTAACAGGGTGTAAACTAAATAATAACAATTTTACGATTCGTTCTGACATCCTAGTTATGTTCACGTTATGTTTCGTTCATCTTTTGCTGTTACAACAATATTTTCAAAACAAATAAATGTGAAAATGTAAATAACAGCAGTTATGCAATGGCAGTTGTATTGTATCTCGCAAAATGTTGGTTAACGACTCGCAATTAAAACATTGGAGATGTGGTTTTAAGCGGTTTAACAATTTTATTAATGAGTCATAAACGGAAAGATAAAATTAACTGAAACCGGTTTTGTACAGCACGTAATTATATGAAACTTGCACCATTTAATAAAATTATGGATATTATTTTGTCGTATTAAACCATGAAGAGGTTTTATGTAAGTATGGACAGCAAATAGATAACGCACACACGCCTAGGTTTACCTCAACTATCTAAATTCTAAATAAAAGGAAGATAAGTGTGACAAAAACGAAATAATCTTATCTACGTATAAATAAATACTGAAATGCTCAAACTATTTATGACTCTTTTATGCGGTCAGGTTAAAACTGCTATAAGTAAACTTATAGGTACCGTAAACTGGGGTGATTAGCAACTTGCGTGGTGAATAACGACATGGACTTGGACATTTTAGATAGAAAAAATAATAAAAATTCAAAATGAACCGTTTAGGCTTCTTCAAAGATTTTTTTTATATAAAATAAATAAGGTCATTTTGATTTTATCCCCTTCATACCTGAATTACGAGATTGTGTTAAAAATATAACTGTTAATTAACTACACATTGGGGGTCCGATTTAAGTATTTTTGTTAAAAAATTGTTTTACGTATACTTTTTAAGATATTATATATGATATTATGTCCATATTGTCCTTAGAGCAAGACGGGCTTCTGTACCTTCGGGACGTCCATTGAAATGGACACAAGGATTGAAATGTTGCTTTAATTTACTTTTTTATTAGTTATTGTGTCCTGAAATGGACATGAGGATTAAACTGATGCTTTAATTTTATAAATAAATACAATTTTTTTTTATCCATGGCTGTAGTCAATGTAATATTTTTAAGTATTTTTTTTTATTTGATGAAGAATTGTTTATCAATTCTCAGTGTCTAAAGAGCACCGCGAAATATTTACATAACTTGAAGGATAACACTGGGTCATATAATAAAATAATTTAAGTGAATGTCCATTGAGATGGACAGGGGTTTGAAGGGGTATTTTTTTTCTGTGGATAATGTCGCTGTTATTATTCGCCACGTAAGTTGCTAATCACCCCAGTTTACCAGTATAATATTTATTAGTAAAAATTCACATTACATTTTGCATGAATCGGTATTTTGGATCTTGGTTAAATTGGACGTTGAACCAACAGTGAAAAAATATATATCATTTGAAAGATAATAATCTATACTCTATTTCTTTGTATGGCAACAAGTAGCTAGGACGCCGGAGAAAAAAGATAGGAGCGTACAAACATGTAAAAAGCAAGTAAGATAAATCAATATATATATGTGAAAATATGTGAATAGTAACAGCGAGCTGGTAGGAGTTACCAGAGAAACTCAATGGCGCAGTAGTTTAGCGCCTGATCCGCCGATTGCGGAGGTTAAGCAACTTTAGCAAGGGTTGGTCATGGGATGGGTGACCAAAAATCTATTATCTCGAGCTTTGTACTTCGGAAGGTACGTTAAACCATTGTTCCCGGCTGAATTTGCAGTCTGAATGTGAAATGTTTTATTATGTGCTTATAAGGTATACCTTATTATTTAAATAAAAACGTTAAAAAATCGGTTAAAAATAGGTAATTACTTATTTTAAACATATGTATGCACTAGTTTTTGAAGCCAAAAGTAAACTGAATTAATAAAAATAAATGTTTTATTTTATCTACATTTAGCGCGCAGTAGTATCTCCATAACCCAATGGTAAATCAAAATAAAATTTATATCCACATGATCTAGGCATGGTATCATAAACATAAAATATATTTTCATTTCTGTTGGATTTACGTCCATTTTCCTTAGTAGAGTGCCCATGATTCATAATGTTCATGTTTTACTGCCTTACCTACTTCTTACCTTCTTACCTAGTCATTATCGCTGTTTTCATGGTTTTTCTTGCAATCACGCAATACGATCGGAGGAATTCGCAAAAAAAAAGGTTTTCTAAAAATTTAAGTCTTATATTAAAGCAAAAAGAAACATTTTCACAAAAGAGAAATAAAACAATCATTTTATTTTAGTTGGATGAAATACTTTTCTGTAAGTAGGTAATGCAAGTAAACATTTCAAAACAAGTAGTATTAATTTTCTCTACATTATTTGATACGGTTACCAACCAACTGAATCAATAACTAGTACCAACTGTTAACTAACCTTTAAAAAATACGATAAACTTCCTCGCCTTTTTGCGAGCTCGGTGCATAAGAAATATTTGATTGGAATAGGAACTGAATATAAAGTTTATCGTTCAAGGCAGTAGAAAGGCAACGGCAACGTGTGCTAAACTCGGCTATGTGCGGATCTGCCGCCAAAAGTGGCGACCATAGAGTGACGGCCTCAGTCGTCCAATCAGAGCGGTTCGCGCCCTACGTTCGCTCGCTCGTCATTATCAATCCGCGATAATGTTTCCGAAGCGGTCGGAATCAAACAATAACAAAATTACTTAAAACAAACCATATTGGCAAACCGTTCATAGTATAACCGACCTTCGGCGCGCACACATTCTGTGTGCAAACAAAAGGAAAATAGAGTAAATAAAAAAGTAAAACGTCGGGCCGGTTTGGTGCCTTTGCTTGCTTCGTGTTCGAAAAAAGCGTGTGCGGAACAAAATAAATAATTTTCAGTTACCAGTTGATAAAATGTGAATGTTTTTGAAATCTTTACAATATTTTAGCATGCGAACTTATGTGCAGGCCTTTATGTACAAAATAGACCGTGAAAGTTGAAAGTGATAGTGTCCTAGAAAGTGATTGTAAGCAAAAAGAGAAACAACTTCTAGCAGAACTTAAACATAACTTAACGGATTTTGAGTAAGTTTTGTAAGAATTTTAACTTAGATGGTATCTTTCTAATAAATATTTATCAATATATATTCGTGATATCTTTGTCCAAAATGTTTTTCATACGAAAACAATCTCTTACAAACAACAGTTTGTCTATATGTCTTAGGTCTAAATAAGTATGATAACAACTGATTAAAGAAAACATTGCACTCAGTTTTTGGGCAGTCACGTAAAAACAATAATGTATAATCCCCGTCAATTGGTAATGCGCTGGAACCTTGTCAAATTAACATACACATCAACGTCATCCGCAACTAAAAATGACAAAAAACAGTAAAATTATAATTGGTAATATAATATATTAATTATTGAATTCTTATTTTCAATAAGAAAGGGTCTAGGTATATGAAAAAAATACAATTGTTTTTCGTTTTTGAGGTTAAAATCATGGCCGCCAGGCGCATTACCAATTGACGCGGATAGTAGGTACTAGAGTCTGTCTAAAAACTATGTTTACATCATAGACTTATTTTTACATGGGTAATTTCAAAGGTAATTTTATTACCCACCTTAAATCCCCAACCACCCCACCAATACCAATCTAAATAAATAAATATGTTTACAATTAGAATTTTGACAGCACCAACATGGTTACCAGTAAGTATAAGTTTTTATAAATAATTTAATAATTTCTCATGTAAACAGACTTTTTAAACAGACTACAACAATAATTATTGTAACAATAGTACGGTGGTATAATTTCCATCTCTTAGTAACTATGTACGTATATTTTATTGATAAGTATATATATGTTAGACTTTAAAACTATTTTCAACTAGGTATAATTTATTCAGTGCTATTGTGCCAAAATAAATAAAAAACAAATTTAATCTAAATCATAGAAATTGTTATGAAAATTATAAATTTGCAAGACTTTACTTAAACAATAAAATTGCAACTTCATAGTTAGGCGATTAAATTTTTCAATTATATTCAACTCAATTTTTTAGAACTAGTTTTTTTAGATTACTAATCTTAATATATAAAATCGTAAACTGAATGAATGACTGACTGACTGACTGACTGACTGACTGACTGACTGATCTATCAACGCACAGCCCAAACCGCTGGACCTAGAGACTTGAAATTTTGCACACAGATACTTTATACAGTGTAGGCATCCACTAAGGAAGGATTTTTGAAAATTCCATCCCTAAGGGGATGAAATAAGGGATGAAAGTTTGTATGAAAGTCCCTCAGTTTTGAAGCTAGAATCTTCAAATTTTGTGTTTAGGCTGACGATTGAAAATTAATAAATACGGGTCTCAGCGTTTTTCAAAATTCTACCCCCGAAGGGGTCAAAAGGGGGATGAAGTTGTGTATTAAAGAAAATCCTTCATTTTCGAAGTAAAAATCGCTAAATTTATAATTTAGGCTTATGGATAGAAATCTAAAAAACGTTTATTGTTTTTGTCAGGATTTCAACTCCAAAGGGGATGCAATGGGGGTGAAAAGGGTTAAAAAAAACCTAAAAATAGATATGGATGTCGTTATCGGGGTTTTGTGGGATTGCAAAAATGACATTTATTTTGAAGTCCAACCACGGTGGACATGATTTAACCCCTAAAGGGGTGAAAATGGGGTCCAAATTTTGTATGGAAAAATAATATAAAATAGACATTACAACTTTAAACTTCGTAGGAGTACATCTAAAAATAAATAGGCAAATATATATTTTGTTATTTTGAAAATCAACCCTTTAGGGGTATATGGGGTGAGTAAACATAAAAATCGATATATGTCGTTATTGGGGTTTTCTGGGATGACGATTGCAAAAATGACATTTATTTTGAAGTCCAACACGGTGGACATGATTTAACCCCTAAAGGGGTGAAAATGGGGTCCAAATTTTGTATGGAAAAATAATATAAAATAGACATTACAACTTTAAACTTCGTAGGAGCACATTTAAAAATAAATAGGCAAATATATATTTTGTTATTTTGAAAATCAACCCCTCAGAGGGTAAGTGGGGTGAGTAACATAAAAATCGATATGGATGTCGTTCTTGAGGTTTTATGGGATGGTGATTGCGAAAATGAGATTTATTTTGAAGTCCAACGCGGTGGACATGACACATATGGACCTGGACCTGGACATGCACATCCAGGGAACGTGAACGGGAACCAGAACGGGAACGGGAACGGGCACGGGAACGGGAACGGGAACGGGAACGGGAACGGGAACGGGAACGGGAATAGATGTCGTTATTGGGGTTTTCTGGGATGACGATTGCAAAAATGACATTTATTTTGAAGTCCAACACGGTGGACATGATTTAACCCCTAAAGGGGTGAAAATGGGGTCCAAATTTTGTATGGAAAAATAATATAAAATAGACATTACAACTTTAAACTTCGTAGGAGCACATTTAAAAATAAATAGGCAAATATATATTTTGTTATTTTGAAAATCAACCCCTCAGAGGGTAAGTGGGGTGAGTAACATAAAAATCGATATGGATGTCGTTCTTGAGGTTTTATGGGATGGTGATTGCGAAAATGAGATTTATTTTGAAGTCCAACGCGGTGGACATGACACATATGGACCTGGACCTGGACATGCACATCCAGGGAACGGGAACGGGAACCGGAACGGGAACGGGCACGGGAACGGGAACGGGAACGGGAACGGGAACGGAAACGGGAACGGGAACGGGAACGGGAACGGGAACGGGAACGGGAACGGGAACGGGAACGGGAACGGGAACGGGAACGGGAACGGGAACGGGAACGGGAACGGGAACGGGAACGGGAACGGGAACGGGAACGGGAACGGGAACGGGAACGGGAACGGGAACGGGAACGGGAACGGGAACGGGAACGGGAACGGGAACGGGAACGGGAACGGGAACGGGAACGGGAACGGGAACGGGAACGGGAACGGGAACGGGAACGGGAACGGGAACGGGAACGGGAACGGGAACGGGAACGGGAACGGGAACGGGAACGGGAACGGGAACGGGAACGGGAACGGGAACGGGAACGGGAACGGGAACGGGAACGGGAACGGGAACGGGAACGGGAACGGGAACGGGAACGGGAACGGGAACGGGAACGGGAACGGGAACGGGAACGGGAACGGGAACGGGAACGGGAACGGGAACGGGAACGGGAACGGGAACGGGAACGGGAACGGGAACGGGAACGGGAACGGGAACGGGAACGGGAACGGGAACGGGAACGGGAACGGGAACGGAACGGAACGGAACGGAACGGGACAGACCGGACCGAACCGGAACGGAACGGAACGGAACGGAACGGAACGGAACGGAGCGGAGCGGAACGGTACGGGAACGAGACGGTAACGGGAACTAGAACGGGACGGGTACGGGAACGGGAACGGAAGGGGTACGGGACGAGTACGGGACGGGATCGGACGGGAACGGAACGAAACGGGAATGAAACAGGAACGTAACGGGAACGGAACGGGAACGAAACTGGAATGAAACGGGAACGGAACGGGAATAGAACAGGATGGGAACGGGAACGGGAACAAGAACCGGACGGGAACGGAACGGGAACAAGAATGGAAACGTAAGGCGTACGGGACGGTTAGGGGACGGGAACGCAGCGGGAACGGAACGGGAATGGGAACGGGAACGAAACGTGAACGGAACGGGAACCAAACGTGAACGGAACGGGAACGGAACGGGAATATAATGGGACGGGAACGGGAACGAAAAAAGGATGGGAACGGGACAGGAACGGGATGGGAACGGGAACGAAAACGGAAGGGTACGGGACGGTTACGGGACGTTTACGGGACGGGAACGCAAACGGGACGGGAACGGAACGGGAACGGGGAACGGGAGCGGGAGCGGGAACGGTAACTGGAAGCCTTGTGCGAGGCCCGCCACACGCGGCAAATGTCTTGCCTCGCGAGGCAGCGCGCTTGATGGGGACTCGCCTAATCGCGTAAAAATGGCTGGCCGGATCCTGGTTGAAGGTTCCTTAAAAGGATTTCGTCTAATATCCACGCGGACGAAGTCGCGGGCAGAAGCTAGTATTTAATATATACCTACGATTTTTGTGCCGACAGTCACTGGAATACGTAATTTGCTTATGATTTACATAAATTTTGCTCAGAAACGATGTATAATAGAGATATTTCAAAAATTCCCCTAAAAAGGACAATGTTTTCAGAATAAAAAAGTATCGAGCCAAACTCAATAATTTCTGAAATCCTGCCGTGTTCTCGGTACACTTCCACTAAATGAAGGTCCATAAAAGCATATATCTGAATTTGACATTCATTGAGATTGTGCAGACGTAACTATTTGAGTTCAAATATTGCCAAATTTTGGGAGCCTCCTCTTAATTGTTGAGGAGTCCTCCTGGTTCTTCACTATCAGCTTCACTTCATCATATGCAATTGCATTATGTTATGACGAACATAAAAAGCCTAGCAACCATATTAAAGTAATCGTATCGCACCAGTGAAATACTTAGTACCTATTGAATGCCTTAGTTCCGATGATCATCTATGATCTTCATCATCAGTTCCACTTCACCAAAATGGTAGGTACTATTCGAAAGCAAATGCACGAGTTACTTAAGAAAATACCAAAATCGCTGTAGGTGTGCCAATAATATTTGAAGAGTTCCCTTGATTTCTCCACGATCCCATCATCAAAGCGTGATCTTATGACAATGGGACCAGCTGTAACTATGAGGGAAAGGGAGAGGGAGAGGGA
This sequence comes from Agriphila tristella, assembly GCA_928269145.1. Classification (NCBI taxonomy): domain Eukaryota; kingdom Metazoa; phylum Arthropoda; class Insecta; order Lepidoptera; family Crambidae; genus Agriphila; species Agriphila tristella. The sequence continues at coordinate 38,860,715 of OV743431.1, forward strand.
GAGGGAGAGGGAGAGGGAGAGGGAGAGGGAGAGGGAGAGGGAGAGGGAGAGGAGAGGGAGAGGGAGAGGGAGAGGGAGAGGGAGAGGGAGAGGGAGAGGGAGAGGGAGAGGGAGAGGGAGAGGGAGAGGGAGAGGGAGAGGGAGAGGGAGAGGGAGAGGGAGAGGGAGAGGGAGAGGGAGAGGGAGAGGGAGAGGGAGAGGGAGAGGGAGAGGGAGAGGGAGAGGGAGAGGGAGAGGGAGAGGGAGAGGGAGAGGGAGAGGGAGAGGGAGAGGGAGAGGGAGAGGGAGAGGGAGAGGGAGAGGGAGAGGGAGAGGGAGAGGGAGAGGGAGAGGGAGAGGGAGAGGGAGAGGGAGAGGGAGAGGGAGAGGGAGAGGGAGAGGGAGAGGGAGAGGGAGAGGGAGAGGGAGAGGGAGAGGGAGAGGGAGAGGGAGAGGGAGAGGGAGAGGGAGAGGGAGAGGGAGAGGGAGAGGGAGAGGGAGAGGGAGAGGGAGAGGGAGAGGGAGAGGGAGAGGGAGAGGGAGAGGGAGAGGGAGAGGGAGAGGGAGAGGGAGAGGGAGAGGGAGAGGGAGAGGGAACGCGGCAAACGTCTTGCCTCGCAAGGCAACGTGCTTGGTGGGGACCCGCCTAATCGCGTAAATACGGCTGGTCGGACCATGGTTGAAGGTTCCCTAAGGAAATCCTTAGGGAACCTTCGGAACCTTCTTAGAGAAAATTCTCTAATATGCACGCGGACGAAGTCGCGGGCGGAAGCTAGTAACAGATATTATTAAAGCTAAAATAAAAGGAATTGCTAAAATCTAAAATTAAAAGTAGATTTTGTAGCATAAGGAAAATAGTGATCTGGGATTATCTGAAAGTTATAAAGAAAACGTACGTAAACGTAACAAAATCGTAACGTATCTTTGCAATCGAATTGAAGATAAGATAAAAAAACCGGCCAAGTGCGAGTCGGACTCGCGCACGAAGGGTTCCGTACCAAAAAAACAACAAAAATCACGTTTGTTGTATGGGAGCCCCCCTTAAATATTTATTTTATTCTGTTTTTAGCATATTTTGTTATAGCAGCAATAAAAATACACGATCTGTGAAAATTTCAACTGTCTATCTGTAGTCGTTATCAATATGGAGCAAAACACGGCAAAAAAATAAAGTTTGTTGTATGGGAGCCCCCCTTAAATATTTATTTTATTCTATTTTCAGTATTTGTTGTTATAGCGGCAACAGAAATACATCATCTGTGAAAATTTCAACTGTCTAGCTATCACGGTTCATGAGATACAGCCTGGTGACAGACAGACAGACAGACGGACAGCGGAGGCTTAGTAATAGGGTCCCGTTTTTACCCATTGGGTACGGAACCCTAAAAACTAGTGGCTCCGTGAGCTGTAGACCTCGCGTTAAAAAGTAGCACAAATGATATTATCTAAAAAAACCGGCCAAGTGCGAGTCGGACTCGCGCACGAAGGGTTCCGTACCAAAAAACAGCAAAAAAAAATCACGTTTGTTGTATGGGAGCCCCCCTTAAATATTTATTTTATTCTGTTTATAGCATATGTTATTATAGCAGCAATAGAAATACACGATCTGTGAAATTTTCAACTGTCTACCTGTAGTCGTTATCAATATGGAGCATAAAACGGCAAAAAATCACGTTGGTTGAATGGGAGCCCCCCTTAAATATTAATTTTATTCTGTTTTTAGTATTTGTTGTTATAGCGGCAACAGAAATACATCATCTGTGAAAATTTCAACTGTCTAGCTATCACGGTTCATGATATACAGCCTGGTGACAGACAGACAGACAGACAGACAGACGGACAGCGGAGGCTTAGTAATAGGGTCCCGTTTTTACCCTTTGGGTACGGAACCTTAAAAAACAAATAACGCAGAATAGATACTAATAATAGTAAAAAAGAACAAGCACCTAATGTAGAAAACAAAGTCCAAGGAAAGTCGCCGAAGAATTTTGTTTTCCATAAAAATTTCAGCGTTCTTCGTAATAAAATTCGCAAACATTTAGAATATTTGAAAGTAAGAAGATTTTGGACGGAAAATTTCGAATTCTTTACACTAAACAGAAGAAAGATATTTAAAAAACCTAAACAATTAGTAGGTAGGTGTCTTGTTTTTTGTTGTCCATAAAATCAATTGAAATTCATATTAAAAAAAAATCAAATTTCAAAGTTGTGGAAAAAGCGGCAGTAGGTAATTTTTGCACGTTTTTGGTGTTTTTTTATTAGATTCATTTGTTCCATTTTTTGGATTTCACCTCGCCTGATGTTTAGTGAAGATAAGACCGAAGGTACGCACTACACCCGGAATCCTCATTACTGAGAAACTGGCTATCTTACCTCTAACTGCCGGAACACACCAGTTTTTTAATTGTTGTTATGGCGTCAGACTTAGGTGCATCATCTTACGGAGCTAGCTAGCCAGGCGGACTTGAAATAAGCCCACCAACCAAACCAAATACAAAATGTACCCCCCTCGTGTGAATCGAACGCGGGACCCCTGCCTCTTGTCACGAATGGGCGAACCACTAGACCATAGAGGCGTGGTTATATTACTTAAATTTGTAAAAAAAAAGACAATAGTTTTTATAAACAGCGTCGGTCAAACCTAGGTTAAAAGTTAACTGTAATTAGCGTTACTAATTCTATTTGAAACACGGACTCTATTATTGCATTGTGTGTGTGTGTGTGACCTAAAAAAATATATAAGTAGTTAACATTTTTCGCACGTTCATTGTGGCGTCTAAATAATAATAAGGAAGATTTTTTTTATGTTTCTCATTCACTTAACAGTAAAATTTGAAATTAAATAAAAAAACGTAAAAAAAATTTACAGAATTGGTGGCGTCTCACAAGTCTTCTCTCATATACAACGTGTAACAAAATTAGTGGCTAACCAGAATATGACCATCAACATGGTTATTGTTAAACTGTGATCAAACTGATCAACATTTACAATGGGACCAAATTATTTCTCTGAAATTTTTTCCAAAATTGGCCAAGTGCGTGTCGGGCCACGCGCAGTAGGGTTCCGTAGTTACCTTATACCATACCATATTTACGAGTAATACCACTGGCGGCCATTACACACGTCAATCTGGTGCAATCTGATCAAAACCGCAGATTGATAGAATTTGATGCGGTTGGTTTGCGACGTTACACGGTCAATCCAGCGAGATCTGGATCGCAGTAGATCTTGGTAGATTGACAATCTACCACGATCCACGGTGGTCTTTGGCAGGGTTGCCAACTTTTTGCATTAATTTTCGCGTGATATCGATCGATGACCTGAGTGGTGCAGTATTCAACATGCCAGTCTACCACGCAAGAGATCCCGGGTTCGATTCCCGGACGTAATTGAAATGATGAATTTTAATTTCTGTGACGGTCTGCGTATAATAAGTACCTAACTATTTCGAAAAGTAAGTAAGTACCTAGTAAAATCTGTTGTCTAGCACCCATTTTATGTCTTGATTAGTTAGGGTTAGATGAATATCGATATTTAATTTTACACACACAGGTGTGTAAAATTTCATCAAAATTAGTCCAGCCTTCTGAAGCTGAACTGATTTGAATGAAATTTGCCACTCAGTTCATAGCTTGGTAATATCGTATTATAAATTTTAATACGATTTTTAATAAATTTTAATACGATATTACCAAGCTATGAACTGAGTGCCAAATTTCATCCAAATCAGTTCAGCTTCAGAAGACTGAACTGATTTTGATGAAATTTTACACACATCATATACAAGGTGTTTGGTAAAAGCCTTATAAAGCCGAATATGGTAAATAGCGACCATCAAACTGAACAACTTTTACTATGGGACCAACTCTGAAATCGCGAAAAAAAATCTGCTGTTCCATACATTTTGATATTTTCGTTATTAATTTTTGTATGAAACAGCAGATTTTTTTTTCGCGATTTCAGAATTGGTCCCATAGTAAAAGTTGTTCAGTTTGATGGTCACTATCTACCATATTCGGCTTTATAAAGCTTTTACCTAACACCTTGTATAGTTTATAGCCTGGTATAGTAATAACATCAAGGTAAAATAGTATTTTCACCTCTCCAGCACGAAAAGGGTGCTTTTGGCGCGTAAAAACTCGCAGCAAAATCGATTTTTGCTGCGAGCGTGAGACAAAGTGCTTTTTTAATTTCTAACACCGACTTTTATAATAATAAAGAAAAAACAAATAAAGTGACAAGGATGACACTTGTAAAATTGATATGTGAGAAAAGGATAGAAAGAGTGCTTTATGGTGTCATACACGGATTAAAAAGTAAAAATAAAATGCACGGATATACCAAGGAGTTTTAAATAAGGATTGTTAAAAAAGAAGGTTGATTATTCGAAATAAAGAGTATGGAGGTAATGAGGTCACATGTATGAAACAAATATGAAATAAGAAAAATTAATGAAATTTATTAACAAATTATATGTTTTATGATTATAAATAAATAAATAAGACGGAATATTAATGAATAAGAGAAAAACACAACGTAATGTAATCAAAACGACGAGAATCTACTTTACTGACTCTATGAATAAATTTTTTCAGCATAGGTTTGATTGAATTATTTTTGTGATAAATTACAAAAATGAATGCGTCCAACGATGAAGATAGTTTCCTAACTCCAAAAGAGTTAAGTGAACAAGTTTCTAATGCTGAATTAAGCTTTTTTACCAGGAAAGTCACGTGAAAATTTTCTCGCTGGTCGAGGTGAAAAGTTGTATGTTTTACACGAGACCAAAATGTTGTTCTGCCTCGTGCCTTTAAATCACTCCCTGTGCTCAGTAGTCTATATTAGAATCACTCGCTACGCTCGTGATTCAATTCTAGACTACTTCGCTAGTTCGTGATTTAAAGTCGCCACTCGTAGCACAATTTGATTTTGGTCACTTGTATAACAAATAACTATTTTCAAAACATTGCCAAAAATATAGTAGGTAGGTTTATGGGAAATTTATGAAAAAATATAGTCCTCATTTATTTTTAACTAGCTTCCTTTAAAAATTAAAAATAGGGTACATAGAGTAGGTACTTCCTAGGGTACCAAACTAACTGTGTGCCAAATTTCATCATCTTTTACTGCGATCCGATATTTTACCCGACTTCAAAAAAGCAGGAGGTTGTTTTTATGTTCGTCTGTATGTTTTTTTAGGGTATTTTTCAAATGTCCACCCGGATGTAGTCGTGGGCGGAAGCTAGTTAAAAATAATTATGGGCTATATTTTTATAAATTTCCCAAAAGCAGGCTAGGCGCACTCCGCAGTTTAGGTACGAAGCTACAAGTAGCCAGCGGGTCCGTCCGGACGGACTAATTTCAGAGGCTGCCGCGTGCCGGCTGGGTCGCACGTTAGCAGATCGATTTCGATAGTCACGTTACTCGCCGCGTTCGCATATTGCCGCTTTGGTCGTTCGTTCTCACGTTTGTGATATATAACCAAAATGAAGGCATAATTACATCGCAATGGGCTGCCTTAATACTAATAATAAAAAGGATGCGAACCTCACGTTTTTCACACTTCCAAAAGTTCCAAACGACATCGAAACGTAAGAATAGTGCTTGTCTACTACCTATTTAGTATTTAGTATCCGTTACGTAGTACTGCGTACTGGTCTTATTGCTAAATAATCTTCACCCAACTATTTATTGAAATAATAATTTATAGATTACGAGTAGGTAGGTATACTTACTTACCTTCTTTCAAAATAAAGTAAATTTTTAATGACAATTTGATTTCGTAAAAAAGCAAATTACCTCAAAGTTAGGATGTATAGTTTGACGTGGCGTTGACTGTACCTAGCCTAGGTTTTTTTGAAACGTATTTAAGTACAGACCTACACATTTTATTTCACAAACACATAACCATAACATACCTATCCTTACTAATATTATAAATGCGAAAGTCCGTTTGTTTGTTTGTTTGTTTGTTACGCCTTCACGTCCTAACTACTGAACCGATCATCATGAAATTTTGCATAAACGTTGTCAGGGGTACCGAGAAGGACATAGGGTACCTTTCATCCCGAAAAAAAGTATAGTTCCCGAGGGATATCAAAAAAACCTTTCCACGCAGACGAAGTCGCGGGCGGAAGCTAGTTATGTATAAGAAGAAACCCTAAAGTCGTTAGAAGAGATAAGAACTTCGCGATAGAAAGAGAGGCAACTTCTAGGTGAATATAACTGTAGGTAAGGGAGCGGTGTGCGACCTGAATTGCACTTTATTGTGTATGGGATAGAGTCGCTACTTATTTAAATGACTTTGCGGAGTGGATCTTCTGTACTTGTACTATTATGTATTCTGTGCCAAAAGTACTGCAAATTAATTTCAATGTTTAAAAAATTAAAAATCCCTAAGGTACCTTTGACCGAGATCAAAAATATCATAAGTTTTAATCCAGACTATAAACTGTTTGCCAAATTTTATCCAAATCAGTGCAGCCTTCATAAAAAACAAATATACATACGAACAGAGAACCTCCTCCTTTTTTGAAGTCGGTTAAAAACATCGGATCGCAGTAGATTGTGCTAGATTGTCAGTCTACCATGGTAGATTGACAATCTACCACAATCTACTTGCATCGGATCGCGGTAGATTGACAATCTACCAAGATCTACTGCGATCCGATATTTTAACCGACTTCAAAAAAGCAGGAGGTTGTTTTTATGTTCGTCTGTATGTTTTTTTAGGGTATTTTTCAAATGTCCACCCGGATGTAGTCGCGGGCGGAAGCTTGTTAAAAATAATTATGGGCTATATTTTTATAAATTTCCCAAAAGTACTGCAAATTAATTTCAATGTTTAAAAAAATAAAAATCCCTAAGGTACCTTTGACCGAGATCAAAAATATCATAAGTTTTAATCCAGACTATAAACTGTTTGCCAAATTTTATCCAAATCAGTGCAGCCTTCATAAAAAACAAATATACATACGAACAGAGAACCTCCTCCTTTTTTGAAGTCGGTTAAAATCATCGGATCGCAGTAGATTGTGCTAGATTGAAAACTTGTTTTTGCTGTCTGACTGTACAAATATCTGTCGTTAAAAGAATCTGCCGTTTGCAGAATCTGCCATTTAGCGAAAAAAGGTGTCAGTCTACCATGGTAGATTGACAATCTACCACAATCTACTTGCATCGGATCGCGGTAGATAGACAATCTACCAAGATCTACTGCGATCTGATATTTTAACCGACTTCAAAAAAGCAGGAGGTTGTTTTTCTGTTCGTCTGTATGTTTTTACACGACTGCCCAAAGCAAAAAGAGTGTTATGTGTTCAGGGTTCATGTATGTTTGTGGGTATGTGAGTTTCTTTATTCCACGATAACTTCTAAATGCCTGAACTGATTTGAATAAATGGGGTATCGTTAGAATCCTTACAGCATTCCGAGTGACACTGGCTATATTTTTTTTAGAAAAAATCAATATGGCGACTATACGACGCCATTTTCAAATGTGAAAAATTTTTTTTTCTTCTATTATTACAATATGGGCATCAAATGAAAGGCCTTGATGAGCACATTCCAAAACTATAAAATATGTCACTAAAATGTGTGAAATAAAATTAAATAAATTTAAAAAATATTAAAAACACGACTGCCCTGCCAAAAACGAACTAAAAAGTTAAACAACAAGTGTCATTGCAGTCGGGGGACCTCTTTGACCAACAATTGTTCCATAATAAGGTCCCCCGACTGCAATGACACTTGTTGTTTAACTTTTTAGTTCGTTTTTGGCAGGGCAGTCGTGTTTTTTTAGGGTATTTTTATAAATGCGAAAGTCCGTTTGTTTGTTTGTTTGTTACGCCTTGACGTCTTAACTACAGAACCGATCATCATGAAACTTTGCATACACGTTGTCAGAGGTACAGAGAAGGACATAGGGTACCTTTCATCCCGAAAAAAAGTATTGTTCCCGAGGGATAGCAAAAAACCTTTCCACGCAGACAAAGTCGCGGGCGGCCGCTAATTTTCTTATAAATTTCCTGAAAGTAAGTACTTACTACATATTAATTACAATGTTTAAAAAAAATACCTAGGATACCTTTGACCGAGATAAAAAGTATCCTATGTTTTAATCTAGGCTAATAAACTGTGCCTTAAATTTCATCTAAATCAGTTCAGCCTTATAAAAACATGTATCGGATAGCAGTAGATTGCGATGAGCAGACTACTGCAAGTTCTCTGTTCGTTTGTATGTTTGTTTTTTAATGATTTTTCGAATGTCCACCCACGCGGATGTAGTCGCGGGCGGAAGCTAGTTAAAAATAAATGTGTACTACATTTTTATAAATATCCCAAAAGTAAGTACTATAATGTTTAAGTGTTTTGAAAATAATACTATTACCCCGAAAAAAAGGTGCCAACCCTAAGCCAGACCAAGCCAGATTGACGTAGATTGACAATCCAGCACAATCTGATCACGCCAGATCGCGCCAGACCGCGCCAGATTGAAACAGATCGCGAACAACGTTACACAATCAATCTCTGTCAATCTTTGTCAGTCTGGCGCGGTCTGGCGTGATCAGATTGTGTGTGTAATGGGTGCCTATCATTTTTCGTCTGCAAAAATAACTTTGTTTTTCACAGTGTTTGTATGAATGACAAACTTATAGTATTTGTGGTTTTGGAAAATGTACTATATCTCGAAAACTGATTACTATGTCGATTCAACACTTTCAATTTTCGTTGAAAGTGTGTTATTTTTTTATTTTTCACTCTTTTATTTTAAAAGGTGAAGAGGGGGGGGGGGGAACCCATTTTACCATATTGGCAGTGTAATATATCTTTTAAATGGTTAACTTTGAGAAAGAATAGTCTTAGAAATCTCGATGATTCATTTTTGAAGGGATGTATTTAATAGCACTTTAAAAATATGAGGTGTTTTACATTTTCATATTTCCCTCATTAATTTTTGTTTCATACAAATTGATATTTTTTCGCGTATTCGGAGTTGGTCCCACAGTAAAAGTTATTTAGTTTGATGGTCCCTACCTACCATATTTTGGTTTAGCCATTAGTTATTACAAGATGTGTAACATTTTTTGAGATATTGAAAATATTTTCATTTATAATTAACGTAGCTATATAAGCAGTATTTATGATTTTATTAAACTTCCTTAAGTAGGTATCCGAAATATTATGATTGGCTTCTATGGCACCCATTACACACACAATCTGATCACGCCAGACCGCGCCAGACTGACAAAGATTGACAGAGATTGATTGTGTAACGTTGTTCGCGATCTGTTTCAATCTGGCGCGGTCTGGCGCGATCTGGCGTGATCAGATTATGCTGGATTGTCAATCTACGTCAATCTGGCTTGGTCTGGCTTAGGGTTGGCACCTTTTTTTCGAGGTATAAGTATTATTTTCAAAACATTTAAACATTATAGTACTTACTTTTGGGATATTTATAAAAATGTAGTACACATTTATTTTTAACTAGCTTCCGCCCGCGACTACATCCGCGTGGGTGGACATTCGAAAAATCATTAAAAAACAATCTAGCACAATCTGCTGCGATGCGATATTTTTAACCGACTTCAAAAAGGGAGGAGGTTCTCTGTTCGTATGTATATTTGTTTTTTATGAAGGCTGCATTGATTTGGATGAAATTTTGCAAACAGTTTATAGTCTGGATTAAAACTTATGATATTTTTGATCTCGGTCAAAGGTACCCTAGGCATTTTTATTTCTTTAAACATTTAAATTAATATGTAGTACTTTTGGGAAATTTATAAAAATATAGCCCATATTTATTTTTAACTAGCTTCCGCCCGCGACTACATCCGGATGGACATTTGAAAAATACCCAAAAAAAAAACATACAGACGAACATAAAAACAACCTCCTCTTTTTTTGAAGTCGGTTAAAACATCGGATCGCAGTAGATTGTGCTAGATTGTCAGTCTACCATGGTAGATTGACAATCTACTATGGGAGATTGTCAGTCTACCATGGTAGATTGACAATCTACCATGGTAGACTGACAATCTAGCACAATCTAATGCGATCCGATGTTTTTAACCGACTTCAAAAAAAGAGGAGGTTCTCTGTTCGTCTGTATATTTGTTTTTTATGAAAGCTGAACTGATTTGGATGAAATTTGGCAAACAGTTTATAGTCTGGATTAAAACTTATATTTTTCATCTTGATCAAAGGTACCCTAGGCATTTTAATTATTTTAAACATTGAAACTAATTTGTAGTACTTTTGGGAAATTTATAAAAATATAGCCCATATTTATTTTTAACTAGCTTCCGCCCGCGACTACATCCGGATGGACATTTGAAAAAAAACATACAGACGAACAGAAAAACAACCTCCTCTTTTTTTGAAGTCGGTTAAAAACATCGGATCGCATTAGATTGTGCTAGATTGTCAGTCTACCATGGTAGATTGACAATCTACTATGGGAGATTGTCAGTCTACCATGGTAGATTGACAATCTACCATGGTAGACTGACAATCTAGCACAATCTAATGCGATCCGATGTTTTTAACCGACTTCAAAAAAAGAGGAGGTTCTCTCTTCGTCTGTATATTTGTTTTTTATGAAAGCTGAACTGATTTGGATGAAATTTGGCAAACAGTTTATAGTCTGGATTAAAACTTATATTTTTTATCTCGATCAAAGGTACCCTAGGCATTTTAATTATTTTAAACATTGAAACTAATTTGTAGTACATTTGGGAAATTTATAAAAAATAAAACCCATATTTATTTTAACTTTCTTTCCGGCCGTGACACATGCGCGTGGGCATTTGAAGAATCCCTTAAAAAATATACAGATGAAAAGAGAACCTCCTCCTTTTTTAAGTCGGTTAAAAATATTGGATTGCAGTAAAAGATGATAAAATTTGGCACACAGTTAGTTTGGTACCCTAGGAAGTACCTACCCTATGTATGTACCCTATTTTTAATTTTTAAAGGAAGCTAGTTAAAATTAAATGAGGACTATATTTTTTCATAAATTTCCCATAAACCTACCTCTATATTTTTTGCAATGTTTTGAAAAATACTATTTTACCTCGATATTTATACTATACCAGGCTATAATCTATATATGATGTGTGTAAAATTTCATCAAAATCAGTTCAGCCTTCTGAAGCTGAACTGATTTGGATGAAATTTGGTACTCAGTTCATAGCTTGGTAATATCGTATTAAAATTTATAAAAAATCGTATTAAAATTTATAATACGATATTACCAAGCTATGAACTGAGTGCCAAATTTCATCCAAATCAGTTCAGCTTCAGAAGGCTGAACTGATTTTGATGAAATTTTACACACCTGTGCGTGTAAAATTAAATATCGATATTCATCTAACCCTAACTAATCAAGGCATAAAATGGGTGCCAGACAACAGATTTTACTAGGTACTTACTTACTTTTCGAAATAGATAGGTACTTATTATACGCAGACCGTCACAGAAATTAAAATACATCATTTCAATTACGTCCGGGAATCGAACCCAGGATCTCTTGCGCGGTAGACTGGCATGTTGAATACTGCACCACTCAGGTCATCGATCGATATCACGCGAAAATTAATGCAAAAAGTTGGCAACCCTGCCAAAGCCCACCGTGGATCGTGGTTGATTGTCAATCTACCAAGATCTACTGCGATCCAGATCTCGCTGGATTGACCGTGTAACGTCGCAAACCAACCGCATCAAATTCCATCAATCTGCGGTTTTGATCAGATCACACCAGATTGACGTGTGTAATGGCCGCCTATGAAGCTTTTCCAATCCTCATTAGGCCCGCGTGGTGGGTTAATAAGGCTAATCCTCCTTGTCTATCCATAGAATACTTGTCCCTATTAAAATGGCTGAGGTATTGTTGAAGAAAAACCTTTAGTTTATATTTCATCATCTATTTTTATGGGTTGACTAACGGCCGCCCCCGGCTTCGTCCCTATGGACCCTTGGGAGCCTTTGACCAGGATAAAAAGTATCCTATTTTTTAATGCAGGTTATAAAATATCTGTGTGACAAATTTCATCCAAGTTTGTCCAGCCATTTACACGTAACAAACACACAAACTGTCGTAGGCGCGAGTTTTTTATTTTGCAAGGTTGAACTTTTTATAGGTAGATTCTTTGTAAAGTTGCAATATTTTAAGCTAGGTAATACTTAAATGTAATTTATTGGTATTTGATTTTTTTATTATCGTCACTAAAATTTAGTTTTATTTATTAGTTCTTGCTCTACTTTTATTTTTAAGAATTAAATTCGTAAGTTAGAACGTTTCTCCGCATACACCAAATGTTGAATAGAAAGTTAAGTAAACATGGTTGAGCAACAGAAACATACGATATATTCAAATGAGACATGCAAGGCAAAGATATATTTAAATAGAATGCTTAAGTACAGCGGGATAAAATGTAGCTAAACACTTTAACACTATGTCACATAAATTGTTGGAGTACTGTAGTAGGATTGCAATACTAAGTAATCGTAACAAATGGTGAGACAAAGTACTAAATTGTTCAGCCAATTTTGGTGCTGAATATGCTTACAGAATAAGGTACATGATACGTAAGTACCCAATGCATAAATTATTCAAAGATAACTCGTGTGTTACAAAAAGGGCCAACCTATCGAAAGAAATGTTTGGATAAAAGGTATGTACGTATGTGTTAGTTAGGCAACATAAAAAGTCCCTACTACAAAAAGGATGTCCATCAGCCATTTTTGATGTCCCCACTGCTGGGGAACAGGCCTTCCTTATGGGTGGTAAGGAGGATGGGCCATAACCCACCACGCGGGCCCAATGTGGATTGGTGGGTGTTAACGACTGCAAATGCAGCCGGGACCAACGGCTTAACGTACCTTCCGAAGCACGGAGGAGCTCGAGATAATAATTTTTTGGTCACCCATCCCATGACCGACCCTTGCGAACGTTGCGTAACTTCCGCAATCGCTGGGCCAGGCGCTAAGCCACTGCGCCACCGACTCCTCATAATTTAAAAAGGATACCCTCGTATAAATATTAACCAAGTTTATATTTGACGCACGAGCGAAGCGTCTCTGCTTCAGCTTGGGCAAAAATTCTTTCGTATATCCTTCCGGCAGATGTCTGTCCGTTTGTTCTTCACTGGTCGCAATTCTCACCCGATTCTCGTGAAATTTTGTGATATTCGATAATAATATTGAATTTTCAGTCAAACCCATAGAAATAGCAGCGAAAATTTTTTTATGTCTATGGTCGAACCAGTTTAATGAAATTTTTCAAAATGGCGGAGAAATAAAAAAAACTTATTTCAGCCGTTTCGAAAACTTTTTTGTTAGCGGTGCAAAGCTGTTTTTTATTTATATAAGACTCAAAAGTTCATCAATCAAAAAAAATCTGGCCAATGAGCGGTTTTCTGACAGCTGAGAATTTCAGTCTATTTTTATGTTGATAGATGGCGTTATTCAACTAGGTAGGTTTTTCGCAAGAAGCAGGGAGGTATAAGCTTCTTGGTTTTTCGGTTCTAGGTAGGGAAATTCGACAATAAATAAGGTTGTGACTTTGTGACAGAACCATAGAATATGAATGTATATTATTTCCGCAGTATTATCTATACTGTGGAAATAAACTGTTGAAAAAACGGTTCCCTATGTATTTGCATAAAGTTTTAAGGCATAATATGTCATAACATAATATGATTTCGCTGAATGATGTTTACGCATAATATTACTTAGTCATAACAGCTTATGCATAATTTTTTTAAGCGTAACTAATTTAGGCATAATCATGTTTAAGAATAATATTCTTTAGCATAAATTTAAACACGCATAATGTTATTAATGCATATTTTTATAAACAAAAAAATGAATACACGCCGAAACTTGCACATTTAAAAGCTATTGCTAAAAATTTACACTTGAAATAAATATAAATATTGTTAGTCTCATGCATGGCTAGGAAGGGTATGTATTTACAATGCCAAAGTTGAAAAGACCGAATTTTACAAGACCTATGGACGAAACACCGAAAATCAAATGGTCGAATGGTTGTTTGGACTTACGTTTAAAATCACGAAAGGACATTTGAACTAAAATACTAAATCCGAAAGCTTAAAAAACTGAAGGTAAATTGAGAGTTACATACATGCCAGCAGGTCGGTTCTGGCACTTCGCCGGCCGCTGCCAAGGCACGCTCGCTTCGCTCGCTCGGCTCGTGCGTTGTAGGTCACAATGAACTTAACCTCCTCCTCGCTCGCTACGCTCGCTCGTCGTCGCACCTAATACACCTAATACACCTAAACAGACTTTCGGGATTTTGAATTATAGGCATTTTAAATTTCGGCATTGTAATACATACCCCTTTTGCAAGAAAATAAATAATTGCATAAAAATATTTATTCTGATTGTTTTTGATTTTTATGTCTAAATCATATTAGGCGAATAGACAATATGCCTAATAACATTATGCGAAAACAAATTAGTCTAAATGATTATTATGCTTAAATAAATAGTATGCCAAAAACAATTATGCCAAAGTATTATTATGACAACAAAATTATGCCAAATCCGTTATGCCAAATCAAATTAGGTATAAAACCATTATGCGAAAACAAGGGATCCCTGAAAAAAACTAGTATTTATTCTGTGTTATTTGTATTAAAAAAAAACAAAATTTGAGCTACCTACTTTTTTAACGCGAGGTTAACAGCTCAAGGAGATAGAAGGGTCAGAGTTCTTGCAATTAATTTTGCAAAATTCCAACAATTCCGGGTTTTTTGCGGGGTGTTTGTTTACTAAATTGTAAATATTTCGGAAAAAAACTGACTTATGAAAATATAAAAAAGGGTCCTAGGATATTAGTTTAGCTACCAAATGGCGAAATAATAAAAAAAAACAGTTAATTTGTGACCATTTGGAATTGTAGAAAAAACGGCTGTTTCCGAACATAAAAAGTTATGTAGCTTCTATGATTATTGACCGATCGTCATGGTAATAGTGTTAAAAGTTGCAGAAGCAGACAAGAAGTGCATTCGTTGGAATTTTGAAAATCGGTTAATAATATTTCGGTGGTGTCGAGGCAGTCAGCAGGCGCTTCAAATCACAATCGTAAAAATAAATAGGAACTAAAAATATAATAGGACTTTGTATTTGATTTGATTTTGGTTTTTCGTAAATTTTTGTGTTCATTTTCAATGCTCCGATTCTTGCGGGTAGGTACTGTGAAATCTGTGAATTTTTGATTTCCAGCCTAAACACAAAATTTTAAGTACCTAGCCTTGAAACTGAAGGACTTTCATACAAACTTTCATCCCCTACTTCATCCCCTTAGGGGATGAATATTTAAAAGTCCTTTCTAAGTGCTGACCTCCCAGGAAAGGTCTCTACCCTCCAAAAATAGTGTCTCTACCTTCAACCGTTAGTGTTCTAGTCGTATTGTCAACAATGAAGCAATCAATTTGTAATCAAATCAATCAAGTAGTATCAGTGACTATAGAACTCTTCGCTATCATGCATTCAATCAAAAATGGAATGGAATATTATTATGTAGTTTGAAACACATATCAAAATTACAAATATTTTATCAGATGCTATTATAGGTTACTAAACACGCGATTGCAATATAATAAAAAATGTTCTTGCGGAAGCATCACTTGTTCCGATTTAGTTATTAGTTCCGCTCATAGTGTGCGCCTGCGCACCGCGCGCCGCTGTACCGGCCGGTCGCACGCAATTTGTTACGGTGAGATCGGAAGTTGGTAAATAAATGGTTGTATAAACATTCTAAAATATAAATAACATACTTTAGCTGAAAATATTTAAGATCAATTTTAAATGTACTTATGTATAAGTATGTAAGTATATACAATATAAATGTATATTCCTACGAAACCATAAAATAGGTAGCTTTCAAGTCTTTTATGGTAGATTTTATATCATTGGATTATTTTCGTGCTTTTATGTAAATTAGTTATGGATCATTTTACGTGCTTTGTTAATACAAAGTTTTGAGATATCACGTTAGATTCTAGTGGATTGTGGAGTGAACTTACGAGATCTCTGTATTCATGGAATAAAAAAAAACTATTTAGCAACTTTCATAACTGGTTACCTACCAAAATCTTCGAGTTCTTTGGTATGAAAGAATTTAGAATTTGATCCCGATTCCTGATTTGACCATGTAGATAAATAAATTATACAAATCTCAGAGAGCGGTGATTAAGCGCTTATTAAAAAAAGTTCAACAATAGATAGTTACATATCTCAAGCATGGGAAAAATCATGAAGTCATGACCTAAAAAATAAGTCATACATTATTTACATCAGGAGATTTTGATTTCACTACTTTCGCGTTTTTCAAACAGCTGAGTTCCACTACCTACACCCATAATGACATCAAATTATCACAAAAAAATCAAATCACAAAAAGTCTAAAATCAAATGGCGACAATAGAGTCACGATTTAGCTGCTTTTTTCTACTTCAAGCCTCGCGACGAAGTGAAAGTCGTAATGGTATAGTACAAAGACCGTAAGTAATCATGTCATTTGTACAATGAACCTATTTTGCTATCAGTAACAACAGCTGGGGGTATTTCCTCTTAAAATGCAGATAAAAACACTGGAGGACTATATTTTGTTTATAATGTAACGTCATTAATTGGATAGTGATTAAAACTTAAGTGATAAATTATATTTTAGTATAAAAAACATTAGGTCACTAATTCAAATGAATGATTAAAAGTAGGAAAGATAATTGACTTTTGGATATTTTTAAATAAGTGTACTTTTAGGTATATGTCGAACTTCTTTGATGTGCAAGAATGTAAATTAATATGGAAAATAGTTATTACAATATTAGTACATGTATACCTAATATTATATCGGTTTTATTACACGACATGACTGCACAAAATAGAGATTAGAGAGAGAGAGTGAAAATTATCTTGTTTTATTTTATTTCTTTTTTTTTTATAAATAAATAAAAAAAAAAAAATATAAACACGACTACTCCACAAAATAGGCCCCCGATAGCAACGACTTTTTGGCAGGCCAGTCGTGTTTTTTTTTACAATATTTTTTTTGTGTTTACTGACGGGCGTATGTGTTGGTTTGGTGATAAAAAGAACAGAATGGAACAGATACAAGATGGTTTTGATTGACACAAAGAGTAGTAATTTGACAAGATGTGTCATTGAGCCATTAGTTTTGAGAATTTTCAATTCACGATTTTAAAATTCAATAGTTTTTATTATTTCGTTTTGGATGTGGAACAAAACTTTGTGTTTATTTTCTCTTGCACGTATGCCAATTTCGTAGTCTTCGCTGAATGTTTTCAACTTCGAGTTGCGTTGAGCGAGTCTAGGGAAATTTATTATTTTATTGATACCTAAATTAAGTACTCTAAGTACTTACCTAAATCTTTCCTCAAAGTGGTTTTCCACGCGCACCGCTTGGCTACAAGCAACCATTAGATTCGGTACATACATTGGAGCCGTACAACGCTGAAAGCTGGTACAACACTAGGAGAGGGGAAGAGTGAGATGAAGGGCAAGGGGAGGGTAGGCGGAGAGTGAGAGGGAGGGGGAGGAGGTGGGAGGAAAAGGGGGGCAGTGCGCTGGGTGGGGACCCGCCTAATCACGTAAAAACGGCTGATCTAATTTTGATGAGATTTAAGTTGCGCATCCTTTGCTTCGGAATCAGAGCGGCCGAATCTGTCACTTGTATGAATTTTGAGCCATTGGCTTTTCCGCGCCATAGAAATTCACACAAAATTACAGATCCGTCCACTCAGCCCGCTTCGTGCCGATGCAGTGGACGCGCACCTTAAAACATAGAATAGTATTTATCCTGGATAAAGTATCCCTAAGGATTTTCTCGAATATCTAGGCGGACGAAGTCGAGGGCAGAAGCTAGTAACCTGACAGTTTTCTAAAATAAGAAATAGTTTTCTAAAATAAGAAATAGTTTAATAAACTATTTCTTATTTTAGAAAACTGTCAGAGAGCTAGTTAAAGTTTATTTTTATTAGAGTTTCAAGATTCTAAGTTTATTATTGGTTGGAAAATCATTGAAAAACTACAAAATTGGAGATTTTTTCCTATCGAGAAATTATTTTTCTGTCAATCACATAACTGAGAGCAGGTACTGTGTCCATAATGTGTACATCTGCCATTTTTTTAAATGTCCCCATTACTGGGGCACATGTCTCCTTATGGGTGGTTAAGGAGGACGGGCCATAACCCACCATGCGGGCCCAATGCGGATTGGTGGGACTGCAAATGCAGTCGCGACTAACGGCTTAACGTGCCTTCCGAAGCACGGAGGAGCTCGAGATAATAAATATTCGGTCACCCATCCCACGACCGACCCTTGCGAACATTGCTTAACCTCCGCAATCGCTGGGCCAGGCGCTAAATCACTGTGCCACCGAGCTCCTCTATAATGTACTTTCTGCATTATTTTTTTGGGTTCGATAAATCAAGTAATAGTGTGTGAAAACTTGGTTATTTGACGTTGTACGGCCCTTTAAGTTAGCGAAGTTGATTTATAAAATAACTTATTTGTCTGCACCCGTCGAAGGTACAATAACTATGTTTAGTGTTAACAATAATATTAGGTTAAAATATATCGAGCGTTTATCTAAACTTAGAAATCTGTTTTTTTTTTGTTCTAGGCAAGGATGTCGTCCCAGTGGGTACTTCTCGTGGTGATCACAGTGCACTTAGTCCATTGCAATGAGAATGACATAAGAGACCCATCGCCCGTCGTTTATGAGTAAGTTTCCTTAAGAGGCATATTACATTTTGACTGTGATTTTTGCGTAAACTGGCTAATTTTGGCGTTCTCGATCTCAGAAACAAAAATACATTAATACTTTTGACTTATTGAATGGTGCAGAATAGCTATTGGAATAGATCATAGCGGCCTCGCTTTTTTGAAATTTTCTGAACTTTATAATTAAACCCGAAATTGCAGAGAAAGATTTTCATAAAATGCGCGAAGGCACTTTTTTGAGCTCATGGATTGAACAACTGTGCTAAACAATTGAAATAAAAAAATAATGTTATCTCTTACATAGTCGAATAGTTCATAGCGGCCTCGGAATTTTAAAATTATGTATGGAATATGTGAAAAAAAAATCCCAATCAAAAACCATAAAACTACTAAAAAACCTCAGAATTAACTGTGGATTTCTCCTAGATACATTATTATTATTACGTAAAAATTATATCATAATAATCTTTACTTCATAACAAAATTAAATTTCATACTTTTATTTGTTGTTTGTACTTGTTTGTCTTTCTGTGTATGTTCAAAGTTGACTCTAAGGAATCGTTCACCAACTTTCATTTTCCTTTCTAACCCTTTAACTTTCCAGTGAATCATCATATTACTTTTTGTCGCGGACACATATAAATGTATTTAGTAGACCCAAAGGTTTCTCTAGGTTGTAACGCTAAAATCCGTCAAAATCGAAATTTCGACGAAAAAAAGTGATAGGGCCCTTAAATAGTTTTGAATACAAATAGCTTTTTTATACACCGTCATTTTGTAGTCGTTTTAATTAACTTAAGGGTGTGTTGTACCAATGAAAATAAACATTTTTGCCCAAGAAACATGGGTCGAAAAACGACAAAAAAATTTGGGTCTCCCATACTAACTAGACAGCTAAAACATTTTATTAGTATGGGAAAGTCAAACAATTTTGTCGTTTTTCGACCCATGTTTCTTGGGAAAAAATGTTTAGTTCCATTAGTAGAACACTCCCTTAAGTTAATTAAAACGACTACAAAATGACGGTGTATACAACGGGATAGTACTTGGCCTTCACCTAATCTGATGTTAAGTGACGATAAGGACGAAGGTAGAAGCGCAATACACCCGGAATCCTCATCACTGAGGAACTGCCTTGCTTGAAACGCAACAATTTTTAAATTGTTTAATGTCGGCAGACTTCCGTAAGGTGGTAGCAAGCCAGGCGGACTTGAAATAAGCCCTACCACCATCCAAACCGAGTACAAATTGTACTCTCCCTAGGAATCGAAGCCAGGACCCCTGCGTCTTACACGAGTATTGGGCGTACCAGTAGACCACATAGATAGTTTCCATATTAAAGTTTATGAAAATCAGTTTCCGCTTGCATCGGTAAAACTCGATAAAAATAAGTCGATGGAATTTCAAATTCAAAACGCAGATATTTTTTCTATACTTTTATTCTGAAGTTTCCAGAAAACGGGAAATTCCAATATTCTTCTTACATTTTTCACAAATAATTTGGTAGACTTTCACAAGGCAAGCGTATATAGGGTCCTTCTTAAATAGTGCACGAAATTTTAAGGGGTCAATGTACTCATGCATACAAACAACTTTGAATATGGTACCAACATTGATATCGCGAAAAAAAATCGACTGTTCCATGCATTTTGATCTATTCGATTTAAAATTTTCAATAGAACAGCTGATTTTTTTCGCGATTTCAATGTTGGTACCATAGTAAAAGTTGTTTGTATGCATGAGTACATTGACCCCTTAAAATTTCGTGCACTATTTAAGAATGACCTTATATTAAAAAAATACAGAAATTAGACACAGTAGTAAAGATTGCAATAGGAGTAAGTAAGATTGACGATCTTACTTACTCTTACACTTGCCCTGTTATTTAATCATTTATGTTTGCAAAGTTTTTTTAATTACTTTTGCTTTACATAGATTGTTGTTGTAACCTTATTTATACGCGTATTATGAAAGTTCATAGGCCTAAAGGAGAATGGCAAGCTGGGAACCATTTTCCAAATTCAAAAATACTGAGCGTGCCCAATTCGGACCTTATGAGATTTAAAGGTCATAATTTGGTGGTTACTTTTCAATTTAAAGTGTTCGTAAAGAAGGAGGCAACATTTAGAAAAAAACAGTGTCATCCGCAACTAAAAATGACAAAACCAGTAAAATTCTAATAGGTAATATAATATATTCATTATTGAATTCTTATTTTCAATAAGAAAGGGTCTAGGTATATGAAAAAAATACAATTGTTTTTCGTTTTTGAGGTTAAAATCATGGCCGCCAGGCGCATTACCAATTGACGCGGATTAGTACCTACCTATCGTTATCATAACTATGTTTCAGGTCAATTATAGATAGGTAGTAGGTAATTGTCTATTACGGTCTAATGACTAAATATTTGTGGATTTCATGACCAGCCTCACCTAAAGCTTTTAAATAAAAATCATTCTGTGTACCTACCACTGAGTGCGGGAAGTAAGTGTTCCAAATTCAAATCGGTAGAACTTATCAGCTAGCATTCTTTTTATGAAACTTTATGGTTGCATGACCGGTCAGTAAACATGGCCACGCGAACCAATTTAAATATCACATTTTTACAAAGAAATTTGTATTTCCTCGCATTTCGTGAGTAAAGTATTATACAAACCTTGTACTGGAAGCTACTTGCATTGCCTCGAATGATTAAAGCCCTCGCCTGCGGCTCGGGCTTCAAACCATCCTCGACAATGCAATCGCTAGCTTCCCGTTCTCGGATGTAATGTACTATTACTCACTTATGCTCTGAAATGTTATCATTCCATTTAAAAAAAAAAAGAATGCGGGGCGATCAACATTTCCGTGGGGGTCTGGTTCATCACATTCTAAATTTGAAATTCAGTGCGGAAATGAAATTCAATACTTACTTGCCGCACTGAGTGCGGGAAGTAAGTGTTCCAAATTTAAATCTGTAGAACTTATCAGCTAGCATTCTTTTTATGAAACTTTATGGTTGCATGACCGGTCAGTAAACATGGCCACGCGAACCAATTTAAATATCACATTTTTACAAAGAAAATTGTATTTCCTCGCATTTCGTGAGTAAAGTATTATACAAACCTTGTACTGGAAGCTACTTGCATTGCCTCGAATGATTAAAGCCCTCGCCTGCGGCTCGGGCTTCAAACCATCCTCGACAATGCAATCGCTAGCTTCCCGTTCTCGGATGTAATGTACTATTACTTAGCTACTTATAACAGGGTTAAAAATTAATTATAATTTAAAGAAACCTGCCTCTCTACTCAAATGGCCACTTTTCTATTCGTTCGCAAACTTTTATTTTATTTTTATTTTATTTTATTTATTAAGGTAAGCTTACAGCCATACACATGGTAACATTTTTACAGGATATAGGATTTTCTAGATTGCATATATGTAGGCCTATTATAGGCTTACACAACTTTCGTTAAACAGAACTTTTACAAATTTATAAATTATAAACTAAATTAAGCTACTTCCTAGGTACATACAAATTAGTTGAACGCTAACATAGGCACGTTTAATTTTAACGTCACAACAAAAGATTTATTTAGTAATATCCTACAAAATGACTCTAAAAAGGAAAAGAAAGAGATTCAGCGTGAGTGAATTTGAAACAGTTTCTGTAGCATATTCTTAAAAACTGACTGCGATACCCCAAAAATATCCAAGTTGGGAGACCTCTTGATGGTGTCATTATACACTGCGCATTAGATTGGTTCGGTGTCGTGGCAATGCAAATGTTTTAGTAAGAGGTTTGCGAGGATATTTGTATGGAACATTTAGATTTATAGCAGCAAGTAGGTCAGGGCACGATATTTTGTGGTTAATGAGTTTGTGAAGAAAGACAAGATCCATCATTGTGCGACGATTTCTACTATCTAGTACCTATCTAATATCTCGAATTCTACTTTATCGCGGGGATTTTAAATTTTTTTGAATTTTATTCTAAGATGAATAAATAATAATTTTTATTCTAAGTTTTTCTTTTTATTTTAAAGCCTAAACAAGACACACGTCGCAAGTTTACGTAAATCACAGACATTGTTGTATTGTATGGAAGTGGCCATTTGAGTAGCCCCCCAGTTCATACTATTTCTGTTGTAAATAATCCGTTTGCGAGTCTATCAAACAGCAAAAAGCTTAACCTGTGTAACAGTCATAAAAATCGTTAGAAAGCAAACTATGTATGTTTCATGCTGTTTTATTTTAATATACCTATTTATAACATTTTGTTTTGCAACGCGCAGAGCAGTTGGTCAACTATCGGTGCTTATTGGTAAACATAAAATGTTATTGTTTTCGATATTATGTTGATAAACGTGTTTAATTAAATTATGCTTACTGCAATGTATGACTATTATTATCAAACATGTAAGTATATTAATGTCATTAGGTCACTAACTGCCCGACACGTTTCAGTATATTGTAGAGCAAGCATTAAAACAGGATTACAAACAAATAACCTACCAGCCTACCACTATTATTTTATTACTATTATTTTATCATATATGCTACTACGTACTAACGATCCTAAATCGATCCTTGAGCCAAGCGATGGCTGCTCCATGCGTCATGCTCGTGAACGGGTGCTGCCAGTGGAAAGGGTCTGCTTCTGAGTACCTATCTTAACGCATATTGAATTGTAAGAATTGCATTTTTTTAAATTATTTTTTATGTCTTGTAACATGTGGTTTTTTTTTGGTAAATTTTGCCTACTTAGGTGCACTTTCGAGTAGCAGACACAGTGATTTCTCAACTAGTTGAAAGTTATTTACTCTCATTACTTAGTAGTATTTAATTTCAACCTACCTACCCATTGTGTGCAAACTTTTGTTAATTATTGTGATGGAAAATGACCTCACTTTAAATGTGGAGCTCATTTTTCAATGTTGACGACTCTGTATGAAATATACAGGGAGAAAAAAGCAGCCCTTGACGAGTTTCTTGCCGGTTCTTCTCGTTACAAGGTCTCCCGCTTAGGGTTTGCGAACCGATGGCGTAGCTTCTATGACATTCACAAGTGCTTGTAAAAGCCTAGACTGAATAAATAATTTTTGAATTTGAATTTGAAAATTTAAATAAATCATGTCCAATGATTATTTTGATCATGTGGTTTGTTTTTAATCGGTATCTAGGTAAGGATTTTATAAATCGATTTTATAAGGTGGAACCACGTGGAACCAAAATGATGTGATGATACTGAAACGGATCCATGGAATATAGGTCGAAAAACGAAAAAAAAATCATATGCCATATAAATGTATTGGTCTGCTGACCGACTTACTATGGAAAGGCGAAAAAAAATTCGTAAAATTCGTTTTTAACCGACTTCCAAAAAGGAGGAGGTTCTCTGTTCGTCTGTATATTTGTTTATTTGTTTTTGTGTATGTCCACCGATTACTCGAAAACGGCTAAATCGATTGAAATGATTCAAACGTTATTATATTAGGTAAACTCCCAAGTTGGTCCCACTTTTTAAAATTTGGAAATCGGTTCAGTACTTTTCAAGTAATCTTGAAAGAAGCACGAAAATAGTATGATTTTGTGTGAATTACCTCGATGATAATGGTCGTATTACTTCTTTGTTTATGAACTGAATAAGATAATTATTTTTTTGTTGGAAGAGGGATATCTGTGTAGTTCTTTAACCGACTTAAAAAGGAGGTTCTCAGTTTGACCCGTATGTATGTATGTTTCTTCGCAATTATCTCACGTTTGGCTGAGCCGATTTTACTATCTAAATAATATACCTACAAGGTATCTACACAAAAAATAAAAATTGTTTAAAAAGCAAAAAACCGACTTCAAAAAACCTACCTCTAAAAAGCAAGAAATAATATTCGTAATAATAAAAACACGTCTATTGAAGTCGGGTGGGGTTTTTAGAATAAAAAAGTAATCTGTACTCCAGCCCCACCCACTCTGACTATGGACCAACTCTGAAATCGTGAAAAAAAAGTAGCTGTTTCATACATTTTTATATTTTCGTTATTATTTTTTGTATGAAACAGCAGATTTTTTTGGTGTGATAGTCCTCATGGTAGTATTTTTAGTGCACCTGATTGCTTTCTTTAAATACTACATACTAGGGCATCGAATAAAGGCGAAGGCGAATAAAAAAATGGTGCCAATCGTTAGATAAGTAGCTTTTAGGATAAAGAGTTGATAGGTGTGGCCACAGAATAGATATATGGTATGGCACCAATGTTGTAGGACTGATATAGTTACCATGTTAGACAAGTCAGAAGAATAGGTTTTAATTTAACATGGTCAAGCTATGTCAAAGTGTCAAAGAGAAAATCTTTTGGAACTGAAAAATTAATGTGATTTTACCGACATAGTACCTTGTTATTATTATTTGCGTTGCAAAGCCTTGTCTTGAAGTTAAAATTGTCCGCTATTATGTACTTAATTACTTAACCGTATATAATGATCTCATGAAGATGACATGTATTTGTTCCCTCCCTCCAACTTCCCGGATAACCACTTTGCTATGGAGTTTTTGTGTCTATTGTCTTGTCTACAATGCAGAATTAATGGCCTGTGAAGACAGAAAAACTTAACAAGTTACTAGAATGTCACTTCGTTTTTATTTTGAACTTTAACGTTCATAAAGACACTAGCGATACAGACCTGCAGATTAATTCTTTTGATTAGATTTTTCGGTTCTATTTTTTCTTTTTATTTTTCCAGACCATCATGGGTGTACAAGTGCATGGGTGCAGACGGGTGCCAAAGGTCGAACCGACCCAAGCCCAGTGCGGACAACTCCTCCACCCACTTCGACAGCTTGGCCCTCTGCCGCACGGTGTGTGGCCGGTTCGGTGGCCTGTGGCCGAAGCCCGTGTCGTCGGTCCTCAGCATGCAGACCGTGAAAATGCATCCCACTAACTTGAGGTTGGTATTGCTTTGACTTCTTATAACGAAATTAAATTGAGGTTTGAGAATTATTGGTATAAGCGCGCCCTTTGGCTTATTGTCATCATTTGAAATTATCTACACTTTTTAAAGATAGGTGATAAACCTACGTACGTATCTTTAAAAAGCATCAGTGTTGTCCTTGCATCGCTCAAAATACTTCTAAAGCAATTGACATTATCTACTGATTCAGTTTTATCATAAAGATACTTCGTTAAGATAAAACTGAAGAGAATGCTTGGACGAATAGAGAATGTCATTAAAGATTAATGACATTCAATAATGTAGGTAGCACAAGTAAGAGAACTTTCACATACTTATATTAGACACTAGAAGCCGTGTCCTCGTATGCAAAGTGAGGCAACTAATACTGAGCCAAAATGGCTCAGTATTCTATATCCTTCATACGTTACCTAATCGTAACTAAAATCAAATAATATATGTAGTAACTAATCCCCTTAATGTAGGGAATTTGAAACTGTTTTGTACGAAGTAGGTATGATTAGGTAAATGTAAATCTGAAAACGGCGCCATTTTGGCTGTTTTAGCACAGAATAACTAATAGTAAGTAGTTTTAGTTGCCTCACTTTTGACAGTGCGCTTTGTAGGGAATTATCGTTCTAGCTGTTATTATTCTAAGCTTATAGGCGTTTTAGGCGTGGCGAAAGCCGTGAGTCTGTCATATTCACACATATATTTTCAGCTGTTTAAATAGATAGCTCTTTATGATAAGCCATGTTAACGAGTTAGGTATGAGACCAACTTGTTTGTTCTACCTCAGACGAATTAATGCTACGAACCATTCGAGCCAATATTCTATTGAATGATGGAGAGAAGCGCCGGGAATCAGTTTCGATAAATTATTATGTTTCGTTTAGAGCTGACATGTAGTTATGTAACGGTTTTCTCCCACAGGGCGACTATTGAGAGTTAAAGGGTGAGCGTTCGGTGTTATAGTTTAAGCTCAAGTGAAATGCGGCTTACTCAGTTAGGCTGGAGCATGTTCAGGGAGTTGGCTCTTCCGCACCTGGAGTACAGCGTATTAGAATTTATAGAAGATAAGGGCGCCTTATACGCTGCAGCAAGCGATTTCAGAGATAAATAAAGAGAAAGATTGAATTTAAAGAATTACATTTATTTCTCAGAACAGTTTATCGTTTATTACATATATCCCGCTTACGGTCAAAAGATTAACTTGTAAAACTTATCACTTAGTTAAGAAATATATTTAAAGTTACCGTACATACAGTAGGATGGTTGGTTACTGCTGAATCTCCACCATTTAAGAGCTTTCCAAGGATGTCATCGGTGAGGTTTTCGTCCCTCTCTTGGTGTCAAGGCCGTTGATCAGTAAATACAACTTCCCATCTTGAGTAGGTACGGAACAGTACAGGATGCTTGAAGTATGAAGCGTTGGTCACCACTTCATATTGGCGATGGAAGATATGAGACAATCTCCATCATGATAAGTTGAGTGTAATTCAAGGTTTGATTACATCAAAAATGAAGCTGGTACTAAGGATTAGACCAGAAAACTAAAAAGGCACTGTTAAACAGTGTTAAAACTTAAGGACAGACATAAAAACAAAAGAAAAAAAACCCTGGAACAAAAGAACACGCGGTTTAGCACTTGGCGGATCAATGTTCACAATTCATAAAATGATATTATTTCCAAAAGGATTTCTTACCATGTTTACTGCATGGGTTTTAAAGATATTTTAAATTATAAAAATGGGCCGCAGCCCTACAAATTAAGACTCAAAAAGGATAATTTTGCTTCCTTCACTTCATGGTTTGGAGCCAAAAAGGACAAGAGAAAAAGTGCATGATCATGTCATGTCAGACGATAAAAAAAGTTAACAGCTTCGGACACCTAGCGATTTGCCAAATCTCAAAGTAAAACGCTGAAAATACCAGAACGGGACTAAAATCGTGAAAGATTTTATTTATAAGTTAGTTGCATGCGATAAAACTATTCAATTTAAATATATCTATCGAAAAATCATAATTTTGTAGTTAAAACTTTAAAAGCGATTACTAATCGATTGTCATCGATTACTAATCGATTAATCTATTAGAAGGGTTATGATCAGAAATTTATCTGTGACACGGTGCTTTGTTCCGTTTCATGTTTTTTAGAAGAAAGATACTGCAGAACTAATGTAGTTTAATTTACTTATTTAACTTTATATTCTTTTATAAGAAAACGAATAAACGAAAGTTGTTAATTAAGAAATAATGTTTGGATTACTAAGATTTCATCAAAACATCTTAAAGCGTTCGTGGAACGGAGCGGGCAAAACGTCAAAATGAAATGACAGATTGACCTTTCAACTAATGTCATTGAACTTAACCATTAAAAGTAAACAAATTATTAATTGTTTTCAGGAATTACTTAGATTACGTAAAAAAAGTGTTACAGCACCGTTTTAGGTGGTAAGAATTATTTTATTTTAAAATTTAAAATTTTAAAATAAAATAATTCGAAGAAAAATTCCTCGGACAAAAGGGAAAAAAATTTCAACTTGTGACAAGGTTAAAACCATAAAATACTACAAAGAAAGTGTGTACCTAGCTACCTAGCAACTAGTGGATATCATTAATACCTAACAATACCTATACTACACCTACATAACTTAAACTGTTATAGAAATAACTTATCACCTATCCGTGCGGCTAAGTCTATACGATAAAAAAAACTAACAACTAATGTTGTTTCATGCAAAACAAAGACTGACTAACATGTAATGAGACAGACATAAAACCTACCAATTACTATGGTTATATCTGTTGGTTAAAATAGAATACCTAAATTTTATTTTCAGATAAAAGTACTAGTGTTAATAAACGAATTTTACTGATTTGTTGTTTATTTACAAGGAGGTAAGTGATGAAGTATCACCTTCATTCAGAGTTATGAATGAGATTTAGTTATTGGACACTCTGTTGGAATACAAAGAGATGACCAAACATTAAAGTTTAAAGATTAAAACTTATTTATATGGATAGGAAAATTAATTTCCAAGCTTAGAGTAATATGTACTAGAATAGACATACTATTTAAATAGATTATTATTAAAGAAAATTATTCCTTTCTTAGGGAATAAAGAGATACTTATAAGACAAAGTATTTTAAGTTGAAGTTAAGACTTCAGTGTGAATAACATAAAACTAAGTTTAACTATTAGAGAGATTAATAACTAGGAGAATGAACGCAATGTTATGACAAGGTTCTATTCTTTATTA
Organism: Agriphila tristella; assembly: GCA_928269145.1. NCBI lineage: Eukaryota > Metazoa > Arthropoda > Insecta > Lepidoptera > Crambidae > Agriphila > Agriphila tristella. Next base: position 38,889,661 of record OV743431.1, read on the forward strand.
TTATTGTTACCACACAAAGAAAGTATTAGAGAAATGTGTTTCTTAGTCAGAAACAGAATCACCAGGGCGTACAATATCTGTTATATGCCACCGGCCAAGAAATTTCCCCGATAAGGATTTTAAACCATATACCAAGGGTGAATATTTTTCAGAAATGACACATTTTTCAAATTTAGGGGCTAATTTAGCAGAGAAGTGTTTTGCAGCATTAGATTGAGGAAAACATCTTTTAAAAACAAATTGCCCTACTTTAAGTTCAACATGCCGTTTACGCAGGTTATAATAATGAGAGTTTTTATTATGTGCCTTTTTAAGGTTATTTTTGACTTTTTCAAAGATAGATTTTAGCTCTTTTAATGAATCAGAGAATGAGTAAGTATGATCAATGGAGATGTTAGCACTGTCTATGGGTTGGTCAAGGTTATAAAATGAACCATCCAATATCATTTCCCTGCCATGTAATAGATAGAAAGGGGTATATTTGGTACCTTCATGAACAGAAGTGTTAAGAGCACATTGCACCTCAGATATGTTCTTATCCCAATTTCGATGATCAGAACGCACATAGGAAGCAATGGATCTAACAATTTCACGGTTTACCCTCTCAGTTTGGTTAGTTTGGGGGTGATATACTGGATTGTAAAATAAGTGAGGAATCTGATATTTACTGATCAATTCTCTAAATTCTTTAGCTATAAATTGTGGACCATTATCTACATAAACATATTTCGGCACACCATGTATTAGGAATATGCCTTTTTCCATACATTTGACCACATTTTTGGCAGTCACAGTTCTCAAAGGAAAAATAGTCACATATTTACTAAAATAGTCACAACATACTAGTAAATATTTGTTTTGAGAATAAGAAGGTGGAAAAGGTCCAAGAATGTCGCAAGATAAGGCTTCTCCTGGTTGAGATACACATTTAGGATTTCCCATTAAACCAGCAGGTTTGACATTTAGAGGCTTGTAACAGTTGCATATGTCACAAGATTTAACATAGTTTTTGACATCTTGAAAGAGAGATGGCCAAAAGAACCAATTAGAAATCTTTTTATGAGTTTTTGCAACACCAAAATGACCAGCAGTTGGATCATCATGATACTTTTGTAAGATTTCAAGACGTTTTTCAGAAGGAATTATTTGTTTCCATTCAAATTGAGAAACAGAATTATATTTATTTTTAGAAAGTCTTTATAGCTTATTATTTTCAATTTTATAGTTAGGATACCTAGACGGAGTTTTAGAGCATTTTTCATAAAGAGATTTGTACCACTCATCAGAAGTTGACTGAGTGTCAAATATGGAGTTAGTGTAAATTCTAGATAAAGCATCAGGAATGATATGTTCTTTACCTTTCCTATGAATAATTTCAAAGTTAAATTGACTAAGTCTTAAGGCCCATCTATTAAGACGACCAATAGGATTTTTAAGATTAGAAAACCAAAGCAAAGAAGCATGGTCAGTTATAATGTAACATTTTTTCTACCTTCAATATAAGCACGGTACTGTTCTAAGGCATAGATTACTGCGAGCAATTCTCTTTCAGTAGCTGTGTAATTTATTTCTTGAGCATTTAGAGTGCGGCTGCAGTATGCAATGGGATGGTCAACATTGTCAATCTTTTGTGTAAGTACAGCACCTATGGCGTAAGAAGAAGCATCAGTATGTATGCTGAAAGGCAGATCAAAATTAGGACATTTCAGTATTGGTGCAGATACCAATGCTGTTTTAAGTTTATTAAAAGCTTCATCAGCTTCAGATGACCATGTAAAAGGAATCTTTTTGCTAGTTAAGCGAGATAAAGGACGAGATATTTTAGAAAAATTGTCTATGAACCGACGATACCAACCGGCCATACCAAGAAATCTTTTGATGTCTTTGGCATCTTTAGGAATAGGAAAGTTTAAAATGGCATCGACTTTAGAGGGGTCCGTTCTTAAACCATATTGGTCAACAACGTAACCTAAATATTTAAGTTCATTTCTACAGAAAATAGATTTTTTCATATTAATAGTTAGATTAGCAGATTTTGGCTTTTCATAAACTGCCTTTAAGAGACGTTTATGGTCATTAAAGTCAGAAGTACAGATTATTATGTCATCGATGAAACAGAACACTTTATTATCAAATTCAGCTGTAAACAAGTTATCCATGAGACGCTGCATAGTTGCAGATGCTCCTACTAGTCCAAAACACATTCTGTTGTAATGAAAGAGTCCTTTACCAGGAACTGTGAATGCAGTCTTTTCTTTTGAGGATTCCGACAACTTTATCTGATGGTAAGCTGCGCTAAGGTCTAAAGATGTTAAGTATTTAGCGTCTCTTAAGTTGTCAAGGATATAGCTGACATAAGGAAGTGGATAAGCATCAGCTTTTGATACAGAGTTAACTTTTCTACTGTCCAAATATAGTCTGAGATCACCGTTGGATTTTTCTACCATGACTACAGGAGAATTCCATGGAGAAAAAGATGGTTCTACTATACCTAGTTCCAACATCCTATCTACTTCTTTCTCAAGAGCTTTTTGCTTGTCAGGACTAAGACGGTAGTACTTTTGTTTTATAGGTTTTGCCTCACCTGTATCAATAATGTGTTCAATAAGATTTGTCTCACCGAGACCTACTTTTTCAGTATTGATGTTATCAAATAAAGATTTAATTTCTTCAATTTGCTTCTTTTGTTCAGAAGTCAGAGAGTTAAAATCATTAAGACCAGAATGGTTAGGCAAGACTGATACACTATTCACATTTTCTATGTGACAGTTATCTTTAAATATGTCAGGGGCTAAGTCACGGACGTATATAAGGGGGGGGTTTTGGGGGTCCGGACCCCCCCCATTCATATCCATCTTACTTGTCCAACAGAAAAAAATTACAAGCACCGCGCCGATTGAGAAAACGATAGATGCTTAGTTCGCCGCAGCAGTGTGTATCTCGAAATATTATACGACACTCAGAGCTGAGGTTGCACACAAATTGTTGGTAATTTAGTGTCATAGACAACTTTGCCGTAGAATGCATTTTTTAGAAGTTGTAACCCAAAAACTGAAATAAGTTGAGGTTTTTTGATCACTACGAAGTTAGCACAGGTCTTTCAGGGTTACGAATTCGGATTTACACTATTGATATCTATCCTAACGACATCACAAAAATGCAGAACCTTGCAATTATTAGTATGTTTAGATGACTGGGGTATTAGCAATAAAACGTAAAAGACTAAATTTATTACGTACTTTAAATTTCAACTTTGTTATTTTTGAATAAATATTGCAATACATACATTACAATATATAACTTTAGATTATTGGATTAACCGACTAAAAATCGCGCTGCGCGCCTGTTTTTTTTTTGCTATAAAAAAGCAAGATTAGTTGATGAAACTGACTAAGAATCGCGCTGCGCGGCCATTATTTTTGCCTATAAACAAGCGAGATTACAAGATTAGTAGATGAAACTGACTGAAAATCGCGCTGCGCGGCCGTTTGTTTGTTACTATAAACAAGCAAAATTACAAGATTAGTAGATGAAACTGACAAAACAATCGCGCTGCGCGGCGATTTTTTTACTATAAAGAAGCAAAATTACAAGATAGTACTTAGATAAAACTGATTAAAAATCGCGTTGTGCGGCCGTAATTTTTTTTACTGTAAACAAGCAAGATTACAAGATTAGTAGGTGAAACTGACTAAAAATCGCGCTGCGCGGCCATTTTTTTACTAACAGGCAAAATTTTTAAAATCTTGGATTCGCAGATAGGGGGCGCCCTGTAGAAATGTCGCCCAGGGCACTGGTAGTGTTAAAACCGGCACTAGCAGGCAATGTTTAATTTGTAAATGATAGATTTAATTGGCGTTAGAGCTCTGTTATTTTACGTTGTGGACCCCCCCCTTGTCAAAGCTATAGCTACGTCCGTGGGCTAAGTTAAAAGCCTTCCAGAAGTTTATTCCAAAATGAATGGGAACATTTATTTCAGGTTGAATAACAAATTTAATAATTTGGACCTCATTTTTATAAGAAATGGGCAGTAACATATAATTATTACAGATTAATTCTTGTCCGCTGGCAACACTTAACCTTATTGGAATATCCAATTTGTAAGATGGGATACCAATATTTAAAAATAAAGAATGGCAGTTATTACCTAAGACAGAACAAGAAGCACCACAGTCCAACAAACCCTTAACTTTAAGGCCAAGTACTTCAACGGATAAATAAGGTCGGTAGTCATCAGACGGAGGTTCAAAATATGTCTCTTCTGTAGTGGGATGTTTGGGACTACTTTTGGAACATGAGGAGACAGAGCCTATTAGTTTTTTGGCACATTACACTTAGTGCACTCCGGCGTCTTAACACCTTTGTTACCACATTTGAAGCAAACTAGTTCTCTAGACTTCAGGCATTTGTTAGTGTTGTGGTTATTCATTCCACAGCGGAAACAATGTAAAGATTTATTATCTTTAGAGTTTAAAGAGGCAATTGGTTTTGGTTTTGAATTTCCAAAATTAGTATTTAGTTGTCTGGGAGTAGAATTCCTAGATTTATTAGAATAAGTAAAGTCAGGAGCAAGTGAATCGTTTGTCAAAACCGGTTCTTTAAAATCAATGGCTTTTGCCTTCGCAAGTTCTAGTTTCTTGCAAACAAGTTTAAGATGGTCTATGGAAGTAATATCATGGAGAGCTAATTCCATGCTGTACTCAGGTCGAATATTCCTTAAGATGATATCAAGTTGTTCTTCATCGGAGAGGGTTTTCCTTAAACGAGAGAACATACCTACCATGATAGATAGAAAAACGACGATGGTTTCACTTTTTGCTTGGGTCCGTTGCCGAATCTCCACCAGCAATTTATGGTCCAAATCTGGGATGTCGAAGTCATCTCCTAGAGACTGGATCACGTCCTTGTAGCAAGAGAAATTGGTTTTATTTGCTCTGAACCAATACAACGCTGGACCTTCTAAGATATCTGGAAATCCATCAAAAATTATATCATTAGGAATTTTCCTAGCAATCCTAAGTTCTTCCAACCGAGTTATAAAGACACGGACACAAGTATCGCCGCGGTATTTTAAATTAAGAGAGTTCAAATTGTAAGTTTTTGGAACCTGTTGAACACACATAGGGTTTTCAACATGGTTCACTTCAGGAGTAGAATATGATTCACCCGTATCTTCGGGTTCATCTGCATCATTTTCCAGATGCATAAGAAGACAAATCAGAGAAGATTTAAGTTTAGCGATACCCTCTTCAGGATCACTAATTCTAGAGAGGCGACAAAGAATGTAATTGCAACGAGCTACTAAACGTTTAACCAAGCGTTCACTGGATGTTAAATCTTTACTACTCGCTTCTATTTCAGCAACCTTCGGCGTGCATACAGTTAATTCGGAAGCTTGGTCAATGACAAACTGATCAATAGCCTTTACACTACCACGTCGAGTAAGTTTGCAAGTATGACGTAAAAGTTTTCGCAAATCATCGGTTGATGATGTAGGTTCAGCTGGTAAATGACGTAATTTAAGTTCGTACACTAGTTCATCCTTGTGCAAGAATTCTATTGGACAACCGGCAGTTACAAAATCCATGTTGTACACTTTTAAATTCGTACAGTAATAAAAATAAAGTTATTTGCTAAGACAAGTTTATCAGCTTGTAGCATTAAAGTATCACAGTGTGATATAAGTTAGCTTAGTTAAGCTTAGAGTGAGCAAGTAGCCCTAAGAACAAAGTTTACAATTAACCATTATCTAGGTTATGTATTATTTTAGCTTAGACAGCTTAGAGTGAGTAGATAACTCCGAGACTTACATACAATTAACCGTTTGCATGGTTAAGTATTAAAAGTAAAAAGAATACAGCAAAGACATGCTATTACTTAACTAAGAATTATAACAAGATTCTACTTCTTGTTTTCTATACAAAAAGTTACACATTATGAGTTAAGTTTAAACAGTAGTGAAATTTATATTTTCTCTTAAAAGAAAGCTTTATTTTTCTCTGAAATCTCCAGGCCGAACGTTGGGAACGCCACTGTAACGGTTTTCTCCCACAGGGCGACTATTGAGAGTTAAAGGGTGAGCGTTCGGTGTTATAGTTTAAGCTCAAGTGAAATGCGGCTTACTCAGTTAGGCTGGAGCATGTTCAGGGAGTTGGCTCTTCCGCACCTGGAGTACAGCGTATTAGAATTTATAGAAGATAAGGGCGCCTTATACGCTGCAGCAAGCGATTTCAGAGATAAATAAAGAGAAAGATTGAATTTAAAGAATTACATTTATTTCTCAGAACAGTTTATCGTTTATTACATATATCCCGCTTACGGTCAAAAGATTAACTTGTAAAACTTATCACTTAGTTAAGAAATATATTTAAAGTTACCGTACATACAGTAGGATGGTTGGTTACTGCTGAATCTCCACCATTTAAGAGCTTTCCAAGGATGTCATCGGTGAGGTTTTCGTCCCTCTCTTGGTGTCAAGGCCGTTGATCAGTAAATTCAACTTCCCATCTTGAGTAGGTACGGAACAGTACAGGATGCTTGAAGTATGAAGCGTTGGTCACCACTTCATATTGGCGATGGAAGATATGAGACAATCTCCATCATGATAAGTTGAGTGTAATTCAAGGTTTGATTACATCAAAAATGAAGCTGGTACTAAGGATTAGACCAGAAAACTAAAAAGGCACTGTTAAACAGTGTTAAAACTTAAGGACAGACATAAAAACAAAAGAAAAAAACCCTGGAACAAAAGAACACGCGGTTTAGCACTTGGCGGATCAATGTTCACAATTCATAAAATGATATTATTTCCAAAAGGATTTCTTACCATGTTTACTGCATGGGTTTTAAAGATATTTTAAATTATAAAAATGGGCCGCAGCCCTACAAATTAAGACTCAAAAAGGATAATTTTGCTTCCTTCACTTCATGGTTTGGAGCCAAAAAGGACAAGAGAAAAAGTGCATGATCATGTCATGTCAGACGATAAAAAAAGTTAACAGCTTCGGACACCTAGCGATTTGCCAAATCTCAAAGTAAAACGCTGAAAATATCAGAACGGGACTAAAATCGTGAAAGATTTTATTTATAAGTTAGTTGCATGCGATAAAACTATTCAATTTAAATATATCTATCGAAAAATCATAATTTTGTAGTTAAAACTTTAAAAGCGATTACTAATCGATTGTCATCGATTACTAATCGATTAATCTATTAGAAGGGTTATGATCAGAAATTTATCTGTGACACGGTGCTTTGTTCCGTTTCATGTTTTTTAGAAGAAAGATACTGCAGAACTAATGTAGTTTAATTTACTTATTTAACTTTATATTCTTTTATAAGAAAACGAAAAAACGAAAGTTGTTAATTAAGAAATAATGTTTGGATTACTAAGATTTCATCAAAACATCTTAAAGCGTTCGTGGAACGGAGCGGGCAAAACGTCAAAATGAAATGACAGATTGACCTTTCAACTAATGTCATTGAACTTAACCATTAAAAGTAAACAAATTATTAATTGTTTTCAGGAATTACTTAGATTACGTAAAAAAAGTGTTACAGTTAGTCTAGTAAAAAATTGTGGATCCATTGGCTATCCTAATGGTGACATATTTCGCGCAAATTGATGTTACAATATTTATACGAACAACATTTTTTATTCACTCCAAAGTCCATTCACCTAAGCAGCATGTTTCGCGTCTGTCGTCGTTACAGGTGTCTGCCGCTCGTCTGTCTATTCTGGTGCTACTGGTGACATTTTCTTGCGTCACAAGCTACACGCCACACGCGTCATGCGTTCGCGTGCGACACTGCCATACTATAAAAAATACAGTAGATAACCTTTGTTGGCTCTAACTACAATTAATATCTGTTCTGAGGGGCTACTCAAATGGCCACTTTCTATTCGTTCGCTAAATTAAAGCTTAAAAAATAAGCAATTAAACGATCAAGTCACACGTCGCAAGTTTATGTAAATCACAGACATTGTTGTATTGTACGGAATTGACAAGCCTAAAGTAGGGCCACTTTAATAGGCCACATTTGACATATGTCAGTCCATAGTGTAATTTGTCAAAATAAATCGTAAATTTGCGTTATTTCCTGATTATTACAATAAATATGTATTATGAACTGAAAAAAGTTAAGCAATTATGCCTTTGAATAAATAAATATTGTTTTCCCACCGTTAAAAGGTCAAACTGTCAAATGTGACCTATATTAAAGTGGCCCTACTTTACGACACGTAATTTTGGAGTTTATTTTTAAATTTTTAAGTTAGCGAACGAATAGAGAAGTGGCCATTTGAGTAGCTCCCCAGTGCTATAATAACTCACTTTTTTGCAATACTTAATTATTTAATAAAATAATATAAACAAAAATGTCACTGAACGATATTCAGTTTTAATCTTACCTATTACCTAGGTTTACCTATTACCTAGGTAACTAAATAAATGGTAAACCTTGTGACAACGTATAATTATTACTCTAATCTAGTACCTATAGAATCATAGTTAATTAAAACGTTTTTTTGGCAATGAAAGTATGTTTCTATGCATCGAGTAATTGGAAACATAAAAAATTATCGTAACATTGTTATGTTTGATGCGTAACCACAGATAATCTTCTGATAAGGTAACTACACTGTGCAAATAGTAAACGTAACGAACCTGACAGTTTTATCGCAATAACAACGTAACCGAAATGTTCTTTACGTCCAGTAAATAATAGTTATTTCGGCCTTTCATATTTTCTTCAACAATAGAATAGAAAAGACTGTGTTTTTTCAGGCGATTGCGTCAATGTTCTTAATTTATGCATTTTAACTAATATTTTATAAATAATTTTAAAACAACGCACGGTTTTTCGTTTTACAGCAATAAAAAAGTACTTAAGATGTAGATTTTCTTGACTACAATTTTCAAATTTTTGTATTTTCTTATTTCTCCTATTTATGAACCTAGTTTACATAAAGTATGACAAAGTTACTAAAATTATTTTTAAATATCTTTCGTTTTCTATATTTATTAGCTACCTTTAATGGGGAATGCCTGAAAAAAATTTAATTGACTGATTTTTTATAGGTAGGAATATGAGCTAAATAATAAGAAAAAAAAAGAATTTTGGCATGCATAAAAAAATCTAAATAAATAAAATAAGTTCGTCTTCGGAAAAGTATGGGAGTAACAGCAGATTGGACATGATTCCTTAGCCACCACCTGCCACAACCACAGCATGATGTTAAAAAAAACCAGCCAAGTGCGAAACGGACTCGCGCACGAAGGGTTCCGTACCGAAAAAGGCAAAAAAAAACACGTTTGTTGTATGCAGCCCCACTCAAATATTTATTTTATTCTGTTTTTAGTATTTGTTGTTATAGAGGCAACAGAAATACATCATCTGTGAAAAGTCTAGCTATCACGGTTTATGAGATACAGCCTGGTGACAGACAGACAGACAGACAGACGGACAGCGGAGTCTTAGTAATAGGGTCCCGTTTTTACCTTTTGGGTACGGAACCCTATAAAGAAGTTTCAATACATAATTTCAAAACTTTTTTTTCGGCAGAACTTACCGAGTAAACTGTCATGATACACTTGGTGCCAAATGCTCCAAGCAGGATTGGAATGCAATGCACCCGCATTCTAATGTAAACTGAAACAATACCTACCACTAAACTATTCAACACTTGACACTGGCAAAAATTAATTCCAAGAGGAAAGTAGATTGCCAAAAAAAAAATAAGAAGAAGAACTTTTTTAAATAGATGTGGTTATGGCTGGTGGTGGCTAAGTTACAATCTCAATAGGGAATATGCATCAATTTTTTTTTTAATCTTAATCAAAAGTATAATGCGTGAGAAAATTAACTGTAATATTAAAACTTTTCTCTTGCGTTTTTTTCTCGTGATATAGTTACTTGAAGTTAGCGCGCAGCAGCACCCGCCGAAAACGCTCCATACAAAATGGTGACGTCACACATCACGTTTCACGTGTGTTTCGGCGCGTTTAATATGGAGTTAGCCAATAATCTTCAATTATCTCCCTAAATTTTGCGTTTAAGTACATATGTGTCATACAAAATATTGTTTCTTATTCGATATTCTATCTGACTGTAAAGTGCATTATATCCGAAAATTAAAAAAAAAAGTTGTTATTTTTCCCTGATTTCATCGTGTAATAAAACTAAAATAATTCATTTTTTTTATTTTTTTTCCTGTTCCATTATGTTTTTATAAGTGTCCGCAGCGATCAAGCTCAAATTCATCAAAATCGGTGACTTATGCATATTCCCTATTCTGCTGTTACTTTTGTACATTTGTAAAGACGAAGTATTTTTTTTTTATTTTTTTTACACAACCAAAAATTCTGAAACTTTATTTATTAATAAGGGAGGGAGTTTATTCCTACCTATAAAAAAATATTCAGCCAATTTGATTTTGCAGACATTGCCCATTGAACTAGCTCCAACTATATTAATGCGTCGTTGGGATCAGAAGGGCTGGCCATAATCAATCTTCTCATCTTCTGGGCTTATTCCAAATGCTGTTAGACTCCGGCCTAAATTTAGTGGACGACTTCTAGATAATCTGTGTTTGTTTTGTTTCGACTTTCTTTGTGTTAAAATTAGATACACCCGACTGGTTAATGAGTAGGTAGGCCTGATGTTTGTAACATTTGGTTTGTTCAAAAATAATTTTATTAATGTATAATTCAATATGAATTTGTAGTTGCAACGTCCATGATTAAAAAAATAAATTATAAAAATTAAAAAACCCGCCTGCATAAAAAGACAAGTCCACTGAAAAGATGGAAACAAGATTAAATATTAAAGGCAACATAATAACATGCAGTCGGAGGCATGCATTAAGAAAGTGACGTTTTGAATGATTTGAATTACTATATGCCTCCGACTGCATGTTATTATGTTGCCTTTAATATTTAATCTTGTTTCCATCTTTTCAGTGGACTTGTCTTTTTATGCAGGCGGGTTTTTTAATTTTTATAATTTATTTTTTTATTTATATCTTTTTAGTTATTATATATTACGGTCATGATATACCTTTTTGAAATCCTTACAATAAGCCCTTTAATTTGACACCCATATTGCAGTATTCTAAAAAAAAAAAATTTTCCCATTACGTATATTAGTACCGTACAGCCGCCATGTTGTTTTTTTTATAACGCCACCTTCTTAAGAACACTTGGGCTGACGAGACAAATCTAACGATATCTTAATTACAGAAATCCATTCAGCCGTTTGAAAGATATGAGGTAATAAAGAATATTACATACAAACACACATACAAACATACTTACATAGTTACATACAAGATACGCGCGAAAAACATAACCCTTTCTTTGCAGTCGGGTAAAAAAAGGTTTTTATTTACATACTGCTCATAAGAAAATAGAAACTGAATAGACTGTTTTAATTTAAAAATGTTAAATTTCGCGCATTTTTATATGAAAATTCAAGAAATTTCTTTCTGTTCTAAGTGACACATGGCCAATTGGAGAAATTATACAGTAAATTCGACAGTAAAGTTCGAAAGCTTCGAACAAAATGAAATTATAAAAGATTGAATATAAAAAAAGGAAACCCTCGAAAACTTAGCTCGTTTGTATAGTAGTGGCCCCTATTTTCTTTTTAGTAAGTAGGTACCTACTTAGTATATTTAACACTTTTATAACACCACACATTTTAGTTAATGAGGGATGGGTACCTAAGTAACAACAATCTAGAATGCGTTTTATGGCGTCAGGCTATCTTTTCCAGTATTATTAAACAACCTACAACATTATTTATTACTGATTAAAGCTAACCATTGACTGGTTTGAATGTTTTGTCCTATCTCGTGATGTATAATGATATAATGTCGAGGAAAAAAACTAAAATTATAGGTACACTTTCCTTGTGTTTTAAAATAATCAGCTGATTGGAATGAAAACAATACAGCGTAAATTATAAAATAATAAGCTCCAATCTACAATAAATCAGAATATACTGTTCTTTTTTGCTTGCAATTAATAATATAAAGCAAAACGAGTTTACGTGGGTGTTAACATATGACCGAGGGGTCTTTGACCATCACCGGCCGTTTACCTTACGAGTATCCTGAGAGGTTAAGTCAATACTTATTTATATGTATTAATAAGTATAGTAAACCAAATAAACCAAGCACTAAAGGTTAACGGCCTTAAGAGACATTTATAAATTGCGATTATAACACGGCGATTAGACCGAATCGAACGAAACTTAGCTCTTGGGAACAATATTTTTTTCCGATTTGTTGAATATATCGTAATGTTGAGTTGACATAATATTTACGTTAATAAATGAAAATACAATGCTAACAATATCGAAAATTACCTATAACAAACAAGCATTATTGTAGTTTGTATTTAGTTGGTTCCCATTTTAGACCCACACGATCTCCTCTGCTCGGGCATATCAATTTAAATGGAATTTACAGTAGCTACTATTACTTATTATGAGTACTATCTAAAATAGATGAATTTATGATGTGTCGCTTTAGTGAGAACCACCTTCTCCGACTCCAAGTTGATTGTAAAAAAAAATATTTAAAAACACGACTGCCCTGCCAAAAACGAACTAAAAGTTAAACAACAAGTGTCATTGCAGTCGGGGGACCTTATTATGGAGCAATTTTTGATCAAAGAGGTCCCCCGACTGCAATGACACTGGTTTTTTTATTTTTATTTCACACATTTTAGTGACATATTATTGGATTTTAGTTACGATTAGGTAACGTATGAAGGATATAAATCTGAGAACTGAGCCATTTTGGCTCAGTATAAGTTGCCTCACTTTGTATACAAGGACACGGCTTCTAGGTGTAATAATTATTCTAAGCTTGTACTCATATTTGACATCTTTTCAATTTTTTTTTCGAGTCACGATTAAGTAATACTTAACCATATCGTACGGCATAAATGCCTCGGATGAGCCATAACGGTATTTTGACCTGCAATACTTATTTGACAACGAGCCGTGATTAGAGATGGGCAAAGGACCCGATTTCGACCCGACTGCTGGGTTTAAACCCAATTAACGCATAGATCTAGATCGTTAGATGTGCCCCTAACATAGTATGAGCTCACCGAAATGTGTCAACATTCAAATGAGTGAGCCTCACTTCTTTGCTCTTAGTGTTGGTTTGAACACGGTGTCAATCACTTCTATATTTTTTAAGAAAAAACCACAAGAAATCTGTCTTGTGCCTTTCATCTGTGCACAAATAATTATAAGAATACAATTATAGCAAAATTGTGTAACATATCACGCGTAAGTATTTAGATTTCAATTATTATCGAAATTTATTTTCCTTCCGTTGTCAATTCCGATGGACGTAAACAACGCATCACGCATGCGTGCGCCATTTTGACGGATTTGAAATAATCCAACAGATTTTCAGTACCAGGGCAGATCTAACGATCTAGATCTATGAGTTAACGCCCATATACCTACCATTTTGTTGAACTAAATAAAATCTTTGGAAATGGGGATGGAAACTGAGGAACTAATGGCGCCACAAGCGGTTGTACCAAAACATTTGATTGGTTGTTTCAAATATCAAATGTCATTTGTGGCATATTTTAACCAATCAAAGTATTGATAGCGGTTAGACCGCCGCTGGCGCCATCTGCGATTAGCTTTGCGTTGCCAACCCCATAAGAGACGTTTCGTCATTCAAATATTTTTCTGTATTGGTTTAACAAGAAATTGTTTCCATAGCAATATCACATTTGACATATTCATAAGCCATGCTATTAGGTTTGGCAACGTTGCGCGTGAATCTATAGGCTGTTGATTTAAGATGGTCAAAAAAGCACCATGACTTCTAGTAAACGGCGTCTTTATAATTTGTTGTAGTTGCTATTTGTGTCATGTGATTTGTGTCAAATCGGTTCACGCATAGTACCGAAATGCGACGTTGCCAAACCTAATAGCATGGCTTGTAGACAAATAGAGAAGGCTGTGACATATTTAATAGAAATAAAAAATCTGTAAAAGGTTTCTATAATTTACAATATGGGTTTTTATTGGTTTTATTTAAACCCAGTGGTCGGGTTTAAATCGGGTCATTTTCCCATCTCTAGTCGTGATCCCTCCTCATATCTAGACAGAGTGCAAAATATAGCGCGCCCACGCAGTCTGCTTTTGTTAATCTATTTAGGATGTGTATACAAGGGCATGGACCGAGGATAATAATACTTATTTAGTATTTTTTTTTTTTAATAAGTTATCATTTGTCCACAATCACACCTGGTGTTAAGTGATGATGCGGACTACGATGGAGCATGCTCACTTAGAAAAAGCCTATTCACCCTAGCCTTGAAAAGGCCCAAGTTATAACTACCTATTGGGAAACACATGAGCACTGCATAACATAGTGTAGGAAAGGAAGGTACTTAGCGGGACCCCTACAGCAAATCCTCAGTAGACGAAAATAAATGAGACGTATTTATTTAAAATTATCCAAATCAATCTTTTTTGTTTGTGTATATTTGTACATAGGTTTTGGTTCATACTATATTACATCCCTGCAAAGTTTCACCGACTGAGGATTTAATGTTGGTCTCCATGTAAAAGATCGCTTCATTTCACCTACACTAATTGTTGCATGACAAGGGCCAAAGAAAGCCGTGAATGAACATTCCCTCTCTTTCTCCTTCCTTCTTTTATATTGAGACTATCTTTAATCTTCCATTGACATAAAAACTTGATATACCTACTAAGCTTGCTTTCGCCCGCGACTTCGTCCGCGTGGACATTCGGAAAATCCCTAGGGAATCTTAGACCGAAATAAAAGTATCCTATAATTATTTAAATCCAGGCTATAAACTATCTGTGTAAAAAAATTCATCCAAATCTGTTCACCCTTTTTTGCGTGATTAACTAGACTCCAAAAATTTAAACATCCAAACTTTCACATATTTTATAGTAGATACTAGCGGCCGCCCGTGGTTTCACCCGCGTGGTTCCCGTTCCCATGAGAATATCGGGATAAAAAGTATTTTATGTTTTAATCCAGGCTATCTTCTATCTGTGTGCCAAATTTCAACCAAATCCGTTCAGTAGTTTTTGCGTGATTGAGGAACAAACATCCAAACATCTAAACGTCCAAACCCACAAACTTTCACATTTATAACATTATATACAGTAGGAAGTAGGATTAGAGGATTCCCAGATCTATCATACTGTAAGCCGACAAAAAAATCCCAAGTGTACGCTTTTTTTTATGATTCGCTGTTTTGAGATCATAATTCTCTCTCAAACAAAGGTACCTACATGTTAATTTGATATTTTTTCTTCTCGTTTTGAGTTCCTAGAAGTAATAAAAATACAAATAAAAAAATAAGGTCGACTTGATAACGTGCTCCTTTTTTGAAGTCAGTTAAAAACCCAAACAGCTTTATCAACGACCGACATTGTATAAACACAATGGAAAAGGAATTGAGGAAAATACTCCTGGCTGTGTTGTCTTACCTACCTTTACTTACCGGTTCTATTCGGAATAAGTCATTGCACTTGCCTTGCCTTGAGATGAGAACCGATGAAGTTGACGCCCACACTGCCCTTTTTTATCCAACAAACAAAAAGACCAACCAACACCATCTTTTCCCATTACCAGATACGACCTAATGAACGTCCCAGCAGAAGCAAGAGAAATGATCGCGCAAATGACGCAAGTGACGTCATCAAACTTGATGGCAGAGTGCGGTGGCAACGTGACCGATGTGGTCAACACCCGTGTGGTGGTCTACCTCACCGTTAGGAGCACCAACCTCGAGCTCACCTGGGACACCAATGAGGAGTACTTCCTTGATGTCCAGATGAAAGGTAAGTTTGAGGTCAGAAGTTCGTAGGTAGAAACTGTGATAAGCTATCCATTATTATAATACGAATACCATATCGCACGAACATCTTACTGAAGAAGAGAAGTTATTGCGTTTAAGAAATAAATTGTTTTGCTCTTAACGACCGACTCACATAGGGGTATTTGACATCAAAAGTTGACCAAAACTCTTTTTTTATATTTTTATGTCACTAAAATCGTTACATTAGCAATTTTTACCATAAGAAACTTAAATAAAACTAGAAATTAAAACAACACGAGATTTTTATTAAAAAATAATCTGATGCCACAGTACGAAATTTTGTCTGTTCGTTGCACGAGCTTTTCTCAGTGAACTCCTCGTCTTCATAGTAACTTTTGGGACTTTCTTGAGTTAAAAATGTTGCAGATTTTGGTGGCAGAAGAAGATCGATCGGTTTCTTTGGAAAACTAAACAATAAACACTCAGCAATGATGAACTACAGAATTAGCGACACCTCATATAAAAAAAATATAGTAAATAAATCGCCAAACTTCCGCCACTTTTTTCTTTTTAGATTACTCCTTGAGATAGTCTGCATTAATAGTCTTTTTAATTTTTTACTCGGACGAACTCGGAAATATAACTTTTATACTATTTTGTAAAAAAAGTAACCAAAAAAATTAATATTTTACTATAAACTTTCATATGTCAAAAAAGCTTTTAAATTGTGTCATAAGTTACGGTTTTATGGTTAATAATTTAATGATCAAACGAACTTACCCTAAGTGAAGTTCGATCTTAATTATCCCGTCTTCATCGAAGAGATTTAATTTGTTACAAAGTAGTAGCTCTGCTATACGCTCGCACTATA
Source organism: Agriphila tristella (assembly GCA_928269145.1). NCBI lineage: Eukaryota > Metazoa > Arthropoda > Insecta > Lepidoptera > Crambidae > Agriphila > Agriphila tristella. The sequence continues at coordinate 38,906,374 of OV743431.1, forward strand.
TCGCACGTCTTCAGCGCTATAGGAAGGAAAAAGAAAGCAATAGCTACCCCCTCTCTGCCTCCGACCAGCGCTGCCCGCCGCCGCGTCAACCTCATTCAGTTTGGAGTAGTAAGTAAATACATTGATATCTCCATCTATTATAGGGATACGGTTGTTAAACAAACAACTAGCAAGGGAGGGTTGGGACTTTAAATCTCTTCGATGAAGACGGGATAATTAAGATCGAACTTCACTTAGGGTAAGTTCGTTTGATCATTAAATTATCCCGTCTTCATCTCCCGAGATTTAATTTGTTACAAAGTAGGATGTTTAGAGAAGATATCAATGTTATTAGAGGAACCCTTGTTTGTTTATATAAATAAACAAGGGTTAAGTGAACACACATTAAATTATTTTAAGGGTTAGTTAAATAAGATAAAAATAAGTCAGTGCTCCTGCACTGCAACTGCAACATAATAAAAAAATGTTTTATTACAATGTCGGTTCTGCAAAATTAGAGCCCGAATCCTGGAAACTCGCAAATATTGTCGATTGTCCAGTCCAAACAGCAGATTGCGAATAGCATCCACAGAAAATTCTACACACAGACTAGTAATTGAACAAATTTTTCGTCACAAATGGCAGCTACTTGGCCGCCGCGCCGATGTAACCACATGTTACACAACATGATAAACAGGTAATGAGATTAATAAAAAATCGGTGTAACATTCCTCCATTATAAATTTTATCAATCGGCCGAATGTTTGTGACGAGGCAGCATTGATAAGTTTTATTGGGGGGGGGTGGGGGGGGGGGGGGGGGGGGTTTGTATTAGTTCATAAGGGCGATAATATTTTAGATATTTATATTAATAAACACAAATAATTTTATTACAGAAATAAAAACTCAAAGAATGGAAAGTTCAACAAGTTGAGACTTACAGAAGATGTGATTAAACATCTGTCATTTAAATTTTAAATAATAAATTATTTCGCCAAATCTTACTGTGTTACCTCAGATAATATAATACAATACTGAGTTGTTTAATTGAATTAAGTACATGATCTGTATTCATTCACTTGTAGCCAAGGCTAACAAGGTGACCAATGTGTGCTTAATTGTTCAAAATGTAAGTTATTTGGGAGTAAGTTCAACAGGTAAATTTAAACTATTGTAAGATCCAACGGTATCTAACGGTAATGTAACGGTAGTGTAACAAACATATCTAAAAAAAAAATATTTTTTTTTAGGTTACCATTGCCGCTGATATGGATTTAAAATAATTAGGAGATATCTGAGCAATGATTGTTTACTGGGATTCGTTTAGAAAGCAGTTATTTAGAAATCTTATTAAATCATTAATTTATATAAAATAAGATATTCTTTCTTGGCACTATTTCCAATAAAAATATAGATTTGCTTGCAGTATTATTCAAATACTGAGGCAAGGTATCAATAGACACTTCTAACGCTTGACTAAAGAAACTTGTTTTCTAAGGAACGTTTGCCTTATAATATGCAGCCAGAGAAAACTGACAGCGAGGATGATGTTTCTTTCTGCGAACAGATAAAAATAAATTAACGTTTGTTGTGACTATTACCATCGCTATTTCTTTAACAGCAAGTTGATTAAGGTTTCAACGAGGGAATAGAGTTGCCTGTCACAAGTATATTATTATGTTTACTAGGTAGCTTTAATTATATAAGTTTATTTAATGTATTGTGTAATTGCAGAAATAAAAAACTTTTATTTTTTATTTTATTTCATTGAGAAACCATGGCTGTGATAGCTATGTCATTTGGCTTTGTCATGTACAATAAAATAAGTTTTTTTTTTTTAAATAAATAAGGAAAAATAAAGCTGGGGAGGCGTTATTACACCTATTGTTAATCATAACACTGCCATTTCTCGCGAGCAATTTAGCAATTTAATTTAATTGCAAGCAATGAACACCACTAATTCGATTCATTTATGAAATGGCAGTGGTGTTATTAATATACAACAAAAACTTCAGTATAGGCACCTGCAGACAGACGGCGTGGTGCGCGTCCCAGCTATATCCAGCACAGCCGCAGTGGTAGGCGCCGCCCATCGGGTAGCAGCCCATCGGTGCTAGTATACGCACGGCATGCGAAGAATTTTATAACAAAAAGCAGATCCAGGTCATTAATGAGCAGCAATTATTCCTGGTTTGTGCAAAATCTTATATTGTCTCACTTTGACCGGCTGCTGCGCAGTCTTATTGTCAAAGCAATGGAGAAAGTATTGAAAACTATTCGTTTATCATAATGATTTAAACGTATCAGGAAAACAAATATTATTTTTCCACCATACAATACAAAGTTGACAAGGTACATAGTACGATGTAATACGTAATTATTATATTCATTATTTTAAATAGTTAAACATTAATGCTCAATATGTACAAGCCTTAAGCTTGTCCAATATTAAAATTTTAAGTGTTAAAATAGTAATGCTACCGCAGTACAAACTCCTGTAATAGTTCCCAAGTATCTGACAAAGTCACTAAAATGTATTTTATTTGATTTTAATAACTTCTTCTAAAAATATTTTGTTTGTCCTTATTTGTCAATATACTACTAATTTTAGAAATTCAATACAATGCCAAAGAATTTACATGTTTGGCTGGGACTTTCTTGATAGTTAATGAGGATCTTAAATATTAGAATCATTGTTTTTATAGTTTCTAATACTTGAAAATTTGAGAAATTTTGGTAATTAATACCCAGACATAAGTGTCATCTTAATAGGGCATTGAAGCCTGTAATTAATGGGTTAAATTATTGGTTTAAAAATCTAGTAAAGATGATGATTCTGTGTAGTGCTGTGAAAAAGCCAAAGAATAAGACCCAAAACTCATGAAGTTTATTGACTTAATAACATCTTTACTAATATTAAAAATGCAAAAGTCCTCTTGTTTGTTTGTTTGTTACACCCTCACGTCTCAACCACTGAACAGATCATCATGAAATTTTTATACACGTTGTCTGGGTTACAGAGAAAGACATACGGTACCTTTAATCCCGAAAGGAAAATATTGTTCCTGAGGGATAGCAAGAAACATTTCCTTGGCAGCCGCTAGTCTTCAATACTTTTTGCGCTGTGCGTGAAAGCAACCGTTCTCAAGGACTAATAGTTGTGCCATGACATTATCAGGACACATGTTATGAGTTAAGTCGTTCTAGCATCCTCCATAAAATGTTCAGAAAGTACCCACATGTTCTATTTTCTATTGTAAAGAAAATAAAATATATTTGTTTATTTTTTAATTTAACTAACTGAATACTTAGGATTAGTATTGGAAAATAACCTCAAGCACATAACGGTCGTTTGATAGTTTTTACTCGAATCGAGAACGTATTTTAGCTGACCAGCTAAAAATACAGACAAGGTACAGACCTTTTGTTCTGATCCGGTAGCGCGACGGTGCCGACGGTGGTGATCACGGGTAGCCCTTGGAGCTGGAAGCTGCAGGTAGGTGCCGCAAGGCTGATGAAACATGTTAAACTGGCCCTGCTGATTGTTGTCCGTCACCTCGGCTCAACTGCTTGTGTTCCAAGATATGGTTTTGGTTGTTGTGGCAGACCCCAAGTTTAGAGAGAACTGAGCAGTAGGTGTCGTCGCGCTGACGGTCTTTAAAGACACTGTTCGAACGATTTTCAGTAGTGGCATAATACATGATAATAGCATGATTCATTTTCAACAAATCGGAGATGAATTTGCCGGTAATGTTTTTTTTTTAATTTTACTGACCATAAGGGCACCTTTAACACTTGTGGGAGTGTATTTTGATGTTCAACATCATTGCTGATTTTTCTCGAAGAAAAAATAAAAAGGAATCAGAATTTTGTTTTATAATGTTGTTCGAGAAAACCGAAACATTTAAAAGTACTTGTACATACCTGTATCAGTGACAACAATTTTGATGTTTCACGAAAAAGATTATTAGGCCTTCATTTTTGATAGCAAATATCTTATTAATATTTGTAAAATAACGGTTAATATCTCGTATTAACACATAGAAGTATCTCGTATTGACTTAAAGTAAATAATCTGCAGTTAACGTCAGCAAATCTAGGTATATATGTTTTATAAAATTACGGCTAATATCTCGTATTAGCTCATAATAGTACTTATCACTGGTCAATATCACGTATTGACTCGGGAAAAAATTTTTCATAAAAGCAAGTATGTCGTATTGACTCAAAGCAAATATTTTGCAGTTAACACCAGCAAATCTATTCATATTTTGTAAAATATGAAGCGGTTAATAATGATTAAACAAACTTACCTGTAAGTTGAGTTCAATCATAATATACGAAGGATTCGTTATTAAGACATTAACTCACAAAAGCAGGTCGTATCGACTCGAGGCAAGTATTCGGCAGTTTATTGTAAAATGATGGTTAATATCTCGTATTAACGCATAAAAGTATCACTGGTCAATATCTCGTATTGACTCGGGAAAAAAAATTCACTGGCCAATATCACGTATTGGCTCGGGAAAAATGTACCATTGGTCAATATCTCGTATTGACTCGAGGCAAATATAAGGCAGTTTGCCTTTGTGAATAACTTGCATACTTTTCATCACTAAGAGAAATTGTGAGTCTACCTTCAACATTCGTATCACTTGCATAGTGACGGTATTTTACCGTTTTCATGAATTAATTCACGTTTATAATTTCACTGATTTTAAGACTATAGTTAAACAAAAAAGTAATATTTTTGTGATGACCGACGTGCGTCTTGCGCGCGCGCGCAACAAAGAATGAGGTTGACGCGGCGGCGGGCAGCGCTGGTCGGAGGCAGAGAGGGGGTAGCTATTGCTTTCTTTTTCCTTCCTATAGCGCTGAAGACGTGCGATATAGTGCGAGCGTATAGCAGAGCTACTACTTTGTAACAAATTAAATCTCGGGAGATGAAGACGGGATAATAGACTACATACCTTCAATTTCAATATCCATATCAAAAATCTTTACTTAATCAAAGTATCAAAAACATATAGGTAGACTAAAAGTGTGTATTTTTCAAAGTGCCAAGAACTGAATTATACTTGTAAACGAAGACGAGATTCTGACTGAAGCTGTGTGTCAACCGCTTATAATAGCGTCTCAAAATGACTGCCGTTTGATGCGCCATCTATTCTACTAGCTCTAAAAGTCATTACAATCATCCGATTTTAAAATTCATAAATTTGAGTTTTGATCAGCTTTCCTCATACTGATACCCCTATGTGCGACTGTACTACTAGGAGCTTATAACAATCAAGAATATGATAAGAGTTCTCACAATGAACTCTTAAATCAGTATTCATCATCATCATCATCATTTTTGCCACTGCTGGGATACTATAGCTGCTTGCCATTTTAATGGATGGATATAAGGAAAATTTGTATAACCGACCACACGGGATTTACGTGCCTTCTAAAGATGGAGGAGCTTATGCACTCTAATCCTATTTATATTTTCTGAACCTGAAGAACTTCGATACTTCAGGGCCCGACCAGAACCCGCAGCGGGCGGGCAGCGCGGCAAGCAACTTCAATAATCACTATGCGCTATCTCTTACCTAAATCACTTGCTGCGGCGGGCTGTGGCCGGGCTGTTACTCGTTTAGACAAAATTAGTATTTCTAAAACTACAACCTCTCTTTCTAATATTTCAGAGGGCAGTGTAGCAGTTCGCATAGACGCCGACACCGTATACGGTGCTCGTCACGCCTTAGAGACCTTCAGCCAGCTGGTGACGACAGACAAGCCAGATAACTCCAACAAACCCAATTGTGGCCTTCGCATCATCGTCGGAGCTAAGATCAGAGACAAGCCCGCGTACAAGCATAGAGGATTGGTCTTAGATACGTCTAGACACTTTATACCGATGGCAGATATCAAGAGGATGGTAGATGGAATGGCTTCGACCAAGATGAATGTGTTCCATTGGCATGTCACGGATTCGCATAGTTTCCCATTGGAGTCGGCGAGGGTGCCGCAGTTTACGAGGTAGGTTTACATTTTGATAAAGAATGGTGAGAAATAATTACTATCTATTTACATGAAATTTTTAGTATTTCCATAGATTAAATTGGTAAGATTTCATTACGTTGTAATTTAGATCTATCAATACTTATTAATGGCATTATAGATGGAAATCGATAGTTATTTTAGACATGAGTGAGAGAATATCAGTTTAATTTTATAGTATTGTCAATTACCTGATACTTTTCGTTACGTTACTTTACGTTTATAGCCCAGTAAAAATCTACATTTAAATCTCAAAACGCGATGTAAAGCTGCATTTTTGGTATGTTATTTGGACCCCTTAAGGGAGTGTGGAACCATGTTTTGCAAGCAAAAAAAAGTTGTGCTAGCTGCGTTATACGTGAAAAACTGCATTTTTATTCAGTGTTTGCAGTTTTATTAAAAAACTATGAGCTTTTGACATTAGTTGCCAACATCATTTTGAAAGTGTATTAAATTTCAAACAATTAAAGCTAACTTTCAGCTCTGTATGTCTAATAGTTTTTGAGATATGATGCTTGAAATATTGACACTCACCGGCATATCTAACTGCCTACACCGTTATTTTCATATAAACGTGCTCACTTCACAGTCTCATAAATATAAAAGTTTGTGCATCTGTGCAATGATTTGTATGTTGATAGATTAGTCAGGTGCTTATTTTCGAATAAAAATGTCAAATAAGTATAGATACCTCTCAATTTATCCAAAAAGAGGAAAAGGAAAAACCTATTTCCTCGTTCCATACAATGATATATGGTATTAAAATTATGCATTGCTTTATTGCATTTTTGACGAAATTGAGAGATGTCTATGCTTATTTGACATTCTTATTCGAAAAACGAGCACCTTCCTAAACTTTTAAACATACAAACCATTGCAGAGATGCGTATACTTTTATATTTATGAGACTGTGAAGTGAGCATGTTTGAATGAAAATAACGGTGTAGGCGGTTCGATATGCCGGTGAGAGTCAATATTTCAAGCATTATATCTCAAAAACTATTAGACATACAGAGCTGAAAAAGTTAGCTTTAATGGGGAGGCGAAGGAAAAGTGAATTACAGATGGCGCTCAGTCTTTGGAACAATTGTTAGTTTGAGCTTATATTGTCTTGACTGTGTATTACGTGATTTTACTTTCTTAGATTGTATTTTTTTCGGTTTTGCGGACAAACAATGTATTCTATGCTAACTTTAGCTCATATAAAAGAAGAATTACGGAAAAGAAAAGCCAAAACAACAGGCAAGAAAGTTTATTGCAACTTACAAAAAATTGCTAACAAGCATTACATTTCTTTAAATTTCGTGTAAGATTTACAAGTAATCTTTTTATTTCAGATTAGAAGCATATGATTTTAATTTTAACAAAGCAACTGAGTGTGAATTTCCGTGTTTATAGTTGCCTGATGATGCCTTCTGTGCAATAGTAATTTCAGGTTTCTGTACTGGAATTTCTGTACCATCCAAAATTACACGAACCGTTTTATCATATTTATTTTATTATTCTAAGTTTCTTGAATGACTCTGGCATATAAAATTCTATTAATTCTCTGTTTGACCCCAATATTGGGCTTATTCCATATTTGATATACCTATCAAATTCATCCAAGTTATAAATATGTTAGAAACTGCTGAGGTTGAAATATTGAAGAACAAAGCTGTTATAATTCAAATGTTGTTTTATTTTGGCGAAGCTTCATCAAATTCATGAAACATTCCTTTTGATTTATAATGTTTCTCAGGCTCAGCAAAGGAGAAAATCGAGGGAAAAGCATATTTTTTTGATATTTTTTTGCCCACTATTTTTTTTTGTTACTGGGAAATCGATGAACTCCAATATTTTACAAGTTACATGCATAACAATGCGGCATTTTCTCAGTATAAAATTAAAAAGTGCAATACTCCAAGAGATTCCCATATGTTTTGACACTTTCTTTGAGGCGGCCGGGTACCAAAGACCAGACGCCACCTATCGGGATAAAATTGCGCTTTTCCTCCCCATTGTTTGAAATTTAATACACTTTCAAAATGATCTTGACAACTAATGTCAAAAGCTCATAGTTTTTTAATAAAACTGCGAAAACTGAAAAAAAATGCAGTTTTTCACGTATAACGCAGCTAGCACAACTTTTTTTTGCTTGCAAAACATGGTTCCACACTCCCTTAAGGGGTCCAAATAACATACCAAAAATGCAGCTTTACATCGCGTTTTGCGATTTTAGGAAAGACATTTGTAAGAATATACCTTACGGAATATACCTTACGGAATCTTAGAAATAACACAGATTACATGTGTGATACTATCTATACATATAATAAAACAGTAAAAAAAGTGTGTCTGTACATTACATATATTTCAAAAAATAAATAAATGGGGCGATGGAGACATACTAATAGAGTAAGAATTTGAAAAAAAAAGTGTGTCTGTTTGTCTGTTTGTTTGTCTGTTTGAACACGCTAATCTCCGGAAATACTGAACGTATTCGAATGAAACTTTTTTTGTTATATAGCTGTTAAGCCTGGGAATAACATAGGGTATAATTGATTTTGGAAAATGGAACACCTGATGCAGAACCATAATGGTCCAACTTAACTATAAGGAATATAAAAATGACACCCTAGCAAAAGTTGTTCAGCCTGATGAGCATTTTTTGTTGAGGGATAAATATCGAAGATCTGGAACACCCGATGCAGAACCATAATGATCCAGCTAAACTATACAAAATATAAAAATGACACCCTAGCAAAAGTTGTTCAGCCTGATGAGCATTTTTGTTAAGGTATGAAAATCGAAGATCTAGAACACCCGATGCAGAACCATAATGATCCAGCTAAACTATACAAAATATAAAAATCACACCTTTGCAAATGTTGTTCAGCCTGATGAGCATTTTTGGTTAAGGTACAAAAATCGAAGATCTGGAACATCTGATGCAGAACCATAATGGTCCAGCTAAACTATACAAAATATAAAAATGACATCTTTGCAAAAGTTGTTCAGCCTGATGAGCATTTTTTGTTGAGGTATAAAATCGAAAATCTGGAATACCTGATGCAGAACCAAGTTTAATTTATGTGCAAAAAATCGAAGATCATCTGATGTGGAAATCTAAGAGATCAGGTTAAAGATGTTTAGCATATATAATAACAACCTCCACGTGGTGAAGGCGGTAACGGTTTGGGCCTAACTTGCCTAAATACGGGTAGGTGCGTCCAGATATGTTCTTTTGCCCGTACCGTACCTCCGTTCCGATCGGCGTCGCGATCAAAGAACGCTAGTCTGGACGCATGTTCGGAACGGTGCGGAGGTACGCCGTTCCGTTCGCCGAACAGGTACGCCCCGATCCACCTCGAATCTCTCGCTCTTTTGCCCGTACCCGTATCTCTCGCTCTTGAGCGTCGCGAACAAAGAACGCTAGTCTGGACGCATGTTCGGAACGGTGCGGAGGTACGCCGTCTCGATCGCCGACAGGTACGCTCCGATCCATCGCGAGTCGGTTTTTTCGCCCCGTTCAAAGGAAAAACGGAACGGAGGAACGGTACGGCGCTAGTCTGGACGTGATCGCGGCGACGCCGACGTTCGGAGGTTGTAGTACAGTAGCCCGTAGTACATTTAAATTACGAAAAAGGTTAGGTACCGTTTGCCGTTGTGATATAGTTATTTATTATGAAATTATAGATACTTTAACCCAAGTTTTACAGATCGCAACTCGCCGTAACCTATATTTGTATATCTCCAAAAATGAGATTTTTTATTTTTCGAGGTTAATCACATGGTTTAGCTATTGTCGTGTTCTACAGCGCTATGTTTGATTGCCACTGATAATAGTTAGACTGTGAAAAGTAGCCATACACAGATTTAAGACCAGATGAAATGGATGGACTTTATCTGGTCTTAAATCTGTGTATGGCTACTTTTCATAGTTTTAATATTATCAGTGGCAATCAAACATAGCGCTGTAGAACACGACAATAGCTAAACCATGTGATTAACCTCGAAAAATAAAAAATAATCATTTTTGGAGATATACAAATATAGGTTGCGGCGGGTTGCGATCTGTTAAAGTATCTATAATTTTGTAATAAATAACTATATCACAACGGCAAACGGTAACCTTTTTCGTAATTTAAATTTACTACGGGCTGCTGTACTATTGGATCGGAACGTTGATACGGAACGGAGGTACGGTACGGCGCTAGTCTGGACGTGATCGCGGCGACGTTCGGCGGTTTGATCGGAACGGTGGTACGGAACGGAGGTACGGAACGGGCAAAAGCAGCGTCCAGACTTATTTGATCGGAACGCTGGTACGGAACGGAGGTACGGTACGATCAAAAGAACATATCTGGACGCACCTGACGCTTGAAGCCGCTGGTGTCCATCTAAGGACTGGTTGTTTTTTTGCATGGCAAACTGTGGCTTTTCCAGGGTTAGTAACACTTCAAGTCTTTTCATATTGATTCCCGAAGGAAAGACTCCAAACATAGTCTATAAAGAATTTTTTAAACTAGGTATGTCTACAATATTACATTTTAATATAAAAAATATTTTTTTATTTTTTTTATTTTTTAACACTGCTACAAGTAATTTCTTCTGTAACTACATTAGTTCATATTTATATGCTACGCTGGAGTCATAAAGTCCACGCGTACGAAGTCGCGGGCATCAGCTAGTAGGAAATAAGTAGGTTCGAAACTTTCAATGGTAATTTATTTAAAAGTGATCTTCGACGTGTTTTCAGGTATGGCGCCTATTCATCATCCGAAATTTATTCAGCGGAGGAAGTGCGTCAGTTTATTAAGTATGCACAAATACGGGGCGTCCGAGTCGTCATTGAGATCGATGCGCCTGCGCATGCCGGCAATGGATGGCAGTGGGGAAAGGTAGTGACTGAGTAGATATAGGACCTATTATACAATACATAATATACAATTTTTAGTGATTATTTGAAAATAACAGTACATTATCATCGTGTGTTAAAGATATCTTTTGGGCTATATCTTTGGAAGTGAGTTTAAAAATTTTCATACGAGGTAGGTATTAATTTAACTAGTATCTCTTTGGTCTTGATCTTTTCCAAGTCTCAGGCCCCGCACAGACAGAAAGAGTTCGGCCGTTTCAAGTTCTGCGTTCTCCGTTCCACGTTCTTTGTAACATTTTGTAGTGCAGACGACAGGCAGTTAGAACGTGCCATCATCATCATCATACCATAATTTAGTTAAAATAAGAATGCGGAACGCAGAACTTGTAGGGGAAGTACGTACAAAATGACATACATGGACAAAACGAAATAGTGCGGTTTTTTCAAAACTGGCGGGCAGGAGCGAGGTTTTTGACATTGTATCACGTAAAGTTAGCCATTTAATAATAAAATTTAGTTTATTTAAGTAACAAGGACTCATTTTATGTTAGTGAAACTTAATCTATGTTAGTAAGAATTTATTTAATAATATCATTTATACCTAATTAAGTCACCGCTGAGCCATTCCATGGGCAATGGCAGAGCAGCGACTCAAGTAGGGACAATCAAGCCTGCTGGCGATCATTTTCAGGATAGTGTTGGGACTGGCTCGCACCCTCCGTACCAGTGACACACACCTCTTGCGCATAGTTGCGAAAAAACAATCTACTCTAGCGGTAGCAAACATTCCGGATGCACTACAATAGCGGGGCAGTCCCAACAGTATCCTGAACGCATTATTGAATTGTACACGGAGAACGCTGTAAGATTTATGGGTAGTTTTAGCCCACAGGCTGCACGTATAAAATGATGTACAATAGGCACGAAACAGGGTGATTTTAACACTTTCAGTGCAACGTGCAAACCTGCGTGCAAGCATGTTTGCTCTCACTGACAGCGCTCTCCGTTCTCTCTCAATATCATCATCATCTTTTAGGTCAGGGGACAAAATATGACCGAGATATTTAAGCAATCCTGTCAAAATTTTATCACCCTCAACTCAGTCGCGCTGGAGTGACTGGTACAAATGTGTTTTGTGCCTATTACAGCTTTTTATTCTCATTACTATTTTCAGACTTTTGATAGGTTTTACGTTGTTTTCTTTCAATATTGTAACTTAAATCGACGCGTTGTAGCTTTATGTTGCGATGTGTATTAAATTATTAATCAATAATAATTGTTCTCAGTTAATTCTTAACTTTTTATTAATGTCACGTATTATTGGACAAAATGACATACTTTTACTCCGGACAAAATGACATATAGTTTGTCCATACAGATTTAGGAAATTTGAATTTTCATTTAAAATAATATGCTACGCAACTAAAAACTTTTTGCGTTCCCTAGCTAGACAAGACTGGTTAAAATACATGTAATGTGCTCATTGGGCTCGTGCATCACGTTCTGATGTTTCTAGGAAGACCAAAAATTATATTTGTGACCTTTATGCAACTTTTTTTATTTTGTCATTTTGTGCATAAATTATATGTCATTTTGTCCGTACTATATGGACAAAATGGTTTTTCGACTTTTTGTTTATTGAGCTCTAGAATTCCTATATTATTATTTCAATTCATTTTTAAGTTTAAATTGCTGTAAGTCAAATAACTAAAGATGATTTTAAAAATAAAATAATGATTGTAATGACTTTATTTAGAAAAATATAGCGACAAATAAAAATAGTATGCCATTTTGGACGTACTTCCCCTACTAAACTCTGTCTGTCTACATGGGGCTTTAAGAGCAGAGTAGGAAATCGCCTAGGTGTTAGTGCTGGTTAAAATAGTCGTTAGTTTTATTGCCTTTCGTCTATTATAGTAGAGACAAATACATAGATTTTAAACTCGAACTATAAATTCGAATTAATAAATGATAAGACTAGACGAAATATTTTTATCCACTCTCCAAACTTTAAGGATGTGTTCAGTCCATGAAACTGTACAGACTCTACAAATTCTAAGAAACATTTGTCGAAATATGCCACAAAATGTTGGTCATCCCTTACTTAACTGATCACGTGATCTCTTTTGATTCGTACGGTGCGGTGGTCATTTTTTTTAAATTTGGCCCAGTGGCTCTACCATGACTTGATGCAAACTGTTTAAGTTATCGTAAACTATCGGATATACTGCTCACATTCAATGAGAGTGATAGAGAGAAAACGATAGTTTACGGTAACATAAACAGTTTGCATCAACTCATGGTAGGGCCACTGTTTCAAGAAAGTTGATGTTTTATGGACTGAACACACCATAAAATTTGGGGAGTGAATAAAACTACAACCTGTATACGTCTGTAGGACTACGGTTTCGGTGAGCTGGCGGTGTGCGTGAACGCCGAGCCTTGGCGGCGGCTGTGCATCGAGCCGCCGTGCGGGCAGCTCAACCCCGCCAACCCGCTCATGTACCGCGTGCTGCGGAACCTGTACCGGGACGTGGCCGAGCTCCTGCCCTCTCCGCCGCTGCTGCACGCTGGGGGTGACGAGGTACCGATATACACCTTTCCATTGCAATCCACCGAAACCTCGGTGACGCCTGTACATCGAGCCGCTGTGCCTCAACCCCGCCAACCCGCTCATGTACCGCGTGCTGTGGAACCTGTACCGGGACGTGGCCGAGCTCCTGCCCTCTCCGCCGCTGCTGCACGCTGGGGGTGACGAGGTACCGATATACACCTTTCCATTGCAATCCACCGAAACCTCGGTGACGCCTGTACATCGAGCCGCTGTGCCTCAACCCCGCCAACCCGCTCATGTACCGCGTGCTGCGGAACCTGTACCGGGACGTGGCCGAGCTCCTGTCCTCTCCGCCGCTGCTGCACGCTGGGGGTGACAAGGTACCGATATACACCTTTCCATTGCAATCCACCGAAACCTCGGTGACGCCTGTACATCGAGCCGCTGTGCCTCAACCCCGCCAACCCGCTCATGTACCGCGTGCTGCGGAACCTTTACCGAGTCATGGCGGAGCTCCTGCCCACCCCGCCGCTGCCACATGCCGGAGGTGACGAGGTACCAATACCCTTTTTTTCCGTTACGATCCACCGAAACCCTGGATCAACTATTTTACATGCATTGTCAACACAAGTCAACCCCACCAACCCGCTCATGTAAGTACCGAGTGCTGCGCAACCTGTACCGGGACGTAGCATGTACGAATATATCCCCTTTTTCCATTGAGATCAAGCGAAACCTTGGTGACACATGTGCATCGAACTGCTGTGCGGGCAGCTCAACTCCTAGCCAACCCACTCATGTACCGCGTGCTGCGAAACCTGTACCGAGACGTGGCGGAGCTCCTGCCCTCCCCGCTGCTGCTGCACGCCGGGGGGGACGAGGTACAAATATACCCCTTTTACATTGCGATCAGCCCTCAAACCCTGGACATTGGTCAACTATTTTACTTCATACGTAGACACGATACGGGTTTAACCCTTTATGACTGTGTATTGAACCTGTGGACAAGTCAACCCCACCAACACCGTTATGTACATCTGGTAACAGGGTTACCAGATGTACATTCAACTTCAACTTTCAATTCGTCTTGCGTCAAATGCACGCCATACAAATGTTGACATTTTATTTGAGCAATATATAGAGTTGATGAAAGCGCAAGAGAAAAGGGAAAGCGACCCGGTGAAGACACACCTATCGAGTGCTTCGGAACTTGTCGATACATGGCCGAACTACTGCCCTCTTCACAACTCTGCATTCGGGCTGAGATGAAGTGTAACAATTACGCTTAGAATTGTCGATTCGGTACAGCATGATTTAATTAAATTGACAGGACTAAATTGAAGTTTCCATACCTACTTTTCTTTCGGTATCGAAAAAACAAGAACAGAATGCTAAAACTAAGTTTAGTCCTGTCAATTTAGTTTTGTATGTACCGAATCAACACCATATCACCATATTTGCATTTTCAGGTCTTCTTCGGGTGCTGGAATGCAAGCGAATCCATAATCAACTACATGGAAGAGAAAGGAATAGAAAGAACGGTAGACGGATTCATCAAATTATGGGGGGAGTTCCATAAAAATGCCCTTCAAGCGTGGGATGAAGAGTTGAAGGCTTTGAGCTTTACTACACCGCAGCCCGTCATGATTTGGTCCTCTGAACTTACGAAGGAGCATAGAATACAGAAATATCTGGATAAAGACAGGTAAGCACACTATGCAATCAATAAAAAATGATGCATAATGCTGGAAAAAGCTGGTTAAATTTAAAATTAATAATTAAATTCTAATAAAAAAATCTACCATATCAATCTGCTTCTTATATCCATTGCAGATACGTGATAGAAGTATGGGAGCCATTGCTAAGTTCCCTCCTAACAGATCTTCTAAAACTGGGCTACCGCACGGTGTCAGTTCCCAAAGACGTCTGGTACTTGGACCACGGATTCTGGGGCCAGACCAAGTATTCCAATTGGAGAAGGATGTATACCCACATGTTACCAAAGGACAATAACATGCTTGGTGGGGAAGTTGCCATGTGGACTGAATATGTGGATGAAAATGCCTTAGGTAAGGATTATTTCTTTCTTGAGTAAGAGGTTTATACTGAGTACGTAAGGTACTCATACTACGGGTTCTGGGGCCAGACCAAGTATTCCAACTGGAGAAGGATGTAGTGTAGGTATACCCATATGTTGCCGAAAGACAACTACATGCTTGGTGGGGAAATTGCCACGCATGTGTGGATCAAATTTTCTTTATTACCTATATACTGAATTCAGGAGTTCTGGTAGCTACTTAGACCAAGGGTTCTGAGGCAGACCAAGTATTTATCAAATGTTTTACGCTGTAGCTATAATGCTAAACTCGCAGATTTTGACAAAACTACTAGTTTCAGCAGACACACTGACGACTCTTACCATCCATACACCATTTTGACCTTCTTTAAGCTAGTGGTAACACGTTGCAGACACATAGCAGTCATTTGCGAATTCCAGCTGGGTTTATTATCCTTTTCTAGAGAACAGTTTTTTCGATGTGAAGATGCATTGCCACGTACTAGTTACCGCTCAATGCGAGCATTACACAGTATAAGGATGGTTAACTGACTCCCGCTATCTTTGCTCCGAAGTGGAATTTAGCAGCAAGGATTATTACAGATTGATTAAGATAGAGGGACTTTATTGCACAATGGGTCAGTATATCGTCCTACAATTGCGGCAGTTAAGCAATTTTCGCAAGGGTTGGCCATAGGATAGACTAAAATGTGGAAGGCACGTTAAGCCGTCTCAGTCCCGGCTACATTTGAAGTCGTTAACAACCACCAATCCGCATCGGGCCTGCGTGATGGGTTATGAGCAATCCTCCTTATCTACACATAAGCTGTGCCAGGGCAGTGGGAAGATTAGAAATGGCCGCCATTTTGTCCGTGTGGATATTCAGGAAATCGCTAGGGAACCTTTGACTGGGATAAAAAGCAACCCTATGTTATAATCCAGGCTTTATACTATCTGAGTGCCTAATTTTATCCAAATTTTAACAGACATCCAAACATCGAAACTTCAAAACTTTGACATTTTGACGACCTTCGTGGTCGAGTGGCTTGTATGCTGGTTTTCAAGGTGTCTCTTTTAATTTAGAAAACGAACTTTTCTATATTCATACAGGCCTGCCTAGCATGACCGATTTATATCGCGTGATATAGCGTTTTATCACGTTTAACTGTCAAAAAGACAAAGGAGTTTGACAGTTGAGTGTCGATAAAATGCTATATCACGCGATATAAATCGGTCATGCTAGGCAGGCTGGGTGTCTGTGATACCATACTACCATTGTCTCTGGTTTCCATAACACAAGTGCTTTAGTCATTATAGATTCAGAGCAATATGTGACGCGTTGGCCAATACTTATAATTATGTAATAATTTTGATCATCAGTAATTTTTAATGTCCCCGCTACTGGAACAAAGGTCTTCCTTATGGGTGGATAAGGAGGATGGGCCATAACATAACCCACCACGCGGGCCCAATGCGGATTGGTGGGTGTTAACGACTGCAAATGCACCCAAGACCAACGGCTTAACGTTCCTTTCGAAGCACGGAGGAGCTCGAGGTAATGCATTTTTGGTCGCCCATCCCATGACCGACTTTTGCGAAAGTTGCTTAACTTCCGCAATCGCTGGGCGCTAAATCACTGCGCCCTCGAGCTCCTCAATAACACCTTTGAGTATAAGATTCTGATTCGGTTGTTACATTACAGACGCGCGGGTGTGGCCCCGCGCGGCGGCGGTGGCGGAGCGGCTGTGGTCGGACCCGCTGTCGATGCCCAACGCGGCCGAGCCGCGCCTGCAGCGCCAGCGCGCGCGCCTACTGGCGCGCGGCCTGCGCCCCGACGCGCTGGCGCCCGCCTGGTGCGCCCAGCACGACGCCAGGTGTCTCTAGCTGCCACTCTACATTGATCATAGTGCGACTAGACTATCGATAGCTCATTCCAATATTCTCGTGTTCTATGAAAACGTGTCTAACTGTCTATAGTCCATGAGAACTACCTTGTTTCGACATATTCATAAGGTTCGACACGGCTCATAGCACGCGGCTTGCGCCCCGACCGACGCCAGCCTGGTGCGACCAGCACGACGCCAGGTGTCTCTAGCTGCTGCCACTCTACGACCTGACTATCGAAAGCTCATTCCAATATTCTCGTGTTACGGCCGAACTGCATCTATCAAGACATGTCTATAGTCCATCAGAAATTCAGAACGTTAGTGGCACGCGAGGTTGTAAAATGTGCCTGAGTAGCTATATTGCGCGCACCATTGCACTTATAGCTTATACCTTATAAGCGTTATGAGCGGGTTCGGACTCATTTCAATGGCACGCGCGATCCTAATGACTGACATCACTGGCGCGTTTTATAATCCCTCGTGCCACGAACGTTCTCTT
Source organism: Agriphila tristella (assembly GCA_928269145.1). NCBI lineage: Eukaryota > Metazoa > Arthropoda > Insecta > Lepidoptera > Crambidae > Agriphila > Agriphila tristella. The sequence goes on from OV743431.1 coordinate 38,924,254, forward strand.
GTACTATAGTTAGCTTCATTTACTGTAGTACTTAAGCGGAATCTTTGAGACGTGCGTGACTCACGTTAGCTCGTTCCGACGTATTCATGAGGTTCGGCACAACTCATAGCACGCGGCCTGAGCCTTACGGCCAAACTGCGTGCGTGCGTCTATGAAGGCGTACTTAGCTTCGGGTGATTAGTGCTGTCAAAGTGGCGCTCCCACCTTAATTAAATTTATTACTCGCTAAGTACATAATGCATCGAAAATTCAAACGTAAAGATTGAAGCTAAGTTTCTACAAGGTGTTTGGTAAAAGCCTTATAAAGCCGAATATGGTGGATAAGGACCATCAAACTGAACAACTTTTTCTATGGGACCAACTCTGAAATCGCGAAAAAAAAATCAGCTGTTTCATACAAAAATTAATAACGAAAATATCAAAATGTATGAAACAGCTGATTTTTTTTTCGCGATTTCAGAGTTGGTCCCATAGTAAAAGTTGTTCAGTTTGATGGTCCCTATCTACCATATTCGGCTTTATAAGGCTTTTACCAAACACCTTGTATAGTTTATTTACTAACAATAACCTCTGTAAAATACAGTCGTCACGTGCCACTGAGGGCACTAATCGTCTTAAAGGTAGTCTGTGACATGACTCACGGTAGCTCGTTCCGACATGTGCCGGACTATTACAGCTGCGCCACAAAAAAAAGTTTATGCCATGATGAAGTCGATAATTTGTCAGAGTTTGTCGCCAAAAACCAGAGTTTGTCGGTCTTGCGTTTAGGCTATATACGTGTGGCGCAGCTGTAGATACGTCTCTACAGCTGCGCCACATAGATCTAGTCGTAGCGAAAATCTGATTACTCGTCTGTGTAGCCGGTAGCAGCTCTTCGGAGTTTGTCACCAAGAACCAGAGTTTGTCGGTCTTGCGTTTAGGAGATATGTAAGGATATGCTGTAGAGACTTTTCTGCATGGATCTTGAGAACGGAAGGTCGTAGCAATAATCTGATTGAAGGTCTTAGGAAAATCTGATTACTCTTGCGTGTAGCCGTTACTTTGTTGGAGTATGTCCCACATAAACCAGAGTTTGTCGGTCTTACGTTTAGGAGATCTGTATGGCGCAGCTGTAGACGTCTCTACAGCTGCGCCACATAGATCTCGCAAAGGGAAGGTCGTAGCGAAAATCTGATTACTCGTATGTGTAGCCGGTAGCTCGTCGGAGTTTGTCACCAAGAACCAGAGTTTGTCGGTCTTGCATTTAGGAGATATGTGAGGATATGCTATAAAGACCTTTCTGCCGGGATCTCGAGAACGGAAGGTCGTAGCGATAATCTGATAACTCCTATGTATATATAGTCGGTAGTTTGACCGAATTTCGTATTTGCCAAATACCAGAGCTTGATCGCCTTACTTTTATGAGATAATATATGTGATTTGAGTGTACCTGGTGTAACATACATTCGCGTACAACTGTGTTTTAAATAATTATACTACTTAAATGAATGCATGCATGCTAAGTGAGTTTCATGAGGTTTTATTTGGTTATTTATAGATATAATAAAATGAAACAAGTGAAAACATGTAATGTCTGACAAGAAACTCATGAAACGGACCTAAAATTATTTTTACCAGCAACACGTGGTTGTTACATGAAAAAAGGTACTTTTACTAAGATTTTTACCTTCACCTGCGGATATTAGAGTTTTAATACTTTAATAATGTAGATCTCAAGAAAAGCTGTAAGTACAAACTTAATTCATTGAAATAGAAATATAATGTTAGATTGTTTTTTTGTTTTATTCCGTCCGTCGTAGAGACGTCTCTACAGCTGCACCACACGTATCTCCTAAACGCAAGACCGATATGACAAACTATGGTTTTTGGCGACAAACTATCGACTTCATCGTGGCATAATCAAAAAGTTAGATTTCCAACCTTTATTTTTGTGGCGCAGCTGTAGTCCGGCAAGTCGTTCCGACGTATTCATGAGGTTCTGGCACGTCTCAAACCACGTGGCTTGCCACCCGACGCCATGTTCTGTCTTCTATAGAAGAGAATTTGTTTATATTATATTGATAACGATGTTTAATGCGGTATAAATGCAATGTTTTTGTAAATAAAATGTAGGGTAAATTTATATAGTGAAATTTATTATACTTATGGCGTTTACTTATTTACTGTGATAACTTTTTACAGTAAATGTACATACATAATAAAATTTTATACAACTATGCTATGCTATATCAATAAAGAGATATACTTGGTGCTATTTTATAAATTAAGATTTTTTATTTACCCTATATCCTAAGAAGTCTTTGGAATACATTTCAAAATCTTCCACTAATTTGCTATCACATTTTTTTTATTTCTACGTTTGCTACTTAGGCACTAATTAAAATACAAAATTAGCTACTGACAACAATATTATTAAGATTATAGGTTGATGACTAGGTATGAATGTAAAATGAGAGATAATAAATTATCAAAAATATTAAAAACGTATCGCTATATTCTATGATTTTTTTGTTTGTGCTAAAATCGGAAATATTAGGGAACTAATTATTATTCTTCAACGAACCGAGACTTAAATCGTTGGGCACCAATTCGTGTAAAACTGTGTCACTTCTAAAAATGCTTGTGGCTATCCTGTTGGCCAATCGCTCAGATTCCCTAAGATCGTCATCTTTCGACGAATGTGACGTCAGATCTATTTCTGTGTCGCTTTCACTGTCGGTGTCTCTTTCCCGCCGCGGTCGGTACGCTAAATTCTGGGGCTCGTCAATGGAAGTAGCGCAGGGGCAATTCTTGGACATTCTCAAATCAGTTGGGACTATGTCGGAGTTGTCTATCTGTTGGTTCATGAGCATTGGTGGGAATGGGAAAGGTTGTTGAAGAATCCTGCCATCTTCGTTCCCGTACATTTGTGGAGATATGTCGTGGACTGCTGGGGAGATGGGGGGAAGCGTTTCCTGCATGTTAGGATTGTGCATGTATGGGTCTTGGCGTGGGGACTTGAGCTCTCTGCTGTCTAAGGGCGGTTCTGGTGAATCCTTCCCCGAAGTGGACTCTGTAGCTTCAGGTGATGAATCCGGAGGCTTCGCGTGACCTGAAAATGATGATGCAGAATTGTACTAACATTTTGTTGATGATCATATTATTATGATAGAGGGACTATAGTTATTTTTTATTTTAACACTATAATCATTTTGTAACTTGGTGAACCCGAAAAGTTGATTATTGGAAATAATTGATCTTGTTTCTAATTAACAACAGTTCCTCATAATTATTAATTGCAAATATTTGCAATCAATGGCTTAGCATGTTTTTCAAACGACATGAGCTCCCTAGCTAGTTTAACAAAAATGTTTGCTTAGGAATATGATGCTTTGAAACTTAAACGTATGGAATGGAGTAATATGGCGCCAATTTTTTTGTTAAACCAGGTGTAAACTTACTTTTCGTTTATTATAAGGCCGGAGCCGTAATTCAAAATTCAAAAATAATTTATTCAGTCTAGGCTGTTACAAGCACTTGTGAATGTCATAGAAGCTACGCCATCGGCTCGCAAACCCTAAGCGGGAGACCTTGTAACGAGAAGAACCGGCAAGAAACTCGTCAAGGGCTGCTTTTTTCTCCCTGTATATTTCATACAGAGTCGTCAACATTGAAAAATGAGCTCCATATTTAAAGTGAGGTCATTTTCCATCACAATAATTAACAAAAGTTTGCACACAATGGGTAGGTAGGTTGAAATTAAATACCTACTACATTATAGGATACGTAATGAGAGTAAATAACTTTAAACTAGTTGAGAAACAACTCTGTCTGCTACTCGAAAGTGCACCTAAGTAGGCAAAATTTACCAAAAAAACACATGTTTTTTCACACAAGACATAAAAAATAATTATGAAGCCGCAGAAGTCGAGATGTTTTTTGTTTTTAGTCTCCCAACTAACACAAATAGCTTTTTTTTTCAACTCGCAATAGTTGAGTTGAGTTCAGTGAATTTGGACTTATCGGTGGGAATTGGATAATAAGTAGGATGGGTAAGTTGGTCGGGCACCATCGGGCTCATCCCTTGGTGAGGATTGTTGCCCTCCGATGCTGGACCGGGGCAAGAAAAAGATGACACAAATAGATTTATCATATGCTGTTGCTCATAAGACACATTTGGATAGAGTTTATAGTACCAACCAGGCAGTGAGAGCGGCGAGGTGCCGAGGCCGAGGCAGCGCATCCTCCACGCATCCTGTAGGAGCTGCAGACGAGCCTGCTTCCTCCACTTGGCGCGCCGGTTCTGGAACCATACCTGGTGGACAAGTAGGTAATGTATTGCATATTTGAAAAGTGGTAGTTATACAGTCTGTCTGGGCTAGTAGTAATCAAACTTTAAGAGCGTGATCTATGGACAATTTTATCGATGAAAATACCTTAAATCAGGGTTCTGGTCCACCTCTCGCCAAATTACAAGAATTTAATTTTACGTCTTTTAGTTTAAAGCGACAGCATGGGCACCTTAACACTGATAAGCAACAATTTGATATCATTCGATAGCTAACAAGATCAAGTATCAGTAAAAAATAGCAAACAGGCACCAGCCTGATACATTTTGGGTCCACGATTTAGAGAGTAAAGACATAATTAAGTAAAAAGTATTTTTTCAGTTATTTTAAAATATCTTTAAAACAAGGTCGTTAAGGTATGTTTAATTTGAATTGTATTACTAGCATTTGAGCTGTTCTACAAAACGAGGGCAAAATCGGGCAAAGTCCTTAGGCAAAATCACTGTCTATTGTTGAACAAAGGGACCCTTCACGGGGCGGTCGCGTAGTGCAGCTAGTCAGATAGTCGGATTAGTTTGTGTCAACACGAGGTTTCCGTGAACACTGTGATCGTTGAATGTTGCAGCCCAAATTTTCACGGAAAACTCGCGGTGACACTTAATCTATCTAATCGGCTGGCCCGCTACTCGCACAATAATATAATTTTTCGTCTTTAAGTTTAACCTTTTCCTTCAAAAACCAGCGACAGCATGAGCACCTATACACTAAAAACAACAATTTGTATCGTATTATATTGATAGCTAACAAGATTAAGTATCAGTAGAAATACAGACACAAGCTCGATACATTTTGAGAGAGCAAAGAAAGATTTAAGTAAAAAAAAGCTTTTTAAAAAAAGCACAACCTCCTTCAAAAACCTTAAAAAACAGCTCTATAAAAAGCAAGAAATAATGTTTGCTTTTTTTAAAAAGCTTTTTTATTTTAAACTTTTTTATGGTAGGTATGTAAGCGATGATTTTATAAAATAAAACGTTATAATGTTTCACATTTTTCAATGGTATACCCCGAGTAACTCAATTTGCACAGGAGTTCCGTTGGGCCTTCGCAGTTTAACTCTAGTCCAGAACGTCCTTGACAATAGATATAGGTACTTAACTTGTTTTTAATTGTCATAAACCTACCAATATTTCAATCACTGTACAGTTCCTATTTAATTTTGAGGAGTTCCCTCGTGTATCTTCAAAATCCAAATTCCAATACCAATGAAATTAATATGGTATCATCCTTAAGGTGTCCTCTTTCAAACAAAAAAAGAATTATATAAATCGGTTCATAAACAAAAAATCCGTCTGAATTCGTATAAAATGGTAACGAAAACGACGGTATTTTCAAGATTACTTAAAAACTACTGAACCGATTTCAAAATTTCAAAAAACGGGACCAACTTGGGAACAAACCTTATGTTATAACGTTTGAATCATTTCGATCGGTTCAGCCGTCTTTAAGTGATCGGTGTACATACATATAAAAAAATATATATACGCGACGAATTGATAACCTCCTCCTTTTCAAATTTTTGAAGTCGGTTAACCTCCTTTTCACATTTTTGAAGTCTGTTAAAAATCTTGAAATTTTTGCAAGTTTTTTTCAGTTATTTTAAAATATGATTAAAACAAGGTCGTTAAGGTAATGTTCAATTTGGATTGTAAGTATACTAGTTTTTGAGTTGTTTTACAAAACGAGGGCAAAATCATTGCTCTACATTTATTAGTTGCTATTGTTGCACAAAAGAACCCCGTCGTGGGGCGGTCGCGTAGCGTAAAACGCTAGTTTTTTTACATTCTCTTTGACGTAGCGCAGCTAGTCAGATTAGTTTCCCTAGTAATAGGGGAACTAATCTGACTAACTGACTAGCTGACTACCTGACCGACAAACCACTCTCTCCACCTCATGGGACGGTCAGTATTTTTTTTCTTAACTAACAACCATATCAATTCATCGTTTATTCAATTAAATAGTTATTTTCACCTATCCAGCACGAAAAGGGTGCTTTTGGCGCGTAAAAACTCGCAGCAAAATTGATTTTTGCTGCGAGCGTGAGACAAAGTGCTTTTTTAATTTCTAACACAAACTTTTAAAATAATAAAGAAAAAACAAATAAAGTGACAAGGATGACACTTGTAAAATTGATATGTGAGAAAAGGATAGATAGAGTGCTTTATGGTGTCATACACGGATTAAAAAGTAAAAAAAAATAAAATGCACGGATATACCAAGGAGTTTTAAGGGTGTTTTCGCGAAATGTTGCACACGTGACGAAGGTGGAAATTTATTAATCTATGAAAAAATATAAGTATTTTAGGTCATAATTTACATTATTGAATATTCAAGTTTATATCCAATTTATTAAATTTTGCGTTACTGCCAAAAATAACGAATAAAAAGTTATTTTTCGTGACACGGTGAGGCAAATCCATTCCACATCGTCACTATTTTCAATGAATTTTCTAGTGAAACTATGCAATTTAAGAGAATATCTTTATTTTATAATAATAAACCAGGATACATTAAATAAAATAACAAGTCATATTAATTTGTGTCCTCATGAAATAGGGAACAATCATAAGTTTTGTATCCGAATCGTCACATTTGAGGCAATCTTAGTACCATTACTTTTCAATAGTTAATGAGTCTTTGCTTCAAACATATTAGTTTATTTTTCATTATTAAACTTAAATCTATATGCTCATTTTTACTAATACGTTTTGCAACTTTTAATCATAAAATTATAACAAAATCAACATTTATTTCGCTCAGAAAACTAGGACCGTTACTATGTAGGAAACACATCGTGACTTCTAGGAAATGTAAAGATAAGTTTACATTACGAAAATTACAGGGTTGTAATCAAGAACTATCTTAGATATCCATCACAGATATTTATAGCTTTAACACTCATATGTAAGTGCAACACATTTAATATATGCACCTTCTTAATAAAATATATAATAAAATAAATGTTTTCTTCTTTCTTAATCAAATTTTATTCTACTACAATCAAAAAATAAAATGTTTAACAAATAAGTTGTCGTGTAGTCAATTATTGACTCACTATCACAGTACAGTATAGTACTAATAATAGTACACAAACAAACATATACAAACTCTAAAATTTTAAAGTAATAAAGACATAAACTCATTTGTATTTTCCGTAGTCGGGTAAAGTGCGATATAAACAATGCCTTACATTTCCGTAACGTCACTATTTTTTTCCACTAATAAGTCACGTGACGATGTGGACGTGACGCTAACTACCTCATGCAAACATGTCTTGATTTTTTACCGTTTTGTTTCGATTAAAATATGATTCAATTAAATTATTCATATAACAATTACCCATTAATTATAAAATATTTTTAATATAATACGAAATACTTACATTTGAGAAGAAACGTCGTCGCTATTGCGGAAAACAATTTTTTCACTACACCTAACAACAAACCTGTCGTCACGCGTTTAACACCCATAATAAACGAACAAATGAAGATGGCGGCTTCTGAATGCAGATAATGTTGCCAGGATTAGAAGAACATGTTTTTAGTAGCTTTAAATCACAAAATTTATTTAAAAACCGCTGTTTTATTGTCGTGACTATGTAGGATTTTCCACCATATGCGAATTTCATGGACAGGTTTTAATTAATGATTTTTAATTATTTTTCCTAGAAACTTTGCTAAGCAATGCCAATTTCCAATAAAAACAATAATAATTTATTTGTAAATCATTAATGTTCATTATGAATTCAATATATTGACAAGTTTAAAATCATTCAAAGTTGATGAGTATAGCATGGGACATAGCAAATTTGCAAAGTTGGTAATTATAAAATGAAAGTTTTGTTAAAAAAAGTAAACTAAATGTAGTTTTTTACCCCATTTATATTTAAATAAACATATTTACTAATGTCTGAAATATAAGAATTGCGCTAAAGGTCACCAAAAAAGATAGCACTATTTTTTGAAGGTAGAGGACAACCATTTTTACCCGAGTGCAACATTTCGCGAAAACACCCTTAAATAAGGATTGTTAAAAAAGAAGGTTGATAATTCGAAATAAAGAGTATGTAGGTAATGAGGTCACATGTATGAAACAAATATGAAATAAGAAAAATTTATGAAATTTATTAACAAATTAAATGTTTTATGATTATAAATAAATAAATAAGACGGAATATTAATGAATAAGAGAAAAACACAACGCAATGTAATCAAAACGACGGGGATCTATTTACTGACTCTATGAATAAAATTTTTCAGCATAGGTTTGATTGAATTATTTTTGTGATAAATTACAAAAATGAATGCGTCCAACGATGAAGATAGTTGTCTAACTCCAAAAGAGTTAAGTGAACAAGTTTCAAATGCTGATTATTAAGCTTTTTTACCAGGAAAGTCACGTGAAAATTTTCTCGCTGGTCGAGGTGAAAAGTTGTATGTTTTACACGAGACCAAAATGTTGTTCTGCCTCGTGGCTTTAAATCACTCACTGTGCTCAGTAGTCTATATTAGAATCACTCGCTACGCTCGTGATTCAATTCTAGACTACTTCGCTAGTTCATGATTTAAAGTCGCCACTCGCAGCACAATTTGATTTTGGTCACTTGTATAACAAATAACTATTGTTATACAAGTGAACAAAGTCAATTTGTGCTGCTGCGAGTGATTTAAAGGCACGAGGCAGAACAAAACTTTGGTCTCGTGTTAAAGATACAACTTTTCACCTCTTCCTGCGAGAAATGTGTTTTAAAGAAAACCTAACTTTTTTAGGTAAAAGAACAGTTATTTTCACGTGACTTTCCTGGTAAAAAGCTAAATTCAGCATTAAAAACTTTATCTCTCAACTCTTTTGGAGTTAGGGTACCCTTCGGAGCAATGCGGCTTGCGGCTTGCAGCCCACGCAGCCATGCGGCTGCACTTTGAATTATAGGAATGTATGGAACCCTTTCCAAACGATGCGTCATGGCCGCATGCGACACGGTGCGGCTTCCGATGCAAAGTACAGCCACGTGCGACATGACGCAAGCCGCAAGCCGCATTGCTCCGAACTCCGAAGGTTATTTTTAAGAAAACTATTTCATCGCTGGATGCACAATTTTTTGTAGTAAATCACAAAAATAGTTCAATCAAACCACAGGCCATACAACAAACACTGTGGAACAAACCTATGCTGAAAAATAAAATATTTATAGTGTAAAGAGAAAAGTGGATTCCCGACATTTTATTTTACGTTGTGCTTTCTCTTATTTCCTATTTATAAATATAATTACATTCATAAAACCCTAATTTGTTATTAGGTGTATTTTTTAATTATTGTTTCTTATTTTATTTTCATACATGCGACCTCATTTCGTCATTTACTCTTTATTTCGAACCATCAACCTTCTTTTTCAACAATCCTTGTTTAAAACTCCTTGGTATACTTATCCGTGTATTATTATTTTTTACTTTCAATCCGTGTATGACGTCATAAAGCTATCTATCTATCTTTTTCTCACATATCAATTTTAACAAGTATCATCCTTGTTACTCTATTTATTTTTTACTCTATTTTTTAATTATTTCAAAATATGGAGTTAGAATTTAAAAACACGCTTCGCCCCACGCTGGCAGCAAAAGTCGATTTTGCTGCGAGTTATTACGCTCCAAAAGCGCCCTTTTCGTGCTGGAGAGGTGAAAATAATGTTATTGCCAAATACCCTCCTCACTTTTGGTTCTGGAACTATATCTGGTGGAAAGTAAAAATGCTGACATACCTAAGGACCTACCTTAAATCGGGAATTATTCCTTTAAGATACACTTTCATCGTACATCCACTTTTCGGAATGGTAGTGTTCATTATGGAGAATGCTTTAAATTATAAATCTATGAATTGACCTTTCTCTTCACCTATATCCCAAGTGACCCGTTTTACCACACCGGTGTGACTACGGGGAAATAAGTTTTGAAACCTACATTTTATTACAAATCCGGAATTTGTCCTACAAAATAATCACGTTATTTACAAATTGAAGCTTCATCAATTAATCATCTTATGGCTTCATTCTTGTTGAGGCTGATAAACTACACTGAATCATGAGACGCATCGCAAATAGTTGCTATTACACGCATTAAAATTGCAAAATCGTCATCCGAGCTGTTGCATAAACGGGAGAGTCAATTTCTAGGGTTCCGCACTCAAAGGGTAAAAACGGGACCCTATCAAAGACTCCACTGTCCGTCTGTCTGTGTGTCATCTGTGAAATTTTCAATTGTCTAGCTACTTATCACGGTTCATGAGATACAGCCTGCTAGGCAGGCGCCTAGCATGACCGATTTATATCGCGTGATTTTATCGACACTCAACTGTCAAACTTCTTTGTCTTTTTGACAGTTAAACGTGATAAAACGCTATATCACGCGATATAAATCTGTCATGCTAGGCGCCTGCCTAGCAGGCTGTATCTCATGAACCGTGATAGCTAGACAATTGAAAACTTCACAGATGATGTATTTTTGTAGTCGCTATAACAACAAGTGTAAAAACAGAGTAAATGAAATATTTAAGAAGGCTCCCATAAAACAAACGTGTTTTTTATGCCGTTTTTTGGTTCGGAACCCTTCGTGGGCGAGCCCGATTCGCACATTCGAGGCCGGTTTTTTCTAGTACTTATCTTAATAAAAATTGCATTGAGAAAAAATCAAAAATTTTATAATGTTGCATATTTTAACGGAGGTTTAACTATAACGGAGGGGTCCACATTTTTTTCTTCTCTTTATTAGGGTCAACTAACAACCACATATTAATAAACTATAATAATAAAATATTTTCTTAGGTAATTTAAACAAATATGCAGTCTTACCCGTTAACCACATGTTACTATTATCTGCTTTAAAGTAATAAAATATACTTTGATCCAGATAATCTGGACCCCACGAAAAAGTAAAACCTCCGATAGTAACTAAAACTAGTAACCAGGCAGTCACACCGAAAGCTATCACTGGCATCCCTAGATCTCGTTTAGAATTCTGTGTGGGTACGTATTCTAAAAAAATATTCAAATAAATAACTGGCAACAACTTCCACAAATGGTGGTAGAACTCACGAGATGTCTATGCGTGCACCGTCCGCCCGCCCCCAAATAAATGTATATGCAATACCTATGAAAACACATTTTAATGCAAAACGATGCAGACACACTGACTGTAATACATCCTGCACCACAGAACATAGAAGTAGATAGAAGTAGTATGAGCTCAATTTAGTATGAAAACCAGTGTAACCAAACAAACACATTAAAAATCGAAGCCAAGCCCCCCACTCAATAGTTACATGCTACGCACACACACTTCGTGAACACATAATTGGATAAAAAGTAAAAATGTATAATATCCAGAAAGCCATAAATTTGACGACCTCCGTGGTCGAGTGGTTCGCACGCCGGTTTTCAGGGCGTCACCATCTCTTGAGGTCCCGGGTTCGATCCCCGGCTGGGTCAATGTAGAAAATGAACTTTTCAATATTGTCTCAGGTCTGGGTGTGTGTCATACCACCGTTGTTTCTGATTTCCATAACACAAGTGCTATAGCTACTTACTTTGGGATTGGAGCAATGTATGTGATGTTGTCAAACAAAAAAAAAAACAAAAAAAAAAAAAAACACAAAGTTTATTTATTTAGATTCAGTCGTATTACCATAGCAACTTGGTACCAAATTAAATAATACGTATATTTATAATGCTGCTACTCAGCCGCTAGATGGCGTAAGATAATTTTAATAGTGCGATTTACCACCTTATTTATTAACACATAAAGTACTTTAAGAAAATTTAATGAGATAAGGGAAACCGGGTTGGTTAACATTCTTCACTTAGCTTATCCTAAATAGTTTCATATCAATAATTCGTGTAAACCCTATTTCATATTTCGGTGGAATCCTGACATTTCTTAATTACTAGGCAAAAAATATTTGAATTTCAAAATTCAGAAACCCAAATAAAATAAATATATCGGATGTTTCGAAAAGCAACACTTACAGTTAGATACCTCAATGGTGAATTCCACCACCATCCTTTACAGTTAGCTACCTACCATAGGGAAATCTTTGTTTCGGAGAGTACGCGGGAATTATAAGTAATCACCCTATTTACAGCAAATAAAGTTATTTGTATTTATTTGTATTTGGGATCTGTGACCAACAAGACCCGACAGCTGAGCTTCAGCATGTCAAGCACGTTCTGCGAAGTAACAAATTGCCAGTACCACGCCTCCCCTCCAACCAAGAAACCGTGTCAAGCCAGCCATAGTAGAACAACGACCTGCCATTCTACCTTACATGAAAGGTGTCATTGACAAGATTGTAGGTATTCTGAAGAGTGTGTCTATTAAGACCTCAAGCCGACGAGGAAGATAAACCAACTCTTACGACCTGTCAAGTGCAACATCCCTTTTCAAGGTGCAGGCGCTAGGCGTCTACAAACTAGATTGCTACTGGGCTCTCTTACATCGGGCAAACAAAGAAAAGTATAGGCGTAGAAGTATATGCGCGTTAAAAAACTTGACAAGTTATGTGCCGGCACCTATATTTATCGAGTTAATTTCAATAGTTACTTTCCGCCCCGCACAAGTTCAGGGGGTCAAGTCTGCTAATGTTAACGTCAAAAACGTGGATCAATGGTGTTGGAATTGTAGTGCTTTTTGCCACAGTTCTTGTTTCTTATACCCAAAATCGAGATACAATGTGTTTCCGTTTTGGGTTTAAGAATCACAATGTGTTTCGGTTTTGGGTTTAAAAAACAAGAACTGTGTCAAAAAGCATTACCATTCAAACACCACTGAACCACGATTTCGACGTTAACATTAGCAGAATTGACCCCCAGGAGTGTAGTATTCTAAATTTAAAAATAAATATAAAACGTTATTTTTATCAAACTTTATGGCTACATGACCAATTTCAAAATTACATTTTAACTAAGATTTTTTTTCCTCTCATTTCTTGAGACTTCGCAGCCTTGTAGGGGAAGCAATTTTCATTAAATTGCCTCGAATGATTAAAATCCTTGACAATAAAATGCTAGCTTCCCGGACTCGCCTATAACGTACTATTTAAGTTGACTAAAATTCCGTGCTGTTTTTGCGTGTTTTCAGTGGTGAGTGTATCAAATCAACTGTTATTTAGACGTTTATCATTTACTTATCAATTTTTTGCTATGGTGATAATACTTTTCAACTCTTCACAGTCACATCTTTTCTCGGTCTCCCCTATTGAGTGACATTTCCGCCATTCTATATTTTAGTGTTTATGAAAGTTCAAGAATATGTCAAATTGTGCGTTGGAATATGGATCATAAGTGTATACCCCATAAAGGTGGATATTTATTGATATGAATTTTAAAAGGAAAATATCAGTTGAATTTTTAATTAAAATCAAAATTAATTAAATAAAGCTCGCCACCGATATTTTATGCACCCGTTTGCTAAATGATATATGTGGATATCGATTTTGCTCTTTTATATAATGCACCTCGGCATTTTTATATTATTTTTGTAGATTTTTTTGTTTGGCGTTCGTTCATACGACTGACGGAGCAAAATTCAAAGATGTGCGGAGCTTCGCAGATATGATGTTACACGGGTGCCGCCCACATGCGACTTCTACTGGAGGAAAAAAAATATCTTTGTTCTGTGTCCTGCACCAACACAGCGACATGACTTTTGCCCAATAGCGCTAATTTTCAACGATAAAACCAAAACAAAATCGTCGCCTTATCCGTTTCGTTAACTTACAGAAAAATATTTGCTTCAGTTTTGTTGAAATTGTTGAATCGTCAAAAAACTCAATAGTCAAACGTTCACTGATCAATAAAGAAAATACTATTATAGTAAAAAAACACTCAGAAAATCACATTAATCATTCTTAGAAAACAAAAAGATGTGATCAATTTTTGGCACACAATGATTTATTCAATACAGAACGACCCCTTTCATTGAATCGACAAGGGTAGCACAGCACACATTTAATTTGCAGATTCAAAATCAAAACGGTATGTTCAACAAACGCATTGATTTGTTCATAAAAATGAACATGCAACATAATTATTAATCAAATACAAATTTATTAATCGAGTACATATCCGCTTTGTGATTTAGCCGTACTTATGATACCTACTTATAAGTCCAACTCACTTCAATATCATTTTTCCATCCTTTGCGATCAAAAATTTAATTTCTATCTGTTCTGCTCCAACACGTAGTATTTCTATCTGTAACACGTAGATACGAGGGCAGAAGGTTCTTTAAAGTCATGCCAATTGCAGACAAGATGACTGAAAGTCATTTGTTGTGGTATGGACATCACATGATGAGGCGGGATGAACACACATTGTAAGCTTTGACAATCCCAGATTCAAAGAGAAAGGGCAAAGGCCGCCCACAGACTACGTGGTGGACAACCGTTGCAAAGGATATAGAACAGACCCAGTTTGATAAATGTACAACCAAGGACAGACTATCTTGGCGCCTTAAAGCGAGCTGTCCCCAAATAATGAGAGAAGGCACGGAAGAAGAAGAAAACTCGTCGGTATGGAAATAAATACTGAAAATCCTGCTCTACACTGACAGATTTTTGTCATTGTAGAGCAGGATACTCTAGTGTTGTTTTAAATGCTCGTCACTGTTGGGGCTGTAGGATCATTGTCTTGGACAAATAAACCACAGTCCAAGGCCCTTGTACTCAACAAGGGCTTGGACGGTGGTTTATTAGTTAGTTGTTTTGTTGGTTGTATGTATAACCGCACCTACGCTACGTAACAATACATAGATTTGGTCCGTCTTTATTAGAACCCTTCAACATTTTTTAAGTTTGTGTGTTACATACCTAGGTACCATTATTTAGTGAAAGAGCGGTGGTGCAGTAATATGCTGTACATAAACTATTTTCATAGATTATTCTACTATGTACGTAGGTTATCATAATTATTATTGTTTTCTTTGTTTTGTAAGTAAATAGTTATAGCTACATTACATACTAGTAAATATTTTCTAATACATAGTGCGGGATGGTGCAGGCCTACTATTCTCTTTGTTTTCAATAACGTTTCTTTGGAGGAAATACTAAACTTTGTTTTTCTATGTAGTTCCAAAGATTTATGGATAAAGAACTTTTAGAAGTACTTATATTGTTATTGACGTATCAAAATACGAGTAAGTAAATTTGTACATAAAGTATGTCGAGTCGTTTTTCACAACAAACATAATATCTTTAGTAATCTTCTTCTCCTTTGTTTAACACCCGAATTTCTTTTATTTTAACAACAGTGTTAATATCAATAAACAAAAAAACCGCATTAAAAACAATAAAGTGTGGGAGCTACGATGCCTCAGACAGGCATACACAAACTTATAACACCCCTCTTTTTGCGTCGAGGGTTAAAATAGATACAAGGTAGACAATTTTCTACCTACTTGAACTCTTGCTTCCGACAGGCTGATCCTCAGCGCGACTTCTTCTCTCAGGAACACATCAGGGTAATGCGTCTTCTGGAATAGTGACTCCAGCTCGCTCAGCTGTTGAGGAGTGAAGGTAGTCCTGTTCCGGCGCTGGCGACGCCTTCCAAACATATACTCCGTGAGTAAATCTCCAGGGAGTGGAGATAAGTACGGGCCGGCCATTCTGAATAGGCCCTTATTTAATTTTCTATGAGTGATTAAATTAGAATCACGCAAATTTTACGACACTTCACATTAGTCATCAAGGTTTCAATAATGAAGTCACTTCCTATCTAAACGTATACGTACAGACCATTGTGTATAAAACTTATTCAAGTCTTATGAGTTGAAGAACTTATTCATTTTCTAAAGTCTTATGATGCGAATAGAGACATATCGAAAAGTTCCCGCGGAAACACAAACTTTGGGGCATAAGAAAAGTTACTGCACCAAATGCGATCTCAACAGTACTGCATGGCTTTGCAAAAATACATCGTTGAAAACCCCCCTGGCTCCACCCCTAAGTAACAGAATAGGGCGTCCTGATTGGTCACCTCCCGTAGGGGTTGGAAAATTCAGCCAATCGGCAGCGGTTTCCTCGAATAGCATTTAATAGGTGTAGATTAAGTTATGGCGTATGAGTAAATATAAATTGAGTATAAATGCTTTTTAAACGATAAGGTGATAAATTCAATAAATTGTTTTGAGCTTTGGTAAACTTTGAAAAAGGTAGAAAACCTCTTTTCATTCTTCCAATAATTGCAAAACACTATTCAATAATCTCAAAATTAAACTTAGTTAATCGTTTGTTATTTAAGATAATTAATATGATAGAAAAAATTGTGAATGCCTAAAATATAAAAATTCTATACTTTTTAAATTACTCGTTCATTTTTAAGTGCGAAATGGTTAAAAAAACAGCGTTACAAAAAGGATCGTTTTATCTTCTTGTTTTTAAAAGTACAACTTTTCAAGTATCCAAAGTAAAATTGTTTAGCAAAATTAAATATGCCAACCAGTAAAATAAGAGTAAAACTAAACTGAAATTCAGCAAAAATAATAATTAAATATAATAATTACACAATCTACAGAGTATCCAAACATAATTTTAATTGTTAATTGTCATGCTTAAATTAATAAGTCACATGAAATAAAGGACATTTAAAAGTTCATATTGATTAATCATAACTATATATTGTAAGATATTTGCATTAGTGCAGTATATTCCTATAAATACAATAATAATATTATAAATAATTATAATGTTCTGGTTAAGAATAGGACTGTCCCATCTCATCCCGTGGGTATCGTAGAAGGCGATGGAGGGAAGTTTTAGGGACCCGGTGCAGACCATCGCACAAAGGGTCACTCGAATGGCAGCGAGGAAACTGTCAACAACAGCATTCCCAAGGAGGGTTGGTGTCAGGCAGGCGGCGCCGGCGGCCGATCGTAAAACTTTGCCAAAACCTAATGCAGTATGAATTACATGCTGCGCCGACCCCAATAGTGGTCGTTCTACGAGCGCAAAATTTTATTTTGTGTAGAGCACTACAAATAAATTGGGATATGGACAGGAGGATGATGAAATAATTATAATGTACTTAACTCGCTTTGAAAACCGCGATGCGATCCTAATTTTCTATTTTAGAGTAACTATAATTAACTCAAGTAACAAAACATTATATTCGTTCGAATATTAGTGGGGCATACCTACATGGGTCGATTTTCCGGGCAATTGCTAGGCGATAGTTTTTATTGAGAATCGCTTGTCAAACCGATTCACAAAACCTAATTTCAATGAGGTGGCGATTCGATTTTACAAGCAATGGTCGATAAAACGACTATAAAGTCGCCTAGCAAGTCGTCCAGAAAATCATTCCGTGTGAACATCGGATGATTTTCTGGACGATATTCGCTTTATCGCTTACGGGGCATTTGTCCCACAAGGCCAAGTTAAAGTAAGCAAGAATTTATAAAACAGAATTTATTAAACTTGTCCATCAATATTTTGTGATTGACACAAGCTTGAGACATGTACCTACTCGTGGTTAATCATCTATTACTTATTTTGAAGTTCTAACAATACGGATTCATACATCCAAATCTGTTCAGGCGTTTAGAAGTTATGGTGGAATAAAGAAACTCAATCATGTCATCAATATCAATTTTATCATGTCAATCATCAACACAATACATTCTTCTTTTTTTGGGCAGTCATATTAGAAGTGATTCAATTATCACTTTAACTTAGTAAGGTCGTGTTTAAACGACGTGCCCAAGAGCTAGCGTTCAAACAAATAGGATGCCATTTAAGTTGAGAGACAGCAACCTTAGCAGTGCAACGCAGTTATTGATTCAATTAGATACCTCAAGAATTTTATATTCATAGTCTTTCACATACACCTATCATGCGACAATATTAAAACTGTTTAGTTTTTTTCTTTCATCTACAAAATCGTTTTATTGATTGTATCAATTTTATTTAGGTATAAAAATAAATTCCTGAGATACCTTCACTACAAGTCATTTTAGAGACAAAAAGAGTATAATATCTGAAAAAAATAAAGATTTTTTTATACACGAGCCATTGAAAAAAACAGTATTTAAATCTGATAATGTGGCTTAACTAAAAAAACCGGCCAAGTGCGTGTCGGACTCGCGCACGAAGGGTTCCGTACCAAAAACGGCAAAAAATCATGTTTGGTGTGTGGGAGCCCCCCTTAAATATTTGTTTTATTCTGCTTTTAGTATAGCGGCAACAGACATACATCATCTGTGAAATTTTCAACTGTCTAGCTATCACGGTTCATGAGATACAGTCTGGTGACAGACAGACAGACAGACAGACGGACAGCGGAGTCTTAGTAATAGGGTCCCGTTTTCACCCTTTGGGTACGGAACCCTAAAAAGGATCGCCAAGATAGCTCTTAAAGTAAATTGTATTTTGCCCAAAAATTTGACAAATCTCATTAATTTTATAAGTTTTTAACAGATTTTTTAAACTGCAATGTTTCTTAACTTTTTGTTACTTCACTTTTTATGTTGCCGTAGTAAAACAACATAAAAAATGCAAAAGTTATTAATAAATACATTAATGTATCAATGCCCAACAATAAAAATCTATTGTACCTATGTGTTTTATTTTCCGGGCCTTGATGGGTTAAAGTTCATTGAATTATTTATTCGTACTAAACTGAAGATTATGTAAATAACCAATGAAAGCTGCAATAAGTGACATTAGTGACTAACATACCATGATGACACAATAAATGCGGCGCTCGCTAAGTGCGTTGTGGATGGGAGTTAGTGATCACGAGGAGCAAATGAATACGCCCGTCCGCCTAACCGTATCAGGGTTGACACTACGACTAAAAATTATTTTAAGATATGTTAATGATTGGTTTAGTCACAGACATAGTATTGTTGCTTGGCCTGTGTTTGGTATAAAATAATAGGAATTAGAGCATGAAATTGCTGTTTTCTATAGCATACAGAGGCTCTCATATCTTCTATGATAATAAAGATTATGCTTCAGTTACTTTTTATTATTTCAAACTAGCGACCACCCGCGACTTCGTCTCCGTGGAAAGGTTTTTTTGCTATCCCTCGGGAACTATACATTTTTTCGGGATGAAAGGTACCCTATGTCCTTCTCTATACCCCTGACAACGTGTATGCAAAATTTCATGATGATCGGTTCAGTAGTTAGGACGTGAAGGCGTAACAAACAAATAAACAAACAAACGGACTTTCGCATATATAATACTAGCGACCGCCCGCGACTTCGTCTGCGTGGATATTATTTTGTCTATCCCTCGGGAACGGTTCCTTTTTTCGGGATGAAAGGTACCCTATGTCCTTTTCTGTACCCCTGAGAACATGTATGCAAAATTTCATGATGATCGGTTCAGTAGTTACGACGTGAAGGCGTAACAAACAAACAAACAAATAAACAAACAAACAAACAAACGGACTTTCGCATTTATAATATTAGTAAGGATTAGTAAGGATAATGATCATGACGACCCGCAATCAGCAATAAAAATATTTCTGATTGGGTTATTTTTAATTGGGTGACTGGAGATAATAAAGAGCGACTGTTAATGGGATACTTAAATACTAAACCCGGCAGCGGTTTATTTTGTTGGCGACAAAAGAACTAAACGGACGACAAACTGTTGATAACAAAAAATACGTATAACGAGCAACTACATGTGGGAGATAAATAATTTAAATCGTTAGCAGAAATGACCACTTAATTTGTTGTAACTTAGCCGATACTTATTTTTTTTCACTTAACACTATAATGTAGCATCAGTTAGCTGAGTGTTTAAACATTTGTGCATAAAAGTTTTAAAACATTGGCGTTCATTGATTGTTAAAAAAATTAAGACAACGTTAATATAGACAATGCAAATTCTTTAAAATTCTTCATTAAAAATGGCAATTTCATGCTTAAACCCCTAATATTTGAAAGTAAAAGCTTATATTTAGGTCAAATTAGTTGAATTTATTTTGGTAAAAGAGAGTTACCTTCTCAATAAAAAATCTTTATTCAGTTCAGGCTGATTACAAACTTATAAGCTTAATAATCAAATCATCAATTTGAAACGGCGGCTACAAAAAAGTAAGTATTACATAACTTAGGCGGAATGCTCACCTGCCCCGAGTAGTTATAGTAAATAAAAGTATAATGTATTAAATTGACGTTTTAAAACTCAAAAGGCTCTAATTTTCTATGGTTTGCGAGATCTAATGACAATACTCCATATAATGATTCTAATTTGGGCAAGCAGAGGTGTGTTCGTGTGCTTAACCCCTAAACAAACGAATATAATATAAAAATGTGTTAAAACCTGTTTTGCCAGCCCTAGCGTCGCCGAGTCGGCCAGGCGCCCGCGCCCGCCCACCACAACGGCGCTAAACGAGTTTCCGCAAACATTTTAATGAATAACACCTCCCCACCGCCCCCTACCGGCTGCAATGCGCTAATTAAACATTCGAGCCATATTGTTTCGTTACGATGCGGCGGCATTTCGTACCGAGCCCCTAATGAGTTTACACAGATTAAAATACTTGTAAGCTACGAATTAATGTTGTGGTGTATACGTTATTATTATATTAGGTAATAATTATACATAATATATGTTTATTTTAATACTCCGTCATTTCTCAACCGATTTTCGTGAAATTTTATGAGCAGGTTCGATAATTAAATTGATGAGGTCTACAGCTCACAGAGCCACTAGGCCTACTAGTACTACATATAGGTAATAGTAGGCTAAAGTATAGTATTAAAGTATCATGTGGTAATATAATTTGGTAATTGTAAACCAATTGTTTTAAAAACTATATTTATCTTCATAATAAAGATATTCGTATTACTTCACCATTGAATTTGTATAACCTCTATTGTTACAATTGTTTTAGTCACATAATTCTAAATCAATCAATCTCCCAAATCAGTACCCTTAACTCGAACAATATAAAAAAAAATAACGCGCGTCCAAAAACGTTCGATAGAGTAATAGGGAATATGCATAAGTCACCGATTTTGATAAATTTGAGCTTGATCGCTTTGGACACGTATAAAAACATGATAGAACAGGATAATAAAAAATAATAATTTATTATTTTAGTTTTAATACACGATGAAATCAGGGAAAAATTACGATATTTTTTTTCACTTTCGAATATAATGAACCTAACAGTCAGATAGAATATCGAATAAGAAATCATTATGTGTACTTAAACGCAAAATTAAGGGAGATAATTGAAAAAAAAAGAAAATTCTCCATAGTAAAATCGCGCCTGAAACGTGACATGTGACGTCATATATCATGTCCGTTTTGTATGGAGTGGTTTCGACGGTTGCTGCTGCGTGCTAACTTCAAGTAACTATTCACGAGAAAAAACGCAAGAAAAAAGTTTAAATATTACAGTTGATTTTATCACACATTATGCTTTTGATTTTGATAAAAAAGAAATTTGATGCATATTCCCTATTATGTATAAATAATTTGTACAGCACCATCTACATTTTCCTGTTCCATAGATAAATTACTCTATCGAATACTTTTACGCGCTTCTTTTTTTTTCGATAGATGTCGTGCTAAGGGCACAGAACTACGAGGCTCGTAGCAAAAATGAGTCCACAGTTTCGTAGCTCGTAGTCGCTCGTAGGCGCTCGTAGCACACTCGGCAATCAGAGTAATTAGTCGTGTGAGCGGCGCGGCGTAACCGGCCCCGACAGCTCTATTAGTTAATTAATCTTTTTTCCGCGTTAAAATAGCATTTATAAGTGCGCCCCGTAAGCCGCTGGCTCCTGCCTCCCCTAGCAATCTAGGGTTGACGATTTTACTAACTAATATTTTTGTGAAGTTTTTCTCTCACGGCATGTGCTTCATTACATGCCGTATATTGTATTGTTGAAGTTTTAACACAGAATAGATATAAGTACTACCGTACAGAAAGGACACTCTCCGCCCCGCCCCACAACCAATTACCTTACTTCACCCCGCGAGTTCATGTGCCGAATCGTGTGCTCCTTTAGTCGTTTTCATCAACTGTCAACTTATTTTGATACTCAAAGCAATGAGTCGTAACTATGAATATAAGATTTTTGGTCGTACTTTTTAGTCGTGTTTATGAACTGTCAACTTATTTTGATATTAATGGCAATGCGTCGTAACTTTATTTACCAAAAAAGCTTTTTAAAAAAAGCACAACCTCCTTCAAAAATCTTAAAAAACAGCTCTATAAAAAGCAAGAAATAATGTTCAAATCGATTAATCAAAAACGTCTATTGAAGTCGGGTGGAGCTGGAAGTATTTTTATTGTTTATATTCTAAGCCCCACCCGACTTCAATAGACGTGTTTTAATTAATCGATTTGAACATTATTTCTTGCTTTTTATAGAGCTGTTTTTTAAGATTTTTGAAGGAGGTTGTGCTTTTTTAAAAAGCTTTTTTATTTGAAACTTTTTTGTGGTAGGTATGTAAGTGATGATTTTATAAAATAAAACGTTATAATGTTTCACATTTATTAATGGCATACCCCGAGTAACTCAATTTCCACAAAAGTGCCGTTGGGCCTTCGCAGTTCAACCCTAGTCCAGCATGTCCTTGACAATAAATAGGCACCTTAACTTGTTTTTGATTGTCATAAACCTACCAATATTTCAATCACTGTACAGTTCCTATTTAATTTTGAGGAGTTCCCTTGTGTATCTTCAAAGTCCAAAATCCAATACCAACGAAATTAATATCATCCTTAAGGTATCTTCTTTCAAACTAAAAAAGAATCACCTAAATCGGTTCATAAACAAAAAAGTAATGGTTGAAAATCCGCCTGAATTCATATAAAATGGTAACGAAAACGACAGTTTTTTCAAGATTACTTGAAAACTACTGAACCGATCTCAAAATTTAAAAAAATGGGACCAACTTGGAAACAAATGTCATGTTATAACGTTTGAATAATTTCAATCGGTTCAGCCGTCTTCGAGTAATCGGTGTACATACATATAAAAAAAATATATACGCGACGAATAGATAACCTCCTTTTCAAATTTTTGAAGTCGGTTAAAAAGTGCCGCTCACTAAAAACTAAGACACTAATTTGCTAGGTTCGATCAGAAGGGTGATCAAAAATATTTTATTTGGAGCTCCCGTGCTTCAGCCACTGATTTCGTCTGCATTTTCAATTGTTAATCCCATCAAATAAAATACCCATCAATCCACATTAGGCCCGCTCGTTGGGTGGCCCAGCCTTATCAAGGGTTGTGTCCCAGCAGTAGGACATCTTAAGTATGGCTGACGATGATATTGATCTGACAGTCAACGCGTCGTTAGCACGTATTTTAGACGCGAGAATGTGTCATCCCTGATGTGTGAGCTAACTCTGTTTGCTAGCGGTCGGACAATACAGTTGGCTTACAGTAGCGGACTAATCTAAGCGCTTTCAGCGTAACTCTGTGATTACAAGGAAGTAATCACAGAGTTGTCCTCGTTAATATATCATGGAACTGGACCGTTTTATTATTCAGAATATAAAACGACTGCATTTGTTTAAATTATAAAATAAATTACCTTGTTAGGCATAAATTGATCGAGCAATACCTGTCGAAGTTGCGATTGATGACAGAAAATTGAGAAATCAGGAACAATATCATTGAACTGAAATAGAAGACCCTTTTTGCTTATATAGCATTAAGTTCTTGTTTATGCGTTTCTTTTTTCTTTTTCACATGTAGATTATTTTCATGTCGTCAAAGAGTCGCAGGAAAGAACTTAGTGACAATAGCTGGTAGCTAGACGTATTAAACAAACAGGCATTAATCAAAATACGTTAGGCATGCAGTCAAAAGGGGCTGCGACGGAGGACGCTCGCTTCCTTCCTTTGTCCGGAATCATCCGTTTTGTTTTAACACCCCTTTTAAGTTTCATACACTCATCTCATGTGCATGCCTCCTTTGCTGTAAAGGTGGGAGGACACTGGGCTTCAGTCTCCTGGGTTACTACATATTTATTCTAGCGAAAAAATTACGGCTACTGTAGCATCGTCAGTTTAACCACCTCTGTGGTCTAGTGGTACCCATCCATGACGCAGGGGTCCCTGGTTCAATTCCCAGGGGGGCATAATTTGTACTTGGTTTGGTTGGTGGAAGAGCTTATTTCAAGTCCGCCTGGCTAGTTATCACTATCTTACCTAAGTCTGAGCCAAAACAATAATTTTAAAATTGTTTTGTTCCAGCAGTTAGAGGTAAAATAGTTCCAGTTCCTCAGTGATGAGGATTCCGGATGTAATGCGCTTCCACCTTCGGCCTTATCGTCGCTTAGCATCAGATGCCGTGACGGCCAGCTCTATCCCATTGTGCATAAAAAAGTGGTCACTAAAACGGTTGAGACAACATGCGTCTCAAAAAAGTCTCGAGACGTTAGTTAATTAAAACCCATCGATCTATTTGAGATTCATATTTGGCACGAAAGCTCCAACGCGCCGCGCCGTATGGTAAATATTATTGTTGGAACTTTTCATTATTATCCACACGATCCCCAACACTTACAAAAGACCTCAGATTTTCCGTAATCACCACACTGAGGCCCGTATGTCCTCACCCACGGAACGAAAAGCCGTAGATTGTACTACCTGTACCAGGTAGAGAATACGCCACTAGTTCGGGGAACACAAAAACGTATGTCTCTCGTCATAATTCTACAATAATCTAACATTCATTTGCATAAATATTAATAACGTTGAAAAATTCGACGAGTGCTAGCTAGCAGATCTTGCGAAACTTAGAAAGCAGGGATTGCCAGAGGTGCTCAGGTCTAAATTATGGTAATAAGTGTTTCCAACATAACTTTTTCATAACACAATAGTACATTGTTCACCGAGAGGAGAAAGAGACCGATTACAGTCGAGGGTGTCGTTTGAAGCCCGAGCCGTAGGCGAGGGCTTTAAAATACCCGAGATCGGGAATCGCACTTTCTCTCGAGTGATAGATAGTGCTTTATACTACACCTACGAGGAAAATAAAAAACTAAATCTTTACTAATTGAAATTTTTATTGAAATCGTCATAAGTTTTATTATATTGTTTTAATTGATTTCTGTGGTAAAAGGTTATCAATCAGTATTTTTGCTGTTTCCTTCAACTACGGCGGAGTTAAAAAATCTTCATCATCACTATCACTACTTATCATTTTGATAGTTTTATATTACTTTCTACGAAAACTGAATCCTCAAACAACACAAAAATTGAAAATGGCGCCAACGGCGGCGTCTGCAATGGGGAGGCGAAGGCAAAGTTAATTACAGATGGCGCTTAGTCTTTGGACCTTTTGTCAGTTTGAGCTTATATTGTCTTGACTGTGTATTACGTGATTTTACTTTCTTAGATTATATTTTTTTCGGTTTTGCGGATAAACAATGTATTCCATGCTAACTTTAGCTCAGATAAAAGATGAATTACGGAGAAAAAAAGCCAAAACAACAGGCAAGAAAGTTTATAGCAACTTACAAAAAATTGCTAACAAGCATTACATTTCTTTAAATTTCGTGTAATATTTACAAGTAATCTTTTTATTTCAGATTAGAAGCATATGATTTAAATTTCAACATAGAAACTGAGTGTGAATTTCCTTGTATATAGTTGCCTCATGATGCCTGCTGTTCAATAGTAATTTCAGGTTTCTGTACTGGAATTTCTGTACCATCCAAAATTACACAAACCGTTTTATCATATTTATTTTATTAATCTAAGTTTCTTGAATGACTCTGGCATATAAAATTCTATTAATTCTCTGTTTGGTCCCAATATTGGGCTTATTCCGTATTTGATATACCTATCAAATTTATCCAAGTTATAAATATGTTAGAAACTGCTGAGGTTGAAATATTAAAGAACAAAGCTGTTATAATTCAAATATTGTTTTATTTTGGCGAAGCTTCATGAAATTCATGAAACATTCCTTTTGATTTATAATGTTTCTCAGGCTCAGTAAAGGAGAAAATCGAGGGAATAGCATCTTTTTTTAATATTTTCTTTGCCCAATATTTTTTTTGTTACTGGGAAATCGATGAACTCTAATATTTGAACAGTTACATGCACAATAATGCGACATTTTCTCAGTATAAAATTAAAAAGTGCAATACTCCAAGAGATTCCCATATGTTTTGACACTTTCTCTGAGGCGGCTGGGTACCAAAGACAAGACGTCACCTATCGGGATAAAATTGCGCTTTTCCTCCCCATTTTCACATGTTCATTTTTCAAATTGTTTATCCTGCCGCCGCAGGGTCGCACTGCCAGCCCGACACCATCCGACACCACCCGACACACAGCTAGTGGCCAGTGTCATTTTGCGAACTTGGAGATAAAAACTCACTGTTCAAACTTTTTGGCTTTTGATATTTAGGTTACCGGCGCATAGTCTTACCCAAAATTAAAAAAGAAAAACCACGTAAGAAATGGATTTTCATACACTTTTCTCTCCCGCTCAGATGCGTTTTCTCCCCGCATATTTGTTCGATATGCAATGACGTACTTTCTACCGTAAATTTGATAAAGTATCAAGGTACTTTCTGAGCAGGTGTAGTATAAAATAGTTTTAGGGCAATAGTTTTAGGGCCATGGACCACACCTCCGCGCCGGTGTGTCCACATCCTAAAAAGTCTCCGTTTGATATATTTATGATTAAGCAGCGCGCCCAAAGCGGCGTATTGTCTCCGGCCCCTCTGTGGCGCCCCGTCCGTCTTGCTTCACACCACTTCCCCCTTTCTTTGCAGGCACGAGATTTTTTTTTAATTATGACGTTGGGCCTTTTTGTCTTTTCAGGCTTTGAAGACACCTGTCTGGTACCCGATTTGATTCCGTCATCGAAGTTTTTTTTGGAGCGTAAATTCGATCTTGTCACTTGCTTATCTTGCTTACCTTGCACTTGCTCTTATGAGTAAAACTTTAGCATTTCCATTTTCTTCTTTAAGATAAGATTGAATAAATCAATCGTAACATTTGTAACAATGACTACAGTTTGAGAGAGTCAGCTTAGTACAATAATGAGCTTTTTGGGACCTACATACATACATTAAGTACTGTTTTGTATACTAACTTTATTAAGACAGTTTTTACTTACCATAATTTTTCAGCCCATGGATAATAAAATATTGGTATTAGGTTATCGGATTACATATAAAATATATTTCTTAGGTAATCCGAGTCAACTTCTATGTCATCAATTTTAAGCATAATCAATAAGGAAAATGCGTACAAAACTATGAGAAAAAGTTTAAGCAAGTACATTTGTTCATTTACGAGTGCAGTAATAAAAACGGAATGACGTATACCGAAGTTAGTATGGCAATGTCATCAGTGTTTTTGTGCCCGGAATCCAATCTGACTGGCGCGGTGGCACTATCAGCAGCAAGTTTGCCGCGGCGCGGCGGTGATTATTCACGGGAATTAGTTGCCGCGGCTTGCTGGAGGCGGGATGCACCTTCCACCAATCCTATTTGGTTTGTATTGTGACATCTGTGGTAACTTTAAATTATTCAGCTTGGTTTCAATAATAGAGAAGAAGAAAAGTATGACGAAACACAAAATTATTTCTGGGAGTGGTATTACATCTTCCATTAATAGTAGATTGTTATACGAGGGTCCAAAGGATGCAATTCCCATACGAGATATTTAGACTATAGGCTATAGTTCGAGGATGGAATTGATGACTTTTGCCCGAGATAAACACTCTACTTTTCATTTTGAATATAAGGAAAGTAAAAAAGTCTTGGTTTTTCCAAAATGCTTATTAATAAAAACATGTACTTAGTAACTACATTGGTAGACATTATAATTATTTTACTAATTTACCTACCTTACCTATTTAAATTTAATTGAAAATTAGAACAATTTGTGAAATTTAAAGTAAAATTCTTGCTTGGAATATTTTCAGTTTGATATATTATGATGACAGATTTGGCTTTGTTGGATGCCTGTAAAAGTTGTAGATATTCTTTGGTTTTCGATTAGACGGTAAGTCCATGGCAGAGACTCTCCTGAAGTAGTTGTTAGAGCGTAGTTTTATTGTTTCTTTTATTTTGTTTGAACTTTTTGTTTTAATAAAAACTCATTTTTAGTAAAAACACAAACAAAACTTTAATACGGCACACACAGCTCAAAGTCACAGAGTTCGGTATCCCTCCAATATTTTATGGTTTTTCTTATTTTAAATTTGGAACACGCCGCGTCCACCGGCCGCTCCGCCCAATGTTTTTAATTTTGCACTGGCTGTTTATACCATGTTTTGTTGTTGTTCGCTAATGCGCCCTAATATAAGGCTGCAACTTTTTCAAACAATGTTATTACTTATTGTAAACTTTCTCATTGCCGTTGAGGTAACTCCAAGAAGCTTATACATTAAGCTTCTTGGGTAACTCTATGGTTGACTATGTAACCAAATTGAGTTCTATTTTTAAATTACTTTTACACCCTAGGGTGGAACGAAGAGTTTTGACCAAGGAGGTATACCGAAGGGATTTGCTACATCTATGGTTTTGACCCGCTGCTCAGTTTAAATTTACATCACTTTCCGAATATGAGAAATGAAAACAATATTTATTTACAAGGTTATCGTGAAAAGTTCTGCGTGTCTAAATTAAAATATGGTTTAAAAATAAACAATTGCAGCATTGCAATCCACATCTTTCTCGTCAAATAGTCACTGTTTAATTTATATTTCGCTATTCCCATTGAATCTCAGTTCCACAATCAGGTAATCATTATTGCAGGCTTCCACGCCGAAAGTGCCGATCAATGGGGGGGGTGCTGCCTCCCTACACTGCACCTGCAATCTAATGAATACTTGTACTCGCCCATAGGTGGTGTTTACTGTATCTATTCGAATTTGTGGGAAATAAATGTAAATAAATAGAACAAACTGCGAATGTAGGCCATTATAGTGTGCGATAAGAAAGCTTTTATCACGCAAAATTGAGTTTGTTTAATCACGAATCGATGTGGGGGAGGGGGAGGGGGGGGGGGTTTCCCTTGACTCACCTGCAATCTAATTTAATTTAATTTATTTATTCATAATTATACATTACATGTTTTCACAAACTGCAGTGCAGTTTGTTGGCAAGTAAGTTCACACCCATTTTACATAATGTATAGTTACACAAATCAAAAACTTTAAATCTAAGTTAAACAAAACAAAATGATTATTTGTACACACTAATAAAAATATTTGTCCATTAAGTATTGCTTCAGTGCGCTAACTTGCGAATGGGTGTGTGCGATAAGAATAACGTCCGTTGTCAACACTGATGATGACAATTTATTTTGCTAATTGAAGTTCTGTTACGCCACTATATTTACTAAGCAGTAGCTAAGCTAGCAAAGTTTAGCGGTTACCACATTAACAAATTACCGAAATTTTACAGTGAAGTGAACAACGCAATGTTCAAAAAGTTTCGGCTCGCTTTATGGAGCCACGGACTCTGACTTGGTATTTTTCAAGAATTTTATGATAATTTTTTAACTGACTTTAAAAAAGTAGGAAGCTCTCAGTTCGTCAGGATATACAACGTGTTAATGAATTAACGCAAAATGAGAAAACCGTTTCTTCGGACCATCAAACTGAAAAACTTTTACTATGGGATCAACTCTGAAATCCCGAGAAAAAAAAGTTACTTCATACATTTTTATATTTTCATTATTAATTTTTGTATAAAACAGCAAATTTTTTTTCGCGATTTCAGAGTTGGTCCCATAGTAAAAGTGTTTCAGTTTGATGGTCCGAAGAAACGATTTTCTCATTTTGCGTTAATTCATTAATTTGTTTTAAAGCGAACACTTTCGAAATAGGCCCATAAGTCAGGATCTGATGATGAAATACTGGAGAAATCATTGGGTGTTTTTCTTCAGTGCCTACCTAACTCGTGCATTTGTTTATGAAAAGTACCATTTGGTGAAGTAGAACTGATGATGAAGACCACAGATGGTCATCGGAACTATTCAATACTAATTAGTATTTCACGGGTTCGATACGATTACTTTAAAAGTAAGTAATCAATTTTAACATGGTTGCTAAAAAAATAGGAACCAGCTTTTTTTGCTTTCATAAAACAATAAGTTAGAGCAACTTTTAAACGTAGTGATCACATTTTATACGAATTCCCTTTTTTTACACAATGAAGTGACACAAAGAAATAATAGTGTGTACCACTTTGTTACGACGACGACGACGGACGTCTCGCTCAACTAAGCATTTATCAAGCCTTAAAGCTATTTAGCGACTCTACACTTTTCCGTGTTCAGCTCGCAGCTAATACAACTTTTGAATTTTCTTTTATTGCATTTTTCTAAAAGGCTGTTTCCTATTTTTTAAAGTAGATAAGGCAGTTAAACATCTCTTTAGTAATGGATTTAGACGTTGTCTAAAGTTGCAAATCAATGCAAGAGCTCTAACTAAGGGGTAGTAAGGGGGTAGTATAGAAAACCATTTTCCATGGATTCCTAGTGGATGACTATCACGTGTGTAACTAATCCTAGCAACTGCGATTATGGACTATCTATAGCAATAGTACCTTTTGTGCGAGCCGACAGAGTTTCAATAACATTAAATACGAGTGGGCGATTGTCCAAAATGACATTAGTGTGATACACGTCACCAGAGTACCAGGATCTCATAAATATGGAGAAGGTTAAGCTGTCTTGTTAGTAAATAAACAAAAAAGATTGATTGGAAAGGTTGATTGGATTGCTATTTTTAGTTTAAGTTATGATTGATTGTTGTACTATTGTACTATTATTATTGTACTATTTCCGTCCAAACACGATTCTGCCTAAACTGGCTTTTGCCGTATCGCGAATCTGCCGAACAACGCGGGAACGTTGCATTTGTGCTTCAAAAAGTATGTGATCTAAGATTTAAATAATCTTCCGAAAAAAAATTTACTTCTAAAAACATTCAAAGAAGTTATTGAATGATCAAAAAGTCATAAACGTATGAAGGGGAGGCGCGCTTTTATAAGAGCACCTCTCGACATGCTATTAATACGAAAACAATTCGTCCCTATCTGGTAACGCGGCTCTTACACTGCGGGCGCATTTATTGGGTAGCTGATCTACGTTTTTTTAAACAACTTTACAGTGTAAATTTTGATAAATAGTATGTTTATATGAGTTGAAATAAAACGTTGTTGAATTTATAATTATTACTAGTGTTTCGCCCTGGTGCGCGGGCTGCTGAAGCAGCCCGCGGGCATCGCCCTGTTGGACTGTAAACAGCGGCCTTTGGACAGTCTGACTGCGAATTGTGGAATGCGGTATTTATTGCCATGCCATCCGATAAAATCACATTGGAATTTGTCTGCAAGTTGCAGTGCGGTGTGGTGCTGCTGGATATAGGCCTCCCCCAAAGATCTCCACGACGATCGGTCTTGCGCTGCTTATATAGCATGAGCATCCGCTGAGCTCTGAAACTTCATTGCATATGCTGTTTTCAAGGGCTTCAAAGCGGTTTTGCAGTTTAAGCATTAAAACTATAGAGAAACTAATAAGAAATTCTGTTTTCGTGGCTTTCTATTAATCCATTTCCAAACTATTTGTGAATTTGTCAAGAATAATCGTTTTGCTATTTCGAGTTTCTGTTCTTGCTTTTACCATTCATAGTGTGACCTAAACGGGATCCCATTAAAGCAACCTGCAGCTCTAGCTTAGGGATCGTTGCAGTTTTCAGGTGCAACTTTATATTTTCCAGCTACAAAGGCCACATCGTCATCTCTACTCAGTAAGCGAAAGTGGCATAATGCTTGCTCAGAGGCGTCAATAGAAATGTGTAATCTTAACTTAGTCATCTGTGAGAAACCATAACATCTGGGTACTGAAAATAATTTGCAAGTCTCAAGCTTCTGAACCAATACCAATCTTTGTTCATCTTCTCGACGATTTGATCATCCCATTTGATCGTAGACCGTCAAATTTCCTGCAGCAATATCTTTCAATAAATCAGGAAGAGACATAAACATACCCAGTGACATTAAAATTTTTAGCAACTCGCGATTTGTTGGCGGTCGCAAACCTTCGTTGATCTCTTTGTCCACCTACTTAAAGCTGAGAACAAACCCTAAAGTATCTGTGGCTGGTTTCCAATTGCTGGGTCTATTAGAGGCCCAACTTTAAGTCAAAACCTCCTGCCTTATGAATCACAATCAGTCGCTTCATCCCCTTTTCGTTAATTATCCGTGGAGTTGAGATAGTCATCAACGTAGTGCCTTTCCTTAATGGTTTCCACTGCTTGTGGATGATGACATGAAACAAAATCATCAATATTACGACGAATAATACAAGTAGCTGTGCATGGGGATGATGTGGCACCAAAGGTCATCGAGGTGAACTTATAAGTTTCTGAGAGCTTCTTTCTTTCCATAACCCTCCAAAGGAAGCACTGGGCAATTTGATCCTGATCATTTACTTAAACTGCAGGAACAATTCCCTGATATCTGTAGTAACGGCTACTTTTCTTTTTCGGAACCTAACCAGGACATCATCTAATGAATTCTAAATATCTGGGCCAGTCAGTAATTCGCTATTCAGAGACACTTCTTGAGTTTCGGCTTTCGCATCAAAAACAAGTCTAAGTTTTCCAAGTTTTTTGATATTTCTAACGCCAAAATGTAGGAGATGCCAAACTCGAGCAACTGGTGCCTGAGCAGTTTTCTTGGCATAATCTTTTTCCAACATGTTATGCGTCTGCTTCGTGAAGTCTACTGCGAAGCTCGGATCAAAATCCATTATCTTCTCAATCAAACGTAATCTACTTTCGGCGTTTCTCTTGTTGTTGGGTTGGGAAGCTTGATGTCATCGTTTCTTCACAGCAAAGCAGACTCCCAGAGCCGTCGATTTTCTTCGACTTAGTATCGATAATGTGAAGTGCTCGTCATTCTTCTCGAGAATATCTAGGTAGCTTAGAATTCCTGATGCCTATGCTATCAAGTCTAAAGAAATTCTCTAATAAGAAGTGAAGTTCATCCTCTTTTTCGGACTGAAGTGACAAGCAAACTCGGGCATAATCTTCCTCGAAATTGACGACGAAACTTCATGCAAAATCCAACTAAGTTCAGTGAGAGAGGCAACAGGCTCATCCTTCCTGCCTTCTTTTATTTCTCGGCTTATATTCAAATGACAATAACCTTGGCCTATGAGGAATTGAGGATTGTCTGTCGATCGAGATGGTCGTATTAAGAAATCATATTGCCATCAATAGGGAATATGCAGCATTTTTTTTGTATCAAATCAAAAGTATAATGCGTGAGAAAATCAACTGTAATATTAAAACCTTTCCCTTCCTTTTTTTCGTGATATAGTTAGGTACTTGAAGTTAGCACGCATCAGCACCCGCCGAAAACACTCTGTACAAAATGGTCATGTTTTGTGACTTCACCAACCATGATTTTAGGCGCGATTTTTATGGAGTTAGCCAAAAAAATGATATCCCTAAATTTTGCGTCTAAGTACCAACATACATGTTGTGGAATGGCACGTAGATGTAGGACTGTAGATGATTGAAACTCACTGGTAGCTTGACTGAAGGCAGGGTTTATTTTTGGAAGCAAAAGACACATACAAACTTGTATATTTTAACTCAAATTACTTATAAAAGTATGGAACACGAACCACACGCAATGGTGCCCGGAAACGAAGAGAGAGTGGGAAGCGAACCTCCAATTGAAGCAGTGATGTACAATAAAAATAGTGTTGGGTAACATGCCAACACATGTGTCATACAAAATATTATTTCTCATTCAATATTCTATCTGACTGTAAAGTGCATTATATCCAAAAATGAAAAAAAATCGTTATGTTCCCCTGATTTCATCGTGTGATAAAACTAAAATAATACATTGTTTTTCTGTTCCATCATGTTTTTAATACATATCCGCAGCGATCAATCTCAATTTTTTTTATCAAAATCGGTGACTTATGCATATTCCCTGTTGAGTGTCTTAGAAACGTGAAGTTCTTCGTACGAACTCATTCAAGGCTGAAGGATACTGTATCTGTCATAATAAGCGTGAAAGAGACGATCTTGCCAGGTTGTTACAGCCGACCACCGCATCCTGAAACGCCAACTCAACGCTCCACCTTCCGGCTCCTGCCACGTTGGCTACACTGCTCTCCATGAGTGACACGGTGGACCCTTCATCAAGCAGAGCACACGTGTTAAAGTTGCCTTCAGTTCCCTGGACGGTCACGGGAAGCACCTTCAAAAAGACTCATTTTTGAAACTTGCTGATGCCGACCAGATGTTTGCGGTAGTCGCGGTAGTCTTTGGGTCTTACTTCTATGCGTTTTTCGTCTGCGTTCAGACATTTTATTTTATTTTATTTTAACAATCTTCGGGAAGCTTACAGCTAGGTTAAGAATAAAGTGGTTAACTTAAATAAATATCAAGGGACAATTACAAGCTTCCACATATAGGTGAAAATCATTAATAAGAACAGTGTTGGCCTACATTATGTTAAAAATTTAAGGTAAGTACCTATATTACACCCAGTAATTAAAGTATAAATAAGTAGGAAGTAGTTTTCAAAAATATTTGTTAGAAAAATAACTATTACCTAACATTCGCCTAAATTTACTTGAAGAAGTGTTGAAAATGTCTATTTCAAATTGTTTTGCAACACTTTTGAAACACCTGCTTGTTCTGATAAAGAAAGAATTTCGCCGATACTTCGTTTTGCACCAGGGAACGTGAAGTACGTTAGGTTTACGGAAGGAAGCTACTAAACGTAAACTAATGCCACTCAAAAGCTCAGGACAATCAACAGAGCCACCTGCTATGCTGAGAAGGTGCGATAGATCTGCAATGCGTCTTCTTTCTACAAGTGGTAAAAATGAAACTTACGACATCGCTGATCGTAATCACGAGTATATTTATTCGTTTTAAACTGTAAATACCGCAGAAACCGTTTCTGAATCCTTTCAATTCGCGTTTCATATAGTTTGTGACAGGGGCTCCATACTTGAGAGGCATATTCTAAATGACTACGTACGTAAGCACAGTAAAGTATTATTAGAGCTTTTATAGAGTTGAATCGTGTAACATCATCATAACGAAGCCGAGAGCTTTAGATGCCTTAGCCACAATGTTGTCTATGTGTTCATCAAAAAGCAAATTAGCTATCAAAGGTTACTCCTAGGTCACGTATGGTAGTAACTCTGGTAACATCAGTGCCTAATAGTTTGTAAGATGATAACATGGGTTTAGATTTTCGGGTATAAATACAGACATAGCATTTGGAGACATTAATGTCAAGTTTGTTAACATGGCAGTAATGCTCAAATCTAGTGAGACCCTCCTTCAGATGCTGAGCGTCTTGAGTTGAGTTGATCGGCATCAATACCTTCATGTCATCAGCGTACATAATGATTTTGGCATGAGTAAAACATGACGAGATATCGTTTATAAAGATGTTGAAGAGCAATGGTCCTAGTAAAGAGCCTTGAGGAACGCCCGATGGTATTAACATGGGAGAAGAAGTGTGGCCATTAAGAACAACAGTCTGGAATTTTTCTTTAACGTAAGAGGAGAACCATTTAAATAAATTACCCTTAATACCTATAGCTTGCAGTTTACGTAAAAGTGTTGTGTGATCAATACGATCAAAACATTTATTATAGTCCGTGTAATCTACATCAACCTGAGACGGTACAGTCAAATGTTTTGTCAGGAAGTCGCTACATAAGATAAGGTTAGACGTCTTCGATCTGCCCTTAACGAAGCCGTGCTGCTCTGGACATAAAGATTGCGTAACGGATGCGTAGACTTGTTTGTAGACAATTTTTTCCAAATATTTTGCAAACAAACTAAGGTTGGAAATCGGTCTATAATTGTCGACTACATTTTTAAGCCCTTT
The DNA here is from genome assembly GCA_928269145.1 of Agriphila tristella. NCBI lineage: Eukaryota > Metazoa > Arthropoda > Insecta > Lepidoptera > Crambidae > Agriphila > Agriphila tristella. The sequence continues at coordinate 38,960,461 of OV743431.1, forward strand.
TTTGTGAATTGGCGTAATAAAGGCAGATTTCCAGATATCAGGCATAATGCCTTCACCCAGTGAACGCCTAAACAGGATACTAAGAGGAACTCGGAACAACTCGCAATAATTATAATGGGGAATGTCCGAAAAAAATCAAATTGGCTGAATATTTTTCTATAGGTAGGAATAAGGTCCCTTAGTAATAGAAAAAAGTTTCAGAATTTTCGGTTGGGTAAAAAAGTTTTTAAAAATCAAAGTCTCTTCGACTTCACAAATGTATGAAAGTAACAGCAGAATGGAAATTATACCTTTGCCGCTAACTGCCACAAAGACAACACGTATTTAAAAAAAAAGTTTTGACATTTTGTCTTGAAACTTTTTTTTAATACCATGTTGTGGTTGTGGCAGGTGTTGGCAAAGGTACAATCTCCATTCTGCTGTTACTTTCATACATTTGTGAAGTCGAAGAGACTTTGATTTTTTGAAATTTTTTCACGAAACCGAAAATTTTGAAAATTTATTCTATTACTAAGGGACCTTATTCCTACCTATAGAAAAATATTCAGCCAATTTGATTTTTTTCGGACATTCCCCATTGCTGGGATATTGTCGGGGCCGGCAGACTTATTTAAGTCGAGTGATGCTAATAGTTTGGAAACTTCTAATGTGTCAACTTCAATCTTCACAGGAAGAGTCCATGTCCACTACGTCATCCAAAATATTAACGGACTAAGTATTGTGTGAAAAAGTGGAGTGAAATTAATCGCTAAACATTTCACAGATAACTTCCCCGTCTTCAGATGTGCGCTGTCCAAAGTGAAAAACAGAATGATAGTAGAGTATTATGTTGATTTTTCAGCTTTACATCACGTCACTTCACATCACATCAGGGTGAAGTAACTTATGGTGACTGCCTTTGCAAGTTGAGCACCAGACTTTTAATAAGCTTATTTTGCGCTTGCAGATCCACTTCCAGCGTTGGATAACGTCTTCACTTTTGAACTTGTCACAGGCAGTAGGTAATCTGATGGCCCGTGTCATCACAAAAATGCATTTAGCTTGTAGCTCGGGTTTTTTCTTCGTGTTGATCGTCAAATCTACCTTATTGGGCGAGATCGGTCGTTTGTATGTAACTGATTTAGAAGACTTTGGTGGTGGTGGTTCTATGCCGCCCTTCCGAGTCCGCAAGCGGTGCTCATTGATTCATTATTGCAGGCGGGATAAAACGATCCGTTTTATTTTTAGCAAGCAAGAGGGGTTTTGGTAATAACAATGTGGCGGTACTTGGAAAATAACTTTACTTTCAAATTCCAGTGCCATCTTTTCGATATAAAAATAGTCAAATGTCATTAGTATTGGCAATATCTAATGGTTTTTAAGATAATGATTGTTTAATTGAAAATAATAGTCTTTGAAGAAAAAATTTGAGAGTAATTGTGGTGAAACAAAAAGGTTTTTGTCTTAAACTCTACAGCACTTCAGAGTTGTGGCCCCGCGGTTTGGGGTCCAAAAATCGAATTTTCAAAACTCTCCAGCGTGGCCGCCATTTTGTTTTGAGTTTTTTTCTTATTTTTCTAAATTTGAAATGTCAAAATCTACCACTGTTGTAATTTTGAACAAAATCGGTTGGAAAACAAAAAAGTTACAAACCTCGCCACAGCCGCCATCTTGTTTTTCCCAAAAGTAATAATTTTTACCTAGTTCGATTAAGATTTTGCACATTTCCCCCAAACATCATTATACTCTTTTCCATCAGTCAGTGAGTGAGTAGTTATTAAACAATACTAAATAGAGTAGTTATTATCGAGGTATATAAGTAATCAGCCAGCTGCGACCAAATAGGTTTTCTGTAATTTTGTGTGGCGGTCATTTTGTTTTTCACCATTTCGATTTTTTTTTCTCGCTTCAGGATCTGCTTAGAGTCTTCTACAACTTTAGTTTGAGCAACATCTACCTATGTAGTGCCATTTTGGCAGGCAGTACCCCGTCATGAGGATCTTGACCTGGACTTCAACTTTTAATTTTTCCCCAGTTCGACTGGGTTTTGCACATACCTTTTTCCACCTCCTTCTGGGAGAACAATTATGTGAGTAAGTGGTGTTTAATTTGGTTTTCTGTAATTTTGTATGGTGTCCATTTTGTTTTCCCACCATTTTGATTATTTTTTCTCGCTTCAGGATTTTCTTAGAGTCTTCTACAACTTTAGCTTGAGCACCATTTCGGCAGGCAGTACCCCGTCATGAGGATCTTGACTTGGGCTTCCACTTTTAATATTTTTTCTGATGGTTTTATAAATTTTGAATACTTTTTCCATACATTGTAAACATCTGCAAATGCTCCTTTTTGGTAATAAAAATGTAAGGTTCTTGGAAAATAAACCTTTTTCAATTTCAGTGTTGCCATCTTTTCGTTACGAAAATAGTCAAATGTCATTAGTATTGGTAAAATCTAACGGTTTTTGATAAAAAATATTAAAAAATGCTGCTTTTTCTATTTTTCACTTTTTTGGGGTAAATCTCAAAAAGCACCCTAAAAATGGGTTTTTTTTTCAATACTTCTTCATATTATGCATAATTTCTCAGTACATGCCAACTTTCTCAATTGTCGTAAACTGCCTCAAAATAGCCTTAAAATATTTTAAAAAGTGTATAAAATTTACAAAATGGCCGCCACCGCGTCCGCCATATTGTTTTTTTTTGCACATTTTCTTAAAATATCATTATACCATTTTTCACCTCCTTCTGGGAGAACAATTATTTTAATCAGTGAGTCAGTCAGTAAGTGAGTAATCGAGCTGTATATGCTGGGTTTTCTGTAAATTTGTATGGCGGCCATTTTGTTTTTCGACCATTTTGATTTTTTTTTCTCGCTTTAGGATCTGCTTAGAGTCCTCTACAACTTTAGTTTGAGCACCATCTACCTATGTAGTACCATTTTGGCGGGCAGTTCTCCGTCATGAGGATCTTGACCTGGACTTCCACTTTTAATTTTTTTTTGTAATAGTTTTATAAATTGTGAATACTTTTTCCGTACATTGTACACATCTACAAATGCTCCTTTTAGGTAATAAAAATGTAAGGTTCTTGGAAACTCATCCTTCTTTCAATTTCAGTGTTGCCATCTTTTCGATATACAAATAGTCAAATTCTATTAGTATTAGCAAAATTTATTGGTTTTTGATAAAAAATATTTGAAAATGCCGCTTTTTCCATTTTTCACTTTTTTGGGGTAAATCTCAAAAAGTACCCTAAAAATGGGTAATTTTTTTGTACGAGGCAATACATCTTCATAATATGCATAATTCGTCGATACATGCCAACTTTCTCAATTGTCGTAAACTGCCTCAAAATAGCTTTGACATATTTAAAAAATGTATAAAATTTACAAAATGGCCGCCACCGCGTCCGCCATGTTGTTTTTTTTATATTTCATATTTTTCCTATACTAAGCAACATAAACTGGGTGCAATGACGTTTTGTTTTTTTTTCTCACTTGCACCCAGTCGCCGCAATAGGACTTGAAAAAAGGGTATCTCGAAAATTTCTTTTTCCTTAGCAGTTTCTAGGGTTGCCAGACGTTGCCAACCAAAATACCATAAAGTCATTTGTATACAGACTATACACAAGTTCTTATACTCGAAATTGTCAAAAAGTGGTTATTTCACTTTTTTGCATTTTGGGGTAAATCTCAAAAGTTACCCCGAAATGGGGTAAAAATATTTTACTAATGAATACCTTGTACCTATAGCTATAGCCGTTTTATAAACTTCAAAGCGCTCCGGTGTTGCCATCTGGAAGAAAATCGACTTTAAAAATGGCGTGTTTTCGTACCCCAAACAAAATGGCCTCTACGACAGGCGCCATCTTGAATTTTTAAAAAGTTTCCTCAATTGGTAAAATTTGAGGGTAATTGTGGTAAAACAATACAGTTTTTTTTCTTAAACCAAACAACACTTTAGAGTTGTGGCTCCGCGGTTTGGGATCCAAAAATCAAAATTTTCAAAACTCTCCAGCGCAGCCGCCATTTTGTTTTTGTATTTTTTAAATAATTTTCTCAATTTTAAATGTCAAAATCTACCACTCTTGCAAGTTTGAATAAAATCGGTTGGAAAACAAAAAAGTTACAAACTTCGCCACAGCCGCCATCTTGTTTTTCCCAAATGTCATAATTTTTCCCCAGTTCGATTGGGGTATTGCACATTTTCCCCAAACATCATTATACCTTTTTCCACCTCCTTCTGGGAGAACAATCATGTCAATCAGTGAGTGGTAATCGAGCTATATATAGTATAATAAGTTTTAGAACATAGAGTTCATGGTTGCTAAATAAATTAAGAAAATTTAAGTATGGAAAATGCAACACTTCTTTAAATTACTTATCTTTCTATACAAATCGGCAGTTTCAAAGTTATACTACTCTTATAAGTCGAATAATTTTCTGAATTTTTTAAGGGTTCTTACACACTGTGCCAGTCGCCGGTGCGTTTTATCGTCAGGTATACCAGCATGACACGGCATAGTCTGTAACGGCATCAGCTGTAAGAGCCATAAAAGGAAGAACATGATGTACTTATATTTTGGAAGGTTTTTCTTTTAAATTGTATAGCTTGTCCTATTTTTGTTACTATTACCTACCTTTTTTACATATTTTTTAAATAATTAGGGAACTACCTATATAGGTTTATTTTTTAGCTCTTTGTATGTAATCAATTTATGTAAGTAACTGTTTGTTCCTAAATAAAAGGAAAAAAAAACAGTTTTTAAATAAAAGCCTACCATTTTTCGTGCAAAAATGGCCGCCACTGTAAGCTAAGTGATCCCCAAAGACTATGCATATGCGCACCGGCTGCAATCTGCGATCGCCGCATTGTGGTGCAGATTAAAATTTTAGGGTTCACCCGCTAATGTGATTGCAGTGTTTCCTCGCTACGGAACCAGCCGGGTGATTAAAAGCGCCTATTATAGGGGCGGTCTGTTACACATTTGAGAGTTGATTTCGCGATGATGGATTTTAATGGCAATTTTGGCATTTGGTTTGATGATGATGATTTATTAATACTTCTGAGATGGATTTCAACGAAAGTTTTCAAGGTAGGTAAATAGTTTTATAGTAACTAGTGTAATTGACATGTTTTTATTTTTTAAAGGTATCTGAAATTGAAAACCATTTCGAAGTTTTTCAATTTCTGACACCGTACATATTTTTTCGGGGTTATTGATCAATTACTTAATAATGAAATATGTTGAAAAAACCCTGTATTATCGAGAGGAAGGATGCATGTGGGTCAAGGCCTGTCCACCAGAATTCCTTCTAACTGCACTTACGCTCTTTTAGAATGAATAAGTTTTAAAGTTAATTTTATGATAACTTAAAATAAAAATTTTGGATACGGAAAAAGTACGTGTCTCTTCTTTTTATAAGTCATTTCTAAATAACAAATAAAAACACAGGACAAAAATTTTAAATGATATCAATAAGTCAAGTAGTTATTTATTTTTAAGCACACAAGAAATATTGTATTTTTTTCAGGAAATTTATTTGTAATAGCATATTTTTTCAAATTATGTCAGCAAATCAATAAAAACTAATACAAAAACATCGAATAGTTCTGTACTGTATACTACATCTTAAATTAGAAAAACCAATTAGCACCTCGTATCAGCGCGCCATGCGCCAGCCGAGTAAGCAATTAGATCGGGCTGCATTGTTCGCGTTATCGCGCAAAGTTGATTAAAACGCTCCTGAGCGATGGACCTCAATGGAGCTAGATTGGATGCACCGACATTGATTAGCTTACATCCACTGACGAGTCATATGCCACTAGTGCGTAATAACATATTTGACACTTAAGTACATTATCTTATACCTTTAAACGAGTGATTCTTGTATATTTATTTATATATTTCTGTGATCTCCGAAACGGCTCTAACGATTTCGCTGAAATTTGGTATATGGGGGTTTTAGGGGGTAAACGATCGATCTAAATTAGTCTTATGTTTGGGAAAACGCGTGTTTTCGAGTTTTCATGCGTTTTTCTTTCGACGCAGAATATGGTCTCTATAATTTCATCCTGCCGGCCACTGTCCGTCTGGTCCAGCGGGCTGAGACGTGGACGAATCGATTCGAATCCCGCTCAGTGACTTACTTTTGTTTTTTTATATGTTCAAGTTTTTTTTTATTGTTTTTTGACAAATTTTAAAAATGTAGTTAATGTTTGAGATAATAATGTAGATTATCACTCATACACCACCATATTACAATAAATAGTAATAACCGAGCAAAGCTCAGTAGCTTAACTTACTTGCGGTACTTTACTTTTAATTAAGTAATTTTAATTGTTTACTTTATGTAAACTTATGGCATTTTGTTTTGAATGATCATGAGCAACTTTGCCAGGAACTATTTTTTTTTAGTCTAGACATAGTTTTGACTTTGGAGAAAAACACAGGTTAACTATTATTCGTAAAATTCCTAAGGGACGGGAAAAGAAATTCCACACATTCGTTTAAAATCGAAAAATACGCAATTTCAATTTAATTTCAATAATAACAGTACAAAAATGCGTATACGCTCGAAATCTTCGTGCAGCGTTTGATATCATCGTTTTAGCGATGTGCTCATTCAATATTTCGATAAACATAATGTATTCGATATTGGATATTAACGTATTCAGCGGCGCCGGCCCGCGATTTTCATTTTGTAATTTTTACCGAGTGCGCGTTCGACGAATAGCGGTGCTCAATCTTTAAAAGAATTTATATCTTTTCGATGGAAAATTTCAAACAAAGTAAAGAAATTATGGTTTATGCCGCCATGTTTTTACATTTCATAGTGATTTTTCTTCCCTTTGAATATTAAATGTGGATAACGGAACGTTTTTCGATGACTCGTTGTTCCCGTAGTAAAAATATTCATCAATTAATAACTCTTTTTCTATATGCGCTTCCGCAATTTGCGCATACGCATACAAAAAAGAACTTGATATTGTTGTCGCCAGTGCATCGTTGCGCCATCTACTCGTCTAAACCCACCTGTCAACGTCACTATGTCAAAGAAAACCCTCCTTTCAACGTCACTCTGTCTAACCTGTGTTTCCGTTGAAACAAGTATAAAAGGCGATGCGCGCCATTTTTGACTCACTTTTTGTTCCATGCGATTTGTGGTAAGATGTCCTATAATGTTGTTGTGTAAAGTGGTAACAATGTTTCTTATTATTCCTTTAGTTTAGTATATACTTCAAAAGTAGATTCAAATAAGTTAACGTTTGCTTTGAGATGTGATTAAAGAAAATAAGTTAGATTCAATTGTTTGTTGGGATTATAGAAGAATTTGCTTTTAGTTCAATTAAAATAGGATGTAGTAATAAATAATGTGACTGTGTTAATAAATATGTTGTTATGTTATTTGGTGTTTTAATGTGAATCTTTTTATAATATATCATTACTAATATTATAAATGCGAAGGTCCGTTTGTTTCTCTTTTGTTACGCCTTTACGTCTAAACTAATCAACCGATCATCATGAATTTTGCATAAACGTTGTCAGGGGTACAGAGTAGGACAAAGGGTACCTTTTATCCAGAAAAAAGCGCTGTCCTTGAGGGAAAGCAAAAAACTTTCCACGCAGACGAAGTCGCGGGCGGCCGCTAATCCTTACTTATATTATAAATGCGAAAGTCCGTTTGTTTGTTTGTTTGTTACCCCTTCACGTCCTAACCACTGAACCGATCATCATGAAATTTTGCATACACGTTGTCAGGGATAGAGAGAAGGACAAAGGATACCGTTTATTCCGAAAAAAAGTATAGTTCCCGAGGGATAGCAAAAAACCTTTCCACGCAGATGAAGTCGCGGGCGGCCGCTAGTTATAAATAAAACACTCATTTCTGATTACACCGCGTATATTGGTTAATTCAGATGTTATTTAGGAATTACTTATTTAGTTTTGATTAATTTGGGTTTCCCGACGTTTCGACACCTTTCCAGGGGGCGTAGTCACGGGGGGCTTAAGCAAAAACTTGATATATGTAGCAGATATTATTGGCTTGTTAGTTAGGTTGTTAGACCAAACTCAATCGCATACAGTTCAGCATTTTTTCTATGGGATGTGGCGGGTCTCCTTGCTGAAACAGTTTGAGGTCCACTGGAAGCCGTACGCAGATTGTTTGCTCCATATAATTTTATAGGAGCCACGGTGGGCGAGCCAAATGAAAACTCCGTCCGTAACAGTTAAAATATTCTCCCAACAAGCTCACACAAAGGAACACATTTACTTAATATATTTCATTCATCGAAATCTGTTTCAAGTGGAAACGGGAAAGAATGTGCCTTGTGAAAGAACTAAGTTTCTCTTCACTTCAGAAATGAAGTGATGAGAAATTAAAATTTTAAAAGATTTGAGTTGAGTAATTAATTACCTGTAACAGTCAAGTAAGACTTTGTGTATTTTTAAGTTATAAGTAAAAGGTAGACCTATTTGCTACTAAATGAAAACTAGTATGTTTTATAGGTCACATAAATTGGAAAGACTAAACCAGTAAATGCGTTTTCTGACACTGGATAACTATGTGCAACAGGGTAACTTTGTAAGTGAAAGTGAGTGAAAGTGAAATATATTTTATTTAAATAAGCTCACATAATAAGCATTTTTAAATCGTCAATTCTTTTACCCTACCACCCATTATGACGTCATTTAGCTGACAAGAAAAATGCGCGCAAAATACTTGTCAGCTTTTTCAGATAGAATGATATTTACAAATATATGTATATCGTTTCCAGACTTTATATTAACAAATAAATAACATTATTGAATTCGCTCGTTTCTAAATGAATTTCAAATTTCTTAACCAATTTACAGATTTTAAGCTAAATTCAAAGTTTGAACTTGTTATTCAGCCTAGGCTGTTACAATAAATACAAATAAAAGAAAAACATAGAATTCAATATGCGTTAAGATAGGTAATGATTAAAGAGAGCATGACACTAAGACTATATAGTGTCCGACCGAAACTGGAATTCCGACCGAAACCGAAACCGAACTTTTGGTTCTGGTTCCAGTTTCGGCCAAAACCGAAACCGAAACTTATTTTCACACATTAAGTTGACGTATTTTTTTACACATTCATGGTTAGTTGGTGGTAGGGCTCGTTTCAAGCACGCTAGGGGTGGACTTCCGTCCACCGAAACTTGTTTCCACACTAGTCGGTTTTCATACAAACGAGATAAATTTGAAGCCTTTGTTCTCCGCCAGGAATTGATCGGGCTGTGATCTGATGATGGCTATCTAGGGAGCGAATGGAGGAAATTCAGATCGCTATACACCCCCAACTGATCTGATCAGCATTCTAAAAACTATTTGAATAAGTTTAAAATAGCTATCTTGATTTAATATTATTCGTTCCCTGGATAGCAATCATTAGATTACAGCTCGGTCAATCCCTGGTGGGCGGAGAACCACATTTGGATGAAAATGAACTGGTGTTTCTAATTATCATCATGGTGTTTATAAAAAAAACAATAATTTAAGTATGTAACAAAAATCGTCAACAAAAAATATCATAAGAATCAAATAATCAATATGTTAAACTTATTTTTTGTAAATCAACTTTTTTAGTAATCAATATAATTTATTGTTTAACAATAGTCGTATGACTAGTTATTTGTTGTGTTTTACCGTACGCGTACTACCTGTTCGAATAGACTATTGACTAAGCTTTTGACGCTCTTGCGCAGTCAGAAGAAAAGTTTCGAGATGACTAGTTATCCACGAATTATAAACACTTAGATGTTTTTTCACAATTAAAATCAATCTTATAGCGGCGCGTGTATACACATTAAAACACGTAATATATCACCTCAACACAATCGTGCCGATTCACGTCGGCTGGCGAACTCCGAAGTTAGCTGATTGACACACGACAATTCACGAAAACCGAGTTTCGGTTGAGCCGAAAGGTCGGCCAATATTTGGCCGAAACCGAAACTGTGGCCGAAACTAGATTTTCTTGCCGAAACTTGCCGAAACCGAAACCGAAACTTCGGTCGGTCACTAACTATAGTTACACTACGTACTGTCCGCATTATTTATTTAGAAAAATATCCAATGATGGTAGAAATTAATGAAAAATATTTTAATTTTAGAGCCAGACACAATAGAAAATCTATTCTTGGTAGCCGCTTGCCAGTAAAAGGGTTACCACCTTGGAAACATTTAAATTACTTCAGTTATTAATGGGTTATATCGAAAAATATGTTTTGTTTCTAAAAAGTTTTTAGCTATTGGTTTAGATAGTTTTCCCATTGAAAACGGTTATCAGATGCAAATCGCCTGAGACGTATTTTTAGCCATATCTCCGAGGATTTTGAGAGGATCGAGTTGGAAATACATAGTAGGTACCAAAAGTTGAGGAATTTTTCGAGACATGTGTGAACGTTTGAATTTTGAGAATCTACTGGTAACTTTTTTGGAATTTTGCAAAATTAGGATTGTTGCGGGGACTGCAAAATCTGTGAATTTTTTGTTTGCTTCTAGTATTGTTTTATATAGTGTTTTGCTACTTTCACTTTTATAGTTAATTTTGTATTTAATAAAAGTGACATTCTAATAAATAAACAATCCTTCTCTGTGAAATAAGGGTATCATTTTTGTTTGCAGATTATGTCACTATTTTCTATTGCAAATCGCTGTTTGTACCTCCAGGAAAATCACGACTCAGTAAAATAGAGCCCCTTTAAAACTCCCGTTTCTTCTTTAATTTTCATACATCAGACAAAAGAAACACAGATTACGAAAGGGAATGTCTTAGTTGGGAACATTCATTAAAACAGTGACGGCGCGGAGGTGTCGCGCGTTAATCAGAGACGTGCGTGTCGAGTAATCAGCTACCTGCCTGCATACAGCCGCATAGAAGCGGCATCGCGGGAAATGTATGCGAATGCTGTGGATATTTGTGGATGTTGCATGACTTTATTATTTGATACAAGTACCTATTGAAATAGTGGCAGTGGAGTGTAGCAGCCTAATATGAGACATAACTGCAGAGTAATCAGCTACCTGCTTGCATACAGCCGCATAGAAGCGGCATTGAGGGAATTAATATATGTGATTGCTGTAGATATTTGTGGATGTTGCATGACTTTATTATTTGATACAAAGTACTTATTAAAACAGTGGCAGTGGTAGGTAAGCACGCTGATTAGAGACGTGCGTGCCGAGTAATCAGCTACCTGCCTATGCATACAGCAGCATAGAAGCGGCATCGCGGGAATCAATGTATGCGAATGCTGTAGATATTTGTAAATGTTGCATGACTTTATTATTTGATACAAAGTGTAAGGTTACTGTATAAATTACTTTAATTATTATTCGCCATGAACCATGTAGTATACTAAATTTGTATGTTTATTCCATTAAAAGTACTTAAACGGTAGTTGTAGTAATCAGGCGACTGCAGTGGCCCCTACCACGCCACGCATAACTTATAAATATGCGGTGACAGGGTAGAGGAGCGCTCAGTCGTGCTCAAGTCGTCACAGTGAAAGGTTCAACGGTGGAATAAGTGTTAAGTAAAGTCGTAATATCAGGAAACTTTGATGAATTTGTCGTGACACGCTATTCCTGCTGGAGAGATACCACTGCTTAAGGTCAGGTATTAGTGTATTATTTTTCAATACTGTTTAAATTGGTAATAGTTCTACTTTCCCATGATATCGAGTAATTGTATTCTGTGGAATTCTTGTTGAAAGTCAAAAAAACCATTATACATTGATGCAATTAAAACTGTAACTTTTAATTGCTGGTGATGTTTTATTTAACCCCTTTTAACTTCAGAAGTGAGATAAACGAGTAGATTCCTTAGAATTCTCGCTTATCCTGCCCACACAGAATAAATAAAATAGAGAATTCCACCTAAGCATACTATGGGGATAACTACATAGAGAGAGAAACTATGTATAGAAATCATGAATTTTAAGAGATTTTCATTTTAGTAATTCTAAAGTTTTTTTTTTTTTTTTTGCTTATTATCTGTAACTATTCAGCCTAGTGCTCAGAGGCGGATTACGTATCATTTTTCACTCTCTCTCTCGAAGATAGTTTTCTCTTTTGATGACTTTTTATTACAATACGGGTTTAGTTTTAATGAACCGTTTTGTTGATACTGATGTGATACTAATATTACCAATATAACAGTTAAAGTTAGAAAATAACTGTCCTTTTAAGATCAATTTAGCATTTTTCATCCCTGCTGTCTCTTTGCATTGAATACAAATAGTATCACGTAACATTGATTAATCTTAAAAATATATAAATGGATGATTAAACCATTGTTGAATATATTATTTACAAAAGTCATTGAACGTAAAGAACTGAAATATAATTATTGAGTATAGACTACGGATTCTGTACAATCATATTTAACAATTCAGTTGCCCAAATTAATATGATAAGACTATTCTAGATTTATTGGGTGACTAATAGTGATTAATTCCATAAAATTTTGTGCAAGTTTCAGCAATGAAAAATTCAGATCGGAAATTGGAAGTTGAGTGCAAGACTCATTGTAACAATACTGACTTCAACTGATGCTGGCGAGCGACCACTGTGGTGATTCATAAAAGTAATAAATGGGGAAGCAGAAGGAAGCCTGAAGATTCGGGCAAAGCTGCAAGTATATCGTATTATTTATATGTTTTAAGATGCGGTTGTGAGAGCGTAAGGCATCATCCTTAAGAGGCCGTACAACGCTGGAAGGAATTTTCATAGTAAGAATTATCGAAATTATTGGCATTATCGTTTTTATTAATAACGAATAAATTATTTTCTTATTTTGGAAAACTATTTACAAAAAAAAAAAAATAACTTGACAGCTGGCTAAGTTTCTTTTTAATTGAGTTTCTAGAGTAAAGGTCTATTACTGGTTATCACATTTTTAATTAATAACGAATAAACTATTTCTCATTTGGAAAACTGTTGCTAAAAATAACTAGAGAACTAGCTAAGTTTTTTTTAAATTAAATTTCTAGACTATATGTCTATTAATTGGTTATCAGTGTTATCACAGTTAAATTCTTCTTAACTTATACCGTGTAATCTTTGTTCAAAATATGTGTTTGACGTTGTACGGCCCCTTAACTAACGACGCGAGTGAGGGAGTGGAAGTAAGACCCTAACATACAAGGGAAAAGCCACAAGCGCTCGTATGTCGTATATTAATATGTATAATTTAAGACGCAGCTGTGAGAGCGTAAGACGTCCGTAGTCAATAACTAGTAAAATATTCGGATGGCGATATTTTGAGTTAAGAAGCGGACACCTGAAAGTCAGCCAAAGTCGCAATCATTCATGCTGGTTTATACGATATCAAGAATCAAAACTCATACGCTTGAGAGAGACTTCATCAATTAATATACTTATTTGAAAATAATTGCAAGAGGTTAAGAGTTAATTTCAGTTAGTTTTATTAATTATGTTTTAAATATAGCAAAAGTGTGTATTATTTACGCAAATGCTTATAGAGAATAATACTTATAATTCGAGGATAAATAAATGATCCTAACATTTTAATAGCCTTAGTTAGACTATAACTTTTCTTTGACATGAAGCTTGCTTCTCAATATCTTATTTATCAAATTTATCAGAGCATTATCAAGTGAATGCAATTATATCATAATATGTTTATACATTGTCTGCTGTAAGAAATAAATACCTAACTAAGTAATAAAATCATCTAGGGTAGGATTGACTTACGAGGCTTGAATCTAATAGCAATCTTTATGAAAATTTTTCGACTTAACTTATTCTAAATTACTTACCTACCTGTTTGTATTATTTAAACATTTTGCTATGTTAGATGGACATAGTCTAAATAAGTTCATATCAAGCTACTACATTAAGTATGTAGCGTGGAAAAAAAAGCTGTTTAAGTATTTGGTTTTTGAACATGCGACTCATGCAAGTTCGCTTAATTTTGTTCCACTTAAAATATATTTTTTTCTTAACTCTATTGTTTTACAAGCAAGTGAAATTATTGCGAAAAACCTTAAGGTAATTTTAACAAGTTTTCTAGATTATAATATTATTATCATTTCTATTAAATCTAAATCATCATATTGTTTTATCATCATTATTGTTTAATCTATCACTAAACAATCATGTTTTATTAAGTATTACTTTATTTTGATGACAGTAAATTATTAATTGCTGTGTCCTATGATACGAAGGAGAAAGTCTATAGTAGATTCTTTCAAAGTCCTGTTTACTGTTTTGTTTATATTATTTTTCTTATTAAAAATGATATATATTGATGCGTAAAACGAACAATAAAACCAGTAGAAACTTAGATATTCTAGATATTTGCAACTCATAACTTATCCATACTTACTTGAAAAATCCCTAACATGTCCTGGGTTTGCTGGAACCTGCAAGAAAGCTATCTGACGGCTAAATCCACTTATCCTTACAATGATTTAATTAATTATTCCTCTGCAACACTTTTTTGAGTACAATAAAGAGCAAATAATTAAGTATGCTGAATGTAAATCCTCTCTAAATGTATTTACCGCAAGAGTCCAGCCAAGTATTATTGCCAATTATAGCTATACCTACCGTTTTATAAATATAGTAGCAATACAATTTCAAATATTATTCTTATTAACTTTACTACACTATGATCAGCTTATGCATCTGTTGCCAAGTCCTTTAATGAGTAATTAATAAGTCATAGAATATGATGCCATTTACAATAGAGTATTGAGCGTATATATTGTTAAATGGCCATGATGAGCAATGACCTACTCTACTAAAGTTTACTGGTAATAAAAGCACAATAATAAAATTCATTTATTTCAGATAACAATAATTAATCCAATTTGATGAAAAAAAAATTAAACAAACAATAAATAAAAGAAATAATTACAAATAAATCCTAAAATAAAACTATATTCATTATACACATTAATACAACAGTAATTTTACTATACTTGATATTAATTCTGATTCTTCCTTCACATATAATATTGAAAAACAAAACTATTGTCCTTTTTATTTCATAATTTAATATGCAATAAGCAAATCACTTACATATGTTTTGTATCGATTTTTTTTCTGCGAATAGTGCTATTTAAATACTGTGTGTTAATATTTCAAGATAATAAAATTACTGTGGAATTACATATTTCTAAAGCTTTTATAGGTGGTAAGTTTAGCCTTATAAAGTATCTTTAAATAAATCAATGTACATGAATTATCTAAGTACTTGTTACAATATTATTTTTTTGTAATATGAAATAAAGAATTTTTAAATGAAAAAAAAAAAAGAAATAAAATTTCGTAATAAATGATACAATTTCTAGACAAAATAATTATTTTCGTATTCATTGCACTTTATCTCCGATAACGCATTATTATAATTTTAAATTAATCAAAAAATAATTTTCTCACATCAGTCATGTAGGGGTAACTTGACTTGTTATTACACCCCTCGCTTTTTGTTGGTGCTCTAAAATTAACAAAAAAAATAACTATAATATTATTCAATAAATTGTGTTACCTACTTTATGAAAAGAACTCAATTATAATGTTTTGGAATACTATCTTAATATTTAATGAGAATTTAGAACCTTATTTTCAAGATCATTAAATGTGTTCTATTTAATCAAATAATGGAAATAATGAAGTAGGTATTCTAAAATTGTAGTAGGCTTCAAAAATTGGCCCAACTCCAATAGTCGAAAATAAAACTTATAAGTTGTACCAGTGATTGGTGAGAGCATGCCAATATTTTAATAAAGGTGCTGAGAATAATACCTATAATTTTATTAACTGTTGCCTGTAAATTATTGGCGTAAGGTGTACCAGTAATTTGATCGGTACATGCCAATAATAGGGTGAAGGGTACCGATGAATGGTCTATTTATTTATACATATGACGGTGTATGTATGGTGGAATATGTTAAAACGACATACATACAAAATACTAAAAACAGGAGTATCTGTATTGTGTATTGCGCGTAACACTCACAATATTTATTTTAAATAATGTTACTAGGTATAAGTTTTTGTATCGGATTGCTCTAAATACCAATAATTGGGTAATTTACCCTGCTTTTCTTATTTGAGAAATTCCAGGCGATCCATAAACTAGGTGATACTCTTCACAAAACATTTAATTAATTCTGTAGTCTCGCGCACGGCCCTGGTGATGACAGTGCTCCTCGTTAAAATGAAACTATAATAATAAAAATAATAAAAAAAAACTTTTATCATAATATTTCTTGTTCCTCGTGACTGAGGGTCGCGATAGAATGAAGTAACTAGGTACTTAGTACGACAATTCAATCTGCGTTTAGAACGCATTAAAAACTTAAAGCAGATAGATTGTAAGGGTGGTGCTTGTGTGGAATTGTAGCTAATTACTTTTGTACATTGATTGATAATATATAATATGATTTGTATTTGGACTCTGTGTGCCAGCTATGGGAAGAAAGATTTCCAAAATACTGATTACTAAAATTATTCATTACACAGTGTTTATTCTGATTGAGTTTTAAAATGTGCAGTTATATTCGAGGAAAGTACTTCCACATAACTTACTGTGTGTAGTGGATTTCCAAAATACTGATTACTAAAATTATTCATTACATAGTGTTTATTCTGATTGAGTTTTAAAATGTGCAGTTATATTCAAGGAAAGTACTTCCACATAACTTACTGTGTGTAGTGGAGTCACTCTACGACATCTAAGCTCCTATTTAGTACTTATTACATTTACATATCCATTGTATAGGGAAGTATGCTAATGCATATATCTAAATAAAAGGTTAACCAGGTTAAATTAGTAAGGGTAAATTTTAAACCATTACTAATTTAAATGACCTTCAGAATACTAAGTAAATATTTTTTACCTTGCTGTAATGTAGGATACCTATATTTTTATAAGTTCAAGAAGTAAAAAAAAAATTACTCTTACTGAGTTGTGTCGCAAAATACATAATAGTACAAGTGTTATGTACAATAACTTCTAAAAGGAAAGAAAACTTTTTCCATTTTGATGATTACAATTATTGGATACCATAATAGTTGATGACATGTATTACTGAAACATGCTTTTTCAGTCACTGTGTTATACTAATTGGAGCACTGGGTGCACCCCAAAGTTATCTTAAGCCAAATTTTATGAAAACGTATACTCCATGCAATTAACGCTGCCCATAGTCATATCATAGCGCCGCCCCGCGCGCCGCTGCGAAAGCAACTCTTTCATTCATTTTTTTATTAAATGGTATTAAAACTATGAAAGTTGTTCAAGCATTACATATGGTATGAGAAAGATATTACATTCAATTTAATGATATATGTATATACATATTTACAGAATATTTACAGCTGAGCTGGTTGCCTTTTTGGTTACCGTTACATAATAATACCTTACGTTTAAGTATCCTATAAGTGAATGTTTTTGTAAACCATTTTGTGTGTAAGTAACCGAATAAAGTTTTATTTATGCATTCACTCATTCAGAAATTGTAACATTAACTTCTAATTTAATGATGAGCCTTTTATGGCAATTTGATGACTTTTTGTTGATTGTTAGTAGGTATTTTTCTAAACTAAGTTTGTATTGGAGACAAATATTGAAATGCTTACACATAACTAATTATTCTGAGACTTAAGTAAATAAAATAAGTTTGCAATAGGTAATGACAAAAAAATATATATTTCTAAGTTTGCAATCTTTATAATTCGATTCATTGCAAATTAACTTTTTCGCAATTCATTTAAAGTATACATCAATTTTAAATAAATTTCTAAAGTATCTTTTAATTATATTAATGAATTTTTATGTTAACAATATATGGTCGAACAAGCTACTGCTCGTGTTTATAAAGTGCCCAGATGAAATGCCATATGGCTATATTTTTATTGATGCTTACAGAATTGTATTGAATTGTATAGTTAAAATTAAGTTAAGTAATATAATTATGTTAATTGTCACTTTATATACCTACCATTTCTGTTATAGGATGTTTTCTGAATACCTACTTATATATAAATAAAAACGTAATTACGCTTTGTGTCATGCAATAAATATGTGTAATGTCATTAAACAATAATTATGACCTCCGCAAGAATGCGAAATATTTTGTTGGAATATTGGCTGCTATTTTTTCTTCTAATAAAATGATGCTTTTTTTATTTAATAATATTTTATGACTATTGACTGGATGTACTCAGAATTATTGTATAAGTAAAATTACAAAGAGATTGTTTCACGCGATGGGACTCGCTCTAGCAGGATGGCCGACTGTAAGGTTACTGTATAAATTACTTTAATTATTATTCGCCATGAACCATGTAGTATACTAAATTTGTATGTTTATTCCATTAAAAGTACTTAAACGGTAGTTGTAGTAATCAGGCGACTGCAGTGGCCCCTACCACGCCACGCATAACTTATAAATATGCGGTGACAGGGTAGAGGAGCGCTCAGTCGTGCTCAAGTCGTCACAGTGAAAGGTTCAACGGTGGAATAAGTGTTAAGTAAAGTCGTAATATCAGGAAACTTTGATGAATTTGTCGTGACACGCTATTCCTGCTGGAGAGATACCACTGCTTAAGGTCAGGTATTAGTGTATTATTTTTCAATACTGTTTAAATTGGTAATAGTTCTACTTTCCCATGATATCGAGTAATTGTATTCTGTGGAATTCTTGTTGAAAGTCAAAAAAACCATTATACATTGATGCAATTAAAACTGTAACTTTTAATTGCTGGTGATGTTTTATTTAACCCCTTTTAAAAGTACCTATTAAAACAATGACAGTGGTGGTATAGCGCGCTAATTAAGGACGTGTATATCGAGTAATCTTACATGCCTGCATACAGCAGCATAGAAGCGGCATGGCGGGAATTAATGTATGCGAATACTGTAGATATTTGTGGATGTTGCATGACTTCATTATTTGGCATAAAGTACCTATTCAAACGGTGAGTGGTAGATTAGCACGCTAATCAGAGACGTGCGTACCGAGTAATCAGCTACCTGCCTGCATACAGCAGCATAGAAGCGGCATCGCGGGAATTAGTGTATGCGAATGCTGTGGATATCTGTGGATGTTGCATGACTTTATTATTTGATACAAGTACCTGTTCAAACAGTGACAGTGGTAGATTAGCACGCTAATCAGAGACGTGCGTACCGAGTAATCAACTACCTGTTTGCATACAGCAGCACAGAAGCGTCATCGCGGGAAATGTATGCGAATGCTGTGGATATTTATGGATGTTGCATGACTTCATTATTTGATACAAAGTTCTTATTAAAACAGTGACAGAAGTAGGTTAGCACGCCAATTACAAATGTGCGTGTTGAGTAATCACATCAGCTAACTGCCTGCCTGCAAATGCATGCGAATACTGTGGATATTTGTTTAATCCCATAAAAAATATTAAAAATAAATTCTTAACCGCTTCCAGACAGGTGTTCGCAACTTCTTGCGGTCGCGTCTCAATCATCTCATGTAGGTGCATTAGTTGATGGCGTCACGGCTGCTCGCTCCTCACCTCACGTTCTAATTGCTCTTAAAAGATTGCGCCATAAGCTAGAGGTGTACAACTGAAAAATGTATACAAACTTGCTCTTTTTAAAAGGGCAGCCGTCGGTTGCAATTGTTGTGTGAACGCAAGCACGCAAGTAATAGGTAGTGAACAGTTGGTGTTATTATGGAAAATGGCAATGTTATGACTCGATGCCGCAGCATTCTATAATTTAGACACAGAATATTATAGGAAGTTTTAATTAACACAAGAACTTTGCTGTGTTAATTAAAACTACAAGGCAGTACTCGAAAATAAACAATTTTGTTTGTAGCAGTACTGTGTTTAAGTAACTAGAGTAAGTAATTAGATTAGTTTTGAATGGAAAAAAAGGTTACAATTTGAGTTTGTATCGTGCACTGGTAAATAGGTAAATACGTACTCATAATTATACGGTTTTTTAATATTTAACTTGTTTACAGAAACTAGATTCAACTTGGCTACCTAACTACCTATACCACCGTATCAAAAAATAAATATGGGCTAAACATTTTCTGCCAGTTTTTACAAACTAGGTGTATTGCGAAAGTTAATATTTGAATTAAAAAGTTTTATTGAACTTTTAGATTTTAGGCATTCATAATGCTATTTTTATATATATATTTCTATTATATAAATTATCTTAAAAAGTTTTACTCAAATAAATAATAATGGCGTAATCTAATTTATTACAAAACATAATCATATTCTAACCAATCCAATAACCATTAGCTAATTGTTTGTCGTCTTTCTCTCCATTCTATTCATCTCGTTACAAAAGAAATCTGAATTTATTTCATAGACTTTTCATACCGTAATTTCATCCGAGGAAATTCCATGCCGCCATTGTACAAAAGGAAAGTAATTTATGACTTCTAAAACGAATATGCAGGCCCATTGTTGTTTCAAAAAAATATCCCAATTACGTTGTGGTGGGAGAGAACATAATCAAAAGTGATCCCGCCTGCAAGGACCGGGAGCGGCCTAAAATGAACATTGAATATGAATCACCGTAGGATAATGACAGTCTGAATCATTGCCTTTAAGAAAATTTTAATGGTGCACAGTGGCAGAAAATTTCAGTGTATAGGTATATTGCGAGCCAATTTTTGAACTGGGCCGACAAAGATCTGCTTGGGCAGATCATAATAAAGTCGCTGGCATTCCGTGATTTGAAGGCATTTCGTAATTTGCCGTTCAAATCTTAACGGTAACTATCTGGAATATAGGGAGAACCTGTGAAACTGGGGGGGTTACTCCCGACACGATCAAAAATATCGAGATCGAGTTGGAATCGAGTAAACGTCAAAAAACGTTTATTCAATCCTGCCTGCCTAGCATGACAGATTTATATCGCGTGATATAGCGTTTTATCACGTTTAACTGTCAAAAAGACAAAGGAATTTGACAGTTTGAGTGTCGATAAAATGCTATACCTATCACGCGATATAAATCGGTCATGCTAGGCAGGCTGATGTGAACTCGATCCCGTCAATTCTCATCGAGAGTAGGGTGGGGCTGGTCAAACAAATTCAAAAGATTTTGGGTGACTTTGACAAAATTAATATTTTATACCGTATTTGTGATGAGATTTATTGATCCAATTCTAGCTGCTAAAGGCTGACAAAAAAAACCGACAAGCCTATCCCCTCCGCAGGCCGTCTTACCCCACCAGGACTCCGTGGGGAGACTGGATGAAAATTTTTAATTCCGAATGCAGTTTGCTAAAGAGCGCACAATAATATGCCAGGAATATTCGCCAGTAGATAATGTACAAAAGGATTTCCATTTTTATTCCCATTATTAACCACGCGGTTTTAGTTAGGCTCCACTCGACTTTGTAATTAGTTGTCATACTATTTCGCTGCATGGATGTAATTTTTTGTAGTTATATGTTTGCCAAGAATCATTATATCAGATGAAGGTTTTACAGAATGTATAGTAGATTATAATTAATTCTAATTCTAAGTAATAACTTTCGTGAATTTAATAATGTCTGAAATCGTGAAAAGAGAGATAATTAAGTCTGTTGTATTTTTTTACACGTTTTTATTAGGTTGCTTTCGCGTTTGTTTGTTTGTTTGTGTGTTTCTCCACAAAGTTTGCGAACGATTTTATCCTAACTTCCCGATGAGCTAGAGACTCAAAACTTTGAACATAGGCCAGAACTGAAAGGCAATGCAATATTATGGTGTCATTGAGCTGATCTGATGATGAAGCCGGAAGAAGGCCACAGGAACTCTATGAAGAAAGCATACAACCCCGTCGTGTTTGGGCTCGTTAGAATCGTCTTGACGAGTACTCTAATGGGAGACGTGGTTTAGGGTCTGATGATGAAGCCGAAAGGCCATGCCATAGGAACTCAATATTGAAACCACGCAACCCCATCAAATTTGGACTCGTTTGAATCGTCTTGACGAGTTCTTTGTTGGGAAATAGTTTCCAGGGTCTGATGATGGAGCAGGAGGAAGGCCATAGAAACTTTATAATAAAACCATGTAATCCCATCGAGTTTGGGCTCGTTTGAATTGTCTTGACGAATACTTTGTTGGGAAGTTTCCAGGGTCTGATGATAGAGCCGGAAGAATGCCACTGGGACTCTGTATTAAAACCATGCATGCAACCCCTTCGAGTTTGGGCTCGTTTGAATCGTCTTGACGAGTGCTCCGATAGGAGATGGTATATTTTTAGTCTTAGCTCGTTAGCTAAAAAGCAGAAAATAAAAATTTACTAAAAAAAACTTTTTTAAAAACACGTTTTTATTACAAAAAAGTCGGACTAAAAACATTAAAACGGACTAGTAAAAACAGACTAAAAAGTATAAAATAAAATTTTCTTTAAATATTTATAAACCTACAGAAATTTAAACCTAAAAACGTGGGGCGCATGCTAAAGACAATATGGATGATAAAATTTTACAAAATGCGCCCCACGTTTTTAGGTTTAAATTTCTGTAGGTTTATAAATATTTAAAGAAAATTTTATTTTATACTTTTTAGTCTGTTTTTACTAGTCCGTTTTAATGTGTTTAGTCCGACTTTTTTGTAATAAAATTATCAAACATAACTAGTTCTACTCTTTTTAAGATATTTTAGAAATTACACAAGAAGACATTGCTAGTACATTAACACCCTTACTACTAGATTATTAAATTGACTATACCAGTGGTGCCCATACTTCTTCTTAAGGAGATCGACTTAGCAAAAATGTTGACTTAAGAGATCGATATTTTGACCGTTTAACCCACCAAATATTTATCATTAATAATTTTAGCTATCCTTGGCGATCGACCGTTTGGGCACCTCTGTGTCAATAAAATTGAGTAGGTTATAGGCGAATGTCATAAAATAAATCTTGATAAAATGTCACTTTGTCAGTTCAGTAAAGTAACCTTTACAGGTAAACTAACGTGAAATTAATGAAATTGAAGCATGTGGGGCCGACCGAGGAAAAAGGCGTAAAAAGTCAGATTCGGCCCACCTCAGTCCAACCATGCCCGCCGCGAACTCGTTTGATCCGGCTAATTACGGATGCGAATCCGGAAATATCCAACGCTGACCTGATGTCTGTAGGCACTACGGCAATAGGGATGATGAATAAAATAACGAAATACTAATAAAATCGCAAACATAAAATTAAACTTTTAGAGTAGCTTGTATACCTCTTGGTTTTATATATTGCGTATTATTTGTTTTATGACCCTTCAAAGTTGGGCGGACAAGTCCATTTAGAAAGCATAAAATTTATTAAAATAAACACAAGATAGTTTTAATTAGTCCATAAAATTTATAGCAAAGTCTAAGCATTTTGATAAACACAATATTTAATCATAGACTTAGAAATTTTTTTGCTACGTATTTAATATAGCTGCCGAACAGATTTCCTACGCGTTGCATATGTCACCGGCAATGTATGAAACGCAGGTATTGTATACAATGCCTAGGCATTGTATACAATGCCCGGCCCTTTTAGGCAATGTATGAAATATAATGAATATTATTGTCTATTTCACACATTACCTAGGCATTCTATACAATGCCTAGGCATTGTATACAATGCCTGCTGGTCCACCGGCAATGTGTAAAATAAAAAGATTTTGATCGAGGGGGGGCTCGGTTTTTATAACAGACAACAGAAATAAACTTATTTTACACATTGCCGGTGGACCAGCAGGCATTGTATACAATGCCTATAGGCAATGTATAAAATGAATATCATTTCATACATTGTCTGATCGTTTCAGGCATTGTATACAATGCCGGAGAATACACATTGCCGGTAACACATACAAACTACTCAAGTGTGACGTCATAATTGAGTAGCCGTTAGTATGGAGCGTTTTCGGGTGAGTCCAATTTTGTGCATTTCAAACTGTTATATCTCGGGCAGTTTTCTTGCTAGCGAAATAATCCTTTTACCAATGTTTCTTTTTTTTGAGAGGTAATTTATGTAACATAACATAAAAAATTGTCATCATGCCCATTTGTGGAACAAGTTTGTTAAAAAAATACTTAGGTCGGATAATCGACCTAATTAAATGTTTAAACTTATATTCTCGCTCTCGGTTGATTTATTTACTACGGGCTAACTTCTCAAACTTAATAAAAGTTACCAATAAGCTTAAGCTGAAACCAAATACTTAAATTAGACGTCATTTAAAAACGAGAAATTATTCTAGTTAGGTACATTACCTGCTTATCTTTGTAATTGTTCTTATACGGAACAAATAAGAAACAAAATAAGAAAGGTACCTACTTGTCTTAAGTGCCTTTTATTTCCTGGGGAAAATGCTACAGGACAAAAATTTATAACGAAAATATGAAAATGTATGTAACATCTGATTTCTTTCTCGCGATTTTAAAGTTGATCCCATAGGAGAGGTTATTCAGTTTGATGGTCTGTCTACCATATTCTGGTGTGGCCATGTTACTGTTTTTGTTTTCAATTAAGTAACACACTACTGTAAACAAAACTGTCAAATCAAAACTCCGTTCACGGGTCTATTAAAACATTTTAAATTGAGTCTCTATCATAATTTCCTCATCACGAAAACGAGATTACAGAAAACTATTTACCAACATCTTTCAATTAGACTCCACCGTTTACGAGTAATATTCCAAATTATGTGATTAAAGTCGGCACAAACGTTTTAAT
Organism: Agriphila tristella; assembly: GCA_928269145.1. Taxonomy (NCBI): domain Eukaryota; kingdom Metazoa; phylum Arthropoda; class Insecta; order Lepidoptera; family Crambidae; genus Agriphila; species Agriphila tristella. Next base: position 38,985,168 of record OV743431.1, read on the forward strand.
CAATGTTTACGTGAATGGCTCTTAATGGCTGAATGTTCGCCGCAAATCTATTAAGGTGACTTTGTGGAGCTAAACGTATTGCCGATCTTTTGCGGACGCATTTAGCTTTTCAATGAGATTTCAGCTGAAAATCATTCGTGAATTGAATGCTTTTCATGTGGGTGTTTTAGTGAATAAACTTTTTGAAGGTTGGATAAATCACTTTAAGACTTTAATTATATTAAACCTTTCGAAATTATTAGGAAAATGGATAAATACTGGTCAACTTCACATCTTGACTAAATTGTTGAATATTTAAACTTTCATATTTCGAATAAATGATTGTAAATTATCGGATCGTGATAATTTCAAATTAAATTACTCGACAGATATCCTACTAATATTATAAATGTGAAAGTTTGTGGGTTTGGATGTTTAGATATTTGGATGTTTGTTCCTCAATCACGCAAAAACTACTTAACGGATTTGGTTGAAATTTGGCACACATATAGTAGATAGCCTAGATTAAAACATAGGATACTTTTTATCCCGATATCCAAACAGGGACGGGAACCACGCGAGTGAAACCGCGGGCGGTCGCTAGTTTCACATATAAGTATTCTGTTCCATTTTGAAAAGATAACTACCTATTATCTTTTCCGTACCTACGGAACCTATGAACCAGGGGGGTACAAACGACGAGATGAGTTCGAATCGAATAGACAATGAAAACCATGGCAACCGTTGCCAAAGTACCAAAATTGTATGTGCTCTCCAATGTGTAGATACCGTTATATGATGGCAAAATAAATGAATTTCTTTCTTTCTTTAAAATAACAGATTTTTGACGTTAATTCGATCCTGATATGATCTCGATCTCGTCGAGCTGGAGAATAGGGGAGTAGGTCCAAGCTTTGGTACGATATGCTGTATATAAGCATCTTATGTCATTGATAGTACAATGAAAAAACGACGACCTCCGTGGTCGAGTGGTTTGCACGCCGGTTTTCAAGGCGTTACCATCTCTTGAGGTCACGGGTTCGATCCCCGGCTGGGTCAATGTAGAAAATAAACTTTTCAATATTGTCTCAGGTCTGGGTGTTTGTCATACCACCGTTGTTTCTGATTTCCATAACACAAGTGCTATCGCTACTTACTTTGGAATTGGAGCAATGTATGTGATGTTGTCAAATATTTATTAAGTATTATTATTATTATTATTATTATAGTAACCTTCCATTGTTCACATCTTAATCCTTTGATTTATCGGTTTTCCAAGGTGTGTTTGCCCCACGATTGGATTACAGGGAGGGGCGTGGGATGAGGAGGGCCGACAATTATTGAGCAAATGTAATAGCGGCATTGTGACAGACGAACGACTCCGCACAGAGGACTCTGTGCACAGACGCCGGCCGGCGTTGATTAGTACACAGAAATTATAGTAGAGTCGCGTTGCAGGTGTCCGACGATTGCGGTAAACAACAATACCTACAGTACGAACAGCTATCGAAAAAATAACGCTCGTAAAATATTCGATAGAGTAAGCCCCTCCGCACACGGCGTTCGTAGCCTAAGCGTATCGTAATATATTCTATATCAACTATATCCGTCAACGTGAAGCTCTAGCACAGAATAACTAATACTGCTCTAGTTTATAAACTTGAGCTTCACGTTGACGGATATTTTCTGAAATAATATCTACGTCTACGCGGCGATTCGTGTGTAGAACTCTGGTCATCTCGTACTCGTTGCGTTTTGACGATGCGCTTACGAGATGACTACGCTTTACGATCCGTGTGCGGAGGGGCTAATTTTGTATGGAAAATTTGTACAGAGCCATCTATAGCTGAAAAGTGAAATTATATTTCCCATAGATAATAATTATTCAATCGAGTACTTTACTCGTGTTTTTTTTTCTCGACAGCTGTTCTTGCTAAGGGTACTGGTTCAATTTGTTTACTTTACATTTACAACCAACGTTTTTTTTTATTTATTTATTTAATTCAGACAACTAGGCCCATACAATATATACCTTACAGACTAACATACATATTTATATTAAAATTACATTTTATAAAACTAATTTCCACGTATTGATGGCGGCGACGTGTTGCGCAACGTAGTGTCCGGTATCCGACCGCGAAACCGTCGGAACAAAACACCTTTCGGCCAAAAATCTTCTTTCAGGAAGGTCGACAGATGTTCGGTCGGTGCCCTCACCACAAATGAATTGAAGTTTAATTGAATTGAATTGAATTGAATTGAATTTTTAATCATCAGCCATTTTTAATTGTTAATGCCTACTGCTAGGACACCCTCTTACAATAATCTATGATTAACACCTAGAAAAATGTGGTGAAAACTAGGGGTGCATCCGATACCGATACCGATATATCGGCGATACTTCGGGTTTTCCGATATATCGGCATCGGCGATATTTTTAGTGTCGATACAACGATACTTTTCAAAGTAAGCGCTTCAAAAAAGTAATGTAAATGCGCGCGGTTTTTGTATCTTTCATTGCAAACCAGCTTCAAACGACGCACGAAATGCTGGAAAAGTCCCGCACTTTTCAGTGTTTAATCTCGCCTAGTTTTAGCCTCGTATATCCCACTAGCTTCTGCCCGCGACTTCGTCCGCGTGGATATTAGAGAAAATCCTCAGGGAACCTGAACCAACCAGGATCGGTCCAGCCATTTTTACGCGATTAGGCGGGTCCCCATTAAACGCGCTGCGTCGCTAGGCAAGACCTTTGCCGCGTGTGGCGGGCCTCGTATGAGGCTTCCCGTTCCGTTCCCGTTCCGTTCCCTTTCCGTTCCCGTTCCCGTACCGTTCCCTTTCCATTTTTTCCGTACCATTCCCGTCTAGTTCCCGTCCCGCTCCCGTCTAGTTCTCGTCCCTTTCCCGTCCCGTTCTCGTCCCGTTCCCACTCAGTTCCCGTTCCGTTCCCTTTCCGTTCCCATCTAGTTATCGTCCCGTTCCCGTTCCGTCCCTGTTCCCGTGCCCGTTCCGTTCCCGTTCCCGTCCCGTTCCCGTTCCGATCCTGTTCCGTTCCCTTTCCGTTCCCGTCCCGTTCCCGTCTATTTCCCGTCCCTTTCCCGTCCCGTTCGCATTCCGTTCCCATTCCGTTCCCGTTCCCGCCCCCATTCCTGTCCCCGTCCGCGTTCCCGTTCCCGTCCCCTGGATGTACATGTCCAGGTCCAGGTTCATAATGTTTCATGTCCATTGCGTTGGACTTCAAAATAAATCTCATTTTCGCAATCACTATCCCATAAAACCTCAAGAACGACATCCATATCCATTTTTTGGTTTACTCACCCCATTTACCCCCTAAGGGGTTGATTTTCAAAATTACAAAATATATGTTTGCCTATTTATTTTTAGACGTGCTCCTACGAAGTTTAAAGTTGTACCTAATGTCTATTTCATATTATTTTTCCATACAAAATTTGAACTCCATTTTCACCCCTTTAGGGGTCAAATCGTGTCAACCGTGTTGGACTTAAAAATTAATGTATTTTTTGCGATCGTCATCCCAGAAAACCCCAATAACGACATCTATATCGATTTTTATGTTTACTTACCCCATTTACCCCCTTAGGGGTTGATTTTCAAAAGAACAAAATATATATATGCCTATTTATTTTTAGACGTGCTCCTACGAAGTTTAAAGTTGTAATGTATATTTTATATTATTTTTCCATACAAAATTTTAGCCCCATTTTCACCCCTTTAGGGGTTAAATCATGTCCACCGTGTTGGACTTCAAAATAAATGTAATTTTTGTAATCGTCATCCCACAAAACCTCGATAACGACACCCAAATCCATTTTTAAGTTTTTTACCCCTTTTCACCCCCATTTCATCCCCATAGGGGTTAAAATACTAACAAAAACAATATACGTTGCGTTAGATTTCCATTCATAATCCTAAATTATAAATTTAGCGATTATTACTTCGAAAATGGAGAATTTTCTTCTATACACAACTTCATCCTCTTTTTCACCCCTTCGGGGGTAGAATTTTGAAAAACGCTGAGACACGTATATATTAAATTTCAATCGTCAGCCTAAATACAAAATTTTTAGATCCTAGCTTAAAAACTGAGGGACTTTCATACAAACTTTCATCCCTTTTTTCATCCCCTAGGGATGGAATTTTCAAAAATCCTTAATTAGTGGATACCTACACTGTATAAGTATCTGTGTGCAAAATTTCAAGTCTCTAGGTCCAGTGGTTTGGGCTGTGCGTTGATTTGTCAGTCATTTTGGGCTTTTTTTGCCCCATTTACTACCTAAAGGGTTGATTTTCGGAAAACCACGAAACACGTGTTTACTTATTTGTCTTTAGAAGTACTCCTACGAAGTTTCAAGTCGAAATGTCTATTTAATATTTTTTTTCAATACAAACTTTGAACCCCCATTTCACCCCTTTAGGGGTGGAATTTCCAAAAATCCTTTCTTAATGGATGCCTACACTGTATAAAGTATTTTTGTACAAAATTTCAAGTCTCTAGACCCAGCGGTTTGGGCTGTGCGTTGATATGTCAGTCACCCCTTCACTTTTATATAAGAGACTAGCTTCTGCCCGCGACTTCGTCCGCGTGGATATTAGACGAAATCCTTTTAAGGAACCTTCAACCAGGATCCGGCCAGCCATTTTTACGCGATTAGGCGAATCCCCATCAAGCGCGCTGCCTCGCGAAGCAAGACATTTGCCGCGTGTGGCGGGCCTCGCACGAGGCTTCCAGTTCCCGTTCCCGTTCCCGTTCCCCGTTCCTGTTCCGTTCCCGTCCCGTTTGCGTTCCCGTCCCGTAAACGTCCCGTAACCGTCCCGTACCCCTTCCGTTTCCGTTCCCGTCCCGTTCCCATCCTGTTCTCGTTCCCGTTCTCGTCCCGTTATATTCCCGTTCCGTTCCCGTTTCATTCCAGTTTCGTTCCTGTTTCGTTCCCGTTCCCATTCCCGTTCCGTTCCCACTGCGTTTCCGTCCCGTTCCCGTCCCGTAAACGTCCCCTAACCGTCCCGTACGCCTTAAGTTCCCGTTCTTGTTCCCGTTCCGTTCCCGTCCGGTTCTTGTTCCCGTTCCCATCCTGTTCTATTCCCGTTCTTTTCCCGTTTCATTCCAGTTTCGTTCCTGTTACGTTCCCGTTCCGTTCCCGTTACCCTCTAAGGGGTTGATTTTCAAAATCCCAAAATATATATTTAGACGTGCTCCTACGAATTTTAAAGTTGTAATTTCGATTTTGTATTCTTTTTCCATACAAAATTTGAACCCCATTTTTACCCCTTTAGGGGTTAAATCATGTCCACCGTGTTGGACTTCAAAATAAATGTCATTTTTGCAATCGTCATCCCAGAAAACCCCAATAACGACATCTATATCGATTTTTATGATTACTCACCCCATTTACCCCCTAAGGGGTTGATTTTCAAAATAACAAAATATATATTTGCCTATTTATTTTTAGATGTGCTCCTACGAAGTTTAAAGTTGTAATGTCTATTTTATATTATTTTTCCATACAAAATTTGAACCCCATTTTCACCCCTTTAGGGGTTAAATCATGTCCACCGTGTTGGACTTCAAAATAAATGTCATTTTTGAATTGTCATCCCAGAAAACCCCAATAACGACATCTATATCGATTTTTATGTTTACTCACCCCATTTACCCCCTAAGGGGTTGATTTTCAAAATAACAAAATATATATTTGCCTATTTATTTTTAGATGTGCTCCTACGAAATTTAAAGTTGTAATGTCTATTTATAGTATTCCATACAAAATTTGGACCCCATTTTCACCCCTTTAGGGGTTAAATCATGTCCACCGTGGTTGGACTTCAAAATAAATGTCATTTTTGCAATCGTCATCCCACAAAACCCCGATAACGACATCCATATCTATTTTTAGGTTTTTTAACCCTTCTCACCCCCATTTCATCCCCTTTGGAGTTGAAATCCTAACAAAAACAAAATACGTTGCTTTAGATTTCTATCCATAAGCCTAAATTATAAATTTAGCGATTTTTACTTCGAAAATGAAGGATTTTCTTCAATACACAACTTCATCCCCCTTTTGACCCCTTCGAAGGTAGAATTTTGAAAAACGCTGAGACCCGTATTTATTAATTTTCAATCGTCAGCCTAAACACAAAATTTGAAGATTCTAGCTTCAAAACTGAGGGACTTTCATACAAACTTTCATCCCTTATTTCATCCCCTTAGGGATGGAATTTTCAAAAATCCTTCCTTAGTGGATGCCTACACTGTATAAAGTATCTGTGTGCAAAATTTCAAGTCTCTAGGTCCAGCGGTTTGGGCTGTGCGTTGATAGATCAGTCAGTCAGTCAGTCAGTCAGTCAGTCAGTCATTCAGTTTACGATTTTATATATTAAGATTTTTTAGACTCTACACTTGCGAAATTGCTTTTCTCCGCAAAACTTGGCAATACTTTCTTTTATCTAAACAAAAATAAGTCTGAAATTTCTTTTATATTCATTAAAGAAACAACTTATGTGTTTTATATTATTATTTTTTACACGACTACCCGAAAAAGCAGTGTTATTTGTTATTCCACCGTAATTTCCAAATGCCCGAACACATTTGGATGTGAATATCGTTAGAAACCTTACATTAACCCAAGCGACACAGACTATAGAATTTTTGAACAATAAAAATAAAACATATTATGGCGGCTGTAATCAATATTTTGTAAAATGAAAAATTTTTTTTTTCAATGGGGATGGAAACTGAGGAACTAATGGCGCCACAAGCGGTTGTACCAAAACATTTGATTGGTTGTTTCAAATATCAAATGTCATTTGTGGCATATTTTAACCAATCAAAGTATTGATAGCGGTTAGACCGCCGCTGGCGCCATCTGCGATTAGCTTTGCGTTGCCAACCCCATTATTAGAATATGGGTATCAAACTTGATGAGCACATTCCAAAACTTATAATTTTTTTACTAAAATGTATAAAATAAAAATAAATCACATAAAAAAACGACTGCCCTACCAAAATACTCTAAAGTGTTTCACAGAACAGAGTCCTCCGAGTACAATGACATTTGTTTTTTACTTTTTAGTACGTTTTTTTACCTTCATTTAAATTCACCATGCGTATCGGTATCGGTATCGCCGATATTTTTTTACGAGTATCGGTATCGGTATCGTATCGGCAAAAGGCGATGTATCCCTAGTGATAACTACAGCTTTAAAACAATGTCTTAAACCAGGGGCCTCTTACTTGTTTGGTTAATAGTCTAGCAGTTTTAAATGCTGTTTAAAATTATTTATCAGCATAATAACTACAAAGACTCCACAGCGTTCCCTGTTCTTGATTATATTTGCGACGAGCCACGGACACGCCCCCATCCATCCCCTATTATATTCCAGCCTCAATTCAAAACGTTCTTAAACCATTAATATTTCAAACGATATTCAAACTTATGTATGAGCTTTCAAAGGTTAGAATCAAATGACGTTGTATTGCTTATGAGTTCATTATTCTATAGTGTTACGGTTTGACTATAAAATAATACACATTAAGCTTTGTCTGCAAGTCATTGAAAGCAAGTGATGTTTCGGCATTCAATGAATTTAATTAATTAAAATTCGCTCTCCGATGATTGGAGGACTATATTGAATTGTTGTATGAGTTTTAAGCAAATTACTCGTTTGTGTTGTAGATTAAAAAGCTTTTTTCATATCTCACGTCACGTTTTCATATCGTGTTATCTTTACTGCTGCTTAATTTTGTGATTAGCTTTTATTTAAAAACACTTTTTACACAGAATACTTATAAAATAGTACTTATGCTTTTCATACTTACAAACAAATATAAATATTTATAAATATAATATTTATCAATTAATAACCGAGGCAACAGCTACTAGCTCAACGTGTATTGATCTCTTATTTACCAATATATGTAAACTTAATGCTAATGTAAAAGCCTTAGGTATGTCTGACCACAAAGGTCTCATCTATAAAATAACAAAAGAAATTAAAATTAATGGTAAAAAAAATTACGAAACGTATTTATAATGAAAAAAATATAAATTTATTTAAACCAAAACTTCAAAAAATTTATTGGAACGATTTTATAACCAAAACAAATGTAAATGTAAATTTTAACATACTATACATTAAGTTACAGGAAATTTTAGACAAATGCATACCAAAAAAAACTTTTACTTTAAAACCAAATTATAAATTTAAAATGAAATAATTAATGATAATTTAACAACGTCATCGATCAGTATTGTCTCTCATTCTCTCATTTCACTATTTTTAGAAAAATAAAAAAAGAGTTTAATTATTATTTATTATATATTTTTTGTAGTATTTTCAAAAACAATGAGTAAACAATGAAAACACCGTCTCACAAAAGTTTTCTACGCGTGTTATATTTAAATGCCCCTCACACACGCGTGCGTGTACGCTTCACAAAACAAGATGCGAGTTGCTAAGAGGTTCCATTGTTTAATGCCACAATTGCCCATGGATGCACAGGCCCTCGGAAGAAACTGACCAAGAGTTCCACTGGGTATACGCTACCTGAAAACGATTGATACTTATGAAAAAATATTAGCTTACTTCAGACAATTAAAACTCAACACCCCCACTCTAGTTGAAGATTTTACAAACTGTCAATGAAAAGTTTTGCAATAAATTATACCTAAAATAAATAAGCCAACCACTAAAAACCTACTTCTAGTACGGGTATAAATAACTTTCACGTCATCGTTTGAAAACGATCACTTTGTATTTTTTACTTGGCATCGAACATTTTACAAACATGGGAAGTAATGTCCTTTAGTTTTCGATAAACTTGGATTCAAGAAGATATATTCGTAGGAACTACATTAGTATATTATATATTTGCAAAAACCGCCTCAAATGGTCAATCTTACACTAATTAATCCATTAAACCAATTAAAATCAAATTTATTTTTAGTTCTTTTGAATTTACCGCTAAAACGCTCGGCTCGATGACGTCTACTGCGTGACGTCAACTTTGTGTAAACAATTTCAACATCTTTGTAGTCTGTGTTACAATTTACTCTATAGTTTACACAAAGTTGACGTCACTCAGTAGATGTCAGTGAACCGAGTGTTTTGGCGGTAAATTCAAAACAACTAAAAATAAATTTGATTTTAATTGGTTTAATGGAGAAAAAAAGACATTAAGTAATTAATTTTTATTTTTCTGTTAAATTGTTCGTCCCAATCCTTAAATATAAGCAGTTTTCAAAAATGTGGAAAATACCCTATTGTTCAAGTTTTAAATTGTATTGTTCACATATTGATTTCCGTACTGTTTCCTTTTTACCATGAGTACCACATGTACCACCATACACGAGTCTAAAATAGTTATTGATCATCAACTATCAACCACAATAGAACACTCTACAGTAAATTTGGACGGTCGAGATGCAAGCTCCGGCGAAATGTTGCGCCCGACTACCGCTCCCTACGACTAACACACTGTGGAATCACTATTATAAAATAAACATTATAGTTAAAAATGTATGCTGGTCTGATATAAAAAATAGCCTCTGGTTATAAAAAATCATCGTCATCAACCATGTTTTAAAGTCCTGACAGGGGTACAAGTTTTCTTTATGGATGAATTAGGAGGATGGGCCATACATAACCCACTGCGCGACGAGAGCTCAATGTGTATTTATTTATTAGTGGGTCAAAATAATGTGATCGAGCGAGCGCGAAGCGTCTCCGTTTTGGCAAAAATGCTTTCGTATCTCTGTCCATCTGTTTTCCTTTAAAGGTCGCATTTCTCAACCGATTCTTGTGAAATTTTGTTAGCAGGTTCAATATTTTTTTAACTATTCAGTTTTTTTGAAACTTTTCAAAATGGCGAAGATATTGGGGAAATCATATTTCTGCCATTTCGAAAAATGTTCAAATATGTCACAAATCTTGTTCGTTACCCTTATTAAGACGCATAAACTTCAAAAACTTCACGGTCGGGGGTGTAAGAGGTGGAAAATTATAAAAAAAGCGCAAATTTCAGCTTTTTGTTATGTTGGGATAGTATGCCTTTGCTACGCATTATGTACGTATACGCTACGAAAAGGTCTCGTAGACGCTGCGTAGCACGGAGATAGTCGTAGACGCAGCGCTGCTACGAGCAAAATTTTGTGATAATCAATCTCTTTCTAAATATGTTTCTTACTTTTAAAGTAGTTACGAAAAAAGGTATAATCCAAAATAACAAGCTCATCTAGAATTTTTTATATATAAATATAATATACTTACCAAAGTTTACGGAGCTTATCCATATATTTCTTCCGTTCAGCGTGGAGTCCAGCACACTCATATTTTAAAGCAACTGCCGAAACAATGATCAATTTAGCAATCACAACGTGTATAAAAATATGGACATAACGGGTTTGTAAAGGGCTGCCTCCTAACTAAAATTCAAGATTATCTATTATCTAATTTTCCAACCAAAAAGAGTGTATAATACCAATAATAGATAGGTATAAATAGGTACCAACCTATTCTCTTATTAGTAGCATTGGTCAACCCATTAATTGCCTATTCGGCAAATTAATATTTTAAAAGAACTGATTCTCCTGTGTTTATAGTTGTTTCCTTTATTGATAAACTGCACGTTTCTTGCACCTCAATACGAGTAGGAAATACTTTTTTGTTGTTGAAATATTATTGTTTCGACAAAAGCATCGCAACCACCAGTCCACCACCCAGAACTTTAAAGTTGTATGACTATTAATGTAGACGTACCGTCCAAATGTTTTCCGTTTCCCTGGAACAATCTAATAAAACATATAGTAACTATTTGCCTAGAGGCGTCTATGGCAGCCACACACGCAATTATGCTATTTTTTTCCATTTTTATACATAATCCATGTTATAATATATGGCACATTCCAAAATTATGTAACTTGTCACTAAATTTTTTTCTTTCAAATTTGGAATATTGGTATCAAATGAAAGGCCTTGATGAGCACATTCCAAAATTATATAATTTGTCACTAAAATTTAAGAAAAAAAATTTTTTTTCGATTTTTACATATTTTTCAATTTTCAATAGTGTAGTCTTTAAGTGTAGTTTAATTTCCTCACAATCGATGTGAAAAGCAGAGTATACAACTCGTACATAAAAGCCATTTTACCCTAGACTTGACTATATATACGTCTCGAGTAAAATGATGCGTTTTATTCACTTGTTGTACAATCTACTATTGTACGTTTTCTTCATACTTGTCTGTTTATCAACTCCATATCGAGTCACAGTTTTCTGTCATTTTAAAAAGCCCTCTTGGTAAGCTAAACCTCGTTTGTCAACCCTACAGCCAAATGTGTCTATTTCACGTTTACCTACCGGCCATTGTTTATTAAGCCAAAAAAGTTTCTATTCTGTGCATTGTGGAGGCCTTTTGTTTTATGCAATACCAGCGCTTTGGACTATCCTTGGTTTTATGGCCAGATTTGATGGAGAATTGGAGAGCCTGTAATAGATGTGCTTAGGTATTCATTCAAAATGTATTATGGTAACTAGATAATATGGTTATTATGAAGAAGTTTCAGTTCATAGAATTCAAATAGAATATGAATTTAATAGTTTTAACAATTTGGGTCTGATGTGTTTTGTTTCAAGCTGATGTTTCTGTGACAAGAAACGAGAAATAGCTCTTGGACACAAATTATTAGGTACCCCCATTGATTACCTATTTTTCCGTCCATCAAGAAAATTAACTGAAATTTATTCTCTTCGTTAAAGTTATTAACTTCACGTTTTAAGAAAACAAACCATACTTATTTTAAAATTTATTATTTTAATAGAACTACTCTCTTCTTGCCAGATCCCTCTTCAGTGGCAGAACCAGAATGTGTGTTGGTCGAATTTAAGTACTGTATGTGTATCTCCACCAGCTGTCTTACTAAATTCGTCGTGTCCACATTCGTATGGACAATTAGCTCGAAAATCTTCAATTGTTCCAAGGCCCTCCACTCATCTTTGTGGTGAACAGCCACGTTGAACAACTCGTTCAAAACATCTCTAGCCTTCTTAATCATGCTGAGGATGAATCCCGCCTTGTAAGGCGCTTCGTCTCGATGCACCTTTTTGATTTTTTCTATAGATTTTATTCTCCTGTCAGTATCGTGAAGGGTCTGATCGACTAAAGTAGATATTTTTATCTTAATATCGACGTCTTTGTCGTCGCGTCCGGCTGCTCCTTCTCTTTTAAATTTGTCGATGACGTTTCTACGAAATTTGTAGTCATTGTAGTCTGTGGTGCTCTTGAGGGGTGGGTAGAAAGATTTATACAACATAAATCTTTCCCCTTTATAAGCACGTCGGTTAATCGGTGACGGCGGCTCGGGCACGTCGATGAGTTCCAAACATAAACTTTGTTTCATAATACATAATGTACCTAAATGCAAAATGAAAATATTAATTGGAAACCTTATCTAGAGACGTTCGGCTAAAATATTCGCCTGTATTTTAAAGTACACTATATTTTAAAGGCACCTTGCATAATTGATTTAGGGTTTTATGAAAAATATGGAATACCTAGCATATTTAGTGAAAAATAAGGAATAAATTAAAAAATAACCATTTTGATCTTATTTTATATAGACGTTGATGGGTAGGTAGGTAGATACATAGACCATAATTATAATTAACAGAAACTGTTGTAGGAAATGTAAGGAATAGGTAAAAACCTAGGGTGTGCTAGTGCTAGGTTGTAATCTATATATATAAAATTCAAAGTCCTGACTGACTGACTGAGTGAGATATCAACGCACAGCCCAAACCGCTGAACCTAGAGACTTGAAATTTTGCACACAGATACCTTATACAGTGTAGGCATCCACTAAGGAAGGATTTTCGAAAATTCTATCCCTAAGGGAATGAAATGAGGGATGAAAGTTTGTATGAAAATCCCTCAGTTTTGAAGCTAGGATCTTCAAATTGTGTGTTTAGGCTGATGGTTGAAAATAAATAAATAAAGCGCATTCGCTTAGATAGTGTCGCCCTTTCATCGCGCCGCCTTTGCACGTGCCGCTTCTTGTCAAAGGATGCCGCCGCATAAACAAAGGATACCGCGTGCGGCGTACACCCGCAAGTCAATTTGGATTTTGGCAGTTTACATCGAAGCGCCGCGCCGTAGTGAAAAGTTGTGTTTGTTGACTCTGCTACGTATACTAAAAATGTTTTTCATCCTTGGGAGGACAGTGAAGTGCCTCAAGATGAAACTTCAAGTGAACCAACAAAAAAAAGACGGGTGTTTTGTAAAACATGTAAACACAAAAAAGTGTAGATAACGTAATTAAAAAAGAAAATCGACTTCATCACGTTCCAAATCCATACCAAAATGGTATGGATTTGGAACGTGATGAAGTTGATAATGACTCCGACACTTCAAGTGATGAAAAATAGTAGGTAGTCTTATTTTTTTATTTAATTTTTCATTAAAATTCTCTTTCCACCTCGCTTGTGTGTATTATTTGTATTCGTATTTTTTTTCAATAAACGCAAGTAGGGACTGACTCCGTAATCTTAAAAAAAACACGACGCTCGCCCCCCCTCCCCCCACCCGCACACTATGGTACAATGGTACAACTTAAATAATTATCGAAACCGATAACGATATTGTTTACCGTTATCAGTAACATTACCAAAAACTTGCCGGTATGCCTGTCTCTGAACACATTTGCTTGCGGGTGTACCGACACTATCTAAACGAACGAGCTTTACGTGTCTCAGCGTTTTTCAAAATTCAACCCCCGAAGGGGTGAAAAAGGGGGATGAAGTTGTGTTTTGAAGATAATCCTTTATTTTTGAAGTGAAAACCGCTAAATTTGTAATTTAGGCTTACGAGTGGAAATCTAACGCAACGTATATTGTTATTGGTAGAATTTCATACCCTATGGGGAGGAAATGGGGGTGCAATGGGGTAAATGAACCTAAAAATAGATATGGATGTCGTTATTGGGGTTTTCTGGGATGACGATTGTGAAAATAACATTTATTTTGAAGTCCAACACGGTGGACATGATTTAGTTCGTAAAGGGGTGAAAATGGGGTTCAAATTTTGTATGGAAAAAGAATATAAAATAGACAGCACAACTTTAAACTTCGTAGGAGCACGTCTAAAAATAAATAGACAAACATATATTTTGTGATTTTAAAAATCAACCCCTTAAGGGGTAAATGGGTAAGTAAACATAAAAAACGATATGGATGTCGTTCTTGAGGTTTTATGGGATGGTGATTGCGAAAATGACATTTATTTTGAAGTCCAACACGGTGGACATGATTCAGGACATGATTCGGGAAGCGGAACGGGAACGACAATGGGAACGGGAACGGGAGCGGGAACGGGAACCAAGAACCAGAACCCAATTCTGATTATTGTAATAAACTAGCTTCCGCCCGCGACTTCGTCCGCGTGGAAATTAGAGAATATCCTTAGGGAACCTTCAACCAGGTTCCGACCAGCCGTTTTTACGCGATTAGGCGGGTCCCCACCAAGCGAGCAGCCTCGTGCGAGGCCCGCCACACACGGCAAACGTCTTGCCTCGCGAGGCAGCGCGCTTGGTGGGGACCCGCCTAATCGCGTAAAAACGGCTGGTCGGAACCTGGTTGAAGGTTCCCTAAGGATATTCTCTAATTTCCACGCGGACGAAGTCGCGGGCGGAAGCTAGTCAATAATAAGTAAGTATTTGTTATTTTGAAAACATTCCAATTGGAGTAGTTTATTGATATCTCAGTTTTGTTTTTCTTGGTAGTGATATGTATAAGTAATATCAAAAGTGAGACGTAAGATTTGCGAGTTGAAAAAAAGGCTTCTCAGCGTATTTCAAGTATTATCTTATATTTAATATTATTCTACGTTAAAAATACTTACATAATATCATGGTACAAATTGCTGTCGTCATATTTTACTCTTTATCTTTTCACATTATTTACTTAGACCGGGTGTAATCATAATATTTTTTGTGCAAGTGATCGTTTCGATAGAAATGTTTCAAAATTTTTATGAAAACATTCGGATATTTTATTACTATTTTAATTAACAACACAAAATTAACGGCTATTTAAAACTTTTCGAGATTGCGCATTACGTCCATATCAGTAAAAGCTATTAGAAACACAAAATGAGAAAAAGATAAGTAAGGTAGGCACCTACCTGGTACCTACTATAGGTATATTGTAGATAAATAAACGAAAGTACTTACTATAGGTACCTACTTATATTTGATCGGTTCTAAATTACATAGGTAAAAGTTATGCCGCTTTAATTATAAAAGTATACTAGCGACCGCCTGCGACTTCTGTGTGGACTGTTATTTTTCTTACAAACAGGAAGGAACAGGATATGGGAGGACAGGAGGAGGATTTCTGAGGAACAGATTTTTTTTTCTGGACGAGAGGTAAGGGGCCTTTCGTCTAGAAAAAGATTTCTGTTTGAACAAATTTTTAGTTATCTGCAACTTGATAACTTTTCCATAGCGAGTTAAATATGACACTCACTAGTACATAATATAAACGGCTAACTTTTAATACTTGTTTATGAATTAAATGTTTATACTTAATTATTCCTGAATTAATTTGTTTCTTTCTTCGCAAATTAGGGAAAATAAGGTACTAAGATACTTGAGGACATCTTTAAGCTCTTGGACTGGAAAGGACTCGGCATCAACATTAATGGCCAGTACCTAACACACCTTCGTTTTGCCGATGATATAGTCCTTATGGCTGAGACCATGGAAGACCTGAACACAATGCTCGAAGATCTCCGTAGTGCTTCCCAAAGAGTGGGTCTTAGGATGAACATGGATAAGACGAAAATTATGTCAAATGCCCATGTTGTACCCTCTCCAGTTCATGTTGGGAACACTACACTTGAAGTTGTTGACCATTACGTATACCTAGGACAGGCAGTCCAGTTAGGTAGGTCCAACTTCGAGAAAGAGATCTCTCGTCGAATCCAACTCGGGTGGGCAGCATTCGGGAAGCTTCGAAAAATCTTCGCGTCCGACTTACCTCAGTGTCTCAAGACGAAAGACAATGAACAGTGTGTGTTGCCAGTGATGACTTACGGCAGTGAAACGTGGCCGCTAACTATGGGTCTCATAAGGAGGCTCAAAGTCACTCAGCGTGCAATAGGGAGAGAGCCATGCTCGGCGTTTCCCTACGTGATCAAATCAGAAACGAGGAGATCCGCAGGAGACCTAAAGTAACCGACATCGCTCGAAGGATTGCTCAGCTGAAGTGGTAATGGGCGGGACACATAGCGAGGAGAACCGATGGCCGTTGGGGCAGAAAGGTTCTGGAATGGTGACCGCGCACCGGACGACGCTCCGTAGGTAGGCCCCCGACAAGGTGGACCGACGATCTGGTGAAGGTCGTGGAAAGCCAGTGGATGCAGGCAGCGCAGGACCGATCGTCGTGGAGATCCTTAGGGGAGGCCTATACCCAGCAGTGGGTGTCGTGTGGCTGATATGATGAAGATACTTGATACAAATAAGGCCTACCAAATTTGAAATGCTTATAATTCAATAAATATTAAAGGTTACTACTAAAACCATGGTTAATTAACTTCTTTCATTCTTTAATTATAGGAATCTATGGAAAAAAATAAAGTTTCTAGCTAAATCTAAACAAAATAATTTAATTGCGAAGACATAGAATTTGGCCTTAATAAATCGGCTACATTTCTTAGACCTACTTATACAAAATCAAAGTAAAAAAAAACCTTTAAATTTAAGTTAAATATGAAACAAAATTAAATAAACACAAATATGAAATTAAACATTTATTGTAAAAAAGTAAAGATTCTTAATATAAATTCTTAAAAAAAATAAAGATCTCGCTCAGTCTCAAAAAATTTTATTGACCATATTAAAATACCTTTTTATTTCATTCCTTTTTCTTAGGTTACATTTTATCTTAGATTATTACATTTAAATAATGGAAGAAGCGAATTAAACATGTTTTTTATTAGTTTAGCGACATTTAATATTTATTATTTATTAATAAGCGTTTCAAACTAGGGAGGCCTTATTTTTACACGACTGCCCAAAGCAAAAAAGAGTGTTATGTGTTCAGGGTTCATGTATGTTTGTGGGTATGTGAGTTTCTTTATTCCACCATAACTTCTAAATGCCTAAACTGATTTGGATAATTGGGGTATCGTTAGAATCCCTACAGCATTCCGAGTGACACTGGCTATATTTTTTTAGAAAAAATCAATATGGCGACTGTACGACGCCATTTTCAAATGTGAAAAAAAAACTTTTCTTCTATTATTACAATATGGGCATCAAATGAAAGGCCTTGATGAGCACATTCCAAAACTATATAAAATGTCACTAAAATGTGTGAAATAAATTTAAAAATATTAAAAACACGACTGCCCTGCCAAAACCGAACTAAAAAGTTAAACAACAAGTGTCATTGCAGTCGGGGGACCTCTTTGATCAAAAATTGATCCATAATAAGGTCCCCCGACTGCAATGACACTTGTTGTTTAACTTTTTAGTTCGTTTTTGGCAGGGCAGTCGTGTTTTTAATATTTTTAAATTTATTTAATTTTTATCAAGTACCTTATTTGTCTTTAAAAAATTATTAGTAATGCATCTAAAGCCAACAAATCAGAGTCACGGATAGCTTATAATAGATATTAAGTAAAACAGTGTAATTTTAAGTGAAAATCTACCACAAAATCACATGAAATTATAACACAGCAATGAATCACCCACCTCTATCGAAAAATGTATTGGCATGCATTTTGAACTGGCATAGTGAACGCGTAACGGGACGCTCGTGTACTCGGGCGGGTTATACAGCGTGTGTTTACGTGTCCATAAATTATTTTCCCTGTTGGATTTATTTATCTAGGTTTTCTAGCGTATAGGCCTTATTTGTATCAAGTACCTTATACAATATAGTGGTGGCCAGGTAATTAATAGGCCAATCATTTTAGAATTTTTTTCGGAATTAATTCCCAGTAAGCTGGAAATCGTTTTATTAGCTTCAGTTGGTCCTAAATACGTCGAGTTTGCACCTTTCCAGGAGGTGTGCGTAACTTTTGGGAGCCAAAACCACGAAGTTTTCGCACTTTTTTCAGGTTTTTGCTTCTAACTCAAAAACGGTGCATCGGACGGAAAATTATATTGAATACAATATTAAAGAGGGTTAAATTCTGCGTCGAATGAATATCTAAAACTTAAGATTCAGTTTAGTAGTATAGCCGAAATTGATAACTATCAATTTTCTCGATATCTAACTAGATATCGAGAAAATTTCTCATTTAGATGCAAACTTACATTTTGCGGAAGAAAAATCTGTAGAGGCTGCATACCTGATGACCTGCAGATGCTGATCCTGAGAACCTCATTTCAGTAGGTCAACTATTCCTGGCAGTCCTATATTCCCCTAAGGCCAACGAGACCTCCTTGGACAAAATCCGCCATCTCTCTCAAAATTCATTCATTCTTAAAATTAGTCAAAAACGCAACATTCAATCTGATAGATCGATGGATCCTCTCATTTGGGGTTGGAAAAGGACAAACCTTGGCCTGCTCCCCACAATAAACACCGAGGATCCAGCTCCAGCTGAAATCCTCAACGCAGTTTCCTTCGGATGTAATAAGGGGTGTACAGTACAGGGAAGTGCAGTTGCCGGAATGTAGGCATAAGATGCTCAATGATTTGCCGCAACTGCCACGGCCAGTCCTGCTCGAATTCAGTACCGTTCGAGCATGAGGGTATGACCCACATGCCGATTGCCGTAGAAGTAGAAATAAGTGACGACAGTCCCTTTGAAGACGATCCCGATGAAGAGCGCCTCGTTATGCCATCCCGTATGAAGGGCCGTCGACAAGTAGCGGCAGCTAGCTAAGTGTTGTGTCCATATAAAGTGAAATTTAATTATCTACAACTTTAATTTGGGTTTTCAATAGGAGTATCAGTTTCAAAGATATTTGGTCATGAAAAGTCGCAAAATGTAAGTTTGTATATAAATGCCAAATTTTCCCGATATTTAACTATCGATTTCGGCTATACTACTAAATCAAATTTCAAGTTTTAAATGTTCATTCGACGCAGAATTTAATCTTCTTTAATATTGTATACTAACATTTTCCGTTCGATGCACCGTTTTTGAGTTAAAAGCAAAAGCCTGAAAAAGGTGCGAAGATTTCGCGGTTTTTTGGTTTCCAAAAGTTATGCACACCTCCTGGAACGGTGCAGACTCGGCGGGCTGATTATCTAATTAGAAACCGCCTAGCGACCGGTTGTAGTTCACAAATGAACGTAATACATTGCTACTTTTCTTTGGGGTAAAAAAAAAACATACCAAAGAAAAGTAGCAATGTATGTCAAATGCAACCGGTCGCTAAATAGTTTCGTTTGATAATCAGGGTGCGGATTACACGTATTTAAGACCAACTGAAGCTAATAAAACTATTTCCAGCTTACTGGGAATTAATTCCTCAAAACGCATTTTTTTAACCTTATTTTATTAGGCTACAAGGACACCAGTAAATTTTCATACAATCGAGGTAATTTTGAAGTATTGGTTCTCCGCCAAGGATTGACCTAGCTGTGATTAGATGATGGCCATCCAGGGTCTAAATTGAGGAGATTCAGATCGCTTTACACACCCATTGATCTGAATATACGGATCAGAGTTTTCACTTTCAGGATTTCCCTACATTTTTATGCTAATTTCGCGGTTATTTTAAATCAGATCAGTAACCCTACTGATCTGTAAAAAGATTTGAATCTCCTCCATTCACTCTGGATTAGCCATCATCAGATCACAGCTAGATCTCAAAGTTACCTCGTTTTTATGAAAATTGAATTGGGGCCACTGTATGCCCTGTGGTGTATGGTGTAGGAAGTGTAGTAGGTAGAATGGAGAGAGGTGGTAGCCACTGATAGGAAGGCCAAAGTGGAAGATCTTCCTCCGGGCTGGGTGGTATTTGCCCGGGGACCGCGGTCCCCATATATAAATCCCCATAGCTAATACCACCCAGCCCGGAGGAAGATCTTCCACTTTGACCTTCCTAACAGTGGCTAACCTATCTCCATACCCTACCACATTTTCTACACTGGTGACCCTCGACGGAGCACATCAAGCACCTTCAGCATTGCACCGCAGCCATCACTCCTTATACCTTATTCAGCATCCGCAGCCGCAAGCAGACGCACAGCAGCCAGCACCAGCCTTCAAGGTTCCATCGCAGCATCACTGACGAAGCTTCCTGGACCTTCGGCAACTCTCGACAGCATTATCCCGACCTGGTCATCGCAGCCCACGACTGGAGCATCACTGGGCCCTTACTCCGGCGTGGCAGTTCTGCGCACCATACCAGCAGCTCGGACCTACCGTCTCCTTCCACTGTCCCGACTCACCGTGGACAGGTCCCGACTCACCGTGGACACGCATCTACCTACAGCACTGGCGGACGCGCCTTCCTTCACCCCACAACGTCTCGACTCACCGTAGACTGTCTCGACTCACCGCAGACTGGGGCATCTCCTGCAGCAGTTTACTCTGGCACTTGCATAGCTCTGACAGCTGAGTAGCGGCATCTATCGTACCGCCGCACATACCTACACAACGGTTGCAACGAGACTCATCACCATGTGACTAGATAGCGCTAGTGTCGTATAAACACAAAGATTAGTAAGGAACAGCAACTCGTAATATGGAGAATATATGGAGAAACCTACATCTCGCTATCGGAGTTTTCTCAGCCACCAAACTATATATACAACTTCCAACCATCATCGGTTGGACCGCGGTCCCCGGGCTAATACCACCCAGCCCGGAGGAAGATCTTCCACTTTGAACTTCCTAACAGTGGCTAACCTATCTCCATACCCTACCACATTCCCTACATATGGTAGGTAGGTACCATGTAGGTACTGATATTAGCCACAAGAAATTTGAATTTAAACTATTATGATTGGCTGTGTGTGATGTTATGTGTGACATGATTGGTCAAGATTCTATAGAAAGTCATTACCATAGATAATATTTTAAAACCTTCCACTGAAAAAACGGAGTGATTGCTTCCAAAGAGAATGTAAAAAAACTAGTTACTCTTATGCCAATTACCATAATTACTGTCAAAATTTGCATGTGAAAAAAATGGCATTTTGTTTAAAATCATTTTTTAAACCATTAATAACAAGTTCAAAACTTCCAAGCGTCCAATACAAAAAGTGCCACAATGTGTTCAGACTCAAAGAATTACTTCAACAAGATAAGGTGCACTAAGTTCACTTTATCTTTTTATCCAGTATCCAGATACCCTAGTAGTCAATCTTTGCTAGTAGTAGTAAAGCGGTGGACCATTGATTACTTACTTGCTCAGTGGGTGGACCCTGCCACCATGCCACCGTTAAATACATAAGCACCTAATACCTTACAGAAATAATTATTTGTAGCTTGTGCCAAGTTTAAGTAGGTAGGTAAACTGGAAACAGCCATAATATGAACCTATCTAATCCAGTCTTAAAAAATCATGTTGGCACCAACGATATGTCAAAACATATCGTTGGTTGGCACTTATCAGAAGAGCTGTTTCTATGGTAAAAAAGCGCTAATTAAACCGGCAAATGTTAAAAGCATTTTTATAGCTAGGGACAGCAAAAAGGCATATGTTATTAGTAGGGAACATTTTATTTCTGAAATCTGCTCATTTCCTGTAGTCATTAGGACATAAGGCATTTCCTGTAGGTCATCAGGGCATAAGTCATTTCCTGTAGGTCATCAGGACATAAGGCATTTCCTGTAGGTCATCAGGACATAAGGCATTTCCTCTGAAAAAATGATTGCTGAGATGTTTACAGATTCTTTTTACCTGCCTAAGGTATGCAAGTGTCTTCCATTAGAAGTAATTATCGGTTAGCTTCCTTAAACTTAATACGACTTTTGAGTTCTGATTTCTGATTTATGATTTAACAGCCAAACTTCCGAATACTACAAGTGAGAAGTAGTGACCACGAGATGGCTGTGGACGTGATCAAGAAGCACTACCTCAGCGAGCACGTTCTGGTGCGCGCGCGTAACATGGACCTAAACGACCGCGCGCTTGACGAGTATCTCGTCGGATTAATGAAACAAGGTAGTAGTCATATGCATGGGTATAAATAATCAGGGGTTCTCTTCCCACGAAAATGTAACCACCATGTTCTGTTCACGTCACGACAGTGTTACCTGATTAGTCGTTAGAGCGCATTGCAATTGGAACATTTGATTGGTCGTGACGTAGTCATGGGCCAGTCACAGTCACGTGCACGGGAAGATACTACCGGGTTTTATTCTACCAGTAGCGGCCGCCCGCGACTACGTCTGCGTGGACAGTTTTTTGCTAACCCTCGGAAACTGTACATTTTTATGGATGAAAGGTACCCTATGTCCTTTTCTGCACCTCTGACAACGTGTATGCAAAATTTCATGATGATCGGTTCAGTAGTTACGACGTGAAGGCGTAACAAACAAACAAACAGAGTTTCGCATTTATAATATTAAGTAAGGATGGTCAAAATTGTAGGTATAGCTTTCCGCAAGCGGTGTAGGTACTTTGGGATGTGATAGACATGGCCCGGGGAGGGAAAGCGGCGAAAGTCCTAAGTACGTGCGGGAGGGAGAAAAAGAGGCTGCTATGACCTACCCTCACCGCGCACTTAACCAAGACGCAGCACTGCACTTGCGGTGAAACTGTAGGCCCGTATTTATAAACCGCTCTCAACGTTGAGAGCTATCTTGAGATCATCTCAAGAGTGATCAGGGATCTCAAGTATGATCTGAATAGCTCTTAACGTTAGATAACCTTTCCATGAATAACGTTTGCTTAGCTTTGCTTTCCCACGGTAGAACTAAATTGATAAGGTAGGACCTCGATACATATCGCAGTGGGTTGATGAATTCGCCATGTGATTGCTGCAATAGGGTTGGCAACGCAATGCTAATTGTAGATGTCACTGCGTACGCTTGTTCCTAAGACAGTAGGCGTTCAGAACAAACTGTATGGGAAAATATTTATTTATTATGTGGTTTTTTTAATCGGAAAAGACCCATTGACCTAATATGGATATACCTAGAAGACTATTCTACAATGTAAATGCCGGAATTTAAAACCAAATTAGGATGTTTTTATTCTTACGGAATTTATCAATTTTTTCTATATCCAGATTTTTTCGGAAATTTGTAAGTGCTAACATTTTAAAAGCCTATACACAGAATTTAATCATTTTAATGCTTAAAAAAATGATTTTTTAAGTAAAAGTCCTTTGTTTTCATAGTTCTCGTGGAACAAGCGTACGCAGCGCCATTTTGACAGTTGCCTTCCCCAGTAAAAAAATATTTCATTCACGCTCTACAGTTTGTACACCTACCTAATAATGTTTTTTGATTAGGTAATGCATTGTACGCTAAAAGTGAAGATGGCGCTGTAGCCGGCGTTTGCGTCAACTTCGCCAGCTGTCAGGTTGATCCAGGGAACTTACGGCTATTCGCATATTATCGACAAGTACGTACTGTACCTACCTACAATGTGGAGTTGCTCTAGGGAATTTACTGCTATTCACGTATTATCGACAAGTACTACATTACCTACAAGTTGATCCATGGAATTTACGGCTATTCGCATATTAACTACTTGTACGTACAGTACATCGACACTTACCGCCTGCAGATTTGTTCGCGTAGATAGGTAAAGGTAAGTACTAGAGTCTGGTCATCGAAAGATGAGCCTCGGTTGGAAAAGGAACTAATTTTGCGCCATATTTTAAGCGTCAGTTTCCAATAACTTATTGATTGAACAGGGAAAGTGACGCCACAATTTCAGTCTAATCTTTTGTTGACCAAGGGCCCAAGTCTGCTATTGTTAACGTTATACCTAATCGTGTTTCGGTTTTGGGTTTAAGAAACAAGATCTGTGTCAAAAAGCATTACGATTCAAACACGATTGATACACGATTATGACATTAACAATAGCAGACTTGGGCCATAACATAAGAATAAATCTTGGGCCCCAGACCACAGAATATATATCCCAGACTATACAACTTTATTTGACCTTTCACTATGGAGTGAGCCTTAGGCCCTCCGCTGCCTTAAGCGGGATCCCGCCGCGGGTACACGGCGCGGGAATATAGATTGCTGGTTTTTGACGGACAGATGCTTGCGCAGTGCACGAGTAAGCTCTAATCTATGTCGCCCCGCGCGCGTGTCCCGCTCAAGGCAGCGAAGGGCCTTAGACCCTGTCCAGAACTACGCGCGAATTAGACGCGTTTCGTTATACAATGCTCGCTTAGGACCAGCGACGTCAGCAACGTGTGCAATATTAGCAGCAGTGTAACAAAAATCGCACGTAAATTCGCGGCGAATTCGCCCTTTCTGGTCAAGGACTTACATTTAACAATAAGAATATTTTATTTCTCCAGGATCCGAATATGAAGGACTTTTTGAATTTCACCGCAAAACTCCAAGAAACCCCGAATCTATGGGAAGCATTCAAAGAGAAGAAGATATTTGAGGTAGGTACTGATTTCAGGTTTCCGTTTTTTTTTTGCTTAATGTTGACAGACCCTGCTTTTTGGAATAGTTATTAAATTTTATGAGTGGAGGTAAAACGCTAGTTTTTTACATTCTCTTTGGTACCTTCTAATTTATTTATACTGCGTGAAATTTTAATCATTTAGTTCCCGCAGTGGGGTGGTTCCATTCATAATTGCAAGTTGCCAGATATAGGTAGGTACTATCTACGAGGGTGGTTTGATAAGCAGTGTTTCTTTCAGACAAAATTATCGGAGCTCGTCCATCGATCACTACACTAGTTTGCCCGTCTACCTACACACAACACACATTTTTCTCCGGGGGGGTACTAAGGCTGCTCCGGGGGGGGCTAGTTAAGTACCTACCTGAAAGAAACACTGTTGATAAGTCCATGACTTTGAAAACAAGAAATCCTTTTTTTCATAATTTATTTCTGTATCTTAAAAAAGAAACTCCTTAAGGAATCGTTACACTACTTTTTTCCAAATTCGGCAAAAGATTACTTTTGGAAACAAAAAGCTCAAGCGACTTCTCTAACTAACTTTTCTTAATGACCCCGTCGACCCTCTCGGCGGCACTCATGACATCAAAACTCATCGAATGAATGAAGATGTGAATCCTTCCTATTCTTCAGATCCAATCCACTGTGATTTTTCTCCTACCAAACATGAATAAATTATAAATGTCTTGGCAGTCAAAGATTTTCATCAAGACAAAAGATGGTGTCTGAAATGGGCTCTCATTTCAGTTTTTTTCAGGCGATGAAAGAAAATTAATGGGTTAAAGAGATAAGAACTTCGTTGGACTGAATACGCAGAGCTACAATAAGATTATGTAGACAAATAAACAAAATATTCAGAAAAAAAGTGTTTCTTCATTACAAAGTCTGGACTTATCAATCCACCCTTGTATAAATCTTACGATTTCATGAATGACATAATAATTTGCTGTATTCGTCCAAGTATGCAAGTACTTAAATTTTATTTTTGATCATGCAGACTGACATCAGACAGATACAGTACGAGGCACGTATCTTGAAATTTTTTCGACGGAGTAGGGATAAGTTCGCGCATGTGCTGTTGTGAGCAGCGACCAATAGCACGCGCCCCTCTCCCGCCGCCCGCGCCCCTCACCGCTACGTATGCCCAAAATACGCATTCCGCGCAATCCCCACCCGATTTCAAGATATATGCCTCGTACTGTACAGGGCTGCCGTTTGTACGATTTATTCTTAGAATTTATTAGAAAAAATGGTACAAATGGCAACCCTGGTCCCTGTATCAGTTTGGTGTCAGTCTGAATGATCGTGTAATCCTCTCTATCAGGGAGATTTACTCAGTCTGCTATCAGTCCATTCC
Organism: Agriphila tristella; assembly: GCA_928269145.1. NCBI lineage: Eukaryota > Metazoa > Arthropoda > Insecta > Lepidoptera > Crambidae > Agriphila > Agriphila tristella. The sequence goes on from OV743431.1 coordinate 39,011,086, forward strand.
GTCAGTCTGGCACTTGGCTCGTCAGTCTGGAATTTCAAAGTCTATACAGACAGACTAAAATGGAATGGACCGATGCCAGACCGCTCATGTAATCTCCGTCTAAGATGTATATGACGCAGGATAATCGTATAAGCCGGATCTTTACAAAAATCCTAGGTCGATTGTAAAGAACCGGATAATTGTAATCTAAGATAGATTTTCACAATCGTCCGAGAAACTTTTAGGATCTTTGTAAAAATCCCAGTCTGTTTCGGACGATTGTAAACATGAATGCTGATTGGATAATCTAAGAGACGATTTATAACATCTTCAATCTGATTGGTCAGAACATATTGCTGATGGGTTTTGGGGTTATTTCGTAATTTTGCCAAATTAAATTCTTTAATTAAAAGTTTTAACAAGATTTTGCACAAACATGTTGACGAGCGCTGTAGAACTTTCTTAGCTCTGTGTAGAAAAGTTATTTTTCGGTTATACTTAACCTCTAAATTTTCTGCACTGATTGAGCCCAGCATTTGTATAATATCCAATTCACTCACTTCACTCATCGTACATTAATGTCTCTTGATTGATTTGAGCACTCGGTTTTCTTTCTTTAAATAAAAAACGTAAAACTCGAACAAAACGCTGGAGAAATATTTGACAATAATCACAATAATAACAATGGATGCAGCAATGTTGCCGTTAGCCAATAAGAGCATCCGTCAGTCCATAATGTTGATGTCAGCAAATCAGCGCGCGCAAAGTGATGGTCATTGGCGATTTACCTAAGATACGCTGGATTTTTGTAAAAATCCTAAACATTACTCGGACGATTGCAAAATCTGTCTTAGATTCTAATTATCCGGTATTTTACAATCGTACTAGGATTTTTGTAAAAATCCTATTTGTACAATTATCCTACGACATATACTTATATAAGACTTTCATGTTACAGATTAAAATGCTCACAGTGTTACCAGAGTTCCGTAGACAAGGCTTGGCGGTGTTGCTAGTCGAGAAATCAAAAGAACAGGCACTGGATCAGGGATACAAAGTCATAAGGATGGATTGCATTAACGAATACGAGTAAGCTAATACACCAAATAACAGTAACAACCAACAGGGAGTCAAGTCTGCCAATGTTAACATCAAAATCGTGGTTCAATGGTGTTTGAATGGTAATGCTTTTTGACACAGTTCTTGTTCCTTAAACCGAAAATCGAGACACAATATGTTTCAGTTTTGAGTTTAAGAAACACAACGTGTTTCGGTTTCGGGTTTAAGAAACAAGAACTGCGTCAAAAAGCATTACCATTCAAACACCATTGAACCACGATTTCGACGTTAACAATAGCAGAATTGGCCCCCAGGGGACCAAGTTTGCTATTGTTAACGTCATAATCGTGTTTTAATTGTGTTTCAGTTTTGGGTTGAAAAAACAAAAACTGTGTCAAAAAGCATTACAACTCAAACACGATTGAAACACGATTATGACGTTAACAATAGCAGATTTGGGCCCCAGACATGACTTAACAGATACCTACTCTACAAACGATCGTTCCCAACCAGTAGATTCATTGTTCCGATATTTCTGTCAACCGCCGCAGTCGTTGGCCGCATGCGCCATCAAGGAATTCTTCTTCCAAAGAAAATACTTTCTCTCTTGCATCAGCTAAACAGATTAATTTTCTTTTCAGTTACAAAGTGGCAGAGCGTTGTATGCTGCAGTGCATCGTCAGATTCCCCCTACACAAGCTTCGTGGAGTCAACGTCCCGTTCATCAAACGAGACTCCGAATACAATCGATACGTGCGCGTGTACGTGGCGGCGCGTACGCAGGGCGAGGTGCCGGATATAACCGAAATCAAACAGAAACAGATCGATTTGGAGAGCCTCATTGAGTGAAATGCAACCTCGTTGAGCATCAGTGATATGCAACCTCGTTGAGCCTGTGTGATATACAACTTCGTTGAGCCTGTGTGATATGCAACTCCGTTGAGCCTGTGTGATATGTCACTTCGTTGAGCCTTTGTGTAATATGCAACCTCGTTGACCCTCATTGAGTGATTTGCAACCTCTTTAAGGCTCATTGAGTGATATGCGCTCGTTGAGCTTCATTGAGTGATATGCAAACTCGTTTGTCGAATTAAGGAACCAATTCTAATTAAAAAGTTATTGCTGTTTGATATGAACAAAAAGAACTTAATACCTTTGTAAACCTTGTGTACTTCCGTATTGTTATAATTATTAAAAAAAAAAGATTTTTAAGACATTTTTTTTTTCATTTTACTTCATAAGTTATTTTTTTACCATAACCATTCAAAAAAGTGCGTTTAATTCAACGATAAGAGTGAATAAAACGCAATTTTATTCACTGAGTGAATAAAATTATTTTTAATTTGGAACAAGGGCGCATCATATTTTTATGAACAAAAAAAATAAAAACTACTGGCTGCTACTTATATGAATATAAGATTATTGGGCTGCTATGGAGCTATTCCATAGAGCCATAGTAAAAAATATCCCGCCAAATTAATTAGGTTCTATTTTGTGTCTTATCTTTGGGTTCTTTTCTATATACATATTAGAGGGTGATTGCATGCATCAGTCCATTAAATCAGTCTGGTTATGGTACGAACTTCAGTCTGGAAAAATAATAAAAAGTCTATACAAACTGATGAAATGGACTGATGCTAGACTGATCATGTAATTTCCCTCTTAGCGTGGTTGTTTTGTGCATGGATGTAGCACTTTCCTTTGGTTTTATGCGAGAAGGGATGTACTAAATCCATGGTTTTACGTCATTGAAAAACTTCTAGTTTCACTATTTTCTAATGTTTGAAAGTAATAGCTATACAAGGGTCTGACATGCTTTGATAGAGCGAGATCGTCTTATTGAGATTCCTATAGGAGGAAATAGAGAAGAGTTTCATGTTTTATCTCTATCACCGACCGGACTTTTTTTCATGGTCGGGTTATAGGCACAGTTCAACTAGGCAAAACAAACAAGTGAGGTTATATCAAAAGTGCCAAAGAAATTAAAGGTTTTGTAGATAACTACCTAATTTATACATAAAATTTATTATAAATCGAATGTGTAGTGTTTGTGTCTAGCCTACAAAATGGTGGGGTGTTCAATATTTGGCTGCAAAAGCAACAAATAAAGAAAAGAAGCGGGTGTTACATTTCATTTGTAAGTACACTGTTTTCTATATTTTGATCACGTATTTCTTTCTCAAATCTCACAGGAACCAAGTTTCTGAGCTAAATCATTAGTTACATCATGAAAAACCTGATAAACAGGAATGCTCTAAAAAATATTTCTAAAAATAACCTCGGAAACATTTGACATACAAACCGGGAAAATTGCGTATTAATCTACGTAATAGAAGCCAGCTTAGCATTGACGTCCACTAAAATCAGTAGGTTTATAAATCGATTTCCGGATGCCTACTCATATAGAAATTTTTCCCCAAAAATTACCCCATATTTCAGGGAATTTCAAGCGATTTGATTTTTCCAGATTTCCGACGGAAGATAAAATTCGTGAGAAATGGATAGATTCAACTGGAAAAAAGAATTGGCATAAGTACACACGAATTGATTTGTAGAAAAAGTGTGTCTGTACATTACATATATTGAAAAAAAAAATTGAAGCGATGGAGACATTAATTAATGATTTTTAATTATTTTTCCTAGAAACTTTGCTAAGCAATGCCAATTTCCAATAAAAACAATAATAATTTATTTTTATAACCATTAATGTTCATTATGAATTCAATACTTATATTGATAAGTTTAAAATCATTCAAAGTTGTTCAGCCTGATGAGCATTTTTTGTTGAGGTACAAAAATCGAATATCTGGAACACCTGATGTAGAACCATGTCCAGCTAAACTTTACAAAATTTGCATTTTTTTGTTAAGGTATAAAGAAGAACAATTACGTCACATATTATAACAGGGTGTAATTGTCAAAAATTCAATATAGTTTATCACAAAAAGAGTGGTCGGTCGGGACCACTTATTTTCGCGATTTCGCTTGCAATACTTTGTTCAATTCAGTCAAAATGTTGACTTTCACTCACTACGGAATTCAAGTACAGTAACGATTCCGACTAAATTTTAGGGTATTTTTTTTGCGATCATGGCAGCCCCATATTTTGACGTCATAGTATATCTATCCCTTACACCCGGTCGCTCGGTGGCGCATCTACCCCTTTTTAATATACTATATCTATGTAGCTATACGTTAGATTACCTACCTAAATAATAAAATGTGATAACTATAAATACTAGGTATTATTGGTATCTATGCTATTTGTTTTCTCGCAATCAATGGTAAAAAGTAGAGTATACAACTCTTGAAAAAAAAAACATCCCTCGAACTAAATTCCCTCTTTTTTAACTTGTTGTATAATCTATTATTATCAAACGCAGCCCGAAGTAAAAAAACCGATATAACACGAGCGCGTTATTATTTTATTTCCTTTGTAAGTAAAATTAATTACCTATTTAATATAAGTAGGTACTCTAAATAAAATAAAATATTTACTAAAAAAAGATTTATTATAATAAATGAAAGCAATAGGTACTTAGTTTTTACAATAATCGAGAAATCGAGATTGATTTACATTTGTCCAGTATTAATCACTCTTACCTCTTAATGCTTGTATATCTAACTATTGCTCTTATCTCTATGTTAGTTAAATCTTAATGGGAATTTTGCTATCACAGAATGAGATTATGTACTACTTTATTAACATTATGATAAGCTTTGCAAATTAGATAGGTACTTAATTCTTGATCAAAGACCGGCACCCTGATTATCTAAAAAGAAAATAGTTATTTAGCAACCGGTTGCATTTGACATACATTGCCACTTTTCTTTGGTATGTTTTTTTTTAACCCAAAAAGAAGTAGGAATGAATCACGATCATCTGTGAACTGCAACCAGTCGCTAGGTGGTTTTTAATTAGATAATCAGCCCGCTTATCACTTTATTGAAAGTTGATAACTTTTGCATCGCAAAAGAGTAGATAACTCTGAGAGATTATATAAAATTTATCTTAACACCAGTTAATTTGAATTTTATATTATACTTTCAAGAAAGTGATAAAGAATCTAATTTGCGAAGCTTATCAAAATGTGAACAAAGTCAACTTAGCTATAAATAAGTATATCGTAAAGATAGTGTTTCACATAACAAACTTTCTATCTCATATATAAATAAAAAGGCTGATTTTATAAGTAAGTAAGTTAAATTTACTTAGGGTTCAATACATAAAGTTTTTTGGGCAGTCCAAAAAACTAAAAATCTAACATAGTTTCATTTTCCCATTTATAATCATATTCAATTTCGACTTGCATACCACTATGGACGAGGTAAGGAATGATGATCATTCTAATGAACCAGTTTTTGTCAAACTTAAGGTGGTCTCCGGGAGTAGACAGGAACACCAGCTTTCCTGCTTCGTCCATCTTCTTTAGGCCGAGCCGGTCCTGTAAAATATATGAAGAATGTGAAGTAATTCTTATTATTTTTAAATGAACTTGGAATCACAACACGCTTTAGCCACCTCTGTCACGCTAATGACATCTATACCTTGCCTCTATGTTCGTGGTGATCTAGGACAGGGGTGGCCAACTTGTCTGGGGCTGCGACCTACTTTAAAATTTCCTGACCTATTGAGATCGACTTAAAGCATTTTAATTTTTAGGGTATTTTTCACTACAAAAGCGTAGCATCCGCCTCCCCTACCGTTCTGTTGCTACTTACTTTGTTTTGAGGTGTTATTATGAAGAAATACACAGGCAGGTGTGAGATACAACTATATTTATTTTTCACAAGGCACACGTTACATCAACAATGACATGACAGGAAGAAGGAAGCGCAGTACCGACAACATACCAAAAACAATATATCAATTTACCCAACTTAGAAAAAAGTAAATGTTGCCATTTCAATACACCCCCTCAACAGTTACATTTTTACCATAAAAGCACCCCCTTAATATAAAAACATTACATAATATAACATTTATATGACCAAAACTAACACTAGCTCCCAGACTATAATTTAAGACAAAATTACATCTCTGAATTTTTCGAACAATTGTTTACCTAGGGGCTTAGTGAACAAATCTGCAATATTATTATTGGATGATACATATTTCAGACTAACGAAACCACTTGACACTTTTTCCAAAATAAACTGATATTTAATATCTACATGTTTAAAGAGCTTATTAGATCATCCTGAATTAAGGATCCGGAATGAAGTCGCTCCTTAATTCAGAAAGTGTAATTGCATTCAGGAAGGTAGGATTCTAGTTAGGATCCTAGTTAGGATAGAAAATGGTCTCCGGCGTTCAGGATGCTAAATCGGAAGCACTTAGGACAGTGTAATCGCATTCAGGACGCTCTGCTCCGATACAGTAGTACCACAGCCTAAAGAGTATATAGTCAGTCAACGCTTTTTATGTTGGTGAAAAAAAAAACCGCCGTTTGTTTAGATAGACAGTTGGCGCAACGACAAAACTAAGTGTTCAAGGGCATAATAACTCTGTGATTTGCTTTTTTGAATTAAAAAAAACCGGCCAAGTGCGTGTCGGGCCACGCGCAGTAGGGTTCCGTAGTTACCATATACCATACCTTATTTAATACCACTATAATTTTCATCTGCAAAAATAACTTTGTTTTTCATAGTGTTTGTATAAACGACAATGTTATATTTGCGGTTTTGGAAAATGTGCTATATCTCTAAAACTACTTAAATATGTCTCATTCAAACCAATTTTCGTAAATAGTGTTTATTAAGATCTACAACATATTTTATTGTTTTATTTTTCACTCTCTTAGTTTAAAAGTTAGAGGGGGGACTCACACATTTTACCACTTTGAAAGTGTATATTTTCTAAACGGTTGACTTTGAGAAAAAATACTTTTAGAAACCTCAATGTCATTTTTAAAGACCTATCCATAGGCACCCCACACGTATAGGTTAAATGATTTTTTTTTCCGTTTCAGTTCCATGTATTTCATTTCCATCCCCCCTTAATCTTTTATACTTTTTATATTTTGTGTAAATAAAAGTCGTAAAAATTGCTGTTTTAATTTTCACAGATGTCATCTGTTGGTATTTGCTTTTAAACTTGATTTTAGGTATGTTATTAGATTGAGTTATTCGCAAATTACATACTAGTACCTACTTCAGATTAGCATTGAAAATGACACCTACCTACTACCTACCTATACCTCCTACCTACATGTATTTTTACACGACTGCCCAAAGCAAAAAGAGTGTTATGTGTTCAGGGTTCATGTATGTTTGTGGGTATGTGAGTTTCTTTATTCCACCATAACTTCTAAATGCCTGAACTGATTTGGATAAATGGGGTATCGTTAGAATCCTTACAGCATTCCGAGTGACACTGGCTATATTTTTTTTTGAAAAAATCAATATGTCGACTGTACGACGCCATTTTCAAATGTGAAAAAAAAAATTTTTTCTTCTATTATTACAATATGGGCATCAAATGAAAGGCCTTGATGAGCACATTCCAAAACTATATAATAATGACCCCTCTTTGATCAAAAATTGTTCCATAATAAGGTCCCCCGACTGCAATGACACTTGTTGTTTAACTTTTTAGTTCGTTTTTGGCAGGGCAGTCGTGTTTTGAATATTTTTTAAATTTATTTAATTTTTTACGGTCACTGTATTTTCGCCTCCGTTGCTCTGCGCAAGTACATTCGTGTAACTACTGTATGATCGTTAAGCTGTGATATCGGATCCGTTATTCAGGACGGTCTAATTGGCGACTGAATTTCTCGTCCTAAATCGGACTCTGAATTCCGTATCCTTAATTCAGGATGATCTAATAAGCTCTTATGCCTTTTGTTACTATCATTGTTATTAGCTATGTTTATTACACTCTGATTATCCTCCAAAATTTCAAATAAAATGTTTTCATAACCAAAATCAACAAGTAGTTTTTTTAAAAAACATCCTTCCATTATTGCATTGCTAAGAGCCATATATTCAGCTTCACAAGATGACAATGACACACAAGATTGCTTCTTTGTTCCCCATGAAATAGGACAGTTAAAAATATAAAATATTAAACCAGTGGTGGACTTTCTATCTTTGATATCCCCTGCCCAATCTGCGTCACTGTAACCTTGCAATTTTACATTATTATCTGCTTTATAAATTAATGATAAATTAATTGAGCCCTTGATATATCTTAATATTCTTTTCAAACATTTGTATAGAACCATGCTTGCACAATGAACATATCTACTGAAAAAACTTACTGCGACTGACAAATCAGGTCTAGTACACAGAGCGTAAAGCAAACTACCTATCAAACTTCTACAGTCTTTTTCTATTTCCTTACTTTCAGATTTTTCTCTCTGTAACAAATTGAAGTTAAAATTTTGCTCTATAGGTGTAGCTACAGTTTTACAATTTGACATTTTATACTTATCAAGCAATTTTTCTAAGTATCTTTTTTGGTTTATTATAGTTACATTTTGTTCAAGGTCCTGTTTAATATTTATTCCTAAGTAATTTTTTGCAAGTCCCAAGTCTTTCATTTGAAAATTATTACATAAAGCATTTTTAAACAAATTAATCTGTTCTGTGTTATTTCCAAAATACAATAAATCATCAACAAATATCAAAACATATATAAAGTCATTTTTACTTTGCTTTACATACAGACATGGATCATTTTTAGATTTTTGAAAATTTTGCTGTAACATGAAATTATTAAACTTCTCATTCCAGTAACGAGGTGACTTTTTCAAGCCATAAATAGACTTCTTCAACTTACATGTCTTATCCTGTCCTTCCGGTAGTCTCATGTAGACATCCTCGTTGATATCTCCATAAAGGAATGCTCCAGTCACATCCATTTGATATACTGGTAATTTCTTTTGGTTAGCTACAGCCATCAGCAGTCTGAAGGTGGTTAGCTTGGCAACTGGTGCATAGGTAAGGTCATCACAATTCTTCTGCTCGAAACCTTTAGCTACCAGTCTCGCTTTGTAGATAGATTTTCCATCCATTTCTTTTATTTTAAACACCCATTTGCTGCTTACTATATTTTCTCCTTCGGGTATATTTGATACTTCTTCCCATGTGTTATTTTCTTCTAATGTTTTCAGTTCTTTTCTTACAGCTTCTTCCCACATACACCTGTCTGGTCTCTTCATTGCCTCCTGGTAAGTACTGGGTTCATCACATGAAAAGGTAAGTAAGTTTTTTGATTTCTCTTCATCTTCTTCTTCTACTTCGTAGTCTTCTAGGTACTTAGGTTTTTGTATTTTCCTTCTAGGTCTTGTTTTTTCTTCGTGTGTTATATTTTCTTGTAGTGTATTATTTTCTGTTAATAATATTTCTTCTAATATAATATTTTCAGGCACTTCCGGTGTTTCTTCATCTATCATAGTCACTTCATTAAAAGAATTGATTGATTCTTGCTCACTTGCGCTTTCATAGACTTCATTATTTACAAGGTTTGTCTCTTCACTTGTTTCATTATTTGTTTCTGTGGTAGATTCCATCTCTAAGTCAAAACTTGTATTTATTCCATAACACACGTTTTCATTTCCTGTTCTTTCATCTTTTGTAGACTTTTCTTCACTAATAAACACCACATCTCGTTTTATTTCTACATTTTTCTTTTCAGGTAGGTACACTCGGTATCCTTTTGTGTTCTCCCCATACCCTACAAAGTATCCAATCTCTGCCTTGCTATCGAACTTGAGTCTTCTTTGAGTAGGTATGTGTACAGCTACTTTCCTTCCAAAGATCTGTAGGTTCTTGATATTATATGTTTCTCTGCTCCAGAGTTCATATGGTGTTTTGTCTTGGACACGGCTAGGGCCGGTTCTGTTGATTACATAGATAGCAGTATTTATAGCTTCTGCCCATAGATTTTTTTCTAAACCACTCTCTAAGAGCATTGTTCTTGCCGATTCTACTATTGTTCGCATCTCTCGCTCAACACAGCCGTTTTGCTCCGGCGTATAGGTAACACTTCTTTGATGTATGATGCCATAGGTATTTAGAAGCATCTTCATGTCTTGACCGATGAATTCTTTTGCATTGTCACTTCTGATAATCTTTATTTTGTGTTCTTGAACTTGTTGTGTTTCTTTTATAAATTGTTTTAGGTATTCTACACTTTGTGATTTGTTCTTCAAGAAATACACTTGTCTGTACTTAGTGTAGTCATCTTTGATTAGTAGGAAGAACTTTGCACCTCCTAAAGATATTTGTTCAACCGGACCTCCTATGTCGATATGAATAACCTCTCCGGGTTTTGTTGCCCTGTGCCCTTCTGGCGGAAAAGGAAATTTGTGTTGCTTTCCTTTCAAGCAAGATACACAGGTTTCTTCTTCATTATTCTTCTCATAGGTTATATCTTCTCTCTTGAGTATGGCAGTAACTTGCTTAATGTTTTGGTGAGCCATTTTAGCATGCCATTCTTTTAGACCGGATGTACATTTGCCAAATAAGGCCACTTCTTGATCATATTTGAATTTTAGAATGAACATTTTACCTGTTCTTTCCGCTATAGCATGAACACTGTTGTTTTTCATTAACAGGCATTTATCTGCGGTCCATTCAGCTCTGTAGCCCTTATCCAAGGCTGCACTTATTGAAAACAGGTTAACCTTTAGTCCTGGCACATGTAACACATTGTGGATTCTTGTTGTGATCCAATTTTCTCCATCGAAAGCTTTTAAGTTGATGTCACCACAACCCACAGCTTTTATCAATGTTCCGTCACCGATAATGACGTCTTTTGGCACTAATAACTGTTTGTAGTTTGTTATATAGTCTTTTGTTGTACACATGTGTTCGGTTGCACCACTGTCCAAGTACCAGTCACAGTTTTCGGTACATTTTGAGATTAAAGCACCGATTGACACTGACGAGGTTATGAATGCGTTTTGTTTATTAAAGTTATTTACTTGATTTTAGCACTGTTTTTGTTATACCAACATTGTTCTTGTGTATGTCCACGTTTTTTGCACTGTTTACAAAACGGTTTGTTTAGGTTAACTTTGCAGTCTTGTTTATAGTGTCCCGGTTTACCACACTTAAAACACTTTCTGTCTGTAACAATAGCTTTGAAAGCTGACTGTTCTTCACTATTTTCTTCGTACATTTTATTTCTTTGTTCTTCAATTATTAGTCTTGCTGTCAATTCTGACAGATTTCTTTTTTCTATAGGTACGGAGTCCCACGCAGAGACAAAATGTCGGAACTTTTCTCCCACGGAGCTGATAATTTTTGTTATAACCATGTTTTCAGGAATTTCTCCTTTGTTTTGGCGAATCTGCGCGACGATATCATCTATCCTTGCTAGGAACGATGTTATATTTTCATTTTTCATTTTTATCTCGAAAAATCTTTGTTGCAGAATATGCAAAGAGACGTCCGATTTTTGTTCATAAACGGTACACAACTTGTCCCACATTTCTTTTGCGGTATTTGCATTTTGCACTTGCATGATTACGGCGTTTGTTAACCGCGATACTATTATTCCTTGGGCCTTTGCATCTGCCTTTTGCCATATTCGCCATGCACTTAATGCGGCGCCATCTTTATCTTCAATCGTCGGCCTTGGCGGCATAGGATTTTTGCCGTCAACAACATCGAAGACATCCACGGCCTTCAGTATTATTTTTACTTGAAACTTCCAGCTGCTCCAGTTTGCAGGCCCTTCCAGTTTAACGCCTGAACTGCTCGTTGAACTCGCCGAAAACCATTCGGCGTCCATTTTTACGTGCACACCGCACTACTGCTTTCACCGCAGAACTGTTTTTTTACCAACAGTTTTGTATCTCACCCTGTACCTCGGTTAAAGGGCTGGGCCCGTAACCTTTTGAGGTGTTATTATGAAGAAATACACAGGCAGGTGTGAGATACAACTATATTTATTTTTCACAAGGCACACGTTACATCAACAATGACATGACAGGAAGAAGGAAGCGCAGTACCGACAACATACCAAAAACAATATATCAATTTACCCAACTTAGAAAAAAGTAAATGTTGCCATTTCAATACTTTGCTACCACAAGCAAAGCACTTTTTGTTACATCTCTCGCGTTGCGATCGACTGCTTTCTCCAGAGATCGACTGGACGACTGGTCGATCGCGATCGACTTGTTGGCCACCCCTGGGGTGCGATTGCGTAAGGTAATCGTATTCATTTGACAGTTCATATCGTATTCCATCGGCTGCAATTTGTATGGGATGACACATAGCCTTCTATACCTTCCAAGCCCTGAAGTTGAGCAGAACGGCAACATCGCATGTGGTCAAGCAAATAGTATAAAATTATTTTAAAAATTATTTATTATTTGTTTTTCCTATATTATCGATGTTTAATCTAGTTGTAAATTGTGATGTAAGATTATTTTAATAAAGTTTTATATTTATTATTATTATTTATTTATTAGAACATAAGGTTTGAGTCAAATTATTTGAACTTTTCGGGGGTCCTTTAGTACGATGAGCATTTTGATCTAAGCCTCCTCTAGCAATAAATCTTACATCATTGGAAAGGTATTTAAATTTAAAACACTTTATTGTATTACTATAAACGTCAACTATTAGTACTTTGAGAGTTATAACGCTCTAAACTTGACCAATTTTTTTAACATTAATGACCTAAAACTCCAAAAATACTAACAATTAATAGAAAACATGTTTATATAGTAAATCAACTCCCAAAGACAATAATCCACTTTTAAACTTTAATAACCTTTAACTCCAAAAGTATTAACAATCGATATAAAGTATATTAACAGCAAATATTTGTCTTTAAAAAGCCTTTCTAATGATATATCATTTATTGCTAGAGAGCGTGTTAATCAACTCCCTGCTGAAGAAAATCAACAAAAAAGATGACATCTTTGACAGCCATTTTTTCCTGGTTAACATTTATATTTTTCTTATTGTTTAATATACAAAGCATTTCAATAAAAGAACTAAATTATTTTCATATTTTAAACCTCACACGATTACTATGAAAAAAAATATCGACCTCTTAAAATTGAAATATTCCCATACATTTAGTATGGAGACTGGTGGACGACATGACCACGAACTGACAGTAACAGACGTTAGTTAGGTCAGTAGTGGCACTCATGTATGGCGAGGTCAAAATTTGTCATTAGATGAATTCACTTGGCACATATGTAGCTTAGGTAAAACTGATCTGATTTAGCCCGGTAGCCATCCGCCCCCCCTTGGCAGGTAAGGGGGGGGTGGCATTCAAAGTTTCGCGCCGCCGCACTTCAGAAAAAAAATTATATCTCCTTCAATATACCTATCACCTTGAGTGTGGTATCATAATGTGATAAATCAAGGATGAGGAAGCCATTTTTGAGACATTTAATGTACAGTTTCATAGAAAAAAAGTGATATATTTTACTATATTGACGACATTATCAAAATCAGTTTGCTATTTTTTTTTATTCAACAGTTGGTATCTTTGAAAATTCAAATTTTATGCAAAGGAAAAAAATACTATCTTAAAGTACATTTATTCAGCTTTAAATACATACAAACTTATATGTAGTTATCATACAATATCTTTCTGACAAAAATCGAACATTGTATGCGAAGGTGTTTCCAAACGTCTTTAATTTCAAGTTAAGTTGGTTTTTCATACAAATTGTATAGAGTACAAACTTAACTTTGCGGCCAATTGATGTTTATGTTTCTACGGCCTTATAGTCTCTCTCAGCTATCGTACAGTCTAATTTATACTTAAAAATTTTTGTGGAAGTCATAACGACAATTGAAAAAAATAGACAGACTTGATCTCAGAATGAGGAAGTCACAAAACGTCGACGCGACGTGGCGTCAAAAGATCAGCTCAAAACGATCAGGTAGGAAAACGTCCTATCCTACCATATTAAGTTTACAGTGCAAAAAGTGTTTAAATCATAATAGGTAGGTACCCTAAGAACCTAGGTATACAAATATATCGTAAAGATAAAACTACTGTTGCATTGAGTATTTTTATACACTCGTGAGCAGAAAAATGGAACAACAGCCCTATTTCATACAAACAAGGTAATTTTAAAGCTTTGGTTCTCCGCCCAAGATTAAACGGGGTATTATGTGATGATGGCAATTTAAAGAGTGAATGGAGAAGGCACAGATCGCAAAAGAAACCCAACGGATCAGAAGAGTCGTTTACACCAGAGACCGTCTAGAGTGTTGAGTGTTACATTTTCCATACTTAAAAATTTTCGCTTGATATTTTTTTAAGTTCAACCCTGAGCTAAATGACTTATCTAATCCGTTCGATTTCTTTAGCATTATAAGTCTCCGCCATCCATTCTTTAAACTGCCATCATCAGATAACATCTCGTTTAATCCTGAGCGGAGAACCAAAGCTTTAAAGTTACCTCGTTTGTATGAAAATAAGCTTGTTAATCATTTTTTTCAGCTCAAAAGTGTATAAAAATACTTAATGCAACAATAGTTTCATTTTTACGATATATTTATATGCCTAGGTCCTTGGGGTACCTAATAATTATAATTTAAACATTATTTGCACTTTCGACTTCATTTGGTAGAATATTTTCCTACCTGGGTCGTTTTGAGATCTAATCTTTTGACGCCACGTCGCGTCGTCGTTTTATGACTTGCTCGTACTGAGAACACGTATGTCTAATTTTTTCTATAGTCGTTATGACTTCCACAAAAAGATCTAAGTATGTATTAGACCGTAGGATAGTTGAGAGAGATTGTAAGACCGTAAGAACATAAGCGACAAAATATACCAAAGTTAAGTTTGTATTCTATACATTTTGTATGAAAAAACCAACTTATATTTGCAGTTGGAAATTGTCACATACTGTGTTCGATTTTTTTCAGAGAGACATTGTAAGATAACTATATTTAAAGTATACATATTTTTAAAGCTGAATAAGTGTACTTTAATTCAAAATTTTTTTTCTCTGCACAAAATTAGTATTTTCAAAGATACTGACTGTTGAATAAAAATAATAGCAAAACATTTTTTGATACTTTTAGCAATATATTTTTTTTTCAATGTCTATAAAATTAAATGACTCAAAAATGAATTTCTTTATGCTTGCTACAGAGTTAAGTTTGTGTTCTATACATTTTGCATGAAATAAAACTTCTAATACTGGCTCTTGGAAACGTTGGGAAACACCGTCGCATACCATGTTCGATTTTTTTTCAGATAGACATTGTACGATACCTATATATAAAGTATATATTTTTTAAAAGCTGGATAAATTTGCTTTAATACAATATTTTTTTTCTTTGCACAAAATTAGTATTTTCGAAGATACCGGCTCTTAAATAAAAAAAATAGCAAAGAGATTTTGATACTATCCGTTATATTTTACCTTTTTTCTATGAAACTGTACATGAAATGTCTCAAAAATGAGTCCCCTATCCCTAATTTATCATAAAATGATACCACAGTCGAGGTGATAGGTATATTGAAGGAGATATGATTTTTTGTCTGAAGTGCGGCGGCATGAAACTTTGAATATCACCCCCCACTACCTGCCAAGGGGGGGAGGATGGCTACCGGGCTAAATCAGCTCAGTTTTACCTAAGCTAAATATGTGCCAAGTGAATTCATCTAATGAAAAATTTTGACCTTTTGCCACTACTTCCTAGGCTACGTTGCCAAACTTATGTTCACGGCTTATAATTATGATACAATATGAACTGTCAAATGAATACGATTGACTTTACGCAATCACCTAGCTGATCTAGGACACTTTCTTCACATTCCGTTTTCGTCAAAAAAAATATAGGATGGTTTTTTTCTGACGAAATCGGAATTCCTCTTTGGTCAGAAAAAACTTTTTGCCCACCCGTGTAAATCGCAAGGGTGGTCCATGGTTCCACCGATTTGACCTGCTGGTAGGACCACGGTATACCACTACAAATAAATAATTAATTAGAAAACATAACATACATTGCCCCAACGATAGATGCCTTTAAAACCGCATGGATACATTTGAACTCGGTTTGGTTTGGTGGTAGGGCTCGTTTCAAGTCCGCCTGGGTACGACCACCATCTTATTTAAGTATGACACCATAACAACAATAGGGTATTTTCCAAATTTTTGAAAACTGCTTATATTTAAAGATTGGGACGAACAATTTAACAGAAAAATAAAAATAAATTAATAAATGTCTTTTTTTCTCCATTAAACCAATTAAAGTCAAATTTATTTTTAATTGTTTTGAATTTACCGCCAAAACGCTCGGTTCAATGACATCTACTGAGTGACGTCAACTTTGTGTAAACTATAGAGTAAATTGTAACACAGACTATAAAGATATTGAAATTGTTTACACAAAGTTGACGTCACACAGCAGACGTCATTGAACCGAGCGTTTTGGCGGTAAATTCAAAAGCATTAAAAATATATTTGATTTTAATTGGTTTAATGGAGAAAAAAGCCATTATTTAATTTATTTTTATTTTTCTGTTAAATCGTTCGTCCTAATCTTTAAATATAAGCAGTTTTCATAAATTTGGAAAATACCCTATTTAACTGATGTAAAAACAATATTTAGCAATAACTTCTACGCAATAGATGGCAAAACATGCAAGAAATAAACTAACTAGCACTTACAAATAAATGCAGTCAATGGCGGATCCAGGATTTTGGTTTGGGAGGGGCTTAACGTAGGTGAAGGCAGGCTTTACCAAGGTAATCAACAGATTTGTTGGTTGAACCCAAATGATTTTGGGGGGGAGCTTGAGCCTCTTAGCCCCCCCCCCCCCCCCCTCTGGATCCGCTAGTGAATGCAGTCACACCGACAGCAACATCTTAACAAATTAAACATTGTTGTGCTCCGTCAGTAAGCGGTAAGATAGCCAGTTCTTCAGTCACTGAGGATTTTCGGTGCAGTGCGCTTCCACAAAATAAAAAAACCGGCAAAGTGCGAGTCGAACTCGCGCACCTTCGTGCGCGAGTTCGACTCGCACTTTGCCGTACCATTATCTATACAACATTGTTGTATGGGAGCCCTTCTAATTTATTTTAATTAAATAATTTATTTTTAAGTAAATATCCAACTAAATATTCTGTGAATATTTCAAGCGTCTACCTGTCAAAAAACGCGTTTGTTGTATGGGAGTTGTCTTTAAATATTTATTTTATTCTGTTTTTAGTATTTGTTGTTATAGCGGCAACAGAAATACATCATCTGTGAACATTTCAACTGTCTCACGTCTGTCTTTCACGCAGACGCGTGGTATGTTTTTTGGTATCCCTTAGGGAACGAAAAAATTTTTGCGGGATAAAGGGTATTCGCTTTGTCCTTCTCTGTACCCCTGACAACATGCATGCAAAATTTCACGATGATCGGTTCAGTAGTTAAGACGCGAAGGTGTAACAAACAAACAGACTTTCGCATTTATAATATTACTAGCTTCCGCCCGCAACTTCGTCTGCGTGGATAGTTTTTTTGCTATCCTTCGGGAACTGTACGTTTTTTCTGGATGAAAGGTACCCTATGTCCTTTTCTGCACCCCTGACAACGTGTATGCAAAATTTCATGATGATCGGTTCAGTAGTTACGACGTGAAGGCGTAACAAACAAACTTTTTTTTTTCCTGTGGCAACACCGACGGCACCAGTTGTCAAATTTTGCTCCCGTATTTAAATTTGAAATATTTTAATTATTAGCATAATAATTGTGGCTAATTCCATTGAATCACGTAACATTTACGTATAAAATTAAGTGTAGTGAATAACAACAGTGAATTGTTTGTGTATTTTGTGTGTTTTGTGACGTCGAACTACGGTCACTTTCACTTACCGGTATGACATGACATTGCATTTTTATCTGTTAATCATTGTTATCTCTTTCAAAGTAGTAATTTTTGTATGTGCTTTTAGTCTAATCTGTTCAGTTTATAACTAGTAAGGCTACATTTAAAGCCGATAGTGTAGTGTTATCATTTGGATAACCTCACTATAGTTGATTAAACATCCCCTTGGAATTACTTAGGTTTAACAAACACCTTTTTATTTTCACAATGTTGACCCGTAAGGCCGCATCTCGCCAGGAGGAGGCTAAACTCCATCAAACCCTACAGGAACTAAAGGCCACCAAGGAGTTGGTTAAGCAACTGCATTTGGAAAGAGATGAGAATGAAAAGGAATTGTTAGATGTGCTTCAAAGCAATACACAACTCAAAAAGGAAATGTCTGAGTTACATTTGTCACAACAGAATATGTTTGAGGAACGTAATAGGTTACAAACTTTAATCGATGGGTTCGACCAGTGCAGAGATGAGTATGAGAAGGCCCTCAGACTCATCTCTGGACTGGAAAAGCAGCTACATGACGCTAATAACCGTATTTATAAGTTAGAGTCAGAACAAAACCAAGCGGTAGTCACTCAGAACTTGAGTCTTTACGATGAGTTAGTCGGCTGTGACCCAAAACTTGTTTCTCCCTCACTTAACCATAAGCCAACAATCACAATTGATTTAACTTCTGAAGACTCAATTAATTGCACTATGAGTCAGGCAATGGTTGGTTGTAGTAGAAACAAGCTAAAGAAATATGTAAAAATTAACAAGTATATTTCAAAAACAAAAAAGTTACTAAATAAGCAGAAACACTTTTTCAAAAATATTAGTCACATTAGAGAGCGTAGACAACTAATTGAAAAGCTGGATACATGTCAAATTATAATCAATGAGAATAGACTGACATATGAAAATAACATTGCTATGTTAAATACTAAAATTCACTCATTACAGGAGTCATTATCCAGGATGACCCAAAATTATGACCGTTCCAAAAAAGAGATAGGGGAATATATACTGGCACTTAAATGTTTATCCACCCCCTCTCTGTCAGAAAACCATTCAACCCATAATGATAGCTCCTTAGCGTCAGGCCTAGATGCTCGGGACCATTTACAAGACCAAACAGTGTATGAGCCCTTAATCTCAGAACATGTAAATATTTTAGCAAGCACAAGTGAAAATAATTCCTTTACCACTAACAAATGTTCAAACATTATGTTGTGTGATGAAATTGAAAAAGATTTAGGCTACTTATTGAATAATCAATTGGGAGAAAAAGTTTTAAATTATTGTATACCGGGTGCGACCCTACATGACATTATGAGAAAAGTAATAACTCTAAACTTAAATGAAAATACCAATTTAATTATATTAGTTGGTCAAAGAGGTAATGTAAACAAGAAGGATCTCATTTCATACTACAATAAGTTATGCAGTTTAAATATAAATAAATTTGTATTGTTTACACTACCTTACAGCGCTAGCTTGCCACAGGAAGAAAATAATATCAGATATAATTTGAATTTAACACTAAGCAATATGACTTATTATAATAGTCAGAGATGTCACATAATAGACATAAATAAATTAATATTTAATTTTAAATTGACAAAAGATAAATATTATCTTACAAATTATTTTAAAAGACAAGTAGCTTTAGCGCTATCATTTTATTTTAAACATTTAGCCAAGAACTTGGCTATCACTTCTGCTTCTATTGAGCAGAATAGTTTTGACATTTTGAATGTGACCTTGGAATCCGTTCCAAGTAATAATAATATAATTTTTACTCCTGCTCCTATTGAGCAAAAAATTGTTGACATTAAAAATAACACTTTGGCATTTGTCCCAAGTAATTCTTTTATTAGTAATTTAAATTACATAATAAGACAATAGAGGAAGTCTCTAGCCGTGTAATGACTAAGGAAAAGCCTAAATATTTAACTATAGTTCACCAAAACATTCAGGGCTTTTCTGGCAAAGAATTAGAATTAGAACTTTTTTTAACTGAAAAAAATGTTAATATTTTATGTGTCACTGAGCACTGGCTTAAGGAATATGAATTAATTATAGGATTTCAATGTTATAAAATTGCAAGTTCATTCAGTAGGAAATCCACCACTAGAGGGGGATCTTTGATAATTTTGCAAAACAATATGAATTTTAAGGAAAGAAAAGATGTGATATCCCTCTCTATTGAACAACACGTTGAACTGTCATGTGTGGAATTAGATCAGTTGATAATGATTTGTGTGTATCGCCCACCAACTGGTAACTACCCTCAATTTGAGTCCGCTATGGAGGACGTTTTAAAATTAGTCATCAAAAAGAATAAAAAAATTGTGGTGTGCGGTGATTTTAACGTAGACATCTTAAAGCCGTCCTCAATTGCAAGTAGGTTTCTGAATTTGTTTAAGTCCTTCAATTTAGCAAACACCTTTTGTGAACCTACAAGAATCACTGCTACATCTAAAACTTGCCTAGACAATATTTTTAGCAACTGTAATGTACTTGATAAAGAAATAATAAATTGTATTCGTTCTGACCATAGCGGACAAATAGCTTCTCTTGAGCACCATCATGTTCCTCATCAGTGTAATATAATTTGCAGACCTCTAACTAAAAATAAATTGGAAAATTTTCATAATAATGTCACTGCCAAAACTCTTTGCTTACCTAGTAATGATAATCCCAATACTCATTATGATGATTTATTTAATTTAATTAAAGTAGAATTTGATAAAACATTTAAGCAAAGATCTATTAAATCCAAAGACTTTAAAAAGAAATTTAGTGATTGGGCAACACCAGGCATATATGTTAGCAGAAATAAGTTGTTTGAATTATATGGTCAGAAAACAATTTCAAATGATCCCGAATTTCATGAATATGTAAGAAACTATTCAAAAATGTTTAATAAAGTATGTACTTTAGCAAAAGCAAAAAGTATATCTACAATAATTCATCAGTCAGATAATAAAATAAGAGCCACTTGGAATATTATAAATAAAGAGACTGGGAAAACTAAAAATAATGACCGTGAATACTCATTAGTATCAGACAATAAAATTATTGAGTCAGATGAAGGAGTGGCAACAATTTTTCAAGATTTCTTTTCTAAAATACCTATTGCAACTACCAGTAATTTAAATTCATCTCCAAAAATTGCTGTCTCCCTCTTGGAATCATGTGTTGATAAGTGCAATAATATATTTAAATTTAGACATATCAATTGTGATACCATTCTTAAAACATTTAATTCAATAAATATAAAAAAGACTGAAGATCTCTGGGGCATTTCAACTCACATAATTAAGTCTATAATAACTACCATTGCTCCCCATCTTGCTTTTATTTTCAATAAGTGTGTTGATGAAGGGATATTTCCAGACTTAATGAAATATAGTAAAATCATCCCTCTTTTTAAATCTGGGGACAAAAGCGATCCCGCTAACTTTAGACCCATTTCCATTTTGCCAGCACTAAGCAAAATTTTTGAAAAGATCATTTATGATCAATTATTAGCACATTTTCTTATCAACAAACTACTTCACGAGAAACAATTTGGTTTTACTCGTGGTAGATGCACAACTGATGCTGGAATTGCACTTCTCAAACACGTCTTTGAAGCATGGGAGAGTAAACAAGATGCAATTGGTATATTTTGTGATCTATCTAAAGCATTTGATTGTGTCAGTCACAGTACTTTATTAGATAAATTGGAACATTATGGTGTATCAAAAAATGCAGTAAGCCTTATGCAATCGTATCTGTCGGCGAGAACCCAAAAAGTTGTTGTAAATAAAACAGAATCCTATGAAGCACCCATTACCATGGGCGTGCCGCAGGGATCGATATTGGGTCCATTGCTTTTTCTTATTTATATTAATGACCTTCCTTACTATACTAAAAACTTATGTGAAATAGTACTGTTTGCTGATGATACTTCTTTAATTTTTAAAGTTGATAGAGGATGTAACTGCAGTGACGATGTAAACAGCTCTCTTTCCAAGGTGATGCATTGGTTTACTATTAAAAATCTGAAGCTTAACTCTAGTAAAACTAAATGTGTCAAATTTTCACTTCCTAATGTGAGGCAGGTTCATATGACTATACATGTAAATGGCGAAGCAGTCGAATTTGTTGACTCAACAAAATTTTTAGGTATTACTATAGACTCGCGGTTGCAATGGGACCCTCATATCGATATCCTGTCAAGCAGACTTAGCTCTGCTGCCTTTGCAGTTAAGAAAATAAGGCTTCTGACCGACATTGAAACAGCAAGATTGGTTTACTTCAGTTATTTTCATAGTATTATGACCTACGGTTTGTTGTTGTGGGGCTCAGCTGCTAATATTAATAACATATTCATCTTACAAAAAAGGGCAGTGCGCGCTATATACAACTTACGGTCTAGAGATACTCTTCGTGACCTATTTAAAGAAATTAAAATATTAACGGTAGCTTCCCAATACATCTATGAAAATATAATGTATGTAAAGAAAAATTTTGATAGCTTTGTAAAAAATAGTAATGTTCATAAACTCAATACAAGAAACAAGAACAAACTTGCTGTTCCAAGGCGCAGACTGCATAAAACCGGAAGCTCTTTTTTGTGTAGATGTATTACCTTTTATAATAAGATACCAGAACAAGTCACAGAACTGCCCTTGGAAAAATTTAAAAATACTGTTAAATCAAATTTAATGAGTAAAGGTTATTACACTGTTGACGATTATTTGAAGGATAAAAAGGCATGGGCATAGCTTTTGTATTGTTAATTATTACTCTAATACCTCAGTATTGATTAGAAAAAGTCCGGGGTTCTTTCATAGGTCTAGATAAAAGTCCTTTAATTAAACTCGAATCGTGATTTTCTTTTCTAAGTATAAAATTGTGAGAAGTATCCTACCTACTTAAAAACGTACTTCTGGCTTCTTGACTCGACGACTTAATATGGGTAGCTTTAGTATGTCATGCTCACTTCAAACATTTCTGCGGTGGTGTCGTGTGAGGCGGGTCGTTACGTTCCCTCAAATATGGTTGAGCGAAGCGATGGCTGGTTCATGCGTCATGCTCGTGAACGGGTGCTGCCAGTGGGAATGGGTCTGCTTCTGTCTGCCTGTATTAAGGGCGTCGTATAACTCGTATATAAAAGATCTGTTTTATATTGTCTGTATGTATGGCACTTCTTACTCAAAACATATAATTCTTAATAGCTTACCTTGTTTTGATTTATTTAATTGCAATATTTTTACTTTCTATAGTCAGTAGTTTTGTGAAAGACCTATGAAAAGCTTTTGGATATAAATTTTCAATTCGATGCCTTAACATAGGTAGTCTTAGTATGTCATGCTCTCTTTAATCATTTCTGCGGTGGTGTCGTATGAAGCGGGTCGTTACGTTCCCTCAAATATGGTTGAGCGAAGAGATGGCTGGTTCATGCGTCATGTTCGTGAACTGGTGCTGCCAGTGGGAATGGGTCTGCTTCTGACTACCTATCTTAATGCATATTGAATTGTATGTTTTTCTTTTATTTTTATTTATTGTAACAGCCTAGACTGAATGACAAGTTCAAACTTTGAATTTAGCTTAAAATCTGTAAATTGATTAAGAAATTTGAAACTTATTAAGAAATGAGCTAATTCAATAATGTTATTTATTTGTTAATCTTTGTTAATATGAAGTCTGGAAACGATATACATATTTGTAAATATCGTTCCATCTGATTGATAAAGCTGACAAGTTTTTTGCGCCCATTTTTCTTGTCAGTTAAAAGACGTCATAATGGGTGGTAGGGTAAAAGAATTGACGATTTAAAAATGCTTATTATGTGAGCTTATTTAAATAAAATATATTTCACTTTCACTTTAACAAATAAACAAACAAACAAACGGACTTTCGCATTTATAATATTAGTAAGTATAGTATAATATTAGTAAGAATAAGGTAAGGATATTAAATTAAAGGCTGAAGATTTGAAAAATACCACTGACGAACCAACTATACCTCTTACAAATATAGTCTGGTCAACGAAAGACTGAAATGGTGGCGCCACTTTCCCTGTTAAATTAACCTTTAGATGTTAATTCATTGGAAACTGACCCCTAAAATAAGGCGCAAAATTTGTTCCTCTTCCAACCGAGTCTCATCTTTCGTTGACCAGACTCCATTTATATCTAAAGTTACGTATTTTCATACCAATGCTTTTGCAAGGCGAATCACGAAAGATATATATTGTGCGAATGTCGAAGGAACGATTGCGCAAGGGCATCCCAGAAAAACCTACGCGGATCAAATAGAGGTTATTATAAAAAGGCTGGTGTACGCAGTGACAAAAACCGCAGGGCATGTATGAAAAGATTGATGGATGTGAATGAAGCGAAAGAAGTGTGCAAGGATCGTAGCAGGTGGCGATCCATAGTCTCTGCCTACCCCCATGGGAAACAGGCGTGACTGTATGTATGTAATGCTTTTTATTTTTATTACCTGTAAATAAATATCCGATTCTTGCAGCGTAAGCAGCTTCTTCGCCTGCCCGGGCGCATAGAAACCGAACCATTCCGTCTCTCTCGGTTGTACCATAGTGTCATTATTGAATTTAATCATCACGAAGTGTTCCAGCGCGTTTAGGTTGTCTATGTACGTCTTGTTTATGGTTCTCTCATTGTTTATGTCAGCCAGGAACTGGCTCTTCTCCTTATAAATAGTTTCGTTGAGGGGATCGTGCCAATATGTAGCTTGGACTAAAGATTCTTGGACCCAGCTGTAATATAAAACGTGGTATTAAATTGCTTACGTACGCCATAACCTCATCACAGATTACAATAGTCCTATGGCCGTTTGCACTAAACTTAAAAATCCCCTAAGTCTTTTCTTAAGTACAACTCGACCAAGATATAAGGTGCAAGACAGCTGCCTGACAGCTAAGTTTGTGACAATGTTTTAATTTGTTTGAGTTGTAGTTAGGAAAAGACTTAGGCGATTCTTAAGTTTAGTGCAAACAGGGAGTTTCGCGTGCGGGGCTCTCTTTGTGTAACAGCCTCCTAAGTGTTCTAAATTCTCAAAAATAAGAAAGAAACACTATCTATTGCTGATTTCCATAGTCTGTCAATGTTTATATTCTGAATTAATCAACTCACACAGGGACAATAATAATCGCAAAGGTTATCTATTGAACCGTGGTCATTTGCTACATCTAGAGGAATGTTATTTGTGAAACTAAAATGTTATTTTTTATCCTCATAGGTCATTGTTCAGTTTGGGTCGACGGTTTCGAGCAATAGGTTTAATCGTGTATCAAAATATTTTGCGCACGTCTTAGTACAGTGCAATCGCAAAACATTCCTATTGTTATACCATTAAAGGCTTGTTTTGCTCCAGCTATAGGTGTCAAAGACATTCTAAATCAAAGGTCTTTGGTTCTCATGTCATTAGGACTAAAATATCAGAATTACTTATGTAAGTACAGGTGGCCTTAGAAATATAGGTGGTATAAAAGTGGACTTTTTCCAAAAGTGTATGTACCTATTAACGAAAGAGGAAAGTATTATACAGTATTTTGCCATCCATCCATCAGCCATTTCTTAATGTCCCCACTGCTGGGGCACAGGCCTTCCTTACGGGTGGATAAGGAAGATGGGCCATAACCCACCATGCGGTGGCCCCAATGCGGATTGGTGGGTGTTAACAACTGCAAATACAGCCGGGACCAATGCCTTAACGTGCCTTCCGAAGCAGGGAGGAGCTCAACATAAAACATTTTTGATCACCCATCCCATGACCGACCCTTGCGAAAGTTGCTTAACCTCCGCAATCGCTGAGCCAGGCGCTATACCACTGCGCCACCGAGCTCCTCTTATAGGTACTTATTATACAGTATACTACTTTCAAGACAAAAGGGTTAGCTATGTAAAGTAGGTTAAAAGAAAACGTTTTTTAATTTCCCTACGTTTCGACACCTTTCAGCGGTCCTAAAATGACCTCCGGTGTTGTTTTGTTTCCACTAATGTCCACTCAATAATAATCTTATAATCTTGAAACTTTAACTAAGAAACTATTTCTCTAGTTCCCTTAGAAAGAAAGCTTAACTAGTTCTAAAAAAGAAACCTTAACTAGCTCTCTAATTTTGTAATTGACAGTTTTCCAAGAAAATAAATAATTTATTATATTAGTTATTAATTAAAGACGATAAAATTGAGAATAATTTCTATAAATTTTAGTATGAAAATTGTTTCTAGCGTTTACGGCCCCTTTACCAAAGGCAGCCGTTTTGGGCAACATGTCTAAACTTCTAAACTCTCCGAAGGATCAGAAACCGAAGACACTTAGGAATATATATATTTTAGGTAGGCATTTTAGTAAGAATTACCAACGACACAACAGTCTGCATATGAAAACTGCTTGGGAACATTGGCCTACCAATGTTCACAAGCAGTTTTCATTAATTGAAAAATATTTTGGCCCAGAAGTGGGTGATGATGGTGAAGGACATTCCAACAAAGAAAAAAAATACGGGTCGAATTGAGTACCCCCTCCTTTTAAAGTCGGTAAAAATTATGCGCCGCCGCCGTCTAGAAAAAAAATGTGACGAAGCCATCGAACTATGAGCAACTGAGCGACAGGCGCGGTCGCAGCCTGAAATTTTGGGGGGGGTCACTAATAATAATACAATTGCTTTTTGTTAATTTTTTATACTTTTTCTATGTGACATGTACGATTTTGGGGGGGGTCATGTCCCCTGTGACCCCCCCCCCCCCCCTCGGACCGCGCCTGCTGAGCGAGCACATAAGAGCTGCGTATTTACACGCCAACTAGGGCTCATCTTTGGGAAAGTCACTTTTATGTAAGACAAAGCAAAGTGCAATTTTATCTGGGATTATTATGAAACATTTCATAACACTGCAGTTTTATATAACATTACACCATTAATTGTTATTACATAAATGTACAAACAAAGGAAGTTACCTAAATTTATTTTGTGACATGTAGGAAAGAAAACTAGATTTTTTATAAATCAACTAAAACAAAACACTTTTAAGACATAAGTATAAATAATAAATA
The DNA here is from genome assembly GCA_928269145.1 of Agriphila tristella. Taxonomy (NCBI): domain Eukaryota; kingdom Metazoa; phylum Arthropoda; class Insecta; order Lepidoptera; family Crambidae; genus Agriphila; species Agriphila tristella. Next base: position 39,037,997 of record OV743431.1, read on the forward strand.
AATAATTAAAAATTATCTAATATAAAATATAAGTACCACTAAAATGACTTTTAATATTAAACAAAATTATTTGACAACAGCATAATTCTTTAATATTTAAGAATAAGAATACTTTTATTCAGTTTTACTAAGTTGCTACGGGTGAGCCGATTTTTTCTAATATTTTTCATTATTTATTCATCTTAATATAAAAATAGCATTGTGAATGCAGAAATCTAAAAGTTTAAAATTGTACTGTTTCACCTTAATTGATTGTCTGGCACCTGCAAGGGTGCTACAACCGAATGTCGAAGTAGTTCTCTTCACATTGGTGAGATGGCGCTGATCTTCAGCGGAAACGTGGAAAGTATTAGAAAATTTCGCCACATCCCTCAGCGGCTTGGTAGCATAATTGGTAGTGCATTGGGCCGGAATCCTAAGGGTGCGGGTTCGAATCCCGTCTAAGTTGCTACGGGTGAGCCGATTTTTTCTAATATTTTTCATTATTTATTCAACTTTTATTCAGATTTATTAAATAAATTAAGTATCACAAAAAACTGCCAGTCATGAACAACATGATTCCTTTATTGAAAAAAAATATATAGACAAACAAATCTGGCAAAAAAGACATCATATTCAAACACCCCTTGTTGAAAAGATAAATAACTTACTCATAATAAGCAGCATAATTGATGATCTTCCTGACATAGTCGCAAGACCTGTGCTTCAGCGCCCCACAGTGCGGGATGCCGTAAACGCCCTGGTGCTGACCACCGAGTGTGATCAAGTTCTTGATGGAAAAGTTATGGCCACATCTCTGCACTACAGCACGCCTGAAAGTCAAATTTTAAATTAACATAGGTCAGGGGTCTCCAAACTACAGCCTGCGAGCACCAACAATTATATTACAACAGTAGGTATGTTATGTTGGTTCGATGAGCTAGCTAGGTCCTGGCCCTTAGGATTTCATGGAGGAGTCTGACTCTCAGGTTAAAACATTGACTTCTATATATTTCACTAGACTGGCTGCTGTCAAACTGTTCTTGTGCCTATTTGTAGGACGTAGCGTGAGCATAGCGTGAGGGACATGGTACTAAAGTCTGGTGTCATCATGGCAACCATTTTCATTGTAGTTACGTCAGATAGTTCCTTAGACAGACGCTAGAGGCGTTTCAAATAGGCACAAAAACTTTGCTGTCAAATCATACAGACAGCTAGTCCAGTTAAATAGAAAAAAAATGTTTCATGTCAGTGGGTTAAAAAGTTTGGTAACCCATGACATAGATAATGGCGGGATGTCACAAAATTTATCCCGCTTGGTGGCGCTAGTGCTGCTGGAGACCTTTGTAAGGGCATTTATCCCCGATTTTCCCATTTATTTTAAATTATATCTATAAATGGTTGAAACTAATAAATCATTATTATCGAAGTCAGACAGTAACGAATTAAAGATTATAGAAAACCAAAATGTGTTGGAAGAAAAATCGAAATTTACGAAAAATCGCTTCCAAAATCCAAAAATTGATAGCAAACACAGAAAAAACAACAAAATGACAGGTCTACATCTACACTAGCGCCAAGTTAGTGGTAGTGCGCCGACTGGTGGATGATTTGTGAATCAGCAAAATTATCCTGCCATTGAAAATACATAATACAAATGTGTAGGTAAATAAATTATAATTAATTAATTGAGATCCACTTGCTCATATTAATGTACATAAAAATACCCTTAAGATTATCTCAGAACTGCAATGCTAAAACATTTTTTAACTAAAATAGGTTTTATTAACCATTTGGTTTTTTTTTAAATAACACAGTTAGATGTTGATCATAAAAAATTCAAAGGCTTCATCTTTTTCTTTTGCATTATGAATTGAGTTTGAACGAGAGGACACAACACATTTCAATTATTAAGTGTTTAAAGTTTTTATGAATAACACCAGCTTACCAGGTTATTTATAAAAACTTCAAACACTTAATAAAATTGACATATAAAAAATTAAATACTATTTAAAATGTTTATTTTCAACTAATCCATTTTAATTAAAGACTTAGGTATCTTTAATATTAATAAAATGGGTTAGTTGAATTGTTTGAAGGTCCCATTTTTCGGTTTTTAGATATATCTCAAAAACTATGCATTCCAGCGACATGAGTTTTTTCACAAAATAAAAGCTGATTTTTGAAACAAGATTTATTATAAAAAAAATTTCGATATCTCGTATAGTTTTTGAGATATCTGCTCCTGAATATCTGTAATTTAGGAGAAAAATAATATTTTTTGATTGATGATGATTCGCCCCCATTTCATCCCCATAATGGCTGAAATACTAACAATAACGATAAACGTCGCGTCGAGTTAGATTTGCATCCATATGCCAAAATTATAAATTTAGCTATTTTTACTTCGAAAATGAAGGATTTTCTATACACAACTTCATCCCCCTTTTCACCCCTTCGGGAGTAAAATTTTCAAAAACGCTGGGACACATATATATTTTTTTTTTATCGTCAGCCTAAACACAAAATTTGAAGATCCTAGCTTCGAAACTGACGGACTTTCATACAAACTTTGGACCCCCGTTGCACCCTTTAGGGGCTGAGTTTTGAAAAATCCTTTCTTAGTGCATCCCTAGATCTCATTAGGAACCTATGTGCCAAATTTGGAGTCTCTAGACCCAGCGGTTTGGGCTGTGCGTTGATATGTCAGTCACCAATCAGTTTCTTCTTTTATATATTAAAGATAAAATTACAGACTTTTAATAGTGAACGACGACTACTGCACCTGGCAACCTATAACACGCGCACACTAAGGACCGACGCGAAGTTAACCGAGTTGGAAGAAGTTATCAGCAAGGTACACTGGGACATTATCGGCTTATCTGAAGTCCGAAGAGCGGGAGAGGACTCGATAATCCTCAACTCCGGTAACTTGCTTTACTACCGGGAGGGCGACCAACAGTCCCAAGGTGGTATCGGGTTCATCGTCCACAAGTCCCTTGTCAACAACGTGACTACCATCGGAAGTGTGTCGACCAGGGTGGCGTACCTTATACTCAGAATATCCAAACGGTGTTCGCTGAATGTTATACAGGTTTACGCACCGACCTCGACACACCAAGATGACGAAGTGGAGGCTATGTATGAGGAGATCTCTAAAGCCATGCATAGCTTCAAAACCCACTACACTGTTGTGATGGGGGACTTCAATGCTAAGTTGGGGAAACGATGCGGTGATGAGCTGAGAGTGGGGCAATTTGGAGTTGGGCAACGGAATGACAGAGGCCAGATGCTGGCTGACTTTATGGAGAAGGAGAACCTCTTTATGATGAACTCCTTCTTCAGAAAGCCGGAATGCCGGAAGTGGACCTGGGTCAGTCCGGACGGTAAAGTCAGAAATGAGATAGATTTTTATCATGTCGACGAAAAAGCAAATATTCAATGATGTCACTGTGATCAACGCTGTTAAGACGGGGAGCGATCACCGATTGGTACGTGGCACATTGAATATCAACCCAAAGCTGGAAAGATCTCGACTGATAAAATCAACAATTCGACCATTGCCGGCCCATATTCAAAACCCCGAGAGCTTTCAACTCGAACTCCAAAACCGCTTCGAAGCCCTTGAGAACAGCATAGATGTGGACGATCTAAACAACATGGTGGTGGATACTGTCCGTACGGTAGGGTCCAAGCTCTTTAAGACCCGCCGTCCCAAGATAAAGAAACTCTCCGACCACACACTCCTACTCATGGATCAGAGACGTGAAATGAGGCTCCAGAGTTCAGTAGATGCTAATCGTTATCGGCAGCTTAATAGACAGATATCTAAGTCTTTGACGAGCGACCTTCGCCAATTTAATACAAATCGTATTAAAGAGGCCATCGAGCGGAATAAAGGCTCCAAAGTGTTCGCGAGAGATCTGTCTATTGGGCAAAGCCAGATGACGAAGCTGAAAACTGACGACGGACGCATCATTTCATCAAAGCCTGAAATCCTGAGGGAGATCGAGAGCTTCTATGGGCAGTTATATTCCACGCAGACACCTGTTGAAAGCAAGGCTAAAGACCCCAGAGCCAAGCTTACCCGACACTATACCCAAGATATCCCGGACGTCAGCCTGTACGAGATTAGTATGGCTCTCAAACAGCTGAAAAACAACAAGGCGGCGGGTGACGATGGAATCACTACAGAACTTCTGAGAGCGGGCGGTAAGCCGATACTCAAAGTCCTCCAGAAGCTCTTTAATTCCGTCATCGTCCAGGGCAGAACGCCAAAGACATGGAACATAAGTGAGGTGATCTTGTTCTTTAAAAAGGGTGACAAGTCCCTCTTAAAGAACTATAGACCCATCTCGCTTCTGAGTCATGTCTATAAGTTGTTTTCGAGAGTCCTTACGAATCGTCTCGCTCGCAAGTTCGACGACTTCCAACCTCCCGAACAAGCCGGGTTCCGAAAAGGCTTTAGCACCATAGACCACATCCATACGCTGCGGCAGGTTATACAGAAGACTGAGGAGTATAATGAGCCACTTTGCTTGGCGTTCGTGGACTATGAGAAAGCCTTTGATTCGATTGAAACCTGGGCGGTGCTGCAGTCTCTCCAAAGGTGCCAAGTGGACTACAGGTATATCGAGGTGTTGAGGTACTTATACCAAAATGCCACCATGACGATCCGAGTACAGAACCAGAACACAAATCCTATCCAACTGCAGCGTGGTGTGAGACAGGGAGACGTTATTTCTCCGAAACTGTTCACAGCTGCGTTGGAGGACATCTTTAAGCTCTTGGACTGGAAAGGACTCGGCATCAACATTAATGGCCAGTACCTAACACACCTTCGTTTTGCCGATGATATAGTCCTTATGGCTGAGACCATGGAAGACCTCAACACAATGCTCGAAGATCTCCGTAGTGCTTCCCAAAGAGTGGGTCTTAGGATGAACATGGATAAGACGAAAATTATGTCAAATGCCCATGTTGTACCCTCTCCAGTTCATGTTGGGAACACTACACTTGAAGTTGTTGACCATTACGTATACCTAGGACAGGCAGTCCAGTTAGGTAGGTCCAACTTCGAGAAAGAGATCTCTCGTCGAATCCAACTCGGGTGGGCAGCATTCGGGAAGCTTCGAAAAATCTTCGCGTCCGACTTACCTCAGTGTCTCAAGACGAAAGTCTATGAACAGTGTGTGTTGCCAGTGATGACCTACGGCAGTGAAACGTGGCCGCTAACTATGGGTCTCATAAGGAGGCTCAAGGTCACTCAGCGTGCAATGGAGAGAGCCATGCTCGGCGTTTCCCTACGTGATCAAATCAGAAACGAGGAGATCCGCAGGAGAACTAAAGTAACCGACATCGCTCGAAGGATTGCTCAGCTGAAGTGGCAATGGGCGGGACACATAGCGAGAAGAACCGATGGCCGTTGGGGCAGAAAGGTTCTGGAATGGCGACCGCGCACCGGACGGCGCTCCGTGGGTAGGCCCCCGACAAGGTGGACCGACGATCTGGTGGAGGTCGCGGAAAGCCAGTGGATGCAGGCAGCGCAGGACCGATCGTTGTGGAGATCCTTAGGGGAGGCCTATACCCAGCAGTGGGTGTCGTGTGGCTGATATGATGAATAGTGAATATCTCGAAAACTATACAAGAAATTAAAAAAAAATACTGAAATAACAATGTAGCAAATTTAACCAGCTTTTATTTTGTGAAGAAACTCATGTCGCTGGAATGTATAGTTTTCGAGATATATGTGAAAAACCAAAAAATGGGACCTTCAAAACTTATTCCTCCGATTTAATATAATATTGTTGAATCAGTGTTTTGAGAATAGAGCAAAAGTTTAAAAAGATTAAATGAATGACATACTATCCCCGCCAATTGCTAATAGAATAGAACCTTATCACATTAACATCCACGTTGATGTCATCCACAAAAAAAAATTACAAATAACAATAAAATTCTAAATTATTATTTTCAATCAGATAGGGGCTAGAATTCTAGAATTCATTTTCGTTTTTGAGGTTAAAAACATGCCCGCCAGGCGCATTACCAATTGGCAGGGATAGTAACTGAAAGACCAGCAAATACTCACATGAATTGGCTACCTTGAGAAAATCCAATTGCATTGAATCCATTTTGTAGTTTTGGATCAGCTGCTATTTTGTTGCAAGCAAGCTGTACCTGCTTGTTGGGGTTCATGAAATAGCTGTGCTCCAGATCTTCAACACTATTATTCCCAATCATGAGCGAATGGACATAAACCCCTGGAATCTTCTGTTCCAGGAAATGTTTAAAAATTCCTAAGCTAAATGGCAAGCAACAGGTATCTCCTGAAAATATTTAAAAGTTTGTAATTCTAAAATTTTATCAAAATTTTATTTATGTAATCATCATCATCATCATCATATCAGCCACACGACACCCACTGCTGGGTATAGGCCTCCCCTAAGGATCTCCACGACGATCGGTCCTGCGCTGCCTGCATCCACTGGCTTTCTGCGACCTTCACCAGATCGTCGGTCCACCTTGTCGGGGGCCTACCCATGGAGCGTCGTCCGGTGCGCGGTCGCCATTCCAGAACCTTTCTCTTCTCGCTATGTGTCCCGCCCATTGCCACTTCAGCTTCACTTATTTATGTAAGTAAATTGTGAATTCTTGAAGCAAGGCTACAGCTTAATAAATAATTTAATTAACAAACCATTGATGCAACCAAAGAAATTAACATATTAAACTACAAAATAAGTACATTGGTATGAAATCTAATTGACCTTAAAATGTGGTTTGATAAATGCTGTACCTATTTTAGATTTAATTGATTGAAAATCCTTACCCATTCCATGCCATAATACAATTGGGAGAGGAGGAGATGCGCTTATTAATTTGATAATGAAAAGAACTGCAATCCAAAGTTTCATCTTGTTAACTTAGGAACTCCTGCGAACCACGAACCACGATATGTCCAGTCGCACTGGGAACTTAGGCCGAAATGATAAATAAACCGGCCGCCGCCGCGCCCAGCGGGCTTGTATACTTGTGCGGATTATTTATCCAATCAAATGTTTAGAGATTAATCATACAATATAAATTAAAGCACTCTTTTCTATTGAATTAATTATCTTAATACTTTTCTAATTAAATTGGTTTTTGTAATTTCTCTTTAGCTGAAAATAAAGTTTTTCAATTAGAAAACAAAAACAACAACAAAAAACAAGCAAAGGAAGATTGCAAAAGTCACATTTGTCGCTGTCTAGGGATGCAAACGATACATCGATGTTTCTGAAACATCGATGTTTCAGTAAAAAAACATCGATGTGTCGATGTTATTTTATACGATGTTTTTACATCGATGTTTGGCCTGCTATTATTGAAATGTTTGGTACTTTTAGCAGTGCCTAACCAAAGTTAATGACTTTTCCGGTGCTGCAGGGGCCCTATTTTTGAATCGCTCGGCTGGCGTCGAGCGCTCGTTTCTACTGATTTTCGTTCGACATCCCATATTTGAGTTGATTTGTCGAACGAAAATCAGTACAAACGAGCGCTCGACGCCAGCCGAGCGGTTCAAAAATAGGGCCCCTGTTATAGCACAGTAGCCCGTAGTACATTTAAATTACCAAAAAGGTTACCGTTCGCCGTTGTCATATAGTTATTTATTACGAAATTATAGATACTTTAACCCAAGTTTTACAGATCGCAACCCGCCGTAACTTATATTTGTATATCTCCAAAAAATTTTTTTTTTTATTTTTCAAGGTTTACCATATGGTTTAGCTATTTAATTGTCATTTTCTACAAATTTGTTTGATTGCCACAGAATAGTAACCACTTGAACGTCCTGGTACGTTTTTGCACCAAGAAAAAAATGTGCGCAAAATGTCCTGTTCGGACTGACGGTATAAACCCCTGTTTTTTTAGCAAATTAGCCTAGTCTGTTTCTAGATATTTGTCATATGGCAATAATACACTGTAAGCTATTTTTTCCAATCCAAAAACCGACTATGGCAATATAAATTTCAACAAAAGTTTCGTAGTTTCGTCCGCGATTTAATGGCGTCGTTATTGTATCGGATGTTTCGGGGGTTTTTGATTGTTTTAATGCTTATTTCTGCGAGTTGTTATACATAAAAAGAATCGTTGTTATTTCTACTTTAAGTAGGTATATAGATCATAGTGTGGTAGGTCCGATGACCTCTGTAATGTGATCGTCGACTCTGATGATTGAATTTGGATTATTAGCTTGAATTAATGCATTTGAGCTTAGGTAAATCAATATAACCTATTCATAGGTATTTTTAGGTATTTTTTATTTCGATATAGCCTTAGTAGTATTCCAGTAATTCACGTTTCGCGGCACGCGGGCCAAATAATAACAAAATACCTAATCAAGCGAGCCGCGGCGGACGTCACCGAGTGGTTTGAAGGCGCGCGCCCGGACGGTCAAGTGGGTAAGACTATGGAAAGTGACCATACACTGATTAAAGACCAGATGAAAATGGATGGACTTTACCTGGTCTTAAATCTGTGTATGGCTACTTTTTATAGTCTTAATATTATCTGTGGCAATCAAACAAAGCTGTAGAACACGACAATAGCTAAACCATATGGTAAACCTTAAAAATTAAAAAAATAGAATTTTTGGAGATATACAAATATAGGTTACGGCGGGTTGCGATCTGTAAAACATGGGTTAAAGTATCTATAATTTCGTAATAAATAACTATATCACAACGGCGAACGGTAACCTTTTTGGTAATTTAAATGTACTACGGGCTACTGTGCTATTAAATGTAATTTTAATTTCCTGTACTCTATACCGTCCTTACTGTAGCTAGACTCACCTATTCAATAGATAATATTGTTATAGATAAATTAACTAGGTATATTAAATAGATCAATAAAAACATCGATATTTCGATGCATCGATGTTTTTTGGGCGATGTTTTTTGTACATCGATGTTTGTTCTGAAACATCGATGTATCGATACATCGATGTTTTTGGTTTCGATACTTGCACCCCTATCTGAGTCTGTCAAGTGTCATGCCATGCATGTCATTAATTGTCATTGTCAGTTTTTGACAGCTGATGGAAAGCAGTCCGAATGGATGGTTCTGCATTTGTAATAGAGCATAGCATAGCCTTCTTTATTTCCAAGCCGTGAACATAAGTTTGGCAACGTCTGTTACTGTCAGTTCGTGGTCATGTCGTCCGCCAGTCTCCATACTAAATGTATGGGAATATTTCAATTTTAAGAGGTCGATATTTTTTTTCGTAGTGATCCTGTGAGGTTTAAAATATGAAAATAATTTAGTTCTTTTATTGAAATGCTTTGTATATTAAACAATAAGAAAAATATCAATGTTAACCAGGAAAAAATGACTGTCAAAGATGTCATCTTTTTTGCTGATTTTCTTCAGCAGGGAGTTGATTAACACGCCCTCTAGCAATAAATGATATATCATTAGAAAGGTCTTTTAAAGACAAATATTTGCTGTTAATATACTTTAAATCAATTGTTAATACTTTTGGAGTAAATGGTTATTAAAGTATAAAAGTGGTTTATTGTCTATGGGAGTTGATCTACTACACCTATAGAAATGAATGATATATCGTAAGAAAAGTTTTTATATGACAAATATTTTCTGCAAACATACTTTCTATTAATTGTTAGTAATTTCAGAGTTTTAGGTCATAAATGTTAAAAAATTGGTCAAGTTTAGAGCGTTATAACTCTCAAAGTAGTTCACGATTATAGTTTTACAATAAAGTGTTTCAAATTTAAATGCCTTTCCAATGATGTAAGATTTATTGCTAGAGGAGGCTTAGATCAAAATGCTCATCGTACTAAAGGTCCCCCGAAAAGTTCAAATAATTTGACTCAAACCTTATGTTCTAATAAATAAATATAAAACTTTATTGAAATAATCTTACATCACAATTTACAACTACTTTAAACATAGATAATATAGGAAAAACAAATAATAAATAATGATTAAAATAATTTTATACTATGTGCTTGACCACATGCGATGTTGCCGTTCTGCTCAACTTCAGGGCTTGGAAGATATAGAAGGCTATGCTCCTTGCATAGCCTTCTTCATTTCCAAGCCGTGAACATAAGTTTGGCAACGTCTGTTACTGTCAGTTCGTGGTCATGTCGTCCACCAGTCTCCATACTAAATGTATGGGAATATTTCAATTTTAAGAGGTCGATATTTTTTTTTTCATAGTAATCGTGTGAGGTTTAAAATATGAAAATAATTTAGTTCTTTTATTGAAATGCTTTGTATATTAAACAATAAGAAAAATATCAATGTTAACCAGGAAAAAATGGCTGTCAAAGATGTCATCTTTTTTGTTGATTTTCTTCAGCAGGGAGTTGATTTACACGCTCTCTAGCAATAAATGATATATCATTAGAAAGGCTTTTTAAAGACAAATATTTGCTGTTACTATACTTTATATCGATTGTTAATACTTTTGGAGTTAAAGGTTATTAAAGTTTAAAAGTTGTTTATTGTCTATGGGAGTTGATCTACCACACCTATAGAAATTAAAGATATATCATAAGAAAGGTTTTTATATGACAATTATTTGCTGCAAACATACTTTCTATTAATTGTTAGTATTTTCGGAGTTTTAGGTCATTAATGTTAAAAAAATTGGTCAAGTTTAGAGCGTTATAACTCTCAAAGTACTAATAGTTGACGTTTATAGTACTACAATAAAGTGTTTCAAATTTAAATGCCTTTCTAATGATGTAAGATTTATTGCTAGAGGAGGCTTAGATCAAAATGCTCATCGTACTAAAGGACCCCCGAAAAGTTCAAATAATTTGACTCAAACCTTATGTTCTAATAAATAAATAATAATAATAAATATAAAACTTTATTAAAATAATCTTACATCACAATTTACAACTAGTTTAAACATCGATAATATAGGAAAAACAAATAATAAATAATTTTTAAAATAATTTTATACTATTTGCTTGACCACATGCGATGTTGCCTTTCTGCTCAACTTCAGGGCTTGGAAGATAAAGAAGGCTATGCTCCTTGCATAGCCTTCTTTATTTCCAAGCCGTGAACATAAGTTTGGTAACGTCTGTTACTGTCAGTTCGTGGTCATGTCGTCCGCCAGTCTCCATACTAAATGTATGGGAATATTTCAATTTTAAGAGGTAGATATTTTTTTTCATAGTAATCGTGTGAGGTTTTAAATATGAAAATAATTTAGTTCTCTTATTGAAATGCTTTGTATATTAAACAATAAGAAAAATATCAATGTTAACCAGGAAAAAATGGCTGTCAAAGATGTCATATTTTTTGTTGATTTTCTTCAGCAGGGAGTTGATTTACACGCCCTCTAGCAATAAATGATATATCATTAGAAAGGTCTTTTAGAGACAAATATTTGCTGTCAATATACTTTATATCAATTGTTAATACTTTTGGAGTTAAAGGTTATTAAAGTATAAAAGTGGTTTATTGTCTATGGGAGTTGATCTACAATATCCATAGAAATGAATGATATATCATAAGAAAGGTTTTTATATGACAAATATTTGTTGCTAACATACTTTCTATTAATTGTTAGTAATTTCGGAGTTTTAGGTCATTAATGTTAAAAAAATTGGTCAAGTTTAGAGCGTTATAACTCTCAAAGTACTAATAGTTCACGATTATAGTACTACAATAAAGTGTTTCAAATTTAAATACCTTTCCAATGATGTAAGATTTATTGCTACAGAAGGCTTAGATCAAAATGCTCATCGTACTAAAGGACCCCCGAAAAGTTCAAATAATTTGACTCAAACCTTATGTTCTAATAAATAAATAATAATAATAAATATAAAACTTTATTGAAATAATCTTACATCACAATTTACAACTAGTTTGAACATAGATAATATAGGAAAAACAAATAATAAATATTTGAGCATAGCCTTCTATATCTTCCAAGCCCTGAAGTTGAGCAGAACGGCAACATCGCATGTGGTCAAGCACATAGTATAAAGTTATTTTAAAAAATATTTATTATTTGTTTTTCCTATATTATCTATGTTCAAACTAGTTGTAAATTGTGATGTAAGATTATTTCAATAAAGTTTTATATTTATTTATTAGAACATAAGGTTTGAGTCAAATTATTTGAACTTTTCGGGGGACCTTTAGTACGATGAGCATTTTGATCTAAGCCTCCTCTAGCAATAAATCTTACATCATTGGAAAGGCATTTAAATTTGAAACACTTTATTGTAAAACTATAATCGTGAACTACTTTGAGAGTTATAACGCTCTAAACTTGACCAATTTTTTTAACATTTATGACCTAAAACTCTGAAATTACTAACAATTAATAGAAAGTATGTTTGCAGAAAATATTTGTCATATAAAAACTTTTCTTACGATATATCATTCATTTCTATAGGTGTGGTAGATCAACTCCCATAGACAATAAACAACTTTTATACTTTAATAACCTTTAACTCCAAAAGTATTAACAATTGATTTAAAGTATATTTACAGCAACTATTTGTCTTTAAAAGACCTTTCTAATGATATATCACTTATTGCTAGAGGGCGTGTTAATCAACTCCCTGCTGAAGAAAATCAACAAAAAAGATGATATCTTTGACAGCCATTTTTTCCTGGTTAACATTGATATTTTTCTTATTGTTTAATATACAAAGCATTTCAATAAAAGAACTAAATTATTTTCATATTTTAAACCTCACACGATTACTAGGAATAAAAATATCGACCTCTTAAAATTGAAATATTCCCATACATTTAGTATGGAGACTGGCGGACGACATGACCACGAACTGACAGTAACAGACGTTGCCAAACTTATGTTCACGGCTTGCAATTAAAGAAGGCTATGAATGGAGTCAATGGGGTTGGCCGGTCGTAACTAATCACAGATGGCGTTAGCATAGGTTTAACCTGTCATTTCTTTTAAGGTGTTCGGGGTGTTTGTTTACTTTGTGATTTATTTAAAAATTGTGGTATTTTCGCCACTTTGACAGTTGCCAACCCCATTTCAAGGAATATCATCAAACGTTTTACAATATCTCACGTATCTATTAATTAGTATCTGTCGTACCACCACAGAATATATAATAGTACTAACGTACAGCAGTCGGTCCGCGCGAGGACCATCAAATAATAAGCTACTCTCGCTGCACGGCAATAAAGTACAATTTCAAACTGCACAACGCTGCGTGTATAAAATTATATGCACCTACGAAGAAGAAAGAGAGGCGTCTCTTTCTGTCGCATAGCTCTGTCTCAACCGACACATTTCGGGGTTGCTACTCGCTAGTTACTGGTATCATAAAAAACATTCGTTATGTCCATGAATATACGAGTACAATGAAATTACTAATAGGTACCTACTTATAAAATAAAATAAATGTACCTAAATAGGTGAGCTGAGCGTATTTAAAGAGCATAAATGCATAAATAATAAGTATTTCTAAGTAGTTAGAGAAGCTCGATGGCGCAGTGGTATAGCGCCTGGCCCAACGATTGCGGAGGTTAAACAACTTTCGCAAGGGTCGGGCATGGGATGGGTGACAAAAAAAAAATTATCTCGTGCTTCGGAAGGCACGTTAAGCCGTTGGTTCCGGCGGCAGTTCCGGCTGCATTTGTAGTTTTTAATACCCGCTAATCCGTATTGGGCCCGCGTGGTGGTTTAAAGCCCATCCTCCTTATCCACCCACACAGTTTAACTTTGTATTGGGACTTGGGAGTGATGTCACAGAATATATAATTGATAAAGTTAGGTGATGTATAAAGTTCGGGATGTAAAAAGTAGTGGTACTAAAGAAATTTTTTTTTATTATTATTAGGATAAATACTTCTAATGCTTAAAGAATACGGAGTGAGGTGAATAAGACACGTCTGGCGAAGGGCAATATAGGTACCTACTTAAAATAACATTATCGGTATTTACCGATATAGCTGTAAGGCATTGTTCGTTTGTATCGTTCACGCGCTGCGCTCTCGTCGCTTGCACACAGCGCGCGTTTCGGTCGGCGCGGTGATATCCCTCGACAATGGCCCTCTTGGAGTGGGTCGCGAGCAGTAGGCTAATATAAAAGTTTAAGCGCGGAGTGATACCCCCCTGGTACCACGTATCCACGTATCTATTCAACAAAAAGTTTCTTCCGTTTTTTTTTCATTCTTACAAGTAATAATCCTGCGCAAGTATTTATAGTGTAAAATTCGGACTGCTGTTTTGCCTACATGCTTCTTAAGGTGCAGGCACATTTGTCTGACGCCACGTGTTAACACGCCGTCAGATGATATCGGTTTTCATAGTAAAATGTATCTATTCACTAGGATCACACTTTATCTCTTCTTATTTTATAACACGTCCATCTAAATACGGCGTGTTAACACGTGGCTTCAGATAATGTGTCCGCACCTTTAAGTATATGATACAGTTCTTCAACATCCTCAACAGATGGCGTTAAAAGAGTTGCTCGCAGATAGACCAGACCCCCTAGCCAAAGTAACATTTGCAAATTTTCGCTATCGCTTCGCTTCGAAACATGTATGGATTTGACGTTTTAAAATTCGATAGTTAACGAAACCTTATGTCAATCCCATACATGTTTCGAAAGCGAAGCGATAACGAAGATTTGCCAATGTTACTTTTTATTTTATTTGGCTAGGCCCTCAGATAGTAAGTATATGGGCGCCACTTTCGTTCGATCAGGAATCTTGACCGAAAGTAGGTGCCCTGCGGTGAATTTTATTTAATAATATTAATATTAATGAAACTTCTCGTTGAATTTTTAGGGCCCACAATCTATAGTATTTTTAGACGGTAGATATCATTACCTACATTACCTCGTAGTGACTGTTAAAATTTTTCGGCTTTTATTACATTGAGAGGGAAAAAATATTTATATTTTAATGGTGGGTGATGGACCACTCAGCATGAAAATTACTGGCGTTAGGTGTTAGTAGCTGGCAGTGGCGAAGGGTCCATACATGCCGATTCCTATCGGCTTCCCTTTTAGAAATCCCATCCTTGCAATCCACCATACAGTTAGGAGAATTTTTAGATAAATTATTGGTCCGGCTTACCTTGGCCATATTTCGACTCCTCGCCACTGGTAGCTGGTATGCCAGTTTGGATGGTTTAAGTAGATACCACGATGAAATGACAAAGTAAAGGGTACCTAAGTATCTATCTAATAATAGGTAGGTATGTAGTTACTCGTGCAGAGTTGAAGTTAATTATTGCTAGGTGGTGTACTTACCATGAATAATAAAAAAGTAGATTCCAATCTATTTGACACGAACTGTACTTAAACAAAAACCTTGAATTGAAATGGAACAATGTAAATAGGAATACCACCTAGGTATAGGTGGTATTCCTAATTACATTCCTACCCATTAATTCACAGGTACTTAGCAGCTAATAAAACCGATCTGCGGGGCTACTCAAATGGCCACTTTTCTATTCGTTCGCTAACTTAAAAATTAAAAATAAGCCATAAACACCAAAATAACGTGTCGTAGGCTTGTCAATTCCATACAATACGACAATGTCTGTGATTTACATAAACTTGCGACGTCTGACTTGATCATTAATTGCTTATTTTTAAGATTTAAGTTAGCGAACGAATAGAAAAGTGGCCATTTAAGTAGCCCCCCAGTTTTAATTTAACAGTGATGAAGAATTATTAAAACAAAAATCCAATTAAAAACGGTAAGCCGTTTATACTCAATGTCAGAGTGCAGTAATATTTCGAGGTCATCATTTTTATCACCTAATAATATATTATCTGAGGAGTTCTGGTAATCCTCTCCTAGTCATGGACCAAGTCCTAGTACAGCCGCGTCACAATAGAAGTCCCGCGAAGATGGAACTAAAATATACGAAGTCTTTGCAAAGCCGCATCTACGGTATTTGGTGGCGCGTACAAAATACGCCTGTACAAGGGCGTCGCCAGCTCATGGTCCAGGGGGGCGCAAGTTTATATAAAGAGGATGAGAAAAATATGATTTGTAGGCACAGTCAAGAGCACCTAGTGAATTTATTCATGTTTTGAGATGGGGCGGGATTTATCGGAAAACCAAGTCAAGTATTTAATAGCACTTTAAATTTGATGAAAACAGCTATAAAATTGAATATCAGCACTTTAAAATAATGATAGACCTCTAATTTAATATTATCACTACAAACATAATGGTTTGCACTATAACAATTTTGCCAGCACTTTAAAATAATAAATAATAGATCTATATTAATTAATATTATTACTACAAAAATAATGGTTTGCACTGTGTTCCAACTCCGAAACCATTTAATTTCTGATCAACCATGTCAGACTGACCACTGTTAAAATGAGATGGCAAGATGATAACAACTTGTGGCATAATGCATATTGCATACACGCCATCAGGTCGGTTCTGTCGTTGTTGGTCGCAATGGAACCTAACTTATCCTCCTCGGCTCCTCTCCTCTCTCGCTACGCCCGCTCTTCGTAGCACCTACTCGTCTGTTTACCAGTACTAAAGTTACAAAATTAATTTGTATGTGCAAAATATTAATTTTAAAGCTAAGCAATTAAATTGTAAAGTGCAACGTATTAATTTTAATGCTTAGCATATTTATAGTGGAAACCATTATTTTTAAAGTGCATTTATATATTCCCTCAAGTCAATTACACGGCCTTAGGACTTTGGTTATTTTGCAGTTAGCGTCAACCTCTAGGGGGGGGGGGGGGGGGGGCAGTCCCATCAAAAACATGTATAATGTTGTCAAGACTTCCATATGGCTCGCACTGTCAAAAAGTTATCAGACCTCATGTAGAGCCAAGGCACCAAGATTCTTCTAACTCTACAAGCCCTAACTTCAAAAGCTCTACACCTTAGTCAAAATATGTGGCATGGCCACTTCGCTACATGGAAACCTTTCTGATAAACAATAGTTCTTGTAGTAACGAAACGGCCAAGCCAAGCCACAAATTTTGACTAAAGGTGGACACACACGGTCCTTCCATCGCGCCAAATGGATGGACGTACGTCCAAAATTTGATCGTGTGTGTCGAATCTGTCATCCAAATTTCCAATCACGGATTCCGTAAAACCACGGCCCACATGCATAAGTTTGACCGTGTGTGTGCATATCGTCAATCGTTTGATTGAAATCAAATGGACGGACGCCAAATTTTGATCACTCCATCAGTTCAAATAGGGATGTAGCGATTATACAAAAACATCGAAATCATAAAAAAATGACCTTAAAACAACAGGATTTTTAATTAATAAACTGGATAAAAAGACATTAAAAAGAACTAATAAACTTTTCACGCAGACGAAGTCGCGGGCGGTCGCTAGTCGACTATAATAGGTATACCTACTTAAGGCGCGGTGGTAGTGAATGTGGCGCCCCCACTACATTTATTTTTATTACTCGTAAACCAAGTCAATATTTAAAAAAAGCACAAGTATAAATCTCTTAAATTGTGTCTAATATTTTTTGAATAACTCTTCAACAGTTTTGATTCTTTCTGTAAGTTTGAAAAATCCATTTTAGCTCAAAGTGGCCACTTTTGGCAATTATGGATTTTAAAACTTACAGAAGGAATGATAACTGTTGAAGAGTTATTCAAAAAATATTAGACACAATTTAAGAGATTTATACTGGTGCTTTTTTTAAATATTGACTTGGTTTACGAGTAATAAAAATAAATTTAGTGGGGGCGCTAGTTTCACTACCTACAGCGCCTTAAGCACATTTGTAGCAAATAATCAACATAACTTAAACTTTTTAACCGACTTCAAAAAAGGAGGTTCTCAGTTCGTCGGAATGTTTCTTTTTATATATTTTTTTATGTATGTTACTCGATTACTCGAAGACGGCTGAACTGATTTGAAAAATTGTTTTTTTGTTTGAAAATATTTTAATTTATCTCTAGCGAACAAAACATTTTTTTTTATTCCAGTTGTTTAAGCCAGTGCATGCCAGACTAACGAGTAACGAACACCGTAATACATACAAAATCGTTTATTCTAACATAATGATAATTATTTTAAGCTCCTAACTATAAGTACCTATTTATTTATTAACAAAAAAACGAAAATATCGATGGCACCTATATCGATATTTTTTCAACAACCCTAGCATCGCTACAAAATGGATGTGGGTTTTGACGTAAATCGTTTGGCGTGATGCCAAATGATTGATCGTAGTTTGGACGTACGCCAAACGATTTACACACACGGTGTGGCCTCAAAAATTGGCGTCCGTCCATTTGATTTAATCCATTTGATGTACATCAAATGGAAGGATCGTGTGTGTCCACCTTAGAGTTTTTGAAGTGAGGGCTTGTATTGGCGCTTGGCGCGTAGAGGTCTGATAACTTTGACAGTGCGAGCCCTATGGCAAGCCCAGTCTTGGCAACATTATAGATGAACATGTTTTTGGTGGGATTCTACTTTACCTTATTATTTTAATAGTAGGTGCCTGTCTACGAACTTAAAGAAAAGTAAAAACATTCGTTCAAAATAATTATTTAATGAAAAATCATTCACAAGAAACAGTTTCTATCACAGTACCTACATCAACATGGCGATCTCATTAAATGTATTTATAAATAGGTAGGTGTAGTAGGTACAGAAAAGTTGATAATTTTGTGGAAGAACAAATCATATTTTAACAAAGTATCAAAAGTATTAAAAAACACTTTCTTGTCATCGATATTCATAATAATTAAGTCTATGTTTGTAGCATAAAAGCTTGATAAAAATATACCTACAATAGGTAAGTGTACCTTATAAAGATGATATGCCTCGGATATCTCAACCTGTTTCCAAGACAGAAAGGTTGGTAATCAGTTTTACAGTCCACATGATGTTAAAAATGTATAAAAAGTTTACACATTATTCTCCATTGGTCGTAGACTTAATCAAAAGTCTACCCAATCGAGTCAAACAAAGTAAAATTAAAGTTAAACAAAAGCTTGAATAATTAAAACAAAATTAAACTCTCCTCAGTTTTTAGCAACTAAATTATCACTTTCTATGACTCGCTTTGTATGGCGTTCGAGTAAAACTAATCTTTAAATAAACAATCCATTAGGATTTTAGTAAACTTAATAAACTACTAGGTTCATATTTACTAACGAAGAATCACAAATTATTTCTTACACTAACATCACAGTCTCTTGAGTCTCTCACTAAAAGTCTCTCTACTGCCCCTTGTGATAACAAGATATCACTTGGGACATAACTTCATCAAGCTTAAGATCAAACTGCATTGTAACTTGTTCAATGCGATTACATGCCAATCTATACAACTTGTGTATAGTTTGTAACTCCTATAGAATTCTCATGGAGTCTGTATGTTTTAAGATGTTCATTTCTAAGCTTGACAGTTTCCTTGGGGCTTCGTAGTCGCTGGAATCTGAGGACTCAAGTTGTCTCTGTCTGTTGTATGATCTGATCCTTCTCGCTCTTGTGTCGGAATCGTACATGAGGGTTTGTGTGCTTCCCTTTCTGGATCTGAAGGCTATTCTGTAGGGGGTGCTGCTCTGCACGTCCGACATCGAACGAATGTGTCTTCGGAATTTCGACTCTTTCGTTAGAGGTGTCATCGGCAACGCTTTGTCTCCTCTCGCTTCTTCAACAGACCTGGAAAGATAGAAAATAATTAAATTAGCATTGAAATTTGATAGGTCTGTGTAGGACTCTGAAGGTACGTTTTATTAAATTGTACATACAGAGAGGTTTAAACTTAAGGTGGCTATACCACCGAAAGTGGCACTTTCAGAGGTTTTTATTTAATAAGTTATTAATAGAAAATTATTTTAATAACGTAGAATTTTTAGGGCCCATGTGGTCAAGCTAGTATTTTTAGAAGGTATCACTACATTTCCTCGTATTCATTCCAAGAAGTAGATAGCAAATGTGTCAAAAACAGCCACTTTTATCAGTTTTGCTATTTACTTCTAGCAGTGACTACGAGGGAATATAACTATTAAATGTATATGTATAATATGTAACGATACCGTCTAAAAATACTAGACTAGGGCTCTAAAAATTCCAAGTAAAGTTTTATTCAAATTGTGTATTAGAATTACAATCCTACTAATCCTACTAATATTATAAATGGGAAAGTTTGTGGGTTTGGATGTTTGTTCCTCAATCACGCAAAAACTACTGAACGGATTTGGTTGAAATTTGGCACACAGATAGCAAATAGCCTAGATTAAAACATAGGATACTTTTTATCCCGATATTCCCACGGGAACGGGAACCACGCGAGTGAAACCGCGGGCGGCCGCTAGTATTATAAATGTGAAAGTTTGTGGGTTTGGATGTTTGTTCCTCAATCACGCAAAAACTACTAAACGGATTTGGTTGGAATTTGGCAAACATATAGTAGATAGCCTAGATTAAAACATAGGATACTTTTTATCCCGATATTCCCACGGGAACGGGAACTACGCGGGTGAAACCGCGGGCGGCCGCTAGTATCAAATAAAATTCAACGCAGCGCCACTTTCGGTCAGGGTGCCACCTTAAGATTGAGTGGCATTGTTAGGATTGATAAATACCCCTAATGCCGAATATGGTAGATGTAGGGACCATCAAAGTAAACAATTTTTACTGTGGGACCAACTCTGAAATCGCGACAAAAATATCAGCTGTTTCATACAAAAATTAATAACGAAAATATCAAAATGTATGAAACAGTTCATTTTTTTCGCAATTTTAGGTCCCATAAGTAGTAAAAGTTGTTCAGTTTGATGGTCCCTATCTACCATATTCGGAATTAGGGGTTTTTTGTAACACGCGTTGTATAAAATATAATACCAATACCTAACCATAATTAATCTTCAGGTTTTTAATACTTTGACCTCGATCAAAGCAAGATCCGTTATAATAATTTGTTTAATAATCTATAGTTCACTTATCAACAAAACTTAATAACAAGGACAATATCACAGTGGATAGATAGTTTATCAAGTTATCAGTAATTTGGGTAAAGTGCTGTTTTGTTTTTAATAAAAAGCAACCGACAAGTTTTCTCCAAACTATGTTATCTATGTCCATAAGTCCATTATAACTTCGTATATAGGAGGAAAACAAAATAGGTACCTCATAGGGATAATCTTAATGTTTCAAAAAGAACTTAGAAAATTAAACTCTTTTCTAGGTAAATATAGGAATAATGAATTTCCTACTGGCACTAGATGGCAGACAATAGATAATCGGAAAAAGTCTTCAAAATTGCACAGATTATGGCCAAGGGTCATGGATAAGGGCCTGAATATTATCGAAAAAAATAACGCGCGTAAACACATTCCATAGAGTAATTTTGTATGGTAAATATGTCTATACAAAATTATATCATATTAAATATATATCATAACTAGCGGCCGCCCGCGACTTAGTCTGCGTGGAAAGGTTTTTGCTATCCCTAAGGAACTTTACTTTTTTTCGGGATAAAAGGTCCTTCTCTGTACCCCTGGCAACGTGTATGCAAAATTTCACGATGATCGGTTCAGTAGTTAGGACGTGAAGGCGTAACAAACAAACAAACAAATAAACTGACTTTCGCATTTATAATATTAAGTAAGGATAAATAACATCTAGCGCCGAAAAGTGAAATGAAATTTACCATCCTACTATTTAACAATTCCATTGATAGAGAACTTTTACACGCGTTTTTTTTCTTGATAGATGTTCGTGCTAAGGGTCAAAGTCAAAATAAACTTTATTGAAATAAATTTAAGTTAAACGCTTTTAGTCGCCATTATTTTCCTGCCACCCCGATCAAGATTTTTTTGGAGGTTTCTGATATCACCATCTTCGTAGTTTTTAATGGACCGAAATTATATGATATTGTAACCTGTTGTGTTTATTTATTAATTTAACCGGAAAATGTAAACAGTAATTATATTCTTAAAAGAAATTAACACATAAGTATGTCTTTAATTGATGATGTATAGATATTTTAATGTCAATTCTGAACTTTTCAATCAAACCCAAAGTTGATTGGTACCAATCAACTTTGGGTAGGTACGGCGCGGCATCGCGCTATATCAAATGCATAAGTGCAAAATGGGTCCAACTCTGACGGCCTATAGACTAGAATTTATCAAGATAAATGAATTTATGGTGTGCTATTGACCATTGACAACTATATTGTTGCTATGGTAGAAAGCAGAGACATACAAATAATTAATTTTAACGTTTTGGGATGCCTTTACTGACCTGAAAAAAATATTGCTTGCTATAATTTCAGTACTTGTAGCACGAACATTATATCGAGGGAAAACACGCGCGTTTAAAAGTTCTATAGAGTAATTTTGTATGGGAAATTTGTACAACGCCATCTATCGCCGTATTGTGAAGTGAAATTTCCCATGTGTAAATATTCTACCGAGTAGTAGGTATTGCGGACGTGTTTTTTCACGATAGAAGTTCGTGTTAAGTTGTGATTTAAGTAATCAGGGGGCTGGTACCTAGGTAGGTACCGTCGTATTAATCTTTGCTGACACAGCAATAAACTCATTTTTCTAGATTCCTAGATTTACTATAACAACAATTTTGTGAGAATCTTACTTACGCAATTGTTTAATAAAGACATCGAAATGGAAGATCGTTATTGATTTCTGTATTCCATTAAACAAAAAACTATGTTTTTGATTAGGTTTTCAAAACTGTTCCATCCGGCTAATAAAACATTTATTCATCACAAATAATCGCTTATTGTGTTTTCAATAGTTCAAATAATCTGTAAACAATACGTTTACAAACATTCCGATGGAATGTTGGATAGGTACTATCATTATATCGATCGATCTTGCGTTTGTTGATAAAGAATACATTCAGCCTGCCTAGCATGACCGATTTATATAAATAATAAATAAATAAATAAATATTTGACAACATCACATACATTACTCCAATCCCAAAGTAAGTAGCTATAGCACTTGTGTTATGGAAATCAGAAACAACGGTGGTATGACACACACCCAGACCTGAGACAATATTGAAAAGTTCATTTTCTACATTGACCCAGCCGGGGATCGAACCCGGGACCTCAAGAGATGGTGACGCCTTGAAAACCGGCGTGCGAACCACTCGACCACGGAGGTCGTCGAGTGGTTCGCAGTTCGCACGTATCACGTGATATAGCGTTTTATCACGATTAACTGTCAAAAAGACAAAGGAATTTGACAGTTGAGTGTCGATGAAATGCTATATCACGCGATATAAATCGGTCATGCTATGCATAGCATGGCAGCAGCCTGCTGGCATGCCTGCAGGCAGAATATTTATAAACTTAGAGCAACCATTAGGTACTGTGTTAGGTACTTAGATCTAATATCATTCACACGGTTTGTATATAATTTAACTATACCAAGTCACAGACATTAAACAGTCTGTCTACTAAACTACGTAGTTTGTATATAGTTTAGTAGACAGAATAACAGTAGACAGAATAACAGACAGAATACCTACATAGTTTAGTAGATTAAATGACTGATTTACCGTACAGCTGAAAAACCACTGGATGGATACTAAGTAATAATAATTATTATGAGGCTAGACATCTGATTAAAAAGGATTTTTGGAAAGACTTAATGTAAGTGGATAGGATGCTATCCACGCGATGGAAGTCACTGGCAAAGTCTAGTCTATGTTATAAATAAATAAAGTTCTTCTTTAGGTTAATAACTTTACTTGATTATTAGGTAAGTAGGTAGGGTACTTGGTATTCACTAGGTTTTATATTTTAGATGAATACAGTGTTAAAGTCTTGTTGGTGTTTGTCAACGGAGCTGTATACAAAATGAGATTTGTACACACAAATGAGGAAGACATGCGGAAAAGCTCACATATGCATTCACAGATATTATTTCCGGGAGACTACTTAAATGTAAGTACTTAAATTATTGCACTAGATTATAACGACTGTTTTATTGAGCGTCGTGGTCGTGGCCATTATTATAATAAATGGTTATTTAAATTATACACTTCTAAGGCTTCCGCGCGTACAGTTCATTAGAAATCGTCGTCCCGTGAAATCGAAACGTCGGGAAACCCAAAAAAACAACAAATCAAAACTTGAAAAAATCTAAAATAACATCTAAATTAAGTAACCATTATACGCGCGTGTTTTATTTCTAACGGTCGGTTATTTATTTTTTGGAATTGAAAATAGGTTTTTATTATGCAAGTTATTTAATTTTGTTATTATATAGGTACAGATAGGCACTTATTTATTTTAGACACTTTAGTGCCAGTTTGAAAATATCTATGTCATGTCATCCATTATCACAAGCACGAGCGTCACTAAAGCAAATAGGTAATAATTATTTTTATCTGTAAACAAAACCACGGAACTTTCCTTCAGACTGAGTGAACAGACGTTTTCGCACGGGCACACACCTTTAGCACAAAATAAAAGAAGCAGAAGACCCACTTGGAACAAGTCACGATTTTCTGTGCACATACGCGTGAAGCATAAAGCGTACCTACGCATAAAGCGTGGAAAAGAGAAGTTAACATTATACGGACATGGTCTGTGAAAAAAAGAGACAAAGAAACAAGTGAGAATGTGCCAACATTTTTTACAGTAAGAGCCCCTAGCGTCCCGCCTTGCAAATGAGCAATCACAGTTTGTTTAAAATATTTGTTAATCCTTATTAGAATTTCAAATAAAGATATCGTGGAGCCATGGTGTCTTGTACTCTAAGTAATTGTGATGTGATAAAAAGAAACAATCCAAGTAATCACACTTTTCAAAGGTAAATAAGATTTTGCCACAAATTTCTCTAAAACCAATTTTCGCTACATTTATTCGTTTATCGACGAAGAAAACAGTATGGAACATAGTTTATTAATTTCCTTTGCCATAATATAGTGATATTTTATGTATGTAAGTCATGTTTTACGTAAGTATCTCATTCATAGATCATGTATACATTCGTTTTTCGGATCACTTGTTTATTGACATTGTTGTTCTTTGGCATTCTATTTCTATGATTATGAGTTTAGAGTTTACGCATTCTTAGGTTTACGCTTACTATACTCGCTATCGTAGTAGTAGTAGCGGTTTGTACTTACAACAACTTTTAGTTTAGTAACTATTATATATTTTGTGGTTTTGTGTATTTACTGCCGGAGGTACGAATAGGGAACATGCACAAGTCACCGATTTTAATAAATTTGAGCTTGATCGCTGCGGACACCTATAAAAACATGATTGAACAGAAAAATAATAAATAAAATATAATATTTTAGTTTCATCACACAGGTGAAAATAGCGAATTTTTTTTTTCATTTTCGGATATAATGCACTTAACAGTCGGATAGAATATCGAATAAGAAATAATATTTTGTATGACACATATGTACTTAAACGCAATATTTAAGGTGATATTTAAATATCTTGGCTAACTCCATAATAATGCGCCTGAATCGTGACATGAGTGACGTCACACATGTTGACCGTTTTGTATAGAGCGTTTTCGGCGGGTGCTGATGCGCCCTAACTTCAAGTGACTGTATCACGACAAAAAACGCAAGAGAAAAGTTTTAATATTACAGTTGATTATCTCACGCATTATACTTTTGATTTTGATACAAAAACAAATTGATGCATGTTCCCTATTGCTTACTACATTTGCTATCGAGTAAGTATAGAAAACGTAACTGTGCAAACTCATTTTAGAGACGCAC
Organism: Agriphila tristella; assembly: GCA_928269145.1. Lineage (NCBI taxonomy): Eukaryota > Metazoa > Arthropoda > Insecta > Lepidoptera > Crambidae > Agriphila > Agriphila tristella. The sequence goes on from OV743431.1 coordinate 39,063,698, forward strand.
CTGCAGCAGTTACAGAGAGTTTATTTATTTATTTATTTGTACCTACTGCTATATTTATTTATTTGGTTCTAGTGAGTTCCTAGTGCAACAAAACAAATGATGGTAGCGTTTTCGAATACGACCTTCTGACTTTTTATTTTGTACCATTTGTGGCCTTATGCCGACATTGCCGACTAACATTACCATGCGCCATGACTGCCCATGACTTGCTATCTTTTCACGTGGTTTTACTATTATTTACAGAGTTATTTATACCACTACGATTTCAGCGAATTCATAATGCTGTTTGAGATAATAGTGCTTGGTAATCTTGTGTGAAATAATTTACTGTAGGTTGCCTGGACGGTAACTGATATGCTACGTCGTAGATCGTCTACGAAAATTCATCGTAGACACGGGTACCAATAATTATTGCAATTTTTTTGCCGGTATAAGTTTGTTAGTTTGGTTTAATACTCATTAGAATGAGGCTATAGAACCAATGAACATCACAATTGACAACATTTTATTTTGAGAAACTACTAAAACTAGAAAACCATTTCGAGTTTTTAGTGTTGTAAGCCCATATTTTTCAGAATTTTTAGATTAGTAATTTTTACTTTAATTTAAAAAAATCTAAAATTTTGTCCATATAGTTTTGAGTTGAGTCTCTTTTCCTTCTATTTAAAAAAAAGTGGTGCCAGCTAAGGGTAATTTACCCTAAATTTAGGGTAAATATTATCCGGCAGGGTAATTATTAGGGTATAGATTTTCCTGAAAATTTTGAAATTTTGTCAATTTTTTAGAATATCCAAACTCAAAGGTGCCTATTTCAATGTGCGACTCGTCTTGACTTCGGCATTTCATGATTAGTCCATATTCGAACATACAAAATAAATCTTAGTTAAAATAACAAATTCAGCGTAAAGATAAAATATAGTTGAAATATGTAAACAATCGTAGTAGTAAGTAGTAGAATCATCTGAGCGTGTGAATAGTTCTATACCAATTTCTTCCATATACAAATCTATTGGATAAATACCTACCATTTTTGACCTTTACTTGTGCTCCATTTTTAACTGCATTGCGACATAAAGTAGTAATGGTTAAGAGCGTTCATTGGTACCGAGTGGTACTCAGTGGGTATGCGATGTAAGAGTCGATAACAATTCAAGATGCGATAGTAAACTCTATACCATGTTGATTAAAAATACCGAACCACCTAGTAAAAAATAATACCTGTACTTACCTAGTAATAAAAGATAGTAGTTAGTAGGTTCTAAACTGTTAACAGCTAAGTAATGTAAAAGAGAATTTGAGCAAGACGTGTCAATGTATTTAGGTATTATTTTGGAGATTACGGCAACATCCTCCGACAGTGAACATTGTTCCGATAAATGTGATTCCGGCTGTTCCGATGACGTGAAGATTTTGTTCCGTGTGATTACGGCTGTACTGATGACGAAAAGATTTTGTTCCGTATAATTTCGCCTGTTTCAATGACGAAAAGATTTTGTTCCTTATGATTTCGGCCGTTCCGATGACGAAATGATTTTGTTCCGTATGATTCCGGCTGTTCCGGTCACGTATTGATTTTGTTCCTTGTGATTTAGGGTGTTCCAATGACACAATGATTTTGTACCATGTGATTTCGGCTGTTCCGAATGTTCCGATGACGAAATGATTTTGTTCCTTGTGATTTCGGCGGTTCCGATGTCGTAATTATGTTGTTCCGTATGATTCCGACTGTTCCGATGACGAAAAGATTTTGTTCCGTGTGATTTCGGCAGTTCTGTTGACGAAAAGATTTTGTTTCGTATGATTCCGTCTGTTTCGATGACGAAAAAGATTTTGCTCCGTATGATTCCGGCTGTTCTGATGACGAAAAGATTTTGTTCCGTGTTATTTCCGCTGTTCTGACGACGAGAAGATTTTGTTCAGTGTGATTTCGGCTGTTCCCTCCCACCGACGAAAAGATTTTGTTCCGTCCGTGTGATTTCGGCTGTTCCGATGACGAAAATATTTTTTTCCGTGTGATTACGGATGTTCTGATAACGAAAATATTTTCTTCTAAGTACCTATATGTTTACATCTTCCAACTTCACGCAATGGTTACGATAGAATGTTGGCATCTGGAATGATGCTATAAATAGAATAATGGGATGTTAGTTGTTACATGCAAAGTACTAAATGCTTGTATGGGTCTCAAGAATTTCGCCAATTATTCTCGATCGTAAACCCATCATCCCACGGTGAAGTCTGCTTTCTGTTATCTTCATTTTCGCTTCGTAATTATTAAATATTGTAAATACCTTATTCTAGCATTTTATTAACATGACTATAAGGTTTATTTTTTATGATCATAATTTTATCAGCTCTCGCCTTCTTTGTGTTTTATTTTAAAATGTTTACTTTTAACTTATTGATTAGCCTCAAATTAGTCCAAATCATTAAATAATCTACTATGTTTTGTATATCTTATGAAAAAGTTGCACCAGTTATTGTTTAGTAGTTTGGATGTTTGTTGCTCACGAAAAAACTACTGAACGTATTTGGATTAAATTTGGCGCACATATAATTTAAAGCCTGAACTAAAATAAGTATAAGATACTTTTAATCCCGGTCAAAAGTTTCCTAGGTATTTTCCGAATATTCACGCAGATGAAGACGCGAAAAAGTAAAATTGATATTCTAAAATAAGATTATCTTAATACGAATTTGTTGAGAAAACTAAAAAAAGATTTATTTCAACTCAGATTATTATCGTCCCAATTCTTTGGCAAAAGACCAATCAGAGACTAGTGAAATGGTCATTTCTTTTATTGTTTTTGTAAATAAAACATTTGTCTGCTTCGTACGTAAGTTCGCACGTAGGTACGGTGCGCGCTCACTTCAACAATGTTTGGCAAACTACCAGCAAAAAAAAATACGTTCAACAATAGATGCTGGTAGACATTGCTTGGTTATGTCATTAAACTTTGATCTTGTATTCAACTTTTATATCCACTTCTCAAGCTTACGCACTCACTAGACATGAAATAAAAGACTTTTTAACGGACCTTTTAACTTTTTAACTTTTTTTCTTTAGCATTAATTAAATCCCAAAATTAACTTAAACCAATTAAAAAGAAAAAAAAATGTAAATATTAATTTCTGAACGTCTTAAAAAATTCATCGCTTGAGGGTAGGCTCACGAGTAGCTTCAGTCCCCCGTGACCACGGCAGCTGCAAAGGTGCCGAAACGTCGGGAAAAAATCAAACCAAATACCAACTAATTACCAAAGTACTTTCAATAAAACCGCGCTAGTATCAGTTAAAAAGTCTTTTATTTCTTCAACTTTTACGTTCTTTAGCTCTGATCGAATCTTATTCAGACAGGTTCAGTTTTTGTCTTTGTGACGAGTAAGCTCGTGTTTTTAATGGAGACGTACCTAGGTAGGTATTCCGTGTCACATCATACACGTAGGTAGGTAATGATCACACCCGTCAAGGTTTGTGGTTCTTCCTGCCACGACCATTGATGATTTTATCATATCTTTAGGTGGTAAAAAATATCTTGGATTTTCTACTATTTATTACTCCTGTTTTGAATTTTACTACCTACTAAATCTAAGAGATACAGTGGTTGTGCTGGAAAGAATGCTTCCTAACACGACCACGTAGACTTCCATGTTATTCTTGCATTTTAAAACGGCATAAAATAGCTTAGAATATTACTATTTTTACACCCATTTTGGAATTTCGTACTATCAAGATCATAGAACACGATACGAAAGTGATACTTTTCAGTAGGGCCTTCGTATCTCTATGAACATGATAGTACGAAATTCCAAAATGGGTGTAAAAAAATAGTAAATATTCTAAGTTTTTTTTTTACCGTTTTGAAATCCCTGAATTAAAAATAGTTTAAGCTTGGTCGTGCTACAAAGCGATTCTTTTCAGCACGACTTTAGTATCTCTGTGATCCTTATAATAGGAAATTCCTAAATAGGTGTAAAAATAGTAAATATTCTAAGCTATTTAATGCCGTTTTGAAATGCAAGAATCACACGGAAGTCTACGTGGCCGTGTTAGGAAGCATTCTTTCCAGCACGACCAGTGTATCTTTTAGATCTAGTACGTAAAAATTTCAAAACAGGGGTAATAAATAGTAGAAAATATAAGCTATTTTTTGCCACCTAAAGATATGATAAAATCATCAATGGTCGTGGCAGGAAGAACCACACGTCAAGGTGAGGTAAACCACCTACTTTGGTTGACGTAAATACAAATAGCCCCAAATATAATTGTAATGGCTTTTTATTGTATACAAAATTACCTAATTCACAACCTATTTTTCAGTACATACCTAATAAGAATTGGTCTTTTTGTTAATGACTGAACATTATACTTACTTTATACTTGCAAACATAAAATAAATAACATGCGATTCTTGCTAACTTGTAACAGCTAAATCATTTCTAATGTTTTCATAACACAAGCCCATGTCCCAGTTGGAATGTTTTTTTTTACGAAAATACATTGAATATACTTCTATTCTAGAAAACATGTGTAACGTTACACGGGTATTTTCTCTTAGTAATTTATTGTTATTGTCTGAAGTTGTAAAGTTACTGGGTTTTTTGTTACGGCGATTTCACAGAATATCGCCGTCAATTAAATATATTTCGTATTTAATTTTGTTGTTAGGCCGGAGCTCGAGTGGATCCCAACCAAAGCCACCGTCGAAATATGAAAAAATTACAGCGTGTACTTATGCGGCTTTTTTAGAACTTAGCGGGTGTTAGGAAATAGCCTTATAAAGCCAAATATGGGTAGTTAGGGACCATCAAACTGAAAAACTATGGGACCAAGTATAATATGCCCTTTTTTCAAGCTTCAACTAATAAGGACAAGATCATCAATTGAGGGGTGTAAAAGCAAAACCTGGTGTGTCACAATTTTGAATTTTTTAGTCTGTGAATGCAGTTTTACTCTTAAGCTGTTACTCTATGGTATAGTATAAATTTTTATTCCCAAAATCGACTCGATACCGTTTTAAATTGATAAAGAAAAACGCGCTTAGATGCAAAATCAACTGTATCCAGAGTTACCTAGAAGCAAAGTCTACTTAGTCCATTTCAACCAATCGGAAGGCGGCATTTCACTAAAAACTGTCATGGCGACCAAGCGGTTTTCGGAACTTTTCAAGGTGGAGCTTTTCATGCAAAAGCGCCTCTATCCCATTTTGTGAGAAGCAGAACTGCCTCTGTCCTTTCAGGTTAGAAGCAAAAGAGCCTCTATCTAGAGGCTAAAAGCAAAATAGCCTCTATCCAAATTTGAATCGAAAATATAGCGTACTAATCGAATAATTTACTTATTGTAACTCTATTACTCTCATCTTAGAATCTTTTCCTTCTAGAAACTTTAAAAAGATTCTGTTATTCATCAATACCGACTTCAGTACCCTTAGCACGAATCGCTATCGAGAAATCTTACGCGCGTAAGAAAATACTACTCGAAAACGGACTCGATTCGAAAGCTAGCAAAATCGGCAGCACGAATTTTACAGAGCTGGCTAACGTCAACTCGATAGTAGCGATAAATAAAGCTAACCTGACACAATCCAATTATCAATCCAGGTGCGTTCAAAAACCATGTTGTATATCTATGTAAATTATAAATATGTAAATTAAATTTCAATCAAGTTGTTTATCATCATAATTTTAAATTTATTATTCTAATTATTAATAATAAAACTGTTAACAATATTAATTTCATTTAATAACTTAAATTAATTTGCAAATATTATAATAATTTTTAAAATGTTCATGATTTTGCCCATGCTTTTGAACGGTCAATGCACCTTCCCGTGATTGGTTTGAAAAAGAAGAGTGTCTCTATTCTTTCTCTCTTTCTTTCTCATCCTGTGATTTAATGAAAAATATAACCTAAAATAATAAAAAGCCGTGAAGCCATTTCTTTATTTTGTTTTTGTCTAAAATGATTTATCTGTGTCGGCTAATAAATAATACAATTGCGAGGAAATGATATTATGACCTAAGAGTAAACTACAATGTTTCATAGTTTCATCAAATTGTTCTAATTGAAGATTTTTTATGAACTTGAAGAATAACAATGGAATATCGTCAATGAATAATAAATTGTTTACACATAAACAATAAAACCTTTGGACGTGCTATGAAAATATGTGAATTTCATCGGAATTAGTGCCTAGTGTTTGAAGATTCGACAAATTAGAGACTTTGTTAAGTTTGCATTGTTATACCTAGTTAGTTTTCATCATAGTTTTATAGTCTTATTTTTTTAATATCTACTTAAATGAAACAATAATTAATTAACTGTATCCAAACTGTGTGATGTGTTGTCTGAAAACAAATATTATACTTAAAACACCGTATTCTATAGTTTTATTTGAGTTTTGTGTGGTAAGTTCTAAAATATTGCTAAAATAAACGTATGGAGGGTGTGGGGGACACCGTGGATAGCGTAAAATGACGAGATTTTTATTTTACAAATTTCTATGTTTAATGAGAACAATTTAAGTAATATTGCCTGTGGATAATTCAGTGGACATTTCATAGTTCTCAAATTTGATTTTTGTTACGACATAAATGCTTTTAAAATTTAATAATAAATAATACAAAGTCACTCGAAAAGTCTCTCACTGAAAAAATGTCAGTGAGTAAGTTGTCGATAGCCAGCTTGCGAGTGTCTCGATACCGTATGTCAAAAGTGTGTTCGTGCTACCGATTCCCATACAAGTTGTAACTTTACTATTCGAACTCGATTCGAAGGCTGCTCGATACCTTATGTCAACATGTTTCGTGCTTCCAAATCTTAGTTCCGTTTACGGACGTAGTGGCGCTGTACAAATTTCCATACAAAATTGTAGGATTCGAGTAGTTTTACGCGCGTTATTTTTCTCGATAGCTGTTCGTGCTAAGGCTACAGTACCCTTAGCACGAACAGCCATCGAGAAATCTTACGCGCGTAAGAAAATACTACTCGAAAACGGACTCGATTCGAAAGCTAGCAAAATCGGCAGCACGAATTTTACAGAGCTGGCTAACGTCAACTCGATAGTAGCGATAAATAAAGCTAACCTGACACAATCCAATTATCAATCCAATTGAAGCAAGGTGCGTTCAAAAACCATGTTGTATATCTATGTAAATCATAAATATGTAAATTAAAATTCAATCAAGTTGTTTATCATCATAATTTTACATTTATTATTCTTATTATTAATAATAACACTGTTAACAATATTAATTAGTTCATTTAATAACTTAAATTAATTTGCAAATATTATAATAATTTTTAAACTGTTCATGATTTTGCCCATGCTTTTGAACGGTCATTGCACCTTCCCGTGATTGGTTTGTAAAAGAAGAGTGTCTCTATTCTTTCTCTCTTTCTTTCTCATCCTGTGATTTAATGAAAAATATAACCTAAAATAATAAAAAGCCGTGAAGCCATTTCTTTATTTTGTTTTTGTCTAAAATGATTTATCTGTGTCGGCTAATAAATAATACAATTGCGAGGAAATGATATTATGACCTAGGAGTAAACTACAATGTTTCATAGTTTCATCAAATTGTTCTAATTGAAGATTTTTTATGAACTTGAAGAATAACAATGGAATATCGTCAATGAATAATAAATTGTTTACACATAAACAATAAAACCTTTGGACGTGCTATGAAAATATGTGAATTTCATCGGAATTAGTGCCTAGTGTTTGAAGATTCGACAAATTAGAGACTTTGTTAAGTTTGCATTGTTATACCTAGTTAGTTTTCATCATAGTTTTATGGTCTTATTTTTTTAATATCTACTTAAATGAAACAATAATTAATTAACTGTATCCAAACTGTGTGATGTGTTGTCTGAAAACAAATATTATACTTATAACACCGTATTCTATAGTTTTATTTGAGTTTTGTAGGTAAGTTCTAAAATATTGCTAAAATAAAGGTATGGAGGGTGTGGGGGACACCGTGGATAGCGTAAAATGACGAGATTTTTATTTTACAAATTTCTATGTTTAATGAGAACAATTTAAGTAATATTGCCTGTGGATAATTCAGTGGACATTTCATAGTTCTCAAATTTAATTTTTGTTACTACATAAATGCTTTTAAAATTTAATAATACAAAGTCACTCGAAAAGTCTCTCACTGAAAAAATGTCAGTGAGTAAGTTGTCGATAGCCAGCTTGCGAGTGTCTCGATACCGTATGTCAAAAGTGGGTTCGTGCTACCGATTCCCATACAAGTTGTAACTTTACTATTCGAACTCGATTCGAAGGCTGCTCGATACCTTATGTCAACATGTTTCGTGCTTCCAAATCTTAGTTCCGTTTACGGACGTAGTGGCACTGTACAAATTTCCATACAAAATTGTAGGATTCGAGTAGTTTTATGCGCGTTATTTTTCTCGATAGCTGTTCGTGCTAAGGCTACAGTACCCTTAGCACGAACAGCTATCGAGAAAAATAACGCGCGTAAAATTACTCGAATCTCACAATTTTGTATGGAAATTAGTACAGCGCTACTACGTCCGTAAACGGAACTAAGATTTGGAAGCACGAAACATTTTGACTTACGGTATCGAGCGCCTTCGAATCGAGTTCGAATAGTAAAGTTACAACTTGTATGGAAATCGGTAGCACGAACCCACTTTTGACATACGGTATCGAGACACTCGCAAGCTGGCTATCGACAACTTACTCACTGACATTTTTTCAGTGAGAGACTTTCCGAGCGACTTTGTGTTATTTATTATTAAATTTTAAAAGCATGTATGTAGTAACAAAAATTTAATTTGAGAACTATGACATGTCTACTGAATTATCCACAGGCAATATTACTTAAATTGTTCTCATTAGACATAGAAATTTGTAAAATAAAAATCTCGTCATTTTACGCTATCCACGGTGTCCCCCACACCCACCATACCTTTATTTTAGCAATATTTTAGAACTTACCTACAAAACTCAAATAAAACTATAGAATACGGTGTTATACGTATAATATTTGTTTTCAGACAACACATCACACAGTTTGGATACAGTTAATTAATTATGTTTCATTAAGTAGATATTAAAAAAATAAGATCATAAAACTATGACGAAAACTAACTAGGTATAACAATGCAAACTTAACAAAGTCTCTAATTTGTCGAATCTTCAAACACTATAGGCACTAATTCCGATGAAATTCACATATTTTCATAGCACGTCCAAAGGTTTTATTGTTTATGTGTAAACAATTTATTATTCATTGACGATATTCCATTGTTATGTTATTCTTCAAGTTCATAAAACATCTTCAATTAGAACAATTTGATGAAACTATGAAACATTGTAGTTTACTCCTCGGTCATCATAATATCATTTCCTCGCAATTGTATTAGGTATTTATTAGCCGACACAGATAAATCATTTTAGACAAAAACAAAATAAAGAAATGGCTTCACGGCTTTTTATTATTTTAGGTTATATTTTTCATTAAATCACAGGATGAGAAAGAAAGAGAGAAAGAATAGCGACACTCTTCTTTTTCAAACCAATCACGGGCAAGGTGCAATGACCGTTCAAAAGCATGGGCAAAATCATGCACATTTTAAAAATTATTATAATATTAGCAAATTAATTTAAGTTATTAAATGAACTAATTAATATTGTTAACAGTGTTATTATTAATAATAAGAATAATAAATGTAAAATTATGATGATAAACAACTTGATTGAATTTTAATTTACATATTTATGATTTACATAGATATATAACATGGTTTTTGAACGCACCTTGCTTCAATTGGATTGATAATTGGATTGTGTCAGGTTAGCTTTATTTATCGCTACTATCGAGTTGACGTTAGCCAGCTCTGTAAAATTCGTGCTGCCGATTTTGCTAGCTTTCGAATCGAGTACGTTTTCGAGTAGTATTTTCTTACGCGCGTAAGATTTCTCGATGGCTGTTCGTGCTAAGGGTACAGAACTAAATTTCGCTTATATCTCAGTTTGACACTTCATTGACAAAGTTGGTTTTGCTTTTACACCCCTCAATTAGTGTTTATAAAATGTCAAATACTTTAAAATATATTAGGTACCTACCAAGAATCGAGTTATTATACTTGTAATAATAACATATAACTACTAACTAGCTAATCAAAACTATTGCTTTCGTTGAAATTATAATACGTGTAGGTACTTATTGTCCTGTAAAAAAAACAATAGTAGCGCTCTTGTCAATAAAGGTGAGGTACTTTGTTCTTAGCAGTTGTTCATCATCCATCACCAAACATCAACCGTTTTTATGTCCTAGCTACGTATACCTACGGTGGATATGAAGGATGGGCAAAATTCCACCCAACTAATGTGGGCTAATTAAAAAAGTTTGATATGGGGAATATATTCACAGCTAAATTAGACTCTCACATTATTGTTAATAACCTTACATTACACAAAATAATTGTATTCGATTAAATCGTCAGTCGATAGTTGTTCGAAGTTTTCATAATGTATGTGCTTTATACGGCAATTTGAAATTCAAAAATGGCCGTGTCACGCGGCTGCTTTACTGTTATCGGTGTAAAAAACTTGTTGAAGGAAACATAAAATTTTCACCTAAAATTATAATGGCAATACTCGTAACTACCTACCTACTTTAGAAGAGTATTAATTGAGGTAAAAAAATATGGCATAGTTTGAAGAAACAGGAGTTCCATAAGTGTATAAAGAATCATAACTATTTTAAGCAGTAGTTTGTTTTGTATGATTTTAATAACTCACATAGACATCAGGAAGTGATGAAAAATTTTATTCCAAAAAATCTCTCTTCATGCATGATTTTCAAAATAAGTGAAGAGACTGAAAGATTTATGTTACATACATGTTATTAATTTATTTATTTGGTGACCAGCAGGCCTATTACATAAAAACAATCACGCTAATATAGTACACTATTAACTCACGATATGATTCAATATCAAGTAAACTGAACGAATTGCCTCCGATTATCGTGATTCTTTTATTATGTAATAGGCCTGGCTGTTTCAGAAGAACTAACTCCGTAACAAATAAAAATAATCTGCAGAACAGGATGTTAAAATAATAATTAATCAATCATGAAATCGTTTAGTCTGCCTTTTTAAACTTTTAGTAAATGTTCTATTCAGTAAATTGTCTAATTTCAAAATCTATCGCAATCGCTTTCATTTGACAGATAGATGTGACACGTTGCTGCATTTCTTTGGTAAGTTTTTATTTGTGCCAAAAAGAAACATCAATGTGTTACATCTTGAAAGCGATTGCGATAGATTTTAAAATTAGACAATAGAAAGGCAAATTTCCTTTTGCCAATTCAGAGATGTATTTTGTATAGAAATAGATTGTCTTCATGGATTCTATTTAGGTACTGCACATGGCGGAAAAATACTGTGCCAAATTTTATATCGACGGACGATCCTCTTAAAAACTAGTGCCAATCACATTTCAGAAATTAAATAAACAATGTTATTTCAAAGAGATTAAATAATGGAAAATATTATATTTTACGCCTAGACTTTTTCCACATAGATCCTTTTTATTGTACGTTACATTTTTTGTTTATCTTTCAGAAGTTTTTTGATAACAATGTACAAGTTTAGCCCTGACCATTATCTTCAGTTTTAATTATGTTCAATGAATTAACTCGATATCGCATGATAAGTACAAGTACAATATTATAAACATGAAGTTGGTCAGGGCTAGTAGGAGGTAAACCGGAATTCATAAACTGGTAATTTCTTTTTTCTTTGAAAATCTATGGCTTTCAAAATATGGTGTTATGGTGTGTCGTCACAGAGTCGCTTTCCCTTTCCTCCTGCGCTTTCATCAGAGGCATGCCTCAAGTGTGCCCTATCCTCAAAAAAAGGTCAATATTTTTATGGCATGCGTTTAAAAGAAGACGAATCAAAACTTTAAGACGAAAGGGAAAGGGAAAGCAACTGGGTGAAGAAGACACCCAACAGTACATAGGTAAAATAATAAAAGATTTTATTTTCAATAACGTCCTTAAATTAATAAAAAGGACTTCGATAGTTAGTAAAATATAATGTTCGATGTACTTATTACTTAATGTTCGATATACTTATAAAAGTTGTCCAGACTGGCTGATAGCATCTGCAACGACCTTTAAAAGAGTCAGCTTGAAACTATTATTACGTCTAAAGTTTTTATTATACTAAGTAGATGAAATCTATTGATTTTTTGTCATGTATTTTTTCTCTTTGTAGCAAAAAGAAGACTGATAAAGATTTTGAAATTCTATTTCCAAATGACTATTTTAAAAAGCAGAAGAGAGCTAGTGAAACTTTTTCAATCTAAAATGCCTAAAAAAACTTGATTTTAATTAAAATCAATTTCGTGTGTCGCACAACAACTTTATTGAAAGAGGTCTCAGCAGACCTTCCCTTCGATGGATTGGTACGTCACCGCCGTTTGCGGTCTATTTTTAGATATTTACTGTTGACTCATAAAACTGCGATCAAATTAACAACTTGGAATAATTATAGGAAATATACTTTTCTGTGATTTTATTAGTGACGCAGTCAGTGCGAAATAATTAATAATCATCATCATGGGTCGGTGCAATGCGTCCTTCTCTTTGTCAAATCCTTACTAATATTATAAATGCGAAAGTCCGTTTGTTTGTTTGTTTGTTACGCCTTCACGTCTTAACTACTGAACCGATCATCATGAAGTTTTACACACACGTTGTCAGGGGTACAGAGAAGGACATAGGGTACCTTCTGGCTTTGTATGTACTCCAATTTCAATTAAAAATCATTGATATACTTATTTTTCATATTATTTTTTATGACAATTTTTTCGACATTATTTAACTTTCGCTTCCTCACAGAAAAACATAGGTATGAAATATTTTATTTAATTGGTTATTTCATTTGAATGGAATTACGACATTCTTTAGTTATAGTAAGTAAAACCAGAAAATAAATAATTATTTTGGTAAGTTCACAAGCCACGCATATTTTTGTTTCTTAGAAATATTGCCAGATGTTCATGTAAGGAAATAGGTATTTAAATATTTTTATTGCGCATGTGTAATACCTCTCTGTGAAATATCGTGACTCATAACAAAATTGTAACTTATTTTAGTTTAAATTTACTAGGCAGTAATTTTTAGTTGCTCTAAAATAAAGATTAGGTACGTGGGCTATTCCAAAAGTTTTAGCGACATAAATAAATTTATATTTTTCTGTAATTATTTTTATTTATCTATAATTTCAATTAAAATACCCTTGGTGAAAATCAATGTTCAACTCTGCGTGGTTTTTTTTAAATATATTTTTCAGTTAACTTCTTCTTTTCTTTGCAACAATGGTCGTCTTGCGACTCTTGCGAGAAGCTTTTCCTGCGATGATTTACCATACTTAAAACATAGGCTAACCTTTAAGAAATCTTACGAAAATTTACACACCGCTTTTTGTAAGTCTTCTCCTTCCTTAGCAAAAGTTTTTTTATGTAAACGTGGAAGAAAGAACTTTAAGGATGTTTCGAGACCCGGACGACCATGGACTGCAGTAACTTAAAAAACTTCATCAGAGTAGAGGAACATACGCAAATTATATATCGAAGGATTCGGGCTAAGAAGATTGAATCACGGACAGTTTGCACTATCTTGCATGAATAACTTAAAATCTGGGAGGTTGTCTCTAGACGGGTTCAGATTCAATATCAAAATGTAATATTTTTTCAAATACAAACTTCAATCAGATATACAAAAATTAATAACGAAAATATCAAAATGTGTGAGCAAATTTTTTTCGCGATTTCAGAGTTGGTCCCACAGTAAAAGTTGTTCAGTTTGATGGTCCCTATCTACCATATTCGGCTTTAAGGGGTTTTTGTAACACGTTGTATAGTTGTTCACTTATTGGGCGTATTGTCAAGGAGTGCACTTGTCCATCAGCCATTTTTGATGTCCCCACTGTTGGGGCTCAGGCCTTCCTTATGGGTGAATAAGGAGGACGGGCCATAACCCACCACGCGGGCCCAATGCGGATTGGTGGGTGTTAACGACTGCAAATGCAGCCGGGACCAACGGCTTAACGTGCCTCCCGAAGCACGGAGGAGCTCGAGATAATACATTTTTGGTCACCCATCCCATGACCGACCCTTGCGAACGTTGCTTAACTTCCACAATCGCTGGGCCAGGCGCTAAACCACTGCGCCATCGAGCTCCAGGAGTGCACTATAGAGAAAAAATAGTTTTTTTACGCCACACAGAAAATAAGATATTATTTTAAGAAATGCTCAAATCAGTACACTTTGAATTGTTATTTTTACAGGTATTTGAAGAATTTATAGGCATTTTTTATGTTTTATATAAATAATGTGACATTTGCCTAATGTATTATGTATTTTATTTATCCATAATATCTATTTAATAATTTAATAACATATCGGTCCTCGCAGAGTTGTTTCGATCGTTTAATTTTGTGTTCAAATTAAAAAAATGGAATGTGATCGAAATATACATTACCTACCCAAAGAAAGTTCCCTTGATTAGTCCATCAACTTACATTATTGTACCTACTAAGCACAGTACACCTACATATTTATTTTTTAATTATGTACCTATATTATTGTGAAACAGATGAAACACATTTTTTCAGTAAATATTTCGTCGCTATAAAACCAATATGTTATTTAATTACGATACATAGAAGCAGTATTACCTCATCGAAATGTTCACAATAGTGTGTAGAATTTTCTATATTTAAATTGTATGTCTTAATGTCTTCTAAATAAGAGCTATATTTCCAATTTTGATAAATATAAATAGATAGTTCATCCGATGTTGCTAAATGGCACTTGGCATTTGACCAATAAAGTCTACAGATGAGCAGTGTTTGTGTAATTATTAAACATTTTATTATCATATTCTTGACTTTATCTTCTATTATTTGTCACCTTTAACCATCGTCTCGTTCGATTTTATGAATCATCATTTCAATAATATTAATAATAAATAAATCTCTAAGTAGTTATATGAAACATGGACTACGTCTATGGAAGGAAAGGCGTATCGCGTCGACCCTAAATTGGCATTAGTCCTACTAATCCCACTAATATTATTCTTCTAATCCTACTAGTCCTATCCTACTATACATACATATAATATTTATCATAAGTAAAAGTTTGGATGTTTAGATATCTGCATGTTTGTTACTCACGCTTAAACAGCTGAAATTTTGTCTAAATTTTGCACACAGATACTTTATATAGCCTGGATTTAAACATAGGATACTTTTTACCCGACTGCAAAGAAAGGGTTATGTTTTTCGCGCGTATCTTGTATGTAACTATGTAAGTATGTTTGTATGTGTGTTTGTATGTAATATTCTTTATTACCTCATATCTTTCAAACGGCTGAATGGATTTCTGTAATTAAGATATCGTTAGATTTGTCTCATCAGCCCAAGTGTTCTTAAGAAGGTGGCGTTATAAAAAAAACAACATGGCGGCTGTACGGTACTAATATACGTAGTGGGAAAAAATTTTTTTTTTAGAATACTGCAATATGGGTGTCAAATTAAAGGGCTTATTGTAAGGATTTCAAAAAGGTATATCAAGACCGTAATATATAATAACTAAAAAGATATAAATAAAAAAATAAATTATAAAAATTAAAAAAACCCGTCTGCATAAAAAGACAAGTCCACTGAAAAGATGGAAACAAGATTAAATATTAAAGGCAACATAATAACATGCAGTCGGAGGCATATAGTAATTCAAATCATTCATAACGTCACTTTCTTAATGCATGCCTCCGACTGCATGTTATTATGTTGCCTTTAATATTTAATCTTGTTTCCATCTTTTCAGTGGACTTGTCTTTTTATGCAGACGGGTTTTTTTAATTTTTATAATTATCTCAGTCAAAAGTCTAGGGAACTTTTGACTGAGATAAAAAGTATCCTTTCCGAATGTCCACGCGGACGAAGTAGCGGGTGGAAGCTAGTAATATTTTGTATTATTATTATTATCACCTGCCCCCTCTAGTATGACCACCAAAAAAACGATAGATGTCGCGTGATATAGCGTTTTATCGACACTCAACTATCAAAATCTTTTGTCTTTTGACAGTTAAACGTGATAAATCGCTATATCATATCGCGTCATGCTAGGGGGGTTGGTTTTGACGAAATTGACATAAATTATTATGGTATCATCATCTAAAAATCTAAAGACAAAGAAACCTACAACCCTTGGATTAACATTACAGATTGCTCTTGTTTTTTACATTGAGCCTTCCAATAACAGTATCCGAGACTTTGGAGATAGGAACAGTTATCTCGACTTTACGCTTGACCACGACCGTTGAAGTCAAGTTTTTTTATATTGAATTAATTTACCTACATGTTACATACTGCTCAAGTGTGCTCAAAAGAAATTATTGACAAATTCAATCTGATTCTATTTGAATTTGATATTGTTGGAGAACTGTAATAGTCAACTTACCGACTTTACTGCATAATTTCACCTATTCGCCGTGTGTCAGTTAGAATAAAAAGAAAATGGAGATTCATAAAAAACGTGCAACTTAGAATTTTTCAATTCTAGCTGAAACACGGCGGATAGGAGAATATTTACAGTAAATTCAATAGTAAAGTCGGTAAAATGACTATTACAGCTTTCGAACAATATCGAATTCAAATAAAAACAAATTGAATTTATCAGAAGAATACCTTTCAGAATTTAGCTGTTTTGTATGCTTAAAATCATACCCACCAAAACATTTTCATGTATAATGTTGCCAAGACGTGTCAAAATGTGTGACTTGGCTATATCGCTACACGGAAAATGTTTTCACTGTTCAACAATAATAGTTTTTGTAGTAACGAAACGGCCAAGCCACATATTTTGACTAAAGGTGAAGAGTTTTTGAAGTTAGGGCGCGTAGAGTTAGATGCTTGGCTCTACATGAGGTCTGATAACTTTTTGACAGTGCAGTGCAAGTCATATGGAGATTTGGCAATTTTCTTTAGCAGTATATATCGAGCATGGTCGGGCAGTCGGAAGGTTAACATATTTATTGTATTTTTAACATCAAAATCATTATATTAGTGGTAACCAACGTGCTGCTTTGGCGTTAGTAATAATAACACTAAATAAAACAAACAAAGACCTAACACGTCACAACCTTGAAAGAGACAAATTGACGAGATTGATGATAATTGTGATAAAAATGCACGATACTTTAGCTTCTATTTTTAACTCTATTAAGACCACTTTTGTTTACACAGTGCGAAATCTGCTCATCAATTGGCGAGGTATGCGAAATGCAATCTTTTTTATTGGTGGAGATGGATGCATCAATCTAATTTGCGTTTAAGTAATTGTTTGTAACTGAGATAACGTATTGTAACCTCGGTGTTAGCACGTAGTGTTGGGACGGTTAAGGTCAAATGATGGCGTCACCCACGGAAATAGTGCAGCTGATCTAGGATATGGGTTAAACAGGTATTTTGAATCTTTTCTACAAATAAATACTGTCTACAAATAAATACTGTCGACAGTATTTTGAGGTTTTTACGATATTATTAATGAATTGAATGATATTTTTTGGGTATGAAAAGAAGATCAATATAGCAGACAGTAGGTATGCGTGTGAAAAGCTATTACCTACCACTACCAACTTTTAAAATTATTATCATTTGTACAAAAAATTGTAAGTAAATGGTTATTAGGGAAATTACAGTTAAACAAAACACCAATATCTGGCAAACATTGAATTTTGACATAAAAATAAATAGATATTAATGCGTGATATCGATCGACCCGATAATCAATGTTGTTAATGAGGTTTTTTCTTCATTGCTCGTGTCATTGATAAACCAAATATTATTATTATATCGAGGAATGTTTTCTTCTTTTCGTCAAATAATACCTAATGCATAACTAAAGGCTGACTTACATTGATCCAGTAAAAACGTTCCAGTAAAGGTATTTAGTGTGTTTCACGTTCTATTAAATTTAAAATCAACGCACATGCCAGGGCAGTGCACACATCTACTGGAACGTTTTTACTGGATCAATGTAAATCAGCCATAATGTTAGTCAATCCAAATCTATTCAAACTACTCTGCAGTTGACAGTTTATTTTTTTTATCTTACTCTATGGTTTATGTTTAAACCAGTAAGTTCAGTGGAAATAGATATTGAATTGCGTTTGACAACAGTCGTAAACAATTATTATAGACGTTGACAATGTATGTTTTTATTTCTGTCGGTTATTTATATAATAACAGAAAAAAATGAAATAGTGGTGAAATCAATTATTACCATTGCCACGTAAAATTTATCAAATTCCAATAAAATTCATAAATTTTTGTGGCGAAATGCAATCGAAAAATGTAAAATTATTCGTACTGAAAATAACACAACACTAATGGAATGTACCTATTCTTTAGTGTTTTTCATAAAAAAAACAATAATTTAATTTTAGAATGCCATTCAACCGAAGTGATAAAATAAACAAACCATTAACTACGTAGTTACGCGTATGCAATAAATGAAGCAACTCGGCCATGTAAGTTGTGCCTGCAGTTGATGCATCAAGAATATAAATGATACTTAACGAATTTTCACCTTCTGGAATGTACCGGAAAATTATAATGATAATAACAAAAGACAGTCGATATCTTCGTCATGTCGCGGAAATAAGCGCTAATCTAATTGATATCATTTCCTTCGAAGAAAACTGGTAATATTTTCATTATATGCGATATGTAATAATCCTTTGGAAAAACCACAGCTAGCTATCAGTGAGCGTATTTTCCTATTTGTTTTACAATCTGCCTATGGATCAATTGATCAAAATCACTATTGATCAATTAACTACGAATTCGAATTGCCAACATTTTCCAAAAATCACTAAATAACCAGTGTTTACGATGGTGTAAAACTTGCTAAAATCAAATTATTGAGTTAAGACTATCTAAAAACTTTTGGAATGCCCCTCTATTAATAACTTTTGGTTTTATTCGTCTTTGATTTGCTGTTCTTTTTACCCGACTGCAAAGAAAGGGTTATGTTTTTCGCGCGTATCTTGTATGTAAGTATGTTTGTATGTAATATTCTTTATTACCTCATATCTTTCAAACGGCTGAATGGATTTCTGTAATAGGGAATATGCATAAGTCACCGATTTTGATGAATTTGAGCTTGATCGCTGCGGACACTTATAAAAACATGATAGAACAGGAAAAAAAATAAAAAAAATGTATTATTTTAGTTTTATCACACGATGAAATCAGGGGAAAATGACGATATTTTTTTTTCATTTTCGGATATAATGCACTTTACAGTCAGATAGAATATCGAATAAGAAATAATATTTTGTATGACACATATGTACTTAAACGCAAAATTTAGGGAGATAATTGAAGATTATTGGCTAACTCCATATTAGACGCGCCGAAACACACCCGAAACGTGATGTGTGACGTCACCGTTTTGTATGGAGCGTTTTCGGCGGGTGCTGCTGCGCGCTAACTTCAAGTAACTATATCACGAGAAAAAAACGCAAGAGTAAAGTTTTAATATTACAGTTAATTTTCTCACGCATTATACTTTTGATTAAGATTAAAAAAAAATTGATGCATATTCCCTATTAAGATATCGTTAGATTTTTCTTGTCAGCTCAAGTGTTCTTAAGAAGGTGGCGTTATAAAAAAAAAACAACATGGCGGCTGTACGGTACTAATATACATAGTGGAAAAAATAAAATTCTTTTAGAATACTGCAATATGGGTGTCAAATTAAAGGGCTTATTGTAAGGATTTCAAAAAGGTATATCATGACCGTAATATATAATAACTAAAAAGATATAAATAAAAAAAAAAATTATAAAAATTAAAAAACCCGCCTGCATAAAAAGACAAGTCCACTGAAAAGATGGAAACAAGATTAAATATTATTTATTATGTTGCCATGCAGTCGGAGGCATATAATGGGGAGGCGAAGGCAAAGTGAATTACAGATGGCGCTTCATTCTTTGGAACAATTGTCAGTTTGAGCTTATATTGTCTTGACTGTGTATTACGTGATTTTACTTTCTTAGATTGTATTTTTTTCGGTTTTGCGGACAAACAATGTATTATATGCTAACTTTAGCTCATATAAAAGAAGAATTAGGGAAAAGAAAAGCCAAAACAACAGGCAAGAAAGTTTATAGCAACTTACAAAAAATTGCTAACAAGCATTACATTTCTTTAAATTTCGTGTAAGATTTAGTAGAAGCATATGATTTAAATTTTAACAAAGCAACTGAGTGTGAATTTCCGTGTTTATAGTTGCCTGATGATGCCTTCTGTGCAATAGTAATTTCAGGTTTCTGTACTGGAATTTCTGTACCATCCAAAATTACACGAAACGTTTTATCATATTTATTTTATTATTATAAGTTTCTTGTATGACTCTGGCATATAAAATTCTATTAATTCTCTGTTTGGCCCCAATATTGGGCTTATTACATATTTGATATACCTATCAAATTCATCCAAGTTATAAATATGTTAGAAACTGCTGAGGTTGAATTATTAAAGAACAAAGCTGTTATAATTCAAATGTTGTTTTATTTTGGCGAAGCTTCATCAAATTCATGAAACGTTCCTTTTGATTTATAATGTTTCTCAGGCTCAGCAAAGGAGAAAATCGAGGGAAAAGCATATTTTTTGATATTTTTTTGCCCAATATTTTTTTTGTTACTGGGAAATCGATGAACTCCAATATTTTACAAGTTACATGCATAACAATGCTGAATTTTCTCAGTATAAAATTAAAAAGTGCAATACTCCAAGAGATTCCCATATGTTTTGACACTTTCTTTGAGGCGGCCCGGTACCAAAGACCAGACGCCACCTATCGGGATAAAATTGCGCTTTTCCTCCCCATTCAAATCGTTCATAACGTCACTTTCTTAATGCATGCCTCCGACTGCATGTTATTATGTTGCCTTTAATATTTAATCTTGTTTCCATCTTTTCAGTGGACTTGTCTTTTTATGCAGGCGGGTTTTTTAATTTTTATAATTTATTTTTTACTTTCAAAATCGCCAAAGTCATTTAAGAAGGAATAATGTGAAGCAATTTTAAAATAATTAATTAGGCATATGACACTGTATTCCTATGCCGATTCACATGTCAAGGTCATCAAATATGTCTAGCCTGGCTCGAACTATCCAGCTCTAATTTCGTCTGATAGGTTGTCGAAACATAACCCTGAAATGCTAATGTACAGTGTTTAATTATGTCATCCATGGTATCGTAAGTGCAGACGACACCATATTTCCTGTAGGTACGTGTTCATTTGACCACAGACTTTTTGTTGTATGGTCTGTGATTTCAACACACAAAAAAAGAATAATATCAATTTGCTGCGATACTTTTTGTAGTACATAATAATATATCCTTAGTATATCATGGAACCTTAGTTTTGATATTGTTTATTCGGTATAAAATTTTAATTAAAAGGTGTATCATGGCTTATCCGTGACCTAGCTAAGGCAGGATTTAAGGATTGGGTACAAAATTGTCAACGTGTGTACCTGTCCTAACATTGCATGTGTAAACCATAACTCATAGTTGTTTTGGTACGCAATTTATTTGACAATCACGCAATGCTATTTGTAACTCGTTATGACTGACAAGGTCTCAAAAACTAAATAAAATTAATATTACAAAGAAGAAAATTTTCATTTTTTTTATTATGTTTTATTGTTTACCAGGTGAATAAAATCAAAACAGTCATTTTTTGTTCATTTGAGTACATGGCCAAAAAAATCAGTTTATTTATAAAATCTATTTCACTTCCAGAATAATATTAAGTTGTAATGAATGACTTATAACAATAACTTGGCTGTTCTCTTCTGCTTTTTGCACTAAATTCGGAATCTGCATTAATCTGCAATTTGCACTAAATCCTTCCCATCATCACGCACATACTCAATCACTCGATTAATACTGGTGTTTTTTCATCTCTTGGAAAGATGCTCATGTTACCCCACTGCCTAAAAATTCCAAACCATCATCCTTCGCGGACTATAGGCCTATATCTATTTTACCTTTCCTTTCAAAAGTTCTTGAACGCCTTGTCCATCCTCAACTGTCGACCTTCCTTCTTAGCAACCAACTCCTTAACCCATTTCAATCCGGGTTCCGTCCAGGGCACAGCACTACCACAGCATTAGTGAACGTCACAGATGATATCAGGTCAGGAATGGATAGTGGTAAAGTAACAATTCTTGCCTTGCTAGATTTTAGCAATGCTTTTAATTCCGTTGACTTCGATATCCTGCTAGGCATACTTCGCTCTATTAACATAATCTCCAACGATGATTGACTGGTTTCGTAGTTACCTGTCTGGACGCCGGCAGCGTATTCACATTGAGGAAAGCTTTTCCAATTGGTGTGATATAACTGCTGGTGTGCCTCAGGGTGGCGTCTTGTCTCCACTACTTTTCTCTATTTTCATCAATTCCATTTCGTCATTATTAGTTTCATCCTACCACCTTTATGCAGATGATTTGCAAATATATGTATACACAAGCGTCAATCGATCAACTTGAGCGAGCTGTTAACATTATAAACAGTGATCTTGCTTTGATTTGTGACTGGAGCAGGTCATACGGACTAAAAGTTAATCCTTCCAAGACCCAAATCAATATCATTGGCAGCTCCACATACACAAATAGAATCATCTGGCCAAATTTACCTGTTTTTAAATTTGATGGTGTTACCTTAACTCCTAGTGATTGCGTAAAAAACTTAGGTGTGTTAGTCGACAAAAATCTAACCTGGGGACCTCAAGTAAAAGAAGTAAGTCGGAAAATGTTCGCAGCAGCCGGTTCCTTAAAAAGGTTACGCAATTTTCTTCCCATAGCCACTAAAACTGCGCTCGCACAATCTCTTCTTTTACCCATCTTAGACTACGCCGATGCCAGCTATCTAGACCTTACAGAGGAGCAACTGAATAAGCTTGAGCGACTACAAAATTTCAGTATAAGATTCATATTTGGGCTCCGCAAATATGATCACGTGTCCGCTTTCCGTCTCAAACTCAAGTGGTTACCAATTCGCCTTCGCCGGAATGCGCACATTGTCGCCCTGCTATACAATATCTTGTTTAATCCTCGTTCTCCGCCATATCTAAAGGCACATTTCCATTACTTGCACGACACTCACTCGCGAGTTTTGAGATCATCGCAGAACTTGACATTGGAGATACCCAGGCACTCCACTAAATTCTTTGACAAATCATTTACTGTCCAAACTGCTCGTTTGTGGAATGAACTGCCTAACGAAATAAAACAGGCACAGACTGTAGAGAGTTTCAAACGCTAAGTCAAAGAACATCATCTATCTTTGCCATCATAGTTCTTTTTTTTCTTGTATCCTTTATTTGTCGAATCAATATTTATTACCTATATATCTAGATATAGTATTTTATTGTATATATTATGTATATGTTATATATATATATTTATATATTATAAATTATATAAGTAGCCTTATGTATTGTATTCTTTGATATAGGTTGAATTTTTATATCTATTTTTAATCCTTCTTTTAAAGCACCATAAACTGCCCATTCCTTATTTTTCTTTCTTTTCAATGTAAATTAATGGTTGCCTGGAAGAAATCGCTCTTCAGCGATAAGGCCGCCAATTGTTTCTTTTTTTGTACTGTCCTTGGGGCCTACTCAAATGGCAAACGTTATAAGCGTTTCTATATTCTACATGTTTCTTCGACTCGGCGAAAGCGATATTATTTTGGTACCCAACCCGTCTCTGCATTCAATCTTCAAACGCTTGTATCACAGAGTAACTAGAGAGAGAGTAACTCAAAGAGTCCACTAGCGCCTTTGGAAATCGATGCGGAACTACTGACATGAAATTTTAATAGCTGAAAATGTAATTTTTTGTTTCTTATTATATATTTATTTTACTTTTTTGTAATATCTTTATTTATAACAAAATAGAAAATATTAATGAAAAAGAACAAATCAAAACAAAAAAATACAAAACAACTATGATTTGGCTCGGTATTCGTACAACGGTATAAATGTTGTAGCACGGTAAATATCTATTAATATTGTAACTAGGGTTGCCACCTTTTTTGAACTAATAAAGTATATTGATTGCTAAAGCTAGTAAAAAGTACGTTGTATGTTGTATGGAAATAAAGTAATATTTATTTTTACCTTTAAAACATACTTTTTATTACTTTTGGCAATATTTAAGCAAATCTTGTGAAATAAAGTATTTTCACGTACCTACTTTATTTTCCTCATAAAGTAGAGAGTACAATAACCCCGAAATAAAGTACAGGTGGCAACCTTAAATTGAGACCTTTTTGTCGCACGATACACCCGGCTACAGTATTTTAATTTCAGCTAAGTACCTACTTTCGTATCTTTCTAGTTTTGTAATTGCGTATAACCTGCGTAATATTTTAGAATCCATAATATTATAGCGAAAATGAAATAGGTAGGTAGGTACCTAGGTTAACAAAACTAACAGTAAAAACAAAAAACTGAAAAAGCTAAATACCTATATATTAAAGAGAGAAACAAATTATTTTCAAATCCTTCGAGCCGTACTTAGTAGGCAATACCTATAGTAAAAAAAAATATTTTAATAAAAGTATACTAAATCTTATTTTTTGGACTCCGGGTATTTAAACATGACATCTCTGCCTGTCTAGCATGACCGATTTATATCGCGTGATGTAGCGTTTTATCACGTTGAACTGTCAAAAAGACAAAGAAATTTGACAGTTGAGTGTCGATAAAATGCTATATCACGCGATATAAATCGGTCATGCTAGGCAGGCTGGAGTAATAAAATAATAAATATAATACAAACAGCACAATCTGCAATTTACCATAGTAAGTAAGTACTTGTATTTCAATCAATAATTAGTTCGTAGGTATATTACGTTCGTCACTGCGGCGCATTCGCGACTGTTCGTGTACCGAGTATTGTTGAAATTGGAATACTGATAGATACAGTCAGTGGCACGAATCATGAAATTGAGTGGGGATTGCGGGGAACGCGTATTCTGGGTATGCGTTGCGGTGAGAGGGGCGCAGGCGGCGGGAGAGGGGCACGCACTCACTATTGGTCGCTCACAAGAGCACATGCGCAAACTTATCCCCACTCCGACGAAAAATATTCATGATTCGTGCCACTGACTGTACCTTGGTAGTAATGTCATGTAAATAAACAGAGGTGGTGGTAATCCGCTACGCTACTGGACTGGGTCATTAATTCGGGTGTCGAATTTTATCATTATTATTGTAATTCGCACCATGACCAAACTCAAAAACGATTTTCATTTTCATATTTTTAATATAATTTTGTTTTTAATTACTTTATAACCAGTTGAAGTTTTTTGGCAAACTTGAAGACTTTGTTGTGAAAGTTGATGCTTAAGATTCAGAGATGACGCTACTTTTGTTTCGACCGTTTACGTTGTTCCAAGTGTGTCCCTCTTGTATTATACTGTATGATCTGTGTTTAACGTTACGCTAGCTCCGACAGAAAGAAATGGTACTCAAATGGCTATTTTGACATGTAGATTTGCCGACGATAGCCAGCAATCGTACTAAATCGAAGCGAACGCCCATACCCTGTAGAAAGAAACAAATAGTCGTACGACACGTGTCTAATTTTCAATTTTGAAAAGGGTTTTTGTGTTTCCTGTGATTCCTGCCAATAAAACTAATGGAGAAGATAAATCATAATAGTGATCTGTGTAAGAAGCACTGAAGCAGGCCACTTAAGGCGTGGGGCCTCGGAATTAAAATCCCTAATCATCAGTAAGTACTTAGAATTAATTGATAAATTATGCAGTAGGTATTTTGAAGAGTATTCTTCTTTACAAAAGCCTGAAGGCATTGGCGTATCTAAAGATTATTTCCAGTGGGGCAGGGCCTCTAGTTCTGGGGCAAAGCCTAGGGTCACAGAATATATATTAGTACTAACGTCTAGGGTGCTTGACTAGAGCCGTGTTGGAGTTTTGAAAGGCAATAGAAAAGTATTATAGCTGGTATTTTTCTGGGGTGGGTACCTATCAGGCTGGTCTGGGGTGGGCACGGCCCACCCCCTTCCTGCCAATGCCTGAAGGTTGTCATTTCGTAAGTATAAATTAGTTCCAGTTACTCGTAGGTACAATACCTAATTATGTAAAATCTTTTTTCATTAGTTTCCCTTTCTTTAGTCGGTAATCACAATAAAATATGATTCCCTTATAATTAACATTTATCTTTTATGTAGCATGGAAATGAAGTATTAGTTGAGCTATGTAATGATTTCAAATTTTCAATTAAGTACTTTTTATTGTTTCAGGTCGTGATAATTTCTTCTTGAATTTTCGTTCAAAATAAAATTTGCACTACCTATATTATAAGAAGATAAAGAAGAAGTGTAAAGTGAAATTATAGTGATGATTTCTGAAACTGTGGCAAGCTAATGGGCTGTGTAATAAGTGAGCGAAGCTTTGTACTAATGTATTTTATCACAAACACAACACAGAGAAAGCATTGATAATTTGATACAATGGCAAACAAAATAGTGTATAAAACATAAGAAAAATATGTCATAAGTCGACTTCTATGTTGTACCTATACCTATTACACATGTATAAAAAAGGAACAACAATTAAAAAATAATAAATTAAAAGTAAAAGCTATAAAGCATGTATCAAAAAAGAGGTCAGCTCGGCAGCTGGCCGATTGATGGTAAGTGTTAAACTTGATATTATACATAACATATAGTTAACTTCACCACCATAGACTATAGCCTGACATGCTATAATTCAGTGCGGGTTGGCTTGGTGAGTTGAGTAGTGGTCCCCCGACACATATTTGGAAGTTAAATGCAGACAAACAGACATAAGGCTTCAATAACACATAATCTTTATGTTTAAGTTGCATCGGGGCTATGGTTTCCAGATCTAATAATGAGATTTCCTGACTTTTTCCCTGACTTTTCAGGAAATTTCTTGTAAATCTACATCTACATTCTTAATTTAGTTGACATTTAATAATCTTTTCACACCAAGTGATTTACAAATTATGTGTTTTCATTAAGTTTTTACTGCTACAGTTATCAGTACATCCCTGACAACTACAGTTTTTATCCCTGTTTTCCTGATAGATGACTTAAATTCCTGACATGTCAGGAATGTTACTTGGTAATTAATATTCGCTAATTCTAATTCACTAATAATAATCACATAGTCATAAATTTACCTCTTTAATGAGTGAAAAAATAAAAATAGAATAAAAATAGTAGGTAATTGTTTTAATATAATGTTAACTTAAATAAATAAATACCTACTTTTTTTACAGGTGACACTTAGAAGAAGGCCTGTTTGTAAGATATACTAGTTACAATAAGCCAAGCAAGACTGATTCAACTACTGATACAAGATGGTATCTAACAAAATCATGGGCCTCAGTACTTTGTCTGCGTGAAAAGCTTTTTTTGCTATCCCTTGGGAACTTTGTTAAGGATGAAAGGACCCTATGTCCTTCTCTGTACCCCTGACAACATGTACCTATGTAAAATTTCATGATGATTGTAACAATTGTTTGTTACACCTCTAAACAAACAAACGGACTTTCTCATTTATAATATTATTAGTAAGGATGTGGTTGCTTTGTTATTATTATTTTTTTACTTTTAAGTTCAAAAAGTAAATGTTTTCTTTGATTTAAATTTAAATTTGTTTTAATCTAACACCTTATAACTACCCTATTATTTTGATAATGCAAAACAACAACATATTGTTGAATTTTTTTTTTGTTTTGTAGATGTGACAGATAGTACACAAAATGAAAGGTTAGAGGTAGGTAGTCAATATTTTATTTTATAATTATATCTAAACCAATACAATTAGGTATATGATTTTAAAGCACAAAGTACAGTACAGCCAGAACTTTTCCATCATGCTCCTTTTTGTTTTATTATTACAGTACCTAAAGTTTCATAATCTTGTTTGTCGCTTGGAGCAAAATATTCATTAGGTACTATAATTTTGTTCAATAGCTTCAGCGTTTGTTCCTGTGCACCATCGGGCACGTTCGGTGTTCAAGGGTTAGTTTTTCCAACATCTTTTCTAGCCAATTTAAAAGGTACTTGTGTATTATATTCTGCAATGTCAATATACCTATTGAATTGTATGTATCTGAAATTCAATAAGATTGGGTTAATAACAATTTAGGTAAATAAAAGACTTATTAAAAACCATAGCGGTATTTTGATCTAATAAGTAGTCAGTATATAATGTTACGGCTAATACCCGAAGTACCCGAATAGCTGGCTAAAACTATGTGCAGCCTATGTGTAGTTTGGGGTATGAAGAAAGTTATTTGTATTATCTGTTAAAAAAAATCATCATCATCATATCAGCCGCACGACACCCACTGCTGGGTATAGATAGGCCTATCGGCTACACCTAGTTTTAGCCGCACTTCGGGTATTAGCTGTAACATTATAATTATATACTTATTATTTACCAGCATTCTTGATCACTTTTTTGTTTGTTTCATCCTTTGGTCAGAAAAGAGAGTCATGTTTTCTTGCCAATTATATTCCGTAAGTATTGTAGGTATCTTGAACTGAAATAAATGTAAGTTATGATTGATAAGTCCATAGTATTTTGATGTAAGTAATATAAAGTTCTTACTTACTTACTAAGTAAATATATCTTATTTATTATTATAGGTATCCATGGCATATGATTGCTGATTATTATAAAGAAAATTAGGTAGGTACTATACTATTCTAATTAATTAGTTTAGTAATAAACACATTAAAATTTTTACACAACACAGAGGAAATAGGACACAGAGAGGAATAGGACATTAGGTGCATTCCAACAGAATAATCGCTGAGTCATTGATCCATCGAGATAAATATACAAGAGAAGCAAACCTCACTTCCACGCGCCACAAAAAGCGTGTAAGTTTTTAACAGTGTAGGACGGAGCTTTGAAACCACTAAACATTTTTAAGTAAACATATATCTGACTCACTCACACACGTCCCAAAAACAATACCGTCGCCAAGATTAGACAAATACCACAACAAAATTAGACAAAGACCGCGATATCAACATGAATTTTTTTTTTAGAAAATTGTGTTGCCTCCTATGTGAAATTTTACCCCAAAATAATCAATGAAAACAAGAAAAATTTGGCTATAGAATGAAAGTATTTTATAACAAAAGCTATATGACGGCCAACTTTTTGTTTGTGGTCCGATTTCGATGAAACTCGGTTCTTAGTACTATTTTGACATGAAAACAGTAAAGCTATGTTGAAAATATAAAAATTTCAAGATGGCGGCCAACTATTTTTGTTTGAGGGCCGATTAAGGTAAAATTCGGTATTTGTTACTATCTTAACACGAAAATGTTGAAATATTAAAAAATCCAAGATAGCGGCTAACTTTCATGTTTGGGGGCCGATTTCAATGAAACTCGGTTTTTGGGTACTATTTTGACACGAAAATAACAACGCAATGTTGAAAATATTAAAATATCCAAAATGACGGCTAACTTTTATATTTGAGGGCCGATTTCAGATTTAGAGGGGTAAATTGGGGGGGAGGGGAAAAACTACCATCCAGTGGCGCTCCCACTCCGCGGAAGTACAAAGTTATACAGATATATGCATTTGAAATTTCAACTAACAACTTCAATCGTGATTATCTCGGAAACTATGAACTTCCACTGGGGAGGAGTTAGACAGGGGAGGTCACTTTCAACCCCCCTTCCTCCCCCCCCAGACCACAACCCTAAATTCCATGGCCCATATTCTAAAGTTTACCCTGTCTTCTTTTTAATCAGTAAAATAATATATTAGTTTTGAACGAATTAATGATTATGAGGGATAGGGGGGGTAAGGTGGGGGATAAGCTACCCTCCAGTGGCACTCCCTCTCCGTGGAAGTGTGTGTACTGTGGTAAGCTTTAATGAAATTTCAAATGCGTATATCCAATAACTATGCATTTCCGCAGAGTGAGAGTGCCACTGGAGGGTATCTTTTTCCCCCCTTACCCGCTATCCCCACATATCCTTAAATTCATGTAAAGCTATTTCTAAAATGTTAACTGATCAAAATAAGAAGGTTAACTTTGGAATATGAGCCATGGAATTTGGGGTTGTGGTTTGGGGGGTAGGAAGGGGGGATGAAAGAAACCTCCTCTGTCCAACTCCTTCCCAGTGGAAGTTCATAGTTTCCGAGATATTTACGATTGAAGTTGTTAGTTGATATTCCAAATGCATATATCTCTATAACTATGTACTTTCGCAGAGTGGGAACGCCACTGGAGGGTAGTTTCCCCCCCCCCCCACTTTACCCCTCTACCCCCCATAATCATTAATTCATGCAAAACTAATATATTTTTACAGATCAAAAGAAGACAGAGTAAACTTTAGAATATGGGCCATGGAATTTCGGGTTGTGGTTTGGGGGGAAGGGGGGATGAAAGTGACCTCCCCTGTCCAACTCCTCCCCAGCGGAAGTTTATAGTTTCCGAGATAATCACGACTGAACTTGTTAGTTGAAATTTCAAATGCATAATATAAATCTCTATAACTATGTACTTCCGCGGAGTGGGAGCGCCACTGAAGCATAGTTTCTCCCTCCCACTTTACCCCCCTACCCCCCATAATCATTAATTCATGCAAAACTAATATATTTTTTTACTGATCAAAATAAGACAGGGTAAACTTTAGAATTTGACCCATGAAATTTGGGGTTGTCGTATGAAATAGGCCTCTGACCAAAGAAAATATACACTAACGTGAAAAGAAGCGACACTTGCGCATGGGTGCTGTAAAATTGCTCGCGGCTATGTGTGAGTGCGCCGGGCGAGCGCGGGGGTGCCGCGACGCCATCGGGGCGAGGAATCTCCTCCGCGGAGGCACGTGCTATCAGGCTTGCCTAGTTCGCTCGCACCGCGCAATAGTACAGGCAAGTACGACAAACTAAAGTGATAGTGTAGAGCCGCATGCGAGGGCTTTAATCTACTTACTTTGTGCTTTAATCATTCATCGTTCAGGCAATGTAATTTGCTTTTCGTATTATAAATACAATACAGGGAAATATTATTGCTTTTCTCAAGAAATGTGAGGAAATTAATAGAATATTGTACAATGAGGGGTGAAGTGGTAATAATTGTACTTTCTTCAGAGTAATATACATAGTGCTTTATACTACAGAAAATAAATAAATAAGTACTTAAAATAATATTGAATTAAAATAGCTACAATAATTGATTATGGTGTCTTGCCTTTCACCCCGAACTATACATCTATTACACAGACACTGCACATAATAAAGTTTTTGTACTTTTGTAAGTATAGAAAAATATTAAAATACACTTGACCAATTTTTGACATTTTATTTATGCCTCTCATCTATTACCTCCATAGTTTTAAGGGGGGTCGAAAAAACTTAATTTTTTGGTTCCGACGCACCGTGTCCGAGATATTTGCATTTTTGTAATTTTATTTAGAGATTAGGTTAAAATAAATACTGTTCTTTAAAATGTAGTACCCACATACTATTTAAGTTGTAATTAATAAGAATATAAGTTGATATTAATTGTAATGAAAAAAACTATTTGGGCAAACGAAGAATAAACGTAGAAAAAGTCGCAAATCAAAAATTGTATTAATTTATTGATAGATCAAACATTCTGTAGACAGAATGTTTGGTAATAGCCTTATAAAGCCGAATATGGTAGATAGGGACCATCTAACTGAACCACTTTTATTATGGGACCTACTCTGAAATCGCGGAAAACATATCAGCTGTTTCATACAAAAAATAATAATGAAAATATCATAATGTATGAAACAGCTGTTATTTTTTTTTCGCGATTTCAGAGTTGGTCCCATAGTAAAAGTTGTTCAGTTTGATGATCCCTATCTACCATATTCGGATTTATAAGGCGCTTACCAATCTCATATATTTAATCGTAATATAGTATAATGTATTAATATTAAAATTAATATAAAATCAATACTTCACTAAACTATCGTTTTATAATTTCCTTGCTGCTAATAGACAACCCTATCACAAGTCGTGACTACTCGTCACGACTTCGACGCAGCCGCCGCCAAACTGGCGCCAAGCTCACACCTACAGGGAGTGCCGCCGCTGTGCCCTGACACAGAATAATGATACTACCAGTATTCTAACTTAGTACTAACGGCCGAAATGCGAGCCATACCTATGCGCCTCGAGTTCGGGCTGCTCTCGGGCTGGTACAGTCGCGAATGCGCCGCAGTGACGAACGAACGGTGGTTTCGTATTTTGTGATCACGATGGCGAATTGCAACTATGGAGTATATTGTGCTGTTTAAAATAAACCATAAGAGTTTAAATAAACCAAACGGTAAAAAGAATGATAATGTGTTACATTATTAACGTCAGACGAGTATCTATAGCATCTGCGTCATCATAATTAAATCTAGTTCAAAGTCAATGATGCACAATGATTTACAATTATAGTTTGTTTGTTTGTTACGTCTTCACGTCTTAACTACTGAGCCGATCATCATGAAATTTTGCATACACGTTGTCAAGGGTACAGAAAAGAATATAGGGTACTTTTCATCCCGAAAAAAGAGTTGTTCCCGAGGGATAGCAAAAAAACTAACCACGCAGACGAAGTCGCGGGCGGCCGCTAGTCCTTACTAATATAATAAATGCCAAAGTCCGCTTGTTTGTTTGTTACGCCTTCACGTCTTAACTACTGAACCGATCATCATGAAATTGTGCATTACATGTTGTCAGGGGTCCAGTGGACCTATAATAATAACCAACCTACAACTTAATTACGCCATACGATTAAATAAAGGGGTCCAGAGAAGGACATAGGGTACATCATTTCATCCCGAAAAAAAGTACTTTTCCCGAGGTAAAGCAAAAAAACTTTCCACGCAGACGAAGTCGCGGGCAGCCGCTAGTGTTTTATACAATTCATGAATTAAAAACTAAAAATAAATTAACAATAAGAAAAACGTTTCTAGAAAATTTCAGATTTTATATACCTACAATATCAAAAAAGGTTAGAACTTTCTTTGGGGGAAAATAAAATTATAAAACAATTTTTAAGCGTAAGTCACCGGTGATCTACGCGGCGGCTTAAGTGTTAATAATTACAGATCACTTTTTGTATTTGCTTATTACCAAAATATCAAACCATATTATAAATTGTATATGACAAAATATAATTTAAAAGCAAAATGATAACCTTTTGAATTATTAGGCAACCTAACACGCTATCATCTTTATTTCTAAAATATAACATACAATCACGAAATTAGAGACAAATTCAAGTAGGTGAAGATAGGTACTGTTAACTTTATTTCATCTACCTACTTGAGTTTGTTTCTAGTTTTGTACATAGATGCAGGCAGCCCTATCGTATGTTGACGTACCGCGCGGCTCAAGTTACGTATTTCAAGGACAGGCTCGAGTTAGAATACTGGTAGTATCATTATTCTGTGCCCCTGATTAAATACTGATGGATCACCCAGTGCTCTGTGGCACAAAGAATTTGTGTCTGTGGGACACAATACCAAGCAACGCGCGGCAAAAAGGTTCCTTTGCTTTCAATTTGACTTAAATTCTAGTTTAAAATGCCGGGTATTTTTTTCTATGATTTAAAAAGTTATTGTAAAAATAGCACAAATGTGATTATAAACGAAAACATAATTTACCAAAACATTTCTTTTATGATATAACAGAAGTGTATGTAACATCAGAGGTAGCGGAGTACACCTATCCATTAATCACTAATTCTCCCCAAAAATGGGAAAACTAAAACGATGTTTTTAGCGGTAGCACTGAACCTAAATTATGGTATGATTTATTTTATTTCTTTTTTTGCGTTTTTAACGTTAATAGTAATACAAAAATAATAAATTATCGCGTAAAAAGTAATTCTCTTTGATGTGATAAGTTTTTTTGACCTCGAAGCGCACTCTTTCACTACGCATTTTGACCATTTTGAAGAGCTGTTTCTCTGTAGGCCTCCCACTGAGGACTGGCTTGACATAATCTTTACATATGTCAGCTGACATATCCGAAGTGTCCTCAACTTGGCGCGGTAAGTGCTTCTCTTGTATATTTATCTCAATGCATTGATCACCATAAAGTACATTTTAACCATGGAAAGAAATGGCAGTATAATATGATCGTCATCTCGTATGTGCAGTACATTAATGCGTGCTGAAAAAATCAGGGGCTGAAAATAACTAGGACGAATTTTATTTTTTCCATGCTAGTCGATTCTGAAAAATGATCGATGACTCAGCGAATAGTCTGTTAGAATGCACCCAAAGTAATGAGACGAGACTATCGGTGTTTTAGTTCTATGTATTCTGTGTTTGTAGAATGGAACAAGCGTTTGTGATGTTAATGTACTTTTGAGTACCAAATTAGTGTCGATATCGTTTAAGCGTAGGATTTTGTATAGAGAAACGCTTAGAAATATTTTTATGCAATATGATTTGACTTGATTTTGGATTACTTATGGTTTTAAATTAACAATAATGCAATGTTATGTGTGTAAAACAGTCACAGGCATCCGATGGACGACTATTTGTTTAATTTAAGGTAAGATTATAGTTTTATTTGATCAAATAGAAACATTGTACATTTGAGTACGAATCAACAAATTCGTTACGCTTGATCACGTGACATATGTCAATCCCATACATTGTCTTTCTATTCTACTAGCGTTAATTGTAGTAAGTGGCCATTTGAGTAGGCCCCCTTGTATGTTTTTATTATGGTGAACAATAAAGTGTATATTCATTCATTCATTCATTCATAGATACACACACTTTCTACACCAACATAAAAAGGAGCAAAAAAGTTGTAATTTTATTTATTCTGCCTTCTATCCGTCTGAAAGAGTTTTATCTATGAAAGGAAAGGTTTTCCGATAAATCTTAAAAGGACAAGACAGCCTAAAACGTCCGCTACAGACCACAGCATACTTACTACCTATAAATAGATCACGTGGCGGACACGTGGCGAGTTGGCGACAGAGTTTTCCGAGACAATCGACATCTTAAAACGAACACTTAATTATTCAGGCTCAGTTGCACCACCTAACTTTAACGATAACAAACTTGTTAAAGTACCGGTTAAGCACAAGTTAGCCAAAAAAGAGATTGCCAGCCAGCATGATGTCCTTTGACAAGTTTGACGTGACAAATATCATTTATCAAATTATCATTTTGACGATAACTTTGACAGCGTTTTGGTGCAACTCGAACTAAGTTTTTAAAAGTTCTTCTCAAATGTGATTGAACGCTTTGCTTACTATTAAAGCTTTTAAAAATAAGCAGAAAACCATGAAATTACGTTTTAGTGAGAAAAATAATTCTCAGACTCAAACTTTAATTTTAATTCAATAAAGCTCAATAATAATTTTCGAATCGTCTATAGTTTTATTACAAATTATCCTACAATGTTAAACCAGGTTTTAAAATATCTGCGTACCAAGTTTCATCCAAATCCGTTCAGTCGTTATGGAGCGATTGAGTTACAATCATCCAAACAGAATCTTTCACATTTATTATAATAGGATTACATTACAATGAAACACTACTGAACTGCTTTTAGAATAAGAAAAGGAAGTTGTACTCCAGATCCACTCGACTTCAATATACGTGTTTTTATTATAACAATGATACCTAATTCGTATCTAATTATTTGAATATTATTTCTTGCTTTTTAGAGGCAGGTTTTTTGAAGTCGGTTTTTTTTTGTTTTTTAAACAATTTTTAACAGTAGGGTTGTGCGTTGCGTAACGTTTTTAGGGTTCCGTACCCAAAGGGTAAAAACGGGACCCTTTTACTAAGACTCCGCTGTCCATCTGTGTGTCTGTCTGTCTGTCACCAGGCTGTATCTCATGAACCGTGATAGCTAGACAGTTGAAATTTTCACAGATGATGTATTTCTGTTGCCGCTATAACAGTAAATACTAAAAACAGAACAAAATAAATATTTAAGGGGGGCTCCCATACAACAAAAGTGATTTTAAGCCGTTTTTTGGTACGGAACCCTTCGTATGTGAGTCCGACTCGCACTTGGCCAGTTTTTTTCTTCTCTTTTTATTTATTATTGCGTCTAATAAATTGTGTTTCACTATGAAAGTGAGTGAAACACAATTTATTTATTTATATTTTATTAGACGCAATGATAAATAACAAGAGAACCCTAATGTTACCCAACGCACGGCACCAAAATTAAAAATTGTATTCACAATTAAATAAATAAATAAATATTTGACAACATCACATACATTGCTCCAATTCCAAAGTAAGTAGCTATAGCACTTGTGTTATGAAAATCAGAAACAACGGTGGTATGACAAACACCCAGACCTGAGACAATATTGAAAAGTTCATTTTCTACATTGACCCAGCCGGGGATCGAACCCGGGACCTTAAGAGATGGTGACTCCTTGAAAACCGGCGTGCAAACCACTCGACCACGGAGGTCGTCAAAATTAAATTATATTAAATAAAAGAATTAAATTATGTCTTTATATAATTCAAAACTAGGCAAGTACGAGTACTTATATGGATAGCTAAATCATAACACATGAACAGTAAAACTATTCCCAACCGACTCCCAATAATAAAATTGTTTATTTGTAAAAGTCTACACTATTCTTTCTGTATGTTTTGCTTTTACGCGTATGAATGATACAAAACAAAACTTTTCTATAGGTGTCTATAGGTACATACTTTCAATAAACATTGTTTATGCGTAGGTACTCCGAAACTTATTAATAAAATAGATACTTTCATCGTTTTCTTACAGCCATGAAAAGACTGGAAGTTAATTTTAAATAAGTACCTAAATAAAAAGATGCATTTAGTTACTGATGAATCCCAACATATTACCAGACTCTTCTAGTTTTCTTCGTCAGCTAGATTAGATACCTACTATAGTTATAAAAAAAATTACACCTCTCATTCATAACACTGCGAGTGAAGCTTTTCTTATAGATATTTTTGCGAGTAAGTATGTATTATTTAATTAAAAATGTGAGGAGGTTATTTTAAAAACTTGACTAGGTATTCCACTTTTTGTGTTTTTGTACAATTTGAGAAAACAGTTTTTTTATGAATGCAGTTAAGTATGTTGAATTGAAAAATATTAGAAAAAATCAACTCACCCGTAGCAGCTCAGACGGGACTCGAACCAGCACCCTTAGGATTCCGGCCCAATGCACTAACCAATTATGCTACCGAGTTGCCAGTGGGAGTGGCGAAATTTTCTTTACTTTTCCGCTTCCTAATTCTCTTCACATTGATGAGATGCGCTGGCTTACAGCGGAAACGTAAAAGTATTAGAAAATTTCGCTACTCCCGCTGGCGACTCGGTAGTATAATTGGTTAGTGCATTGGGCCGGAATCCTAAGGGTGCGGGTTTGAGTCCCGTCTGATCTGCTACGGGCGAGTCGATTTTTTCTAATATTTTTCAATTATATTGATAATCTTAATATAAAAATAGCATTGTGAATGCAAAAAATAAAAAATTTGAAATTGGAATATTCTAGTTTTAACGCGGCTGATTGGAATAATAATTATTCCATATCTCTAGAGCACATAACAAAATTATTTTGTTATGTGCTCTAGAGAGGTATAAGTACCTATAATGTTTTGTTGCAATTTAGAATAAAAATGTATTATATTTAAAATGGGTAACGTCTTTTGAAGTAGAATAATCTACTTTTGACGAAATTATGCCTTTTCTTCTTTTTTTCTGATGTACTTAATATTATCGAGTCCACAGTCCAATTTTATTTTCGCTAAATTCTAATTTCAATGTTAACAACAATAAAAAAAAACAGTTCTGTCGAATGTGGAATAGTCAAGTATTGAGAAAAAGATCCTCGTTTATTGAAAATACTAAGTTGAAAGTAACCAGATAAGACAGACAGACAGAACAAACAATGTTAAAATGCATGACATTAAGTGACAATATGTTTGGAAATAGGCAAGATATTCTAATCATTTAAAAAATTCCTTAGAAATTGCAGTCACGTTTTTCTTTCAGTCAAAGCGAAAATCACGTACCTACAAAATATTTGTCATTCTATAAAGTAGTTTTTCCGAAGTAATTTTCGATGTAGGTACATACCTACCTACTACCTAGTAAAAAACTAAAGCAAACAACATTTAGGCGTGAGAAATGAAAAGACCGAAACACGCTCTCATGTTAAAAAAGAAAATTATTTCTGTTTTTAAAACAGTCATACTCATTCTCAATTACTATTGTAATAAATCAGAGAAACAGCTACATACAATAATGAATGAATAGAACTCACTATTTATTTAAAGTTGTCACTGTGCGGAAATTATTATTTATGCCAAGAAATTTTTGACCGTGAAACAAGTTCTCAATATCATCTAGCTAGGTGATTGGCTAAAATTAAGACAACGCGAGGAACCTATACACTACACATAGGTGATACAAGTGTTCCTTTTTACCTGAATACGGCGAAGCAAAAAGAGGGGTTATAATTTTGACTGGTATGTATGTATGTTCTTCTGTTCCCTCAGAACTTCTAAACTTCTTATCATAATTTTACAAAAAAAAATGAAATTGGCTGAATATTTTTCTCTTAGTAATAGAAAAAAGTTACAGGATTTACCGTTGCGTAAAAATTAAATAAAAAATTAAAGTCTCTCCGACTTTCCAAATGTGTAAAAGTAATAGCAGAATGGAGATTATACCTTTGCCACCACCTGCCACAACAACAACACGAAAAAAAATATAAAGTTTTGACATTTTGACATTTGTCATCTTTGTTACTTTTTTTTAATACCATGTTGTGGTTGTGGCAGGTGGTGGCAAAGATATAATTTCCATTCTGTGCTGTTACTTTTATATATTTGTGAAGTCGAAGAGACTTTAATTTTTTTAAACTTTTTCACGCAACCAAAAATTCTTAAACTTTTTTCTATTAAGGGAGCTTATTCCTATCCATGGAAAAATATTCAGCCAATTTGTTTTTTTTTTCGAACATTCCCCATTGAGGTATCGTTCGTGGCGTCTTCACCGTGTCTATGTGACGTCACATTTAATTAAATATGGCGGCCTCTAGAGAAGCATAGATATAGTATTAGAGAAGTCATGAACTAAATAAAAAGTTTTGCCATGTTTGGTATCAAATGTAAGGGTTTATTAGCACATTTTAATATTTATCTTAATTGTTAGCTGTTGCTCGCGGCTTTGCTTGCATTACTTACATTACAACCCAGAAAGAATTAAAATTAAAAGGATTTTGAAAACTGAAACCCAACTACGGGAAAACGCGCTTTAAAAAGTACGAAACAAGAAAATATTCGAGTCCGAATTTCCAAGTGGCATGCGACTACGTACGGTTATATTCTTTTTATTGAATTTTGAACTCGAATATTTTCTTGTTTCGTAATTTTTAGAGCGCCATTTTTCCGTAGTTGGGTTTAAGTTTTGAAATTCCTTTTTTTCATACAAATACTTAATCATTTGCATAGGTAACTACTTATAATATCATTTTTTATTGGGTTACTCGTAACTGTCTACAAATTTCTCTCTCTGTATGAACCACATAAACTTTTTCCATTGAGAAAAATAACGATTTTTAATAGTCTTCGTTCGATCAAACGACAGACGCCATTACATTAGTGGCACACCTTTCCCAAAGTTACATATAGTACCTACCTTTATTCTGTGCCAAAGCTTTAAATCCTGCCCTATAGCTGACTTCATTCTACTTGTGCCTGATCAATACCTATGTAGCGACTAGTGAATTTGTTACTTACTTATGCAATGTATGAAATTATCACTGGCCGAAAAAAATTATGCAATATAAATTTCGTTAATAGTGTTCTATTGTCGATACCTAAATACAACGTATGGCACGTGCCATATCAAGAGGTTAAAAAAATTCGTAACGCAACAGTAAATAAAGTAGAAACCTAATTTAAAAGTTATTAATGGCTATCAATTAATATTTCAGCAGCATTAATATTTCAGACAAGGTGGACCGACGATCTGGTGAAGATTGCGGGCAGCGCAGGACCGATCGTCGTGGAGATCCTTAGGGGAGGCCTATACCCAGCAGTGGGTGTCGTGCGGCTAATATGATGAATATTTCAGCCGTGTAAAGTTAAAAAAAGGTTCGCTTACATTATTTGAAACAGTAGATTCATTTTTAAAAGTTGAACGATGATAATATTTTTTCTGGTGTATGGAAACAAAACGTGTTGTTCATACTCGGCAACAACATTATTAAGTAGTTCAATGACCTGACCACACCTGACCTTCAAATTATTGTTTACTTAGCACGAGTGAGATCAGATCAACCAATACATATAAGGATACATAGACATTGCGCCCGCGCCGATTTATTGTGCGCATAATGTGCAAATTACATGATAATCGACAAAATGGGATGTGGGACTCGTCGTAACCGATGCGTAGTATGGACTGTATGGACTTTTTACTATATGGTATGGACGACAGATGTTGACGGAAATGATATTTTGCAGAATTTACTTTATTGTAAGTCGTATTAATTTCTTTTTTTTGTGTATCTAGTAAGTAAAAAGTTTTAACTAATTTTGCTGCTAATAATCACACTACGATAATCACTTGATTCGTTTTTATGATGTGCATTTTAATTCAAGATGATTTCAGATTTTTACTGTTTCATTGATTTGGCGATCAAAGGAAAATTAAGACTTTCTTGAGCCTGCGCCACCGCCGCCCGCTTAGCTACTTTGTGATGAAAACGAAATTTATTAGATCACACACCAGTTTTAACTTAAAAGAAAGAAAACCACTATATACATTAAAGGTTTGTTTTTTAAATAAATTGAACAAAACAAATATTTAGAAAAACCAATCAAAACATCAAATGGCCCGTAAAAGAGTTTTATTTCAATATCAATTGAAGGTTTTTAAACTACTTACGAATCGAATGATGCACGCGTGAACAATGTAGCGTATTGTTGTAATATGCACACGTGTTGGTTATGCAAATAAACATAAACAAAGAAATCATAACAACAACGGTGATATCACAGCGTTAGCAGCTATCGCGAGGACAGGAAACAAAATGTTGTTATGACTAGTAGATAAGTTAAATTTGAATAGTAAATTGTAGGGTATTGAACAGATTTGATACTGTATTGTGGGATATCCTTTTTCCTTTTGACAAAATTTCACGAACATCGGCTGCACCTTTTTAGCTTAATAAATAAAAGATCATCATTTAAAGCAATTTTTCGTAACGCCCTATACCTATACCAATTTATATTTTCTTTGATTTCTTTGTGCGTTCTTTCCGCCCATCATCAGGATCATTTTTGTCTTTTAGACTATACCTGGGAAACCAATAGCTACAAAGTTATTGAAGATCAAAGTCAAAACAATTTTTTCATTTTTTTATGAAATCTTAGTATATTCGTTATTTCATATTTTTTGTCTACAGGAACTTTTTCAAAATTGTATGTATTTCGTAACAAACAATGGCTTCGAAACGTCATCACTCAATGTATTCAATGCTTTTTTAACACCTTAAAATCGTTTCCCAGCAATAATTTTGAACAGAAATGGCCCTGATGATGGGCAGAATACGTAGACCTCGGATTCGTTGAGTGTCTTGTTACACCCGGTATTAAAATAGAAGTATTATCTACGCCAATATTTTAATTAAACTTAAAACTCGGCAACTCGGCAACAATGACAGTCTATTTACCCGCCCATAA
The DNA here is from genome assembly GCA_928269145.1 of Agriphila tristella. Taxonomy (NCBI): domain Eukaryota; kingdom Metazoa; phylum Arthropoda; class Insecta; order Lepidoptera; family Crambidae; genus Agriphila; species Agriphila tristella. The sequence continues at coordinate 39,105,565 of OV743431.1, forward strand.
AGCTGTCTATATGCGATTAAGCTCATTGTTCTCTTTGAAAGGCAAAATAGTTTTACGTAAACGTTTCTTTTGTTTATTTTTACTTCAAAGATAACGTTAACTACCTCTTTTGTAAGATGCTTAAAATATATTTTTTTCAGCGGTCCATTATCGATCTTGCGGTGCGATTTGTGTTCCGGTACTGCGATAAAATGTTTCGAAATATTTTTGACTTCTCTGTAAAAAACATATTTTGTTCCAAGTTTATCAATATGAAAAAAAATATTTTAGTGTATCCTGGCTGTATCTGAATTATTATTTGATGATATTTATATTTATTTGATGTAGGTACTACGTACTTAATTCAGATGGGATTTGAGGATTTTATTTTACTTCTAATAACATTCAAGTCAGACAGAATTATTTGTTTTAAAATAATCATAATATGTATATATTAGCTGTTTTAACTTAGAATACATTTTCTATAATAATACCTACCAGCTGAATTAAGGAGGATCAATTAACCACTTAAAAATACTTTAGGTACCATTTTGAAAAAATCTCTTGTGAGTCTTATTTCTTACTTTAGCTTTCAACTTTGTCTAAGTCATAGACATAGAAAAATTTTCGCTGTGTTCAAGAAGACCAACAAAGCGTGGAAAAGAGAAGTTACATTATACGGACACGATCTGTGAAAAAAAGAGACAAAGAATCAAGTGACAATGTGCCATATTTTTTTACAGTAAGAGCCCATAGCGTCCCGCCTTGCTCTCAGTGATGAGCAATCACAATTTGTTTAAAATATTTGTTAATCCTTATTAGAATTTCAAATAAAGGTATCATGGAGCCATGGTGTCTTGTGCTCTAAGTAATTGTGATGTGATAAAAAGAAACAATCCAAGTAATCACACTTTTCAAAGGTAAATAAGATTTTGCCACACATTTCTCTAAAACCAAATTTCGCTACATTTATTCGTTTATCGATAAAGAAAACAGTACGGGACGTAGTTTATTAATTTTCTTTGCCATAATACAATCATATTTTATGTACATATGTAAGTATTTTTTTACGTATCTCATATGAAATGTATAGGTACATTCGTTTTTCGGATCACCTGTTTATTGACATTTGTTGTTCTTTGGCATTCTATTTCTATGGTCTAAGTACACTTAAGTAATCGTTTTTTGTCCAGCGTTCAATTCAATACTTTCTATCATTGATGGAACGAGTTTTTATCTAAAAATACTTACGCAACTTTAGCTAGCAATCTTATCGCACAATGAGACTCGACACGAAAATTAGCATTTTCGACGAGATTGATTTGACGTCATTTTTATACATTAGCATAAAAACATCTGATAATGTTTAGTAGGTTTGTGGATAATATTGTAAAAATAGATTCAAACTCTATTGAGTTAAACATCAACTTGTGTTTTAGTAATTTTCTTCATTATTTCTTATTTCCATCCTATCAAATTGTTAAATTTTCCGATAACATTTCATAAAGAGGAAAAATTGAATAATGGATTATCTTTAAGAAAAAATCTTTATTGCTTGGTGTGATTAGAGTTGTGTGAATTTAAAAAAACTTTAAAGTAGGTATACAAAGTAAAGTAGACGTACATAAGTCATAATGTACTTTTTTCGAGTACACAACGTTATTTTAAAAGCGAGAACTAAGTTAATCTAAGCACCCAAACTGAACTCTATTTCGTCAAATTAGTTAAAGCCTGTATATTTTCTCTACTCTTAAAAAAATGAAGAATTTTTCAAACTACCTGCTAACTGTGTACCTAGGTACTTTTTTATAATCAATTCTAATCAATATTGTCGATGATTACAACTGTTCGGATTTCGGACCTATTAGCAATGGATAATGTTAATGTTTGTGGAAATTTTATGGGTAACACATTAACAAGATAGGCCTGTTTCACAAACGTATTAAAAAGTAAATTCTGAGTAAGTAGCTTGCTTGACAGGTGATTTGTCATATTTTTATACCTAAGTATCACAATAATTGTCAAATCATCTGTCAGGTAAGCTAGGTACTTACTTTTTGATTGTGAAACAGGCCCTAAGTATTTAAAAAGTTATGCTCCATTCTATCACGCATAATTTCCAAACTCTTAGGTGCTTTACAACATCTTTCCAAAAGTTTTTGAAAGTGCAATCAACGAGGGATTTTCAAAAGACAGAAAACTGTAGGCTGGATAGATGGGGCGTTGATAAACCTGCCTGTCAACTGTAGAAAACACAATTCACTTTTACAAAACCAAATTTGACAGTTTCCTTGTCCATAAACGCCATTCTAATGAAGAAAATAGTTACATTTTTTTTTGTTTTTAACTCCCTCACTGAAAATGTACGGTATAAATGTTATCTCTGGTAACTGGATCAACTGGATGAGCATTGTTTATGGTACTCACTTATCTCTGAAGAAGTCTGATATCTGGTTCATCTTCCAGAAGATCTGCAGCATCAGCATCAGCAGCGTGTGGTTCACCCAGGTGTACAGCTTGTAACAGCTCTCCATTATCCCGGAGCCGTTCTCTTCGCGCTCCCACAAAATTTTGGACAACAAACACTCACTCATCCGGCACGATTTGTAAATATGATTCGCGAAATTCGACTCACAAATTGAATTTAAAGAAATGGAACGTATCCGAAATTCAAATTTGGAATCGGTCGGTATGTGCGGCGCAGTGCGAGTACTAAATCGGTTTGAGGCGCCGGCTTATCATTCGATTCGAGTGGTTCGAACTAAAATAATCTAGTGATTGTGGTCGACCGTGCTCGGTCGCCGGTGCACGCGAACTGACGAGCGACCCTGAGGCACACAGCGATCGTGTGACGAAAGATGACTCAGTTGCTATGTTTCACATTGTTGTTGATATAATATCTAGTATTTTTTCACATCACGAAATACCAGTGAACACAGTGAGCGATAACAGAAAAATTATATATTTGAAAACAACAGCTGATATTGAATCAAAACAATGCCTAAAAGTATCTATAATGTAAAAAAACCTATCTATTTACTTTATTTAATACCCAAATAAAACTTAGGTACAGTGATGATGGCCAGATAATTAAAGACACCCATAGGACACCATTCAGCCATCAGAGTTTTCAGTTTTAAGATTTCTATATATTTTTATGCTAACTTCGTATTTTTTTTACATTATCCTTATTATCTTTTAGAATGTTGATCAGATCATCAGTTGGGTGTGTATTGTGATCTGAATCTCCTCCATTGACTCCCAGGATGACCACCATCAGATCACAACTCAGCTAATTCTTAGCAGAGAACCAAGGCTTCAAATTTGTATGAAAATCGTCTGGCGTTCTTAATTCTGGCCACCACTATATTATAAACTTTTATCCTTAATGAAGGCATATAAATTAACTTCATGGAACTTCATGAGTCTGACGCATATTTTATTTATCTTAGTAAAGTGCTATGTACTTAAATTATCTTATCACAACAACAACTAAATTTAACCGATAACTTTTTTATCTGACATTACAAAATACCTTATCGATATTATAATATTCAGTATAAAAACGTAATATAATAAGTCTATGATAAAAAGGGATATAATACCTTTTACTAACCTACTTTTATATTTATTTTTACATATTTATTTGTCAATTAGATTAAGTACTTTCATCGTGGCAAATATTGCGTGTTTATACTTTATTACATTACTTTATCAATTAACATTTTCTCTCAATTAAATACTATCCGCGTCAATTGGTAATGCGCCTGGCGTCCATGGTTTTAACCTCAAAAACGAAAAACAATTGTAATTTTCTCATATACCTAGACCCTTTCTTATTGAAAATAAGAATTCTATAATTAATATATTGTAAGTATTACCTATTAGAATTTTACTGTTTTTTGTCATTTTTAGTTGCGGATGACGATGATGTGTATGTTAATTTGACAAGGTTCCAGCGCATTACCAATTGACGGGGATAGTAAAAATTATTCTATTAATTTTAACGTTCCATTTTTAAATTTTCAATACAAATGATCAATAATATAATAAGTATGCAAATGATTGAAATAAATCTGCGCGAGCCATTATGAAGGCGAAATTCGAAAATTTCTATTAAATAATTAAATAAATATATGGATATACAAAACACGCAATACATTAGACAAATACCTCATTATTAAAAAAATACTTTAGAATCTTCAAATATCAGTAAAACATGCTTAAAATGCTGTTCACTTGTACCAAATTGAGCATTTTTTTCATATTTTATTTTCTCTCATTTATTAAATTTTTCTCGATAGTGCACTCCTTGACAATACATACAATAAGTGAAAAAATAAATATGAGTCGTATTCTTATTTGTCACAACTGAAACTTTTGTGAAAAATACCTCTGACAAGCAAATTTTAAATTCCACTTCTTCGTTTCAAAATACCTGATAATATAATGTTTACTCTCTATATTGCACTAATTTAAGAATTTTATAATTTTTATAATTTAAGAATTTTCCTAAAACTAAAGTTTACATCAATGCTAATGCTTTTATTATTATTTTTTATCTTACTCTATGCTTTTATTCCTATAACTTTGTTAAAACGCTAATTTCTTTTAAAATGGGAATATACAGCATTAACCGTTGAAACAAACATGTGATGAGATTTTTTTGTTAGCAATATGTTGTTGAGTTGAGTTGTTTGTTTACAAAATAAAAATAAACTATCCACTTCTCAAGCTTACGCGCTCACTAGACATGTTTTTTTAACGGATAGGTACCTACTAGCGCGGTTTTATTGCAAGTACTTTAGTAATTAGTTGGTAATTTGGTTTGACTTTTGATTTTCCCGACGTTTCGGCACCTTTGCAGCTGCCGTGGTCACGAGGGACTGAAGCTGCTGGTGAGCCTACCCTCAAGCGATATCATCACTTGAGGGTAGGCTCACGAGCAGCTTCAGGCCCCCTAGTTATTCTGTGCCCACGTGACCACGGCAGTTTTACTATCGCACCATTCAGAGATTATTACTAGAACATATGAAAGTCTAATTGAGACCTATTATAGGCCTACAATAGGAAACTAAACGCTGCCTTCCAAGGTCGGTCATTTAGTTTCCGCTTCCACAAGACGCCACTTACCTTTTCAGCATTGATTATATGATCGGATATCGACAATTATAGGAGTAATGATCGTAAGAAAAAGCTTACTTAATGTGTAAAACCTTAGTAATTGATAACATCTGAAAAATAAAGTTTTTACTTATTAAAAGGCGAAATTTAAAAAGTCTCACTTTGGTTAAAATTTCCAGATGTTGGGTCTCCTCTTAGAGTAAGACGGGCTACAAACGAAGCCTTTTGTTGCTCGAAGGGTCTCCTTCTGACGTCGTTTCACGTCAGGTAAAAAAAATATCTTATTTTTGTTTGTCGCGGTTCTGTCACTTACAAATGTCTCGTTGGCGTTTTTACAGTAAAAAGAATTTAAATAGAAATGGAAAATAATAAAATGGAATAACAGTTTACTAGAAATCGAGCCATTTAGGTCGTAGGTGTCTTCAATAATAAATAGCCTTAGTAGCAACGACTCCAATCGAGGTATCGGTGCTTTTAGGCTACTGGGTTTATCAACCAAGCATTATTCTTTAATACCTCCTGTATTCCATTGTTCCGACCCTTAAGTGCGAGTCATTCTTCAACAATCTTTTAAAATAGGTTAGTACTTTACACATTTCACTTTTAGAATGTCGGATAAGGAGGTAAACCATAAAAACACAGATAATGTTGAAAAGAGGATCGGACCTCATATATTTATGACTTCCGCCGCCTACAACTCCATCTACTTATAGCCCAGGAGCCACCAATACTGAAAGCTCCGTGACACGGATTCTAATATTTTTAATAAAAAATAAAAGTTAACGTTTAGACGAACAATATACTTGAAAAAATTATGGAAATTTAATAATAAATAATTTAATTAAAATATTTCCGGCTAATCAAATCCACGCCGACCAAGCAAATCTTGTTCGTCTGAACGTTAACTTTTATTTTTTATTAAAAATATTAGAATCCGTGTCACGGAGCTTTCAGGATTGGTGGCTCCTTACCTATTACGTAGAAATTCATAGTTGATTGTGTACATTTGTTGTTATTAAGTTTATTTTTTCTAATAAAAATATTCAAAACAAAAGTCTGATTTTCTTTGGACTCCTGGGTTAGATTTTTATGCGCTTTGGATCACAGATTAGTAATAGTCTGAGGAACAAAATGCAGTATGTCAGCATTCTAGGCAGCACTTGGTCCAACTTCCATATAAAAATAGGCAATGTCTTTTAGCCTGAAACGCAAATTTATTTTGTACTTACTTATTTTCTTCACATACTTAATGGAGACCAAGAAAAAAGTAGACCTGATTTTGTCAAGATATCGTTTAATTAAAGAAGTTAATTATAAAAAAAAATATCATTAAAATTCGGCGTACCAATTCGGTAAAAGAAGAAATTATGCAAATCAGGATGGCTCAACGTTGTCTTCATTCTTGATTCAACAATAATTTATTGAACAATTTTTTTTGTAAGACCAATAAGTATGTCTACAATCACAGAATAGATATCGTAGGTACTACCGTCTATAATATGTTGTACTCAAAAACAAATTCTTATAGTATTACTGAATGTCCTCCTCTTTCCAAGTAGGTATCGAAGATAATCAGAATTTTCAACTGACTTCAAGATGGAGGACCTCTGTACTCCGTAATTTTTGGACCGATTTGTTTTTTAAATTTCATAGAATATACTTTCAGTTTAGTCCAATTTGTTGAAATTTTAAAATCGGATCAGTGGCTTTCAGAAAATCCTGAAAATACTGTTATTTTCGTTACCATTACTTTTTAATGGATAAGGATGTTTATGAACCTATTTAGATGATTATTTTTTTGTTACAAAGGGGATAAGTAGGTACTTCAATGATGATAAGATTTTTATTTCATTGGCAATGGACCTTGGACTTTGAACTAAAGTAGGAACTAAATAGTGATTGAAAAATTTCCTCCCGCCCCACCCGACTTCAAATAGAGTTCCTTGTCCATCAGACATTTTTAATCCCCACTGCTGGGGCAAAGGCCTTCCTTATGCCCAATGCGGATTGGTGGGTGTTAACGACTGCAAATGCAGCCAAAACCAACGGCTTAACGTGCCTTCCGAAGCACGGAGGAGCTCGAGATAACAAATTTTTGGTCACCCATCCCACTTGCGAACGTTGCTTAACCCCCGCGAACGCTGGGCCAGCCGCTAAACCACTGTGCCACCAAGCTCCTCAGGTGTTCCTTAATTCTTAGTAAATAATTCTTAATAATCCTTAATTATTAATAAATAAAGCACGTCTATTATTACTTGATAATAATGCAGATTTGAATTATTTCTAGGTTTGGACTTTTTAAAGGTTGTACTTGTAAAAAAGCTTTGAGTGCAAGTGTAATTAATTATTAGGGCTCCAAAGTGGACAAAGTGGCAAACTTTCTATTCGTTTAAACGCTACGTTTACTTAA